>JAYESD010000004.1:42095139-42828310 GCA_036927565.1 Tuctoria greenei | reverse complement strand
CACTAATTAGTCAGCTAAGTCGCAACCATAATTGGCCCTATGGTGGCACTGTAAATCCTAGATGGTCGCTCCACGAACCGGTTCTTAGATCTAAAGCAAGCAAAACCACCAATACAGTCCAACCAATTCCACATAACTGGCTTGCTTAGATCCCTAGGCACCATGTTGCTAAAGGGTCATTATTATCAATTCTCATCATTCATGTGTTCAATAGCTCATAATTAAGCAATTATAGTCGACTCCCAAACCCAATTGAGTATAGTGATGCAAAAGTGTAACATACCCTTCCCGACTCTCTACATTGTGTTCAAGTGACAAGGGTGGTAATACAAAACTAGTAAACTCCTACAATTGGGTTTTCCCGTCAAATTGACACAAGCATGCAATTTTGCAAACAAAACATTTAAAAACCTGGATAAAAATTATCAAGGACACTTGCCTTGCTCTTGAGCTCGGTTTGGATCGAAGTCTTCGAAGTTCTGGTTCTGCATGTCCTCGAAAGCACTCTCTACAGCGACACCTTCTATTCCATGCGACAAACATGCAAAACAAACATTACAATCAATAAATGTTCATATATTACTCAATATGCCATGATATGCATGATTTGTGCAATTGTGAGGTAAAACTTGTTAATGAGTTGCTACTAATGTTTACTAACTAGTTAAAATAATTTTTAACAAGTTTGAACAAGTTTCAAATTAATTTGAGTCAGTTTGGATTCATTTCTGCATTTAACATATTCAGACACCGGACTAGTCTGCTGTCAAGGCAGGACTAGTCCGCCTTGATCAGAACTGTGAATTACAGTTGTCTGATCAGCGAGGATTTGGGGTTAATTTTATATGGAAAAGTGGATGTAGAGGGTGTACCACGTATTTAGAGACCCGAAAATCAAGAACTGGATGTGAAACTCGAGTCTTGATGATCTAGGGTTGGTGGAGATGAGTTGGTGAAGATTTGGTGATGAAGAACATCACTTGTCGAAAAGTTGATGAAGATCGATCTTGATCGAGCCTTCTCGCTCTTCTCCTCCTTCTCCTTGCTCTTGGGCTCCTTCTTGACGACGACACAAGGTATAAAGTGGCAGCGAGGGTTTTTAATGGTGATGTAGAGGTCTGGGGTATTGCGTTGCTTATATAGGGGTGGAGAGGTAGGGTTTTGGGGTGAATGCCAAGCGGATTTTGGTGGGGAACGTGTAGGGGCCAAGGTAGGGTCCACATAGGCTCCTCTCAGTTTGGGCACGAAGTTCTTGGGCCCAATTAAGGCAATTACCTAATAACCAATCGTGGAAGAATAATAGAATCCGAGTGGAATTCAGCAGGCCGGACTAGTCCGCAAGGGGGACCGGACAAGTCTGTTTTGGAACAGAGAGGTTTTCGGACAAGTCTAGTGTACTAGGTCGGACAAGTCCAGGGTTGCAAAATTAAAGCATCCGGAATGAAAACTGGACCACATCAGAGTAGTCCGCTCAAAATCGGACAAGTCCGGAAAAAATATCAGAAGCTCAATCGGACTAGTTTGTGCATTGCGTCAGACAAGTCCGTAGTCCTGAAGAACTCTGAATTTCTGAAACAGCGAGGGTTACCGGACTAGTACAGGTCTGTGTCGGACAAGTTAGTACCCTGATAGACTTGAATTCCTAATTAAGCCTATATTCATTTCAATATTGTTCCGTTTAGGGTTGCATGAGGACGCATGCAATGCATTATGCATGAAAATAAGGGTGTTACAAACCTACCCCCTCAAAATGAATCTCGCCCTCGAGATTCGACATAGAAGGAAAGAGATAGGGAAATTCCTTCTTGAGATCTTCTTCTATCTCCCAAGTCACTTCCAATTCTGTATGATGCTTCCATTGCACTTTGCACCATCGAATCACCCTGTTCCTTGTGACCCTTTCCTTGGTGTCCAAAATTTTCACAGGTTGCTCGACATAGGTCAAATCTTCCTCAAGCACTTCTTGAGCTGAGAAACATGAAACACATCATGGACATTGGATAGAAGTGTTGGCATCTCCGACTTATATGCTACTTCTCCCCGTTTGTCCAAACTCTTGAATGGTCCAATATAGCGAGGTGCCCATTTGCCTTTGATGTTAAACCACTTGTGACCTCTCAAGGGTGACACTTTGAGATATATGAAGTGTAAAATCTCACATTTTCTTTCATATGAGGTTCAGTTGTAAATTGGTTGTTAACCCTAATGGAGACCAATTATAGCCATGCTTATAAACTTGATCTCATCACATCTTTTCTTCTACTCATGTTTAAATTTACTAACATGAGGAATGAACTTCACCAATAAACTTAGATTAATTCTTTTGACCTCTCTTCAAAGTTGGAAATTATTTGAAGAAAGATTGCTAGGCCAATTTAATATGCAGTACCAAATAGATATTCAAAGGAATATAAATTGAATATATATTACTGTATATTTGGCCCTATCAAAATTATTCAATTCAGAGGCCATAAATTTTTCTATGGTTTTCTAATATTCCAAATAGACTTCCTGCAAAGTTTCATAAATTTTGAACTCCATTTGCTATTTTAATTGAGACGCTTAGCAAATTCAAACCTTGTTTTGAATTCTGTTCAACTAGATTGAACATCAAGATTTGGACACACACTCATGGTCAGCATAACTTGCTTGACATATCCTCATAGTTTCACAATTTTTGGAACTCGATTGCTATTTAAATAAGTGACACAATTTAATTTCCTCCAAATTCAAATTTGAATTTGAAATTCAATTGAAACTTGCACCAAATCAAAATACAATTGCAGAATCAAATTCTAGATATTTATTTGAGCCTCCCCACAAAAATCTAGAATTTTTGGACAAAATTTGGTAGGTGAATTGAAGTTACAGAGAAGGGAAGTAGATAAGAGGAGGTGGGGCCCACTGTCAGCCAAAGCACTCGAGTGAAACCCACGGGGGGTGCCCTGTCTCCAGCTCGCCCCGCCGTTCAACGCCGGTAGTGCGCGACACCGCGACGCGCATGCATCCACCGAGCTTCTTGCCTGCTTGATGCCATGGCACGCTCCCCTCTCCCCTCAGTCCCTATAAATACCCCTTGGTCGTCGCCGTTGGACACCATCTCGGTTCACGCCATTTTCGCCGCCCCAGTTCGACCGAGCTCGCGCCGACAATTGTAGCCATTTCTTCCCGAGCTGTAAGTAGATAAAAGGCCTGTCACAAACTACTCTACGTATTCCATTTGGTCATTGATCGGGACATAGCTTCTGTTGGGCATATTTTGAAGTTTCCCAGTCGCCATCGAGGAAGCCGCTGAGAACCTTCACTGTCTCGCCGTCGAACACCCGTTCCAGACCATCTCCGGCCTCAATCCTTTAATAAAAAAGGTTCGCAATACTCTCTAGTTCATGCTCACAGAATCTAAGCTTTTGACATGAAGTATAACTTGGGTTCTTGTTCGAGAACCGATCGGTTTCTCAATAGAACAGCAAAGCTTCGCGCTTAAATTCATTTCATTCTTGCAATCATCCTTAAATCTGGTTAGCAGATAGTTTCTATGTGTACGAAGGAAGCTCCATGCCCAAAAACCCTGAAAGTTATCAACCGAGCATCTTAGATTTCAAGCATGATTGGACACCACCATCGGCTTGCGCGGTCGATTTTAGGGTTGAGCGGTAACGGCGAGGCCAAATGGAGGTTGACGCACCTAAGTCCGGCGAAGCACCGCCGCGTTTCCGGCGAGGAGCACCGTCGCGTCGCGAGGTAGACAAAGGCCTATGGGCCCCATTTGTCAGCGCCTATTCGAACGCCCGGGATCAGCTGCGGCACTGGATCCGGTGCGGCTGCACAATTGAACCCCGTGGCCCCCGGTGAGGCCCAGATGCGATTGGCCCATTCAGATGAAGTGGGACCGACCCCTTCCGTTTGAAATTTCCAATAGAAAAATAAATCCAGATTCAATCTAAACATAGAAAATCCAGAACTTCCAGTAGGATTATCCAAAAATTCCCAAATAAATTTTGTTAGAACCAGAATGAAGAATACTGTCCCCTGGTGCACATGGATTTATATGATAAAACATAGAACTTTCTCCATAATTCAGATAAAAAATGGTTAAAGAATTCATTCCCACAATTCTGTTAATTGGAAAATTTCCAATTTTGGTCAGAACACTATTGTTAATACCCTTGATCTCCAGTAAAAGTTTCAGGCTCTTTGGACCTAAAATACTTGGTTGATCAATGTTTCAAACCTCTATGTAGTTATAAATTGAGAAAAATGGAAAATCAATTTCCATAAATTTACCCAAACTTGAAAATCAATCTCTCTGTAGGGAGCTCAGAAGATTGTGAAACAAATTTTCCTAGAACCAGTGAGACCCCCTTGACAAGATACAACCCTTGGCAGTCATAATACATCTCCAAAAATTTCAACCAAATTTTAGAGAAGATTATTGCTTACCATAATTGTTAAGAATATCAAACATCCTTTATCATCTCCTGTTCTTTGCAAGAATGTTCTCTATAATCCCTAGTGTCCACCATAAGAATCCCAAAGTCAATTAAGATAATTATCTTATTTTATCTTAATATACTCACCCCACCTTAAGCATATTAATTATTCACAAAATAATTTATACCTAGTATATTCATATCGTGTAGTAGCTGAAGTCGAGGAGCAGCCGGAAGCCTTGGAGGTCCTGCTGCCAGAAACTAACATAGACTCAAACTCGCATTCAGCCAAGCCCCGGTTTGCATTTAAGTTACTTACAGTGTTTTGCAGTTTTATTTCACCTTATGTCTTCAAATGATTGTGCATTACGTTTAAGGTGTTTGACATCCACTTGCATGGCCCACAAATCCTACGGAGTCTTGGTTAGGTCTACGACCCGTTTAGTAAACATTGCTATGCTTATGCTCATAGGAATTCGGTAGAAGTCGATTAGTTGGAATCTACTCGCGAGATAGGAATTTTATCACACGGGAGATTCTGGAATAAGAAAATGGTTTATGAATATGAAATCAAGACTGAGCAGTGGATAGGATGCAGTGAGACGTGGTCTCACGTGCGTAGCCCTGCTTGTGTCGATTGAGGACCGTTTCGTGTGCAGTCCTACTGGACAAGCTTGAATTGTACCGACGACATGCTGGAGGAATGGGCTCCAGTAAACTGACGTAGCTTGATACTGGTTTGTCGAGGCATTCCGTTCCATTTTATAGGCGTGGGTTGAGGGTAGCAAGGTGTAAATCAGCTGGTGGGCACGTTAGGGTACGCCCCACGCAGTGACCTTCTGCTCGTGATGGATCGACCGGTTTGATATTCGAGTGTTTAGTAAAGGTGGCCATATATGACTAGTACTAAATGGTTATGTAGGTACTATTGAAAGTACTCGCTGGCATTTTTGAAAGTGCATATGTGTCATGTTGTTCCGGGTATGTCCTGATTGCAATCACCGTTCCTCGCGGTAATAGAGTACCACTTGTTCACTATGTCGTGACGTAGTAAATACTAAAGAAGTCAGAAGAATATGATATATTGGTTTATAAATTGCTTGGACAACCTCTTTTGGCTTAGAGATAGTACAATTAAAAGTTTACAGTTTCCCCATACTTTACCTGTAATAGCATTATGTGCTTTGTGCACGTCATATCATCGGCAAAGCGTTTCTTGTTTGATTGTGGAGTCTATGATGTGATGTGCCTGAGGAATGTCATGTGCTAAATAAAACATGACTATAAGGATCCACATGTAGGCGAGTCCTTATACTTTACTTACCTATGTTTAGTACTCATCCTTGCATATGTCTAATGAGACGGGTTAGTCTTGCTGAGACTTATGCTCACGTTTGCAGTTAACGAGTTTTTGCAGATTATACAACTGATGACGGGTTTAATGACGAGGCTGCACCCCCTCCAGGGTTTACAGCCGAGTGGGAACCCTGCACGCTGCCGTGAATTGTGTGTTGCTAGTGCAAAGTATCCGGGGCATGGATGACTTTGCTTTTGCATAGCTAGTGCTTAGAGCATAGCTATGATGTATAGTACTCTTTCCTTCCATTAGTACTTTTAAACTTCCGTTGTGCTTGTCAATAAAGACTTGGTATTGTAAATTTGTTCTCGTTCTATTCTTGTATACTGTTGGGTGTCGCATCGCATGACACCACCCAATGAGATCCTTGGAGGTTGGGATTCCGGTCCCCACAGACATGATATCAGAGCATCATTGGGAACAGTGTACTTAAAAAGAACATATTTTCAAAAATTAGGATTTGAGTGAGGAATTAGCTATAAATGCCTTATAAGGAGTATCACTAGTATAAGATATAAAGGTGATAAACTAACTTATATGTTATTAATTCTGTAACGACGCTCTGACGTCAGGTAAGAGGTAAGGTACGCCACCGTAAGCGGATCAATTGTGGTAAGCTCACCATGCGAGAGGTAGCATGGAAGTTTTCTGTGGCTTAGCATGGAAATGTTAATAGGAGTCTCTGAAGCTTACTATTCTGAGAACCTATGACACGCGGTACCCCAGCATGCTTCAAAGTTAGTGGGAGCCCCCGTCGGGTGGTGCATAACCCGATAGTATGCCTCTCTAGAACCATTCATGTTCTATGGGAGCATGCGAAACACGTATGCCTGAGCGTGTATAAGCCAGTTCGTACGGGAGTCTTTGCTGTACAGACGTATTTACAGCTATGTACCTCGAGACATGACCTCGCTCGAGGGCGACTCACACCAGAGTTGTATGCATTTATTTTCATATGTATTATTGTGACTGCCTGTCGTGTTTCCCCGTGCCGCCCTTGAGGTGTGAAGGTGTGAAAGGGGATTGTTTGTCTTTTGCAGCATTGACCATGGTAGCAACCCGTGTAGCACACATTTGCGAGTGAACGATACTAGGACCACCTATAAACGTATCCGGAAATAACCGGTTAGAATTTTCTTTGGTGAGGCACGTAGTATCGTTGGTATCAACTTTGATACTTGACCACCCCCAACAACAACAAAAATCGGATGCATTATATTTTGGAAAGTCTGACTATCAGGTGCTGGTAAGTTTTGACTCCGCAAAGATAAAAAATCGATTCAACATGGGGTTAGCACCAAGATTCTTGATTTATGGCCAAAGTTTGCTCAACTTCGCCAGGTTGTAATCTTGGTTAGTTTAAAATAAACATAGGGTTAGGATATATGGGTGAAAAGTTCTCGAAGCCCTCTACAACTTTTGTGTTGACCATCAAGGCAGAAAAGCTTGATAATCTATTGCATTTGGGGTATGCCTAAACTACTCCAGATAACCCAACGGATGTACTTGTCTCGGTAATTTTGCTATAACTCACTGTAGAAAAATCTTCTACCTTATTGTGATATATATCTGAAAAGGGGAGAAGCAGATCTACAGTTTTGTTATTTAAGGTTCCTTTTGATTCAAATTGGAGGAAACTCAAATTTCATTCTCAAAACAGTGAACTGCAGGGCTGCTGTTGAACAACTGTCAGTTCATCCGTCAAGTTTAGGTAGCTTTAGCTTTTTATCCAGAATAGTGAAATGGTCATATATATACCTTTCTGGAAATCTTAGCAAGTCCTCTATCAACTTCGTGTTGTACTCGTGGCCTAAATCTTGGTATAGCCGTGTTAAATTACTATGGTTGCAAACTTGGTTCTGGCAGATCAGAACTTGAACAGTTGGCACATAGTTTAAAATTAACACACTATACCTATGTAACAAATGTTTATGGCCGAAATATTTTACCTCGGGATTGTTAAATTGATTTTACACAATGTTCATTACCTCAATATATTGTCATGATATACCTGTATAAATTGTGGAAATCACCACATATACAGGAGAGGTTCTGTCAAAATTTCCAGAAAATATGGGTCAATTTAAAACCTGTATATATTCTATTTCCTAGCTCACCCGGAGCTGTATGAGTACAATCCTGAAAGGTTGGAAAGTGTACTACAAATTTTGTATTCAAACTAACATCTGGTTCGGCAATTTCCTGTATGAAAATTCTGAATTTATACAGGAAGGTAAGCTGGAACAGACTGTGATTACAACTCCAGTTTTAAATTTTCTTAAACTATTGGGAGTTGGAAACCTTCTCATTGTTCCAGTATTCTTTTATATAGATGATGGATGTGATGATGCTAATACCGGACAGATGGATATTTTCCACTTGCGCTAGCCATCCGGGTCTCCCAAGTATGTTGCGGGAAGTACTCCAACAGTTTGGTTTCATCGAAATGCCATGCTATTGGGGTAGAGAAACGATTGACAGAGGTGTTCGGTCCTGCACCATTTTGGTAGACATCCCAGCTAGTACACATTGTTATGAATGGGCTGCTTTCTCGGTTACTATCGAGGGGTCTCATTTAGAGGACACTTTGGCAATCGCTGCAGGCGAAGCGCTTATGAAGCTTTGTGAGCTTCATCAAGACGCCATGGCTGGGACTCCTTTGCCCTTATTCTGGTCCGTGGTATGGCTGGATTTGAGTGGCAACGTCGTATGGTTGCTGCCTATACACCATATGGTGACACAACCACGACGACACTTGGGACATATGCGGCTGTTTCCAATATGGTGGTTTCTATGCAAGGCATCATTATTTTGGAGCAAGTCGAAGCCTTGCGGGAAGCAACAGAGCGGAGAGATACCCTTGATTATATCAACAAGAATCTACATTCGCTCCTAGCTCCAGCAAATCACCGGTTAAATAAGTGCGAGAGTCAGCTGCATTACGCTCGTATTAGACTACGGAAAGCTCATGCTAAACAACGGCACACTCGCAATGAACTGCAGCAAGTTCGTGGTCAGTTGCAAGCGAGTCAGTTAGAGGTGCAACAATAGCAGGAGCAGCTGTTAGTAGTCACTGAAGAGCGAGACACCGCCATTAAGACAGCTCAGAATTGGGAGTATGAGGCAGAACAACATCATAATAATGTGGTTGAAGCCGAAGCACAATTGCAACCAGTGGTGTATCCACCGGCCCATGATATACCACTAATTATGGGTGAACAAGTGCCTTTAGATGACGAAGAGGAAGAAGAAGATCCCGAGGAACTCGAGTAGGACGTATTGGAGTGGGATGTGGCAGCACTTCTGCCGACACGGGGCAACGTATAGTTTAATAGTTGCTAGTGTTTTTCTTTTGTGGCCATGTTGGTGTCATATTAAGAATAGTAGTGCGTATGTCTAAGCTGATAAGATGTGTATGACATCTCATGGGAACCATGTATGGTAGAGATGTATTTCCATAGTGGGAGTCCATCATTTTGGAGTTTACTACTGTAAACTTGGTCATGAGATAATATATCTTGTATAAAGTTTGTGCTTTATCGATATATATGAACGTTATGCACTTATTCTCTTGTCAATACTCGTGCTACTGCAAAATGATATGGATAAGGGAAAAGAAAACATGTGCTGATTTTAAATCATTTGGATGCAGAATGGTGCGTACACGCTCGACGCTAGAAATGGGAGGATCCAGTCGTGGTCGTGAGGATGAATCTCCGACCCAGGAGATAGCTGCAACGCCGCAGCAACAAGTTCCTCCACCACCACCTCCCGAACTTCCAAAGAGTCTAGCGGAGGTTCTCGCCGCAGTGCTTGGCTCGCGCGACGAGCAAACGGAGTTACTACGAACTCTGGTCCAGCATTCGTCCCGTCAAGGAGGGTGACCAGATGCGGGTCCACGACAACCTTCTCCGAGTTCGTACTCGGATTTCATGTCAACGCACCCACCGGTCTTCATGGAGGCCGATGAACCATTGAAAGCAGACAACTGGCTCCGCTCCATTGAAGGGAAGATCGGTTTGCTACGAGTGACCAAACATCAGAAGACCCTGTTCGCGGCCCAACAACTACAAGGGTCTGCTAGTGCGTGGTGGGCAAACTACCTTGCCGCACGACAAGTCGGCTATGCCGCGAGTTGGGATGAATTTTGGGAGGCATTTCACGCCTATCACCTACCTTCCGGTGTGATGAGAAGGAAGCTTCAAGAGTTCTTGGAGCTGAAACAAGGAGGAAGAAGTGCTTATGAGTACTCAAAGATATTCAACCACTTGGCCAAATATGCTCTGGACCAAGTGAATACTGAAGCTCGGAAGCGGGAATGCTTCTATCGGGGTTTGAACCCCAAGATGAAGGACAAGAATGCCTTGTTCAACAGCGGTAGCTTAAACAACATGGTCAATGCCGCCATCGTACAGGAGGACGCTACTAGGGAGCTGTTCTCTGACAAGAAGAAAAGGTGTGCTCCGCAGGGCAGCGGAGGAGGTACTCCTCAGAAATACCGCATGGTGTATCCGTCACCATCCAGCCAGAGGTGGCAACCGCCATCGCGACCACCGATGTTTCGTGGTCGCCCATTCAATAATGCCAGCTTCAGCCTACAACATCAACATAGGATGATTCCGCGTGCACCTCTACCTCCACCGCATGCACCAGGATTCCGTCCTCCACTACATACCGGTCAGACCCCGTACACGTTCTATACATGTGTACGTACGGGAGACTTCGCCAAGGACTGCCCGCAGAGCGGAGGACAGTCATCGTACCAGGGGGCGAACCAGCCTCACAACCATCCCAAGAAGCCAGCCACCAGAACCGGCAACGTTCACCACCTCGCCATTGAGGATGTTCCTGAAGGCGCACCCGTACTCACGGGTATGTTCTCTCTCAATGGTCATCCCATAGTCATCCTTTTTGACTCCGGTGCTTCCCATAATTTTATTAGCAAGTCTTATGTCAATCAGGACCAATTGCCTATCATTTCCACAAAAACTCCATATATGATTTGTTCTCCGGGAGATAAAGTAGTAGCAGATAAGATGGTCCATAGGGTACCTCTTAATCTGGGTGGGAACATATACCATATCTCTCTCATTCTATTGGAGCGTTAGAAATTAGATGTCATCTTAGGAATGGCATGGTTGCAATACAACGGTGCTATTATTGATATCATTCCTCGGATAATATATCTAAATTCTCCGGTCCACTCTCCCCAAATTCTCACTCTTGAGAGTAATATCCACGTGCCTCCAACTGCTGATAACACCGAAGCCTGTAAAATTGATGATATTCCAGTAGTATGTGAGTATCTGGACGTTTTTCTCGAAGATCTTCCTGGTATGCCACCAGAAAGAGATGTCGAGTTTAAGATTGAACTTGTACCAGGAACTGTGCCAATCTCGAGAAGGCCGTATAAGATGGCACCTAAAGAACTTGCCAAACTGAAAGAGCAGCTGAATGAACTGTTGGACAAGGGTTTCGTTCGTTGATGTTCGTCACCTTAGGGTTGTTCTACATTTTTCGTGAAGAAGAAGGATAAAACATTGAGAATATGTGTGGACTATCGTCCACTCAATGTTGTCACAATCAAGAACAAGTATCCACTACCCCATATCGATATTCTGTTTGATCAGTTGGTAGGTGCTCGGGTACTTTTGAAGATGGATCTTCACTCTGGTTATCATCTGATCAGGATTTGACCTGAGGATGTACCTAAGACAACATTCTAGACGAGGTATGGATTATATGAGTACCTTGTCATGTCCTTCGGATTAACCAATGCACCGGCCCATTTCATGTATCTCATGAATTCGGTATTCATACCGGAATCGGACAAGTTTGTCATGGTCTTCACCGACAACATCCTTGTATACTCAAAGTCCAAAGAAGAACATGCACAACATTTGCACATCATGCTTCAGCGATTGCGGGACCACAAGTTGTACGCTAAGTTCAGCGAATGTGAGTTCTAGATCAACCAAGTATCATTTTTGGGGCACATCATCTCTGTCGAAGGGGTTGCAGTTGATCCAAGCAAGATTAAGCAAGTACTCAAATGGGAGTCTCCCAAGTCTGTGCATGAAGTTCGAAGTTTCCTGGGTTTAGCTGGATATTACTAGAGGTTCATCCCAAGCTTTTCCAAGATAGCTAAACCAATGACAGAACTTCTGAAGAAATAAAAGAGATATACCTGGACAAAGGAATGTGAGGAGGGTTTTCAAGCATTGGTAAAACACCTCACAACAGCACCAGTATTAGCCCAACCCGACACAACAAGATCCTTTGATGTTTATTGTGATGCATCTAGAATTGGTCTGGATTGCGTATTAATGCAAGACAGAAGGGTGATCGCTTATGGATCCTGGCCGCTTCAAAACCACGAGCAGCATTATCCGACTCATGACCTTGAACTCGCTGTCATGGTACTAGCTTTAAAGATGTGGAGACACTATCTATTTGGCAACCTAGTACATCTCTACACCGATCACAAAATCTTGAAGTACATCTTCACCCAGAAGGAATTGAATATGCGACGACGAAGATGGTTGGAGTTAATCAAAGACTATGAGATTGAGATCCACTACCATCCCAGAAAGGCAAATGTAGTCGCAGATGCACTAAGTCGCAAGTTCCATATCAATAACCTTTCTATCACCTTGATAGATGAAGAAGAACCGAGTCTCTACTTGGTTCCATATGGGGCGCTCTACAACCTAGCCCTCATTCCTACCAAAAGGGAGGAAATTATGGAGGCTCAGGAGGAGGACAAGGGCATATCCCATATTCGTCAACGAATGAACAGGGGGGAAATGAAGTGTTTCTGAGTGACGATGACGGTTCCATCTTGTTCAATAACGGCATCGTGGTACCCCACAATGTGGAAGTTCGGAAGAAAATTTTGGACGAGGCTCATTTGTCCAAATATTCTATTCATCCGGGGAGTAACAAATTGTACCAAGACTTGAAAAAGAAATTTTGGTGGACTCGGATGAAGAGGGAAATAGT
The DNA here is from genome assembly GCA_036927565.1 of Tuctoria greenei. Classification (NCBI taxonomy): domain Eukaryota; kingdom Viridiplantae; phylum Streptophyta; class Magnoliopsida; order Poales; family Poaceae; genus Tuctoria; species Tuctoria greenei. Next base: position 42,815,521 of record JAYESD010000004.1, on the reverse strand, counting down.
GAAGTATGTATCCGAATGTGATACATGTCGACGAGTGACGGCCGACCATCTGAAAGCAGCCGGACAATTACAACCGTTAAGCATACCTGCTTGGAAATGGGAGGACATCAGCATGGATTTCATTGTTAGGTTACCTCTCACTTTTTGCAAACATGACTCGATGGGTGATAGTCGACCGACTCACCAGGTCGACTCACTTTATTCCAGTCAATGTCAAGTATGTGGCACGACAGTATGCAGAGTTGTATATTTCCAGAATCCTATGCCTACACGGAGTATCCCGCACTATCATATCAGATCGTGGGACCTTGTTTGTTGCTCGATTTTGGGAGCAGCTTCACGCATCTCTGGGTACCAAATTGATTCGAAGCTCATCTTACCATCCACAGACTGATGGTCAAACGAAACGAGTAAACCAAGTACTAGAGGATATGTTCCGCGCCTGTACCATTCACCATGGTAAGAATTGGGATGATCATCTACCATTGGCAGAGTTTTCATACAACAATGGTTATTAGACTAGCATTCAAATGGCACCATATGAAGCTCTTTATGGTCGGAAGTGCCGCACACAGTTGAGCTGGTGTGAATTCGATGAACGGGTAACATATGGTATAGACTTGGTAAAGGAAGCCGAAGATCAAGTACGAGTTATTCAAGCCAACCTCAAGGCTGCTCAGTCTCGCCAGAAAAGCTATGCGGACAAACGACATCGACCGCTTCATTTTGATATCGGGGATCACGTTTATCTTCGTGTATCTCCAACGAAAGGGATTCATCGTTTCAGAGTAAAAGGGAAGCTAGCTCCGCGTTTCATCGGACCATTCGCAATAATTGAGCAATGCGGACCTGTAGCCTACCGGTTAGAGCTGCCAGCATCGCTTTTAGTGGTCCACAATGTGTTCCACATTTCACAATTGAGAAAATGTCTCCATGCCCCAACGGAAGTCTGTATGGAGGATTTGGAAGCTCTCCAACCAGATCTTACTTACTCCGAACATCCAACCCAGATAATTGATGAAAAGACTCGTACCACAAGAAACCGCACCTTGCGTTTCTACAAGGTCTTGTGGGGAAACCACACCGCTGATGAAGCAACGTGAGAAAGCTAGGAATATCTTAAAACCAATTATCCGAACTTGTTAACATCATATGTTCATTAGGTCTTTTCTTCTTACCCTTCTTTTTGTAATCTCGGGACGAGATTCTTTTAAGGGGGGGGGGGGGAATGTAAAATCCCACATTTTCCTTCATAAGAGGTTCAGCTGTAAATTGGTTGTTAACCCTAATGGAGACCAATTATAGCCATGCTTATAAACTTGATCTCATCAAATCTTTTTTTCTACTCATGTTTAAATTTATTAACATGAGGAATGAACTTCACCAATAAACTTAGATTAATTCTTTTGACCTCTCTTCAAAGTTAGAAATTATTTGAAGAAAGATTGCTAGGCCAATTTAATATGCAGTACCAAATAGATATTCAAATGAATATAAATTGAATATATACTACTGTATATTTGGCCCTGTCAAAATTATTCAATTCAGAGGCCATAAATTTTTCTATGGATTTCTAATATTCCAAATAGACTTCCTGCAAAGTTTCATAAATTTTGAACTCCATTTTCTATTTTAATTGAGACGCTTAGCAAATTCAAACCCTGTTTTGAATTCTGTTCAACTAGATTGAACATCAAGATTTGGACACACACTCATGGTCAGCATAACTTGCTTGACTTATCCTCATAGTTTCACATTTTTGGAACTCAATTGCTATTTAAATCAGTGACACCATAGAATTTCCTCCAAATTCAAATTTGAATTTGAAATTCAATTGAAACTTGCTCCAAAACAAAATCCAATTGCAGAATCAAATTCTAGATATTTATTTGATCCTCTCCACAAAAAACTAGAATTTTTGGACAAAATTTAGTAGGAGAATTGAAGTTACAGAGAAGGGAAGTAAATAAGAGAAGGTGGGGCTCACTGTCAGCCAAAGCACTTGAGTGAAACCCACGCGGGGTGCCCTGTCTCCAGCTCGCCCCGCCGTTCGACGCCGGCAGCATGCAACACCGCGCTGCGCATGCATCCACTGAGCTGCTTGCCTGGTTGACGCCGCGGCGCGCTCCCCTCTCCCCTCAGTCCTTATATAAACCCCTTGGCCGTCGCCGTTGGACACCATCCCGATTCACGCTATTTTCGCCGCCCCTGTTCGACCGAGCTCGCGCCGATGATTTCAGCCATTTCTTCCTGAGCTGTAAGTAGATAAAAGGCGTGTCACAAACTTCTCTACGTATTCCATTTGGTCATTCATCGTGACATAGCTTCTGCTGGGCATATTTTGAAGTTTCCAGTCGCCGTCGAGGAAGGCGCTGAGAACCTTCACTGTCTCGCCATCGAACACCAATTTCAGACCATCCCTAGCCTCGATCCTTTAAGAAAAAAGGTTCGCAATCCTCTCTATTTCATGCTCACAGAATCTAAGCTTATGACATGAAGTATAACTTGAGTTCTTGTTCGAGAACCGATCGGTTTCTCAATAGAACAGCAAAGGTTCACGCTTAAATTCATTTCATTCTTGCAATCATCATTAGATCTGGTTAGCGGATAGTTTCTATGTGTACTAAGGAAGCTTTATGCCGAAAAACCCTGAAAGTTATCAACCGAGCATCTTAGATTTCAAGTTTTCGAGGCCGCCGGTTGAAAAACCGCACTTCGCTGTCGAACTCAACCTTGCCGGTGATTTCATCCCAATCTGACCTCAAATCATACTCCTGGTGCTTCCAGGAACCTTCCCGTGTTTTTCTGGAGCCTATTGAGCCATTCCCGAGCATTTCCGACGAAGGCCGAAACCCTAGCTCCGCCATCACCGTCGCGTCGCCGTCTCCATCGCCGGCGTGATTGGACACCACCATCGGCTTGCGCGCTCGATTTTAGGGTTGAGCGGTAATGACGAGACCGAACGGAGGTTGACGCACCTAAGTCCGGTGAAGCACCGCCGCGGTTCCGGCGAGGAGCGCCATCGCGTCGCGAGGTAGACAAAGGCCTATGGGCCCCACTTGTCAGCGCCTATTAGAACGCCCGGGATCCGCTGCAGCACTGGATCTGGTGCGCTGCTGCACGGTTGAACCCCGTGGCCCCCGGTGTGGCCCAGATGCGAATGGCCCATTCAAATGAAGTGGGGCCGGCCCCTTTTATTTGAAATTTCCAATAGAAAAATAAATCCAGATTCAATCCAACCTTAGAAAATCCATAACTTCCAGTAGAATTATCCAAAAATTCCCAAATAAATTTTATTAGAACCAGAATGAAGAATACTGTCCCGTGGGGCACTTGGATTTATATGAAAAATCATAGAAATTTCTCCATAATTCAGATAAGCAAAATGCTTAAGGAATTCATTCCCACAATTCTGTTAATTGGAAAATTTCCAATTTTGGTCAGAACACTATTGTTAATACCCTTGATATCCAGTAAAAGTTTCAGGCTCTTTGGACATAAAATACTGGGTTGATCAATGTTTCAAACCTCTATGTAGTTGTAAATTGAGAAAAATGGAAAATCAATTTCTAGAAATTTACCCAAACTTGAAAAATCAATTTCTCCCCGTAGGGAGCTCAGAAAATTGTGAAACAAATTTTCCTAGAACCAGTGAGACCCCCTCTACAAGATAAAACAATTACATCTCTAAAATTTCAAACAAAATTTAGAGAAGATTATTGCTTACCATAATTGTTAAGAATAACAAACATCCTTTATCATGTCCTGTTCTTTGCAAGAATCTTCTCTATAATCCCTAGTATCCACCATAAAAATCCCAAAGTAAATTAAGATAATTATCTTATTTTATCTTAATATACTCACCCACCTTAAACATATTAATTATTCACAAAATCATTTATACCTAGTATATGCATATCGTGGAGTAGCTGAAGTCGAGGAGCAGCCGGAAGCCATGGAGGTCCAGCTGCCAGAAACTAACATAGACTCAAACTCGCATTCAGGCAAGCCCTAGTTTGCATTTAAGTTCCTTACAGTGTTTTGCAGTTTTATTTCACCTTACGTCTTCAAATGATTGTGCATTACGTTTAAGGTGTTTGACATCCACTTGCATGGCCCACAAATCCTATGGAGTCTTGGGTAGGTCTACGGCCCATTGAGTAGACATTTCTATGCTTATGCTCATAGGAATTCGGTAGAAGTCGAGTAGTTGGAATCTACTCACGAGATAGGAATTTTATCACACGGGAGATTCTGGAATAAGAAAATGGTTTATGAATATGAAATCGAGACCGAGCAGTGGATAGGATGCAATGGGACCTGGTCTCACATGCGTAGCCCTGCTTGTGTCGATTGAGGGCCATTTCGTGTGCGGTCCCGCTGGACAAGCTTGAATTGTACCGGCGACATACTGGAGGAATGGGCTCCATTAAACTGACGTAGCTTGATACTGGTTTGTCGAGGCATTCTATTCCATTTGATAGGCATGGGTTGAGGGCAACAAGGTGTAAATCAGCTGGTGGGCACGTTAGAGTACGCCCCACGCAGTGACCTCCTGCTCGTGACGGATCGACCGGTTCGACATTCAAGTGTTTAGTGAAAGGTGGCCATATACGACTAGTACTGAATTGTTATGTAGGTACTATTGAAAGTACTCGCTGGCATTTCCGAAAGTGTGTATGTGTCGTGTTGTTCCAGGTATGTCCTGATTGCAATCACCGTCCCTCGTGATAATAGAGTACCACTTGTTCACTGCGCCGTCATGCAGTAAATACTAAAGAAGTCGGGAGAATATGATATATTGGTTTATAAATTGCTTGGACAACCTTGTTTTTCTTAGATATAGTACAATTAAAAGTTTACAGTTTCCCTATACTTTACCTGTAATAGCATTATGTGCTTTGTGCACGTCATATCATCGGCAAAGCGTTTCTTGTTTGATTGTAGAGTCTATGATGTGCTGTGCCTGAGGAATGTCATGTGCTAAATAAAACATGACTATAAGGATCCACTTGTAGGTGAGTCCTTATGCTTTACTTACCTATATTTAGTACTCATCCTTTCATATGTCTAATGAGACAGGTTAGTCTTGCTGAGTCTTATGCTCACATTTTCTGTTAACGAAATTTTGCAGATTATACGACTGATGACGGGTTTAATGACGAGGCTGCACCCCCTCTAGGGTTTACAACCGAGTGGGAACCCTGCACGCCGCCGTGAATTGTGTGTTGCTAGTGCAAAGTATCCAGGACATGGATGACTTTGCTTTTGCATAGCTAGTGCTGAGAGCGTAGCTATGATGTATAGTACTCTTTCCTTTTGTTAGTACTTTTAAACTTCCGCTGTGCTTGTCGATAAAGACTTGGTATTGTAAATTCTCGTTCTATTCTTGTATACTGTTGGGTGTCGCATCGCACGACACCACCCAATGAGATCCTTGGAGGTCGGGATTCCGGTCCCCACATGAAGTCTTCCACCTCAAAACATAATCTTCTTCGTCTATTATCCGCATAACCCTTTTTGTATTGATTGTGCAGCTCTCAAATTGCCGCGAATCGTCTGAACCTGCTTTTCAGATTTCTGGATTACACCTTCTCCCATACAATGCTTCATATGGTGACATCTTCAAGCTTGCTTGATAACTATTGTTGTAGGAAAATTCAGCATATGGCAAGCTCTTGTCCCAACTCCCTCTATACTTTAGCGCACAAGCCCTTAGCATGTCTTCCAAAATCTGATTCAATTTCTCGGACTGTCCATCCATTTGAGGGTGATATGCAGAACTAAAATTTAGTTGAGTTCCCATAGACTCGTGCAGCTTTTGCCAGAACCTTGAGGGAAATTGAGCTCCTCTATTGGACACTATTTTCTTCGGTACTCCTTGTAAGGATACTATTCTTCTCATATTCAATTTTGCCAACTTTGCTCCACTATAGGTAGTCTTGATAGGAATGAAATGCGTTGATTTCATCAACCAGTCCACGATAATCCATATTGAATCATAACCTGCGAAAGTGTTTGGTAACCCAACTAAGAAATCCATACCAATCTCTTCCCATTCCCATTCTAGAATCTTAAATGGATGCACTAATCCAGCTGGCCTTTGATGTTCAGCTTTTACTCATTGGCACACATCAAATAGCGGAACATATTCAGCTATGTCCCTTTTCATACCATCCCACCAATAGCTCGTCTTTAGGTCCCTGCACATCTTTGTACTGCCTGGATGGATGGAGTAAAGCGAGTCATGTGCCTCTTTTAATATCAACTGTCGGAGACTCTTGTCATTATGCACAGCAATCCGCTTCCCAAGCCATAGAGTACCTGCAAAAGCCCTAAAATTTCATAGTGCAAATTTCATATGGGAGATGTAAATATTTGAATGGGAAAAATAAATCAAAATGGCAATTAAAAGTCAAACCAATTCAAACATCAATGGAGGGAATTCAAATATTCAAAACTGCTCCTGTTCAAACCTGGTCAAAATAAAAATCTAAGTTCACTAATAAATTCCAAATATTCCAAATAGCCTCTCTGCAAAGTTTCAAAACTTTTGAAGCACAATTGCTATATAATTCAGTGGAAACATTGAATTCAACTCAAATTCAAATTCAAGTTTGAATTCGAATGAAACTTGGTCAAACCAATGATTTGAGTTCATAATCAAATTATCCATCTTTAATTTAGCCTTCCACAAATATCTAGCAATTTTTGGACTGAATTAGGTGGTAGAATTGACTGTCTAGTGAAGATAAGGATGAAAGCAGTAGGACCCACCTGTCATGGACTTCTCCTCTGTTTTCCTCTGTTTCATCACAGAGCGACACCTCACGGCATGCAAAAATCCACCCAGCTGCCTGTGTGCTTGCTTCATGCCTTGGTTGCAAAGCCAGCTGAGCTCCATATAAGGGCAGAGATGATCCTTTCACTTGCTCACGGTGCAACACAGCATCAAGCTTTCTCCTCCTCTGCTTTTCTCTTCCACAGCAACCACCTCACTTGTCCTCCCTTGCAGCAGCTGTTCCTCACCGATTCTCACCTCAGTCATTGAAGTGAAAAGGTGTGCCAACACTCCTAGATTCTGCTCCCAAAGCTTCAGGTCAATCCATGGCTCCTAGCTCGTTACTTTCGAATTTTATCGAAGCTAGTTCATACCTAGGTCACTAGGTCGTCGATTTAATGTCGTTTCTAGGTGCAACCATTTTCCAATTTGTTCATGAATGTTGTTCACCACCGCATGGCGCACATCTCAGTCAGATTTCAGTAGCATCCATCAAGGAATTGCTGAGTTCCACGAGTTTTCCCCATCGCCTTCTAAAGTGGCGCTGTTCTCTGTCGGGACCCAACCTCTGGCCGATTTATCCACGATTTTGATCCATAATCATGGTCTCCTTGTTTCTACGGTTAATTTGGTGAAAATCCCATTTGATTTGGTGCAAAAATGAGTGAAATCAAACTCACCCTAGGTGCTTCAGCCGCTGGTCGAGCGCCCCTGCTGGAGGTTGAAGACAACCGTGCCAGTGGGGCCCACGGTTAAATGAATTAGGCCATTTTCTCTGTGCAGGTTATGTGCCGAACTTAGAAAATCTATATCTCTTTGAATACTTCTCCAAAAATTCCAAAATAAATTTTGTTGGAACCAGGATGATCTAGATTTTCAAGTAGCACACTTGGATCTGTGTGAAAATCCCTAATTGGTCATCAATAATTCTTTGAATCAAAATGCTATTGGGATTAATTCGTGACTCTCAATGCATTCAAAAATTTCCAACCTTGACCAGATCATTCCACATAGGTCCCTTAAGTTACAGTAAAATTTTCAGGTACGTTTCAGTTGATTTGAATAGCCAAATTGTGTTTCCAATCTCTATGTACCGGAAAATTCCAAAATGTCCAGAAATATTTCCAGATTTTTTCTCAAATTGGTAAAATTAATTTCTCTCTGTAGGAAGCTCAGAAAATTATGAAACAAATTTTCCTAGAAGCACTGAGACCTCCTCTACCCAGATCATCCACTGTTAGCTACGTTAAAGCTACATATTTAGTACCAAAATTCAGAGAAACCATTTACTTGTTGGAATTTTAAAGACAACAAGCTTCTTGAACATCTCCAATTTTTTTGTCCAGATCTTCGTTATAGAGCCTAGTACCCACTATAAAAATCCCAGAGCCAATTAAAGTAGTTAGTAATAGAAACTGTATCTAGAAGTTGATTTGTATAGTTCTATTTCACTTATATGCTTTCATATTATGCACCTCATATAGTGATCGAGATCGAGGAGGAGCCGGAGCCGTTGGAGAGTATACTTCCAGAAGCTAACTATCCCTCTGACTCGCAGCCAGGCATGCCGGGGTTTGCATTTAAGTGCTATTTCAAAGTTTATATTAGTATCACTTATGTCTAGGATGAACTTTGTGCGTTAGGGCTAAGGTGATTGAAACTCCACTTGCATGACGAAAAAAATCCCATGGAGTATTCGGTAGGTCTACAGCCTGATGAGTAGAAAATGCCATGCTTATGTTTTTAGGAATCCGGTAGAAGTCGAGTAGTTGGAATCTACTCGCGAGATAGGATTTTGCCACACAGGATGGATTCGATTAGAAAATGGTTTATGAATATGAAATTGAGACCGAACAGCGGGTAGGATGCAGCGAGACGTGGTCTCAGGTGCGTAGCCATGCTTGTGTCGATTGAGGACCGATCCGTGTGCGGCCTTGCTGGACAAGTTTGAACTGTACCAGAAGTATACTGGGCATATGAAACCCAGGAAACTGATGTAACTTAATAACTTGGGTGTCGATGCATATCCCACTATCGATAGGGGTGGGTTGAGGGTAGCAAGGTGTAAATCTCCCGACAGGCACAGACACGCTCCATGCGGGGACCTTATTCCCGCGATGGTGGGACCGGTTCGGCGTTTGAGTTTCTTGTGAATGGTTGTTGCGTATGACATGGTGAGGAGCATGGAATGCTCCTTATGCACGGGTGTACGTGACGTGTTATTCGGGTGTCTACTATTGCAATCACCGTCCCTCGCGATTATTTGAGTACCGCTTGTTCACTGTGCTGTGATGTAGTAAATACTGCAGAAGCCAGGAGAATATGATGTATTGAAAAATAATTGCTTTGTAACTATGATTGCTGTCAATATGCTCACTAAAGTTACTGTTATTAAACTTGTAAGCTACAATTAATAACTTGAAAATTAAGGATCAACATGTAGGTGAGTCATTTACTGCTATATCTATTCCTATGTTAAGTATCCCTACATCTAGAGTTCCGTGTTTAGGTGAGACGGTTAAGTCTTGCTGAGCCTTCGTTCTCACGGTTGCTATATTAAGTTGTTTGCAGGTGAGACGTATGAGGGAGGGCCCGAAGATGAGACGATGCCTCCGTATGGGTATACCGCCGAGTGGGAGCCCTGCACCCTGCCGTGAAGTTTTGTGTGCTGCTAGTTTGTAGCGTCCCCGGGCTAGACGGCTGCACTTTTGCATAGCTAGGTTGAGAGTTTAGCTATGAGTATTATCTTCTGCTGTATATTAAGTATTGTAAAAGATTTTTGCTGTTTCTATAAATAAAACTTTGTATTTAGTCGTATTCTTTTCGTGTGTACTGTTGGGTGCCGCATCGCACGTCACCACCCTCAGGGATTCCTGTAATGTGTGGACCCGGTCCTCACAGCCTTATATCAGAGCCACGTTTGGAATAGCACGCTTGAAAAGAGCCTATATTAAAAACTTAGAAGTAGTCGAGTGAGGATTAGTTACTATGCCCACATAAGGTCTATTATAGTATTAGTTACATAAGGTGGCTAGTTAACTTATGTGTTATTATATTCTGTAACGATGCTCCGACATCAGGTAAGAGGTAAGGAACACCAACGCAAGAGGATCAATTGCATTAGGCTCACCATGCGAGAGGTAGCATGTGATTGTTTCCGTGGCTTGGCATGGAAATGTCAATATGAGTCTCTGAAACTTTCCATGTTTCTGAGAACATATGACACGTCGTACTCCAGCGTGCTACAAAATTAGTGGGAGCACCCGTCGTGTGGAAAATAACCCGATGCGCCCCCTACTGGTGCAACACTATGCAAAGACGTGGGACCCCGTCGGGTGGTAGAAAACCCGGTCATGTACCTCGAGACGTGGCATAGCTCGGGGTGGCCCGTAAGGAATGATATGGGACAAATGTTTTTACTTTCCTATATATTATTGTGTATTGATCGCCCGTGCGGGCCGTGCCGTACATCACCATATGATTGATCTATCATTTGTGTGTAGCTGCAGGACACTAACCACATTTTAATTAGCTCAAGTTGAAAATGTTTGCGAGTGAACGTCATTAATGCCACCGTTGAGACGTATGTCGGGTAGGATTTTCTTTGGTGTGGGCGTAGTACCGCATTGCATTCGAGTTTCATCAGGCACGTCGATGACGATATCCGTGCTGGTGATGTGACTCGACAACAAGTAAAAATTTCCAACTTAGGACTAAGTTTGAATTTGTAATCTCTGTTTTGGAGCGTGCTGGTCAGATTTACAATTAATCATGTAGTCGCTGCGATAAGCAGGCATGTGGTTGGGGAACTTGAGGAAGTCCACCACAAGTTTCATTTTCAGCTCCAAGGCAGATTTCAATATTTAAAACTTGAAAACGTCATTTGAACTTAAATTGCCCAATTCCTGGTTCAAACTGTGAACTGGATAGAAAATTGACTAAGTTTGGGATAGCATAAATTCCTTTATAATTCACCCCTGAAGGTTTACCATGCATGTTTGAAAAGTATAGAGAGTTATTTAAAACTCTTATATTCAACTCCAGATCAGAATCCCCCTGTAAACGAATGAAAAATTCAAATTTCCAAACTCTGTTAAATTTGGACAGGGACTGGACAGTTTCTGTATCCTGTCACTGTCTTGATAATATCTCTCTGTAGAATCGACGAATGACTTTAATTAATGCACTTCTGTAGCATGGTGGTTCTTTCACAAGGTGTAATCCTTCTGGAGCAGGTCGAAGCCACGAGGCAAGCAATTGAATGGGGTAACACTCTTGATTACATCAATGAGAACCTTTGTTCGTTCCTGGCTCAAACATCTCACCGGCTGAATCAATGCGAGAACGAACTGCATCGCACTCGGACTGAACTGCGAAAAGCTCGCGCTGACCTGAGGCAAACATGCAAAGAACTGCAGCAAGCTCATGATGGATAGCAGGCGAGTCAACTGGTGGTGCAGCAGCAGCAAGAGCAGCTGTTGGTGCTCACCGAGGAATGAGATGAAGCCATCGAAGAAGCTCAGAATTGGGAATACGAGGCAGGCCAACATCAGGAGGACTTGTGGGAGGCTGAGGCACAATTGCCGCACCCAGTCATGTCTCCACCAGAGGATGCCATGCCACTGAATATGGGGAGCAGGTGCTCTCAGGTTCTAAGGAGGAAGAAGATCCTGAGATACTCGAGTATGTCGATGAGGATGCATCGGACATGGAGGGGTCAGCACTACTGCCATCACGGGGCAACATATAGTTAGTGGTTGCTCGTGTCTATTTTGTAGCCATGTTTGTATCATATTATAAATAGTAGTGGGTGTGTAGAAAATGACAAGGTGTGTATGATGGCTCATGGAGACCAAGTGTAGTTGAGATGTAATTCTGTAGAGGGAGTCCGTTATTTTGGAGTTCACTACTATAAACTTGGTCATAAGATAATATATCTTGTATAATGTTTGTACTTTATCAATATACGTGAATGTTATGCAATTATCACTTTGTCAATACTCGCACTACTATGGTATAATATGGATGAAGAAAACAAACATGTTGCTGATTTTTAAATCATGTGGATGCAGAATGGTGCGTACACGCTCAACGCCCGAGATGGGAGGATCTAGACGGGGTTGTGAGGATGAATCTCCGACCCGGGAGAAAACCATGACACCGCAGAAAAAAGTTCAACCAACACCACCACCTGAACCTTCGAGGATTCTCGCGTAGATTCTGGCTGCAGTACTCGGCTCGCTAGTCGAGCAAACCGAGTTACTGCGGAAGTTGGTGCAGAATTCGTCTTGTCAACGAGGGTGTCAAGATAATGGGCAATGCTAGACCCAAAAGAGTTTGTACTCGGACTTCTTGGCGACGCATCCACCAGTCTTCACGGAGGCCGAGGAGCCTCTGGAGGTGGACAACTTTATCCGCACCCTCGAGGCTAAATTCGGTTTGCTACGATGCACCGAACAACAGAAGGCGCTGTTCGCGGTGCAACAACTTCAGGGATCCGACGGTGCTTGGTGGGCAAACTTCATCGCGTCACTGCCGGCTGGTCATGCGGTCACATGGACCGAATTCCAGGAGGCATTCCGCACCTACCATATACCTCCCGTTATAATGAAGAGGAAGCTTCAGGAATTTCTAGAGGTGAAGCAAGGCGGGAGGAGTGCTCATGAATACTCCAGCGCATTCAATCACTTGGCGCAGTATGCGCCAGAGTATGTGGGAATAGAGGACAAGAAGCAAGATACCTTCTTCCGGGGTTTGAACCCCAAGATGAAAGTTGAGCTCACATAATGCAATCGTGGCACCTTCAACGACATCGTCAGTGCCGCGATTGTACAGGAGGACGCTCAGCGCGAGCTCGTTTCTGATAAGAGGAAACAGAGCACGCCTTTGAGAAGCAGCAGTGGTGGTCCCTCGAAGTACCGCGTGGTGTATCGATCACCATCCGGTCAGTGATGGCAGCCACTGGCGCGACCGCAGCAATTCCGCCGTTGTTCCTTCAACGCACCGAGTTTCCGACTGCCATTTCCACAGCAGCAGCAAAGGATGGTCCTGCGTGCGTATCCACCTCCACCACGTGCACCGGGATTCTGTCCGCAGCTTGGCGGGAACCCGACACAATACACGTGCTACACGTGTGGCCGTGTCGGGCATTTTTCAAGGGACTGCCCCGAACAGCGACAAGGCAGCGGACAAGCACCATATCGGGGTGCAACTCAGCCCCGGAACTTGCCCAAGAAACCAGCACCAAAACCTGACAACCTTCACCACAAAGCCATCGAAGACGTGCCGGAAGGCGAACCCGTTCTCGTGGGTACATTTTCTCTACCCCAAAATCCCGTAGTCATACTCTTTGACTCCGTTGCCACCCATAATTACATTAGCCAATCATATGTTGTCAAGCATCAATTATCTATCACTCTCACAGAAAGTCCATATTTGATTTGCTCTCCGGGTCAGAAGATAGGAGCGGACATGAAGGTCCATAAAGCAAAACTTAAGATGTGTGGGAATATCTATCCAACTTCTCTAATTATATTAGAGGTTCAAAAGCTCGATGTCATCTTAGGGATGTCGTGGCTACACCGTCATGGTGCTGTTCTCGACATTGTTCCACGTGTGGTTCATTTAAACTCTCCACTATATGAACCACACACTCTCATTCTAGACCGCCCTATTCAAGAAATTTTAGCCACATACAACACGAAAGACACAAAGCTTGAGGACATTCGTGTGGTCCGTGAGTATCTGGACAAGTTTCCCGGCGACCTTCCGAGTATGCCACCGGATAGGGATATCGTGTTCAAGATTGAACTTATTTGGAGAACCACGCCTATTTCTTGAAGGCCGTACAAGATGGCACCAAATGAGTTTTCGGGATTAAAGGAGCATTTGAAGGACCTGCTGGACAAAGGTCTCATCCGCCCAAGTTCATCACCTTGGGGCTGCTCTGCGTTATTTTTAAAGAAGAGGGACAAGACGTTATGTCTATGTGTGGACTATCGTCCGCTCAATGCCGTGACGATAAAGAACAAGTATCCAGTACCGCACATCGATATCTTATTCAATCAATTTGTGGGTGCTAAAGTATTCTCGTAGATGGATCTTCGGTCTGGATATCATCAAATGAAAATCCAACCGGAGGATATACCGAAGACGGAATTTTCGACGAGATACGGGCTCTATGAATATCTTGTCATGTCGTTCGTACTTACCAACGCGCCAGCTCACTTCATGTATTTCATGAATTCAGTATTCATGCCGGAGTTGGATAAGTTTGTCGTGGTCTTCATCGATGATATTCTGGTTTATTCAAAATCGGAAGTAGAACACACCAAACACTTGCATATCATGCTCCAACGATTGAGAGATCACAAGCTTTATGCAAAATTTAGCAAGTGCGAGTTTTGGATTAGGCAAGTGCCATTTCTTGGTCACATTATTTCAGCGGAGGGTATCGCTGTTGATCCAAGCAAAATTGTGCAAGTGCTGAAATGGAAGTCTCCAATGTCTGTACACGGAATTCCCTGCTTTCTTGGATTAGGGGGATATTATCGGAGGTCCATGCCGAGCTTGTCAAAAATTGCTAAACCAATGACGGAGCTGCTGAAAAGGGGACCAAATATATTTGGAGCAAGGCATGTGAGGATGCATTTCAAGCATTGGTGAAACATCTCATAACAGCCCCAGTGTTAGCTCAGCCGGATACGACCATGTCTTTCGACGTTTATTATGATGCGTCTGGCATTGGTCTTGGCTCCGTGTTAATGCAAGAAGGCCGCGTGATTGCATATGGCTCACGGCAGCTCCGAAATCATGACAGCATTGTCCAACTTATGACCTTGAGCTCGCTGCCGTGGTGCTCGCTTTGAAAATGTGGAGGCATTATTTACTTGGCAATCTAGTGCACCTCTACACCGATCACAAGAGCCTAAAATATATCTTCACTCAGAAGGAGTTGAATATGCGACAACTAAGACGGTTAGAACTGATCAAATACTATGAGATTGAAATTCATTACCATCCTGGCAAGGCAAATGTGGTTGCCGATGCGCTAAGCCGCTAGTCTAACGTCAATAATCTGTCCATCACTCCAATGAAGGAGGACGAGCCAAGTTCATACTTGGTTCCATATGGAGCATTATATAATCTTGCTCTCATTCCTACGATACGAGAGGATATTATGGAAGCTCAAAAAAAAGACGTGGGTATGTCGCACATTTGGAGGAGAATGAAGAATGGGGAAATGAAGTGTTTCTAGAGTGATGAACATGGTACTCTATGGTTCAAAGACCGTATAGTGGTACCCCGTGATTTGACACTTCGGAAGAAAATTTTGGATAAAGCTCACTTGTCCAAGTATTCTATTCATCTGGGCAGCAACATGATGTATCAAGATCTGAAAACCAGATTTTGGTGGACACGGATGAAAAGAGAAATTGCAAAGTACGTATCCGAGTACGATACGTGTCAGCAGGTGAAAGCCGACCACATGAACAAAGGCGGACAGCTGCAACCATTAAATATTCCGGCTTGGAAATGGGAGGACATTAGTATGGACTTCATTGTCAGATTGCCTCTCACGTTCCAAAAACATGATTCGATTTGGGTGATAGTCGATCGACTAACCAAATAAGCTCATTTTATACCTGTACATACATAGTACATTGCCAAGAAGTATGCGGAGTTGTATATTGCAAGATTCATGTGCTTGCACGGTGTTCCCCAGACGATTATTTCAGATCGTGGTGCGCTGTTCGTTGCTCGGTTCTAGGAGCAGCTGCACGCATCATTAGGGAAGAAACTGATCCAAAGCTCCGCATATCACTCGTAGACAGATGGTCAAACTTAGCGGGTGAATCAAGTTCTTGAAGATATGCTACACGCTTGTGCCATCCACCACGGTAAAAATTAGGATGATCATTTATCGTTGGCGGAGTTCTCATATAACAATGGCTTTCAAGCTAGCATCAAGACGGTGCCGTATGAAGCTCTCTACGGCTGAAAATGTCGCAAACCACTCAACTTGTGGGAATCCGGCAAGCGAGTGATATATGGCATTGATCTTAAGAATGAAGTCAAAGAACGAGTGCGAGTAACTCAAGCCAATCTCAAGACTGCTCAATCTCGTCAGAAAAGCTATGCAGATAACAGACGTCGACCTCTCCACTTCGACATCGAGACCACATTTATCTCTTTGTCTCTCCGATGAAAGGAATTCATCATTTCGGAGTGAAGGGAAAGTTTGCTCCACAATTCATCGGTCCATTCGCTGTCATTGAAAAATGCGGACCAGTGGCCTATCATTTGGAGTTACCGGTGTCGCTTGCTGGTGTTCATAATGTATCACATTTCTTAGCTGCGGAAGTGCCTTAAATTCAGAACTGAAATCTGCACCGAAAACATTGAAGCTCTCCAACTGGATCTCACTTATTCGGAGTATCCAACCCGGATTATCGATGAAAAGACTCGTGCCACCAGGAACCGTACTTTGTACTTCTATAAAGTCTTGTGGAGTAACCATACTGCTGAGGAAGCGACATGGGAAAGTGAGGATTATCTCCGATCAAACTATCCGGATTTATTACCATCTCATATCCGGTAATCTTTTTACCTTTGTCTCTTTTATTTGTAATCTCGAGACGAGATTCTTTTAAGGGGGGGAATGTAAAATCCCTAAAATTTCATAGTGCAAAGTTCAAATGGGAGATGTAAAAATTTGAATGGGAAAAATAAATCAAAATGGCAATTGAAAATCAAACCAATTCAAAATTCAATGGAGGGAATTCAAATATTCAAAACATGCTCCTGTTCAAATCAGGTGAAAATAAAAATCTAAGTTCACTAATCAATTCCAAATATCCCAAATAGCCTGCCTGCAAAGCTTCAAAACTTTTGAAGCACAATTGCTATATAATTCAGTGGAAACATTGAATTCAACTCAAATTCAAATTCAAATTTGAATTCAAATGAATCATGGTCAAATCAATGATTTGAGTTCAGAATCAAATTCTCCATCTTCAATTTAGCCTTTCCACAAATATCTAGCAATTTTTGGACTGAATTAGGTGGTAGAATTGACTGTCCAGTGAAGATAAGGATGAAAGCAATAGGACCCACCTGTCATGGACTTCTCCTCTGTTTTCCTCTGTTTCATCATAGAGCGACACCTCACAGCATGCAAAAATCCACCCAACTGCCTGTGTGCTTGCTTCATGCCTTGGTTGTGAAGCCAACTGAGCTACATATAAGGGGAGAGCTGATCCACTACAGGAATCCCGATCAATTACGTTGGCCAGGACCGACGTAATTAAGGCCTAAACCGACGTAAGTTACTTAATTACGTCGGTTTTCCCTTAATTACATCGGTTGCCGGCCGACGAAGCAGTTTGGACATAATTAAGGTAACTTACATCGGCCGCCTACGTAAGTTACTTAATTACGTCGGTATCTGACAACCGACGTAAGTTATATACCGAGATGGGCCGCGGGCTGGGCCAGAGTACTTACGTCGGCCGCTGTTGGCCGACGTAAGTTAAGCGGTATAACTTACGTTGGTTGCACGAATCCGATGTAAGTTAAATGGTTTAACTTACATCGGTATGGTCTGATCGACGTAAGTTGAACTGGGCTAACTTACGTCGGCTTGGCCATAGCCGACGTAAGTTAAGTTTTCATTAAAAAAAATAGAAACTGACTACCTCGCAGGATTGCGAGCTCCAGATAGATCACAAAACAGTGCACAAACAGTTTATACAGTACATAGATCCCAAAATAGTCTAGAAAACATTCAAAACATCCACAACAATACACGACGGTTTCAGAACCATTCACCGGGCTACACGCTTGCCCTCCCACTACCTCCGAAGCCGAGATCTTCTCGGCGCGTTCCTCCGGGTGCTTGTAGATGTGGTGAAGGAGTTTGAGCCGCATTTCCCGAACCCTGCAAAAGAACCATATATTCCCTGGATTAGCCTTGTAAAGAATTTCACAACCATATTATACTTCAATCAATCCATTTAAAGCATGAACTATCACATACTATGAAATGAAACAAAATTTACCAAATCCCACTTACTGCATATGATATTATGGTTATTTTGATATTAAGTGATGCATGCAAGGAACAAGTGGAGATAAAACTATGTAAAGGAGGAAAATTAGAAGCTACTAACGACCAGTTGACCACAAAGCTTCTTGCGAGATCACAACTACATGATCAGGTGTACACTCTAGAAGTAAAGTTCATTTCGTAGCAATTGTTCATCCCAACAATAGGATAGGATCTTGCCAACTCCTAGAATGTGAAAGAGTGGATAATTCATTTAAGAAGCTTAGCACAATATTAAAGAAAGAGTTTATCACCTGCTCTGATGTCTGCTGCAGAGGAAGCTAGGAATCTCGATATCCTGACCACTGTGTCAAGCAAGAGCCTACCATTGCAAAATATTATAAGATATATGTTATTGAAATGCTATGAAATTTAACTACGGTACTTTAAATTACTTACCGCCACCGCTGCTTCCATCTGGGCCATCATTAAGGTCGTCCTGTGCTGCTCCTCCCTTGCCTCCGCTCTAGACCTCTCCAGCTCTGTCTGGGTCTGCGTCAGCATCTCCTTCAAGGCGATGAGCTCCAGCTGGTTCTTCTAGAGACAACCACTAGTGGTCCCAACAGACGAGGCCTGCGATGATGAAGCGCCTCTCAAAGGTCGCGTCGACCTCGAGTCGACAACTCCATCAAAAATGGCAAACCTACAAAAGAATGGAAACACTAAGTATAAGAAGATAAATTGAAAAAGAAATGAAACACACGAACAACTCACCGTCCATGGGCCTTCCCGCCTCCGCTTGCGTACGCGGCTTGGGGGTCGATCGGCGCGCTTTCCCAATCGTAATCCGCACCATGTATCTTTGCAACCTCCTGCGTGTACTTTTCCTACAAAACAAATAAATCTTGTAAGCATTTTAATAATAGTATTAGTTATAATGAAATTGATAAATTTCGAAAACTTACCAGTCGGTCGGCTGCGACCTGACTACACTGCCCTGGCTGAGAAGGGTCACTTCCCTTGTGACCTCTCTTCCAAGCGTGGGTCGGGGTTGGCTTCTGACCCATCTCTCGCTCCTGTATAGCCGTGTTAGTGAGATAAATATATTAGGAACATATAAATAAATTGAAAAAGTACTTACCATGTGTTTAGCCAAACGCAAGTAGCCGTCGCTGCCATAGTTGTGCTTGCTCTCGGACCTCATGCGGCACTGTCTAGCCTTTGTGGACTTATTGATGAAATCTTCGATAGCCCAGTACCGACAGAGAGCTAAGTACGCCTCAATGTTACCATGTAACCAGGAAATACTAACCTACAACTATTTCATTTTTCATCAATGCAGTTAACATACATAGATATTGTAAATATTTAACAATATTAAAAAATACCTCTGTGTACTGCTCCTCTGTCAAGTACGTGTCGGAGTCCTTCCTAAATGGACCCCTTTGCTGCTCCTACTCCTGGGGGTGCCACTTGTAGTACGCATTGACGGCCTGAATCCAGGCGTTCGACAACGCCGCCGTCATGAGCTTCCGAGGGTTGTAATGGAAGACGCCTCTCATGCGGTCCTCCATGCCCGGTTCCTCTACTTGGTACCTCAGCTTTAAGCAAACAAATATTTAAGTGATATGCATTAACAATTCAAACGAGTTGAAAAAATGAAATAGTTAAACTTACCATAAAATCGTGCCACATGGCTCCCTGAACTGTGTCGTGGACCGAGTGAGAGACATGAGCATAGTCATCCCACGACAGGGCAAAGAAACCGTCAATGACACCGGGGTAGTGCAACTTCACGATAGCACCCAGGACACTGTTAACCTACCTATGGTGCTTCTCGGCCAAAGTGAATGAAAAGTCGTACCAACATCTGCAAAATATATTAAATCATTAAGTGAAGGAAAACAACATCTAATATTTAATACACTATATACAGTTTTTACCTGTCTCCGACAGGACGAATCGTGGTCCGCTGAGAAGTAACCGGAGGAGGAGCCGCAAAGTGGGTCCTCCTCGTCCGTCGCCTCTGCTGCGATGCTGCCGCGTTCTGTGAACCTGAAGGCTCTGCAGAACCAGCAGAGTCCAAAGAATGCTAGTGGTAGCTGGCTGCAGAGGGAGGCTAGCGCTAGTCGGTTCTGAAAGGAGGCTAGCACTAGAGGGCTCCTGTAGTGGCCCTCTAGCCTCTAACTCGGGCTCCTGTAGTGGCCCCCTAGCCTGAGACTCAGACTAAGAAGTCTCTGAGTCAGACTGACAAAAGAAAAAGATTGACAATAAATAATTATTAACAACTGCAATTTATAAAATAACTTTATTTTAAACTAAAATTTACCTCCGTCTACTGAAAGCACACGACAGTACGGGGTGGAGCGTGCGCCAGAAAGAGGGAACGTCGGCTCGAAGGTAACGAGGTTTCTGAGCAAGGGTCTCGTGGCGGCTCAAACCCTCTCACTGGCTTCCCCTTCCCATTCCACCTCCCCTTTGACGATATCCTGTTGCAAGGAATAAATGATCAATATGCAAAGATAATATACAAAATTATTGTTAAGTTAGTGAATAAAACGTTACTTCAAAATTCATCAACATCACGGTCATGCACCCTACTCCTTAAACCAGCCATCAATCTTCTTCTTCTGCATATCATTTTCGTCTGCACAAATCAGCAGGTTCGACTAAGTCATCGATATCTTTAGTTTCCGATTCTGATTCTATTTCTTCTTTTGTTCCAGTCTCGATATCTTGAGTGTCTCCAACTAAGTCATCGAGCCCTACACCGGGCTCGACTGAGAAGGAGTCTGGCAACTCTTCCTCATGGTAGACCACATCAGCCTCAACTTCCTCATGGTAATCATCATCTCCTGGAGCATATAACCGTTCACGAGGATTCACCTTATGTACCACCCACCAAGCTTTGAATTTATTGCATAGATAAGGTAGATAGTACACTTGCTCTACTTGGGGTGCAAGAACTAATGAATCAAATCTTTTCAACCGTTCCTTGTGTTTTACTTCGACCATGCCAAATTCGTTTACTTGAATTCCACGAATGGAATCAAACCATTCACAGTCAAAGAATACTGCTCGAATTGTCTTGTTTCTGACAAAATTGAATTCAAGGACTTTTTAATAATCCCATAGTACTGAGTTTCATGATCTTGCAAATCGATTGCCCTCATCATAACTCCGTTATTACATGTTGCCGTGAGAGGACGAAGAGATTCAAATTGAGTTATACGGAATCGAAAGTCGTTGACATCATATCGACCATAGCTTCTAACATTAACCGCTCCACGGGATAGTTGTCGCAATTCTTCATGGACGTTGGCATTTTTTTTGCACTGTCCAAGATATGAAGTTATTAGAAAATGTAAGCATTCTTATGTTATAAGAAAACATTGTTAACATTGATAAGTTATCAAGAAAATGTTACATGATCTCAAAACCAGGAAAGAAAATTAGATCCCCTGTTTATTCCTTTCCATCGAATCTGTTCTATTTTCTTGCTCGCGGGTTGATGTCTATGTCTCCAATTTTGCTTGTCGAACATACTACACGAAAAGAGAACCTTTTAGAATACATGTGTTGTAAAGTATGGTGAAAAGCACAAGTGTAGGAGAAACACTTACTTGAAACATTCATTCGTTTCTTCCATATTAGCGTACATGTAGAAGAAAGCAGCACACCTTTCTTTTTCGCTAACGTCGTAGGAAGTGTAACTACAACCAGTAGTGCCTGTTGTTGCAAAAATGGAGAGATCGCTACAAGGAGATTGCTCATCCATATTGTACCGCATTACCAAAGTATTAACATTGTGTTCCTTTGCAAAGTAAACACTTGAGAAGTATCCTACTTCCTTAAGAGTAAAAGCTTCAGCGATGCAACCTTCAACCCTTGCCTTGTTACCAACCATTGGTTTCAGATATCTGAGTGATCTTTCAATATGATACATCCACCTATATTGCATGGGACCGCCCACTTTCGCTTCAAATGTAAGATGAATTAAGAGATGTTACATTGGATTGAAAAATTTCAAAGGAAAATTTTTTTCCATCTTATACAAAAGTACCGGAATCTACTTCTCCAACTTACTCATCATCTTTGGCGTGATTTCTTTAGCACAGAGTTGCCTATAGAAGTGGCTAAGCTCGGCTAACACCTTCCACACCGCATCGTCAAAGTAGCCTCGAAACATAACAGGCAGAAGTATTTCCATGATTATGTGATAATCATGACTCTTCAACCCAATGAGCTTTCCCGTTTTCACATTCATGGCTCGTCTCAGACTAGCTGCATAACCATCTGAGAATTTCAACCTTTGCAACCATTTGAGAACTTCTTTTTTTTTTTCTTCAGGTCGAAGCAGAAAGGAGCGTGTGGTTTACCACCATTTTCGGAGAGCTCAAGAGTTTGACGGTTACAAAGCTCGGCGAGATCCTTTCGAGCCTTTAAATTGTCTTTTGTTTTGCCCGTCATGTCCATGCATGTGCTTATGATACACTCGTGTAACACCCTCATTTTCATGCATCATGCCCTACATAGATTCATATACATGTTTAACATTAATCTGCATAAAGAGGAATGATTTTAAAATTGATTTGGTGCAAAGCCGCACTTAAAATTCTAGAAAGTGCGGACTAGTCTGATCTTGGTGCGGAGTAGTCCGATTTCTTTCTGACCTTGGTCGGACTTGTCCGTTTGCTGTAGACTAGTCCATTTTTGCCTCTGGACACTTTCGGACTTGTCCGGTCTTATGAGGACTAGTCCGGTGTTCCAAGAATCCTTGAAAATTTGCTAAGTCCCTAGACTTGTATGGACTAGTCCGATGTTTCAGTGGACTTGTCCGTTTTCCTCTCTGATTAAAGTCCGACTTGTCCAATTTTTGGCCAGAGTTGTCCGATTTCTCTCTGGACAACTTCGGACTAGTCCGGTCCTTTTCGGACTTGTCCGATATTTCGTGACTCCGAGTTGATCTTTTGTTTCACGACTTGTTTCTTGGGTTTTATGTTAAGTGGGCCTAGGGACGTCGTGCCTAACTCTTTTGGAGCCCATGTGGGACTCTAAACCGACCTCTACTCATCTCAAACTCGAATTCCATCAAACCCTAGCCTCCACCTCTATGTAAACAACCCCACCCATTGGCTTGACATCTATTTTCCACTTTTCCACCCCACCCAAACCCTAGTTCATGGAGAGCCGCCACCAAGGAGGGAGGAGGAGATCCCAAGCAAGAAGAAGAAGAAGAGGAAATGAAAGAGGATCAAGATCTCCATCAAGTTTCGTTCTTCATCACCAATTCATCTCCATGTTCTTCATCAACCCTAGATCATCAAGATCCAAGTGTTGCCTCCAAGATCCTTGATTCATTGGAGTTCTAAACACCTGGTATACCTTCTATTCTCTTTTCCTTATGTGAATCCAACCCCATTTCTTCAAATTCTCGTCGATCTAGAAAACCCTAGTCCACCCGTTCTGCGAAGTTTGGACTTGTTCGGTCCCTAGCGGACTAGTCCGATTTTTCTGACTAAGTTGTGTTGAATTAATTCCAAATTTGACCTAATCAACTCCAAACTTGTATAAAATTGTTAAAAGCTATTAGAACTAGTTAGCGATCATTAAAAGCAACCTATTAACAAGTTCCACTTTGCATTTGCATTAATCATGCATGTCATGTCATATTGAGTAATATATGTGCACTCTTTGATTATATTCTTGTCTTGTATGTTTATTGTGTGGTTTAGACGGATTTGCGCTAGAGAGTGCCGTAGAGGATCTCCAGCACCAAGAGTTTGAAGGCCTTGACCCTAATCAACAGCAAGAGCGGGGCAAGTGTCCTTGAAGCATATTGATCCTGTTTTTAATGTAAATGTTTTGTTTGCAAAATTGCATGATTATGTCAATTTGATGGGAATCCTATGGTAGGAAGTTTACTAGCTTTGTTTAACCACCCTTGTCACCTGGAATATATGGTAGAGAGTCGGGATGGAATTTTACATTTTTGCTTCGCTTAATTAATTGGGATGGAAGAAAAACTACACTAGTTAATTTAATAATGCATTAATGAGATTGTGGTTGACATGAACTGGTTAAATATTATATGGTAATGGGTGATCTAGCAAGCCTGGTACGTGGATAGGTTGGATGTTATGGTGGTTTTGCTTGCATTAGATCTAAGGACCGGTTCATGGAGCGACCATCCAGGATTTATAGTGCCACCACGAGGCCATTTATAGGTGTGGCATAGCTGATTAATTATGGTTTTGCCAGTGCTATTTGGACCATTAAGGATGCTCGGGGAAGGGGCAGTCAGATTGAGTTTGTTGATGATTGGTGGGACTACCCTAGGATCCGAACGGCTCAAGAGGGGGCCCTTGGTTGAAGATGTGCTTAGTAGGAGACATCGCCACCGGTGAAACCTCAGTGGGGTCCAAATAGGCTAGTAATCCCTTTGTAAAGGCTATTTTGTGATCTCTTGGCCACACACCTATGAAAGTGTGAGACAGCATAATTGAGATTCTATAATCATCGAAAGGTGATAAAATCACAAACACGCGGGTAAAGTGGTACAACCTCTGCAGAGTGTGTCTAAAACTATCATGATAGCCGTGCTCCCGGTTATGAGCAATATGGACCCTCACATGATTAGAGGAAAATTGGGATTTGGGATGGTTATGGTGGGTATTATGGTTATGGATGGTTATGAATTGAATCCTGGTATTGAATATGGACATTGGTATATGATGACGGATATGGAATATGGAATGATATTATGATAACTACATGGCTTATGATGGCTTTATTTCATATACATAAAATATATTGCTTTTCAAATGTTCTAATGAACTTTTCAGCACTCAACCATTATTGTCAATTGTATCAGCTACATGTCATACTTTCCACACTTGCTGAGTACGACATGTACTCACCGTTGCAATCCCCCTCCCCCAACAGTTGCTAGTTAGGTTTGGGAGTTTAACGATGATAATGTGGAGTTCTAGGCCATGTTTACCGTCAGCTTGTCTGTGGTGTTGATTGGAGCTGCACTATACCTTTTGCTTAGTTTGCTTTGCTGCATAGTTGCTTATTAGTTTATTTCTGCTGCATTAGTTCGAACTTGTCATTAATATTCATTAGAGATTGTATTCGAGGATATTATGAATTGTGTAATAAAATCTGTTAATAAATCTTGTTCTGTGGTAATTTTTCTGTATACTCTTTTGTGAATGCACTCGTGTATGTGTGTTGAACATCCTAGGCACACATATGCGTTCACTTGGTTCATTTTCGAAACTGGGTGTCACAATTCAGCCATGTTACGCTCTCGATGCATAACATCAATGTTGTGTCTTAGAATCAACAACTTCACATATGGTAAGCTCCCAAAGTCCACATATGTGAGTCAAATTGTGTTTGTCTTCGCAACCTTCGAAATATCCAGGACGACCTTCATCTGGCACCATTTTGTCCAACATATCATATATTTCTGACCCGTTAAGACGTTTCATTGGTCCTTTAGTTACAACGGTGTTCTTTCTGAAGACATTTCTCTGTTGTCTAAACATGTGATTCGGAGGCAGCCAATGTCTATGACAATCGAAGTAAGATATCTTGCCTCCATGGGTAAGTCAAAAGCAATTGGTATCTGAGGCACATATCAGACACGTCAACCGACCATGAGTGCTCCATCCAGAAAACATGCCGTATACAGGAAAATCATGGATGGACCACAAATAAGCAGCTCGGAGGTTGAATTTCTGCTTCTTGTAACCGTCGTACGCTACGACTCCTGTTCACAACATTTTCAACTCTTTGATCAACGGTTTCAACATCGCGTTGAGAAGTGACCCAGGATGATCTGGCCCAAGTACAATGAGGCGAAGAAACAAGAACTCATTCTTCATGCAAAAAGTCGGTGGAAGATTGTACGGAATGATAAAGACGGGCCAACAGGAGTATGGTGTGATGTTTGTGCTGAATGGCGTGAACCCATCTGTCGCCAACCCGATGCGAACATTTCTCGCTTCACTACCGAATTCTGGGTCGAACTGGTCCAACGCCTTCCATGCCTCACCATCGGACGGGTGCATCATGACTCGATTGTTCTCACGCTCACCTTCTTTGTGCCATCTCACGTGTCTCGCCATTTTTTTTTGAAAGGAACAACCGCTTCAACCTCGGGGTCACAGATAAGTAATGAAGCTGCTTATGTGCGACTTCCATCGTCACAGTATCAGTATCGTTATTAACAACTTTGGCAAACCTCGGTTAACCACATTTGAAATATTTGTTCTCATTGGCATGCTCTCTCCAGAAAAGCATGCAGTTGTACGGACACACATCAATCTTCTCGTGCTTCATACCGAGACTGGAAATAATTTTCTTCGACTTATACATATCTTTAGGCACTTTGTTGGGATGTGGAAGGGCATCTTTGAACAAATTGATGAGCTCGTTGTAACAATTGTTAGAAAAGAAGAACTTAAACTTAATTGCCGTAGTCTAGTCACAAAATTGAGGATTGTCATTTTAGTGTGTCCATGCAGCGCCTTTTCTGAATCTTTGAGAAGTTTGAAGAACTCTTTAACCTCTGTTTTTTGAGGATCTTCTGTAAGCTTTGGTCGTATAGCTTCCAACATCTCATCCATCATATCAACCTCCGTGACATCATCATTGTCCGCTTCCACTTCTCGTACAGCTTGAGAAGGTGTCTCGCCATGGAAGTTCCACAACTCATAATGTGACACGTAACCATTTCGACACAAGTGCATCGTAAGTTCCACTTTGTCCAAAACATTCCATTTCGGCATTTCGTACATGGGCACCGTGCCTTATCGCTATTTGACAATGAAGAAGCTCATTCCACAAAAGCTTTTGTCTTGGCGTATCACTCACCTGAGTGACCACCAGTTCAGCTCTTCCAACCAGTGTACATCCAACTACGATCTTCGCCCATGTTTGACTCTGCAATTAATAGTCGGACAAATTACCGTTAGTTTCTCGTTAATTTATGCACGATAGAGGAAATAATGAGAGAGACAGTAAACTGGGTCCGGGCCAGCTTGAAGCCCGACATGGGCCATGCGCAGGCTTGATCTCAGACCCCGCTCGGCCGCCCTCGCCTCCCTCGCCTCGTATTGAGTCACCGGCTACAGCCCGCCATCTGCGATGCCCAGCCCGATTCTTCCCCGGATCTACGAGGATGTGAGGCGAGCCCGACGAGCGACGACTCCTAGACTATCGTCCAGAGGAGGCGAGGTGAGGACCCCGGTAGGTCTATGGCGAGCCGACGAAACTGTTGGCGAAGAAGCTACAGAGGAGGCGACGAGGCGCGAGGAGGTGACCACGACTCGGCTGGGCTTCGGGCCGGCACGGCACGCTCAGCCCGCAAACGGTATACAGGATAGGTTACGTTGTGCAAGAGTGAGAGGAAAGTTGGTCTTCGATGACAATTCCACATCCATTTCCACCGTCCACGCAATCGCGGGTCATTGACGTCCTTACCAACCCGTTCGCTTCTGTGTCGCCTTGACGCATACAGTACCACTACAATGGTCTACACGGCACGATCACACTTATTGTGTGTTGTGCCCTTCTGGGTTGGTCACTTAACCCTTACGATTCATCAATGTTAGATTATCACCCATCTCACAAATCACGAAATTTTGGCAGCATAACGCCGCCTATTTAACACTACCCCACCCTATCCGGTGCAGTTCTTAAAGTACAAAGGGGGGCAACGGGTTAGCTGAGAAACGTGTTGCCTCACGGATGTTGTGAGTCAAGGACACATACTCGCAACATACATTTTCATAGTTTTCATCGTCTTATACGTACTCACAAACATGCGCCACGTGAACGGGGGGTCTTGCAGCGGAGTGATACCTGGTTACAGACTCTTAGAGTTAGTAATGGGTCGCTCAACCCATATACACTTAACCCTAACGATTCACCTCATGTCACCAGTCACAGTTCACGATCGTGACCCACACTGCAGCGGCGTTGTTCTCTCTTTGCCCGACCTGGAATGAAGGTTAGGGTTGGGCCCGATGGACCGTATATACACTACTTATACGATGCCTACTTTACTTACGACGACCCTTTTGTTTAGCCGTTTCTATATATATATACATAAGCATAAAAAATATTAACGAAAACATAAGCAACTGTATTTTAAACACAAAACAATAAATGAGAGCAATAATACAAATCTTAAACATTATTAAATAAAACATAAGAATATATAGTAACATTAAGATCCAATTAACAACTAATTAACTACTAACTAATAATTAATTAGAATGGTCAACTAATTAACAACTAACTAACAATTAATTGCAATTCAAACCTAATTAGAAACTACTAACAATTAATGAGAATTATCAACTCAATTAAATTCAATTTCAAATCAATTCAATTCAATTCAATTTAAGCATAATTTAAACAATTCAATTCAATTTCAAATTTGAATAATTCAATTTCAAATCAATTCAAATTATAACAATTCAATTCAATTGAATTCCAAATTTCAGTGGGAGGGTTAGGGTGGGGTGGGGTGGGCGATGTTGGGGGGGGGGGGGGGTGGGTCTGGGGAGGGGAGGGGGGGCTTAGGGAGGGGAGGGTGAGGGTGGCGGCCTCTACAGGGAGGCTCGGGGGGGGGGGGGGGGGTGGGGAGGAGGACTTGGAGGGGAGTTGGAGGGGGGCCGGGAAGGGGAGGGGAGGGGGGTGGCGCTCGGGGAGGGCTGGGCCGATGGCGGTCGCGGAGGGGGCGGCCGTCAGGGAGGGGCGGGGGGGGGGGGGGGGTCCGGGCCCTCGGTGGTTGGGGAGGGGGGAGGTGGAGAGGCTCGGGGAGGGGAGGAGGGGCGGCACTCGGGGAGGGGGCGGGGATGGGGGGCGAGCCGACAGCGGTCAGGGAGGGGGGGGGCCACTCAAAAAGAGGGGCGGGGGGCTGGGCCGGCGGCGGTCTGGAAGGGGGAGTTGGGGGGAGGAGGAGTGGGGGGAGGAATCATACCTGGTGGCGGCGGTGTCGAACGGTGGCGAGCGTGGCGGCGGCGGCGTGTGCGGTGGCGGCTAAGGCGGCGGCGTCGGGCGAGGCCGCGAGGAAAAGAGAGAAGCGGCGCGCGGGTAAGGAAAAGAGAGGCGCGCGCCGGTAGGTTAAATTCCATAACTTACGTCAACTAAATAATCTAATGTCGTCGGCCTGAGTTACTAACATCGGCCAATATCAAGGCCGGGATAAGTTATGCTTAACTTACGTCGACCGTTTTATTCACGTCGGCTTGCAGTCCTGACCGACGTAAGTATATTGTTTTTCTGTCGGTCTACTAACTTACGTCGGCCGCCGACGAAAGTAAGTTAGCTTACGTCGATTTCTTCTGGCCGACGTAAGTTATTCTACTTTTGTCGGCTAGCCGACGTAAGTTAATATGGTCGACGTAAGTATTCCCGTTTTCTATAGTGATCCTTTCACTTGCTCACCGTGCAACACAGCAGCAATCTTTCTCCTCCATTGTTTTTCTCTTCCCCAGCAACCATCTCACTTGTCCTCCCTTGCAGCAGCTATTCCAGGTCGATTCTCACCTCAGTCCTTGAAGCGAAAAGGTGTGACAACACTCGTAGATTCTGCTCCCAAAGTTTCAGGTAAAGCCATGACTCCTAGCTCGCTACTTTCAAATTTTATCGAAGCTAGTTCATACCTAG
Organism: Tuctoria greenei; assembly: GCA_036927565.1. Classification (NCBI taxonomy): domain Eukaryota; kingdom Viridiplantae; phylum Streptophyta; class Magnoliopsida; order Poales; family Poaceae; genus Tuctoria; species Tuctoria greenei. Next base: position 42,786,002 of record JAYESD010000004.1, on the reverse strand, counting down.
GTCACTACGTTATTGAGTTAATGTCGTTTCTAGGTGCAACCATTTTCCAATTCATTCATGGATGTTGTTCACCACCTCATGGCGCACATCCTAGTCAAATTTCAGAAGCATCCATCAAGGAATTGCTGAGTTCCACCAGTTTTCCCCACTACCTTCTAAAATGGCGCTGTTCTCTGTCGGGACCCAACCTCTGGCCAATTTATCCACGATTTTGATTCATAATCATGTTCTCCTTGTTTCTACGGTTAATTTGGTGAAAATCTCATTTGATTCGGTGCAAAAATGAGTGAAATCGAGCTCACCCTAGGTGCTTCAGCCACTGGTCGAGCACCCCTGCAGGAGCTTGAAGACAACCCTTGGGGCCCACGGTTAAATGAGTTAGGCCATTTTCTCTATGTAGGTTCTGTGCCGAACATAGAAAATCTATATCTCTTTGAATACTTGTCCAAAAATTCTCAAATAAATTGTGTTGGAACTAGGATGATTTATACATTCAAGTGGTACACTTGGATCTGTATGAAATCCCTATTTTGACCTCAATAATTCTATGAAGCCAAAATGCTATTGGGATTAATTCCTGACTCTCAATGCATTCAAAAATTCCCAAACTTGACCAGATAATTCCACATAGTTCCCTTAAGTCCTAGTAAAAGTTTCAGGTCCATTTTAGTTGATTTGAATAGCCAAATTGTGTTCCCAATCTCTATGTACCTGAAAATTTCAAAATGTCCAGACACATTTCCAGAATTTTTCCTAAACTGGTAAAATCTATTTATCCCTGTAGGAAGCTCAGAAAATTATGAAACAAATTTTCCTAGAACCATTGAGACCTCCTCCACCCAGATCATCCACTGTTAGATATGTTAAAGCTAGAAATTTAGTACCAAAATTAATAGAAGCCTTTTATTGTTGGAATTTTAGAGACAACAAGCTTCCTTGAACATCTCCAATATTTGGTCCAGATCTTCCTCATAGAGCCTAGTACCCACTATAAAAATACCAAAGCCAATTAAATTAGTCAATAACAGAAACTGTATTTAGAATTTGATTTCTATAGTTCTATGTCACTTATATGCTTTCATATTATGCACCTCATATAGTGGCCGAGATCGAGGAAGAGCCGAAGCCCATGGAGAGTATACTTCTAGAAGCTAACCATCCCCCTGACTCGAAGCCAGGCAAACCCTAGTTTGCATTTATGTGCTATTTTAAAGTTTATATTTGTATCACTTATGTCTAGGACGAACTTTGTGCATTAGGGCTAAGGTGATTGAAACTCCACTTGCATGACCCACAAATCCCATGGAGTATTGGGTAGGTCTACAGCCCAATGAGTAGAAAATGTCATGCTTAAGTTTTCAGGAATCCGGTAGAAGTCGAGTAGTTGGAATCAACTCGCGAGATAGGATTTTGCTACACAGGATGGATTTGATCAGAGAATTGTTTACATATATGAAATTGAGATCGAGCAGCGGGTAGGATGCAGCGAGATGTGGTCTCACATGCATAGGACGGCTTGTGTCGATTGAGGACCGATCCGTGTGCGGCCCTGCTGGACAAGTTTGAACTGTACTGGATGCATACAGGGCATATGGAACCCAGCGAACCGATGTAACTTGATAACTTGGGTGTCGAGGCATAGCCCACTGTCGATAGGGGTGGGTTGAGGGCAGCAAGGTGTAAATCTGCATGCGAGCACAGACACGCTCCGTGCGGGGACCTTATGCCTGTGTTGGTGGACCAGTTTGGCGTTTGTGTTTCTTGTGAAAGGTTGTTATGTATGACGTGGTGAGGAGCACGACACGCTCCTTATGCACGGGTGTACGTGACATTTTATTCGGGTGTCTACTGATTGCAATCACCGTCCCTCGTGGTTATTTCAGTACCGCTTGTTCACTGCATTGTGACATAGTAAATACTGAAGATAGGAGAATATGATTTATTGAAAAATAATTGCTTTGTAACTCTTATTACTGTCCAATATGCTCACTAAAGTTACTGTTATTAAACTTGTAAGCTGTTGTAATAACTTAAAAATTAAGGATCAACATGTAGGCGAGTCATTTCCTGCTATATCTATTCCTATGTTGAATATCCCTGCATGTAGAGTTCCGTGTTTAGGTGAGACGGTTAAGTATTGCTGAGCCTTCATGCTCATGGTTGCCATATAAAGTTGTTTGCAGGTGAAACGTATGAGGAAGGGTCCAAAGATGAGGCGATGCCCCCGTTGTGGTATACCGCCGAGTGGGAGCCGTACACGCCACCGTGAATTTTTGTGTGCTGCTAGTGTGTAGCATCCCCGGGCTGGACGGCTGCACTTTTGCATAGCTAGGCTGAGAGTTTAGCCATGAGTATTATCTTCCGCTTTATATTATGTATTGTAAAAGATTTTTGCTGTTTCTATAAATAAAACTTTGTATTTTGTCATATTCTTTTCGTGTGTGCTGTTGGGTGCCGCATCGCACGGCACCACCCTTTGCGATTCCTAGAATGTGTGGACCTGGTCCTCGTACCATGGTCATCCCAAGATACCGCAAGAAAAGTCACGGAGTCCACCTGTCCATGTTGAAGACCTACGAAGGCTCCACATGTTATACTGAACTAGACCTGCCTCCCTCGTTTGGGTAGCTCCAGCACTGCCAAGTGTAACACAAGGCCAGACCCAACTCCCCTCATAGGGAAGCTCCGGTCTTGACACATGTCCAGTGACCCCTGACCTAACCCCCACTAGAGGGAAGCTCCGATGCTGCCATGTGTATAGTCACTCCAGACATGCATCCCCACGACGAGAAGCTCCAGAGTTGCCATGTGTTAGGCCTTCGGACCTAAATCTACAACAGGAAGACTGGCGAATCTCCAGCGGCACAAACATTCAAGGGGCAGTTAAAGCAACTATTACAAGTCCTGATTGTGTGTCATCAACGCCATGTTAATGACACACGATCAGAGGACTGTTAATATCAGTAAGGCTGCCATTAAGGGGCATTATCACACTGTTAACTATGCTTAATACTCATAGATTGTGTATTAGGTGTTTAATGACCGCCAGGGCCACATGTCGGGCCAAGCTGACAATGTAACGTCCAACCCTTGGACTATAAAAGTGTTGCACCGCATGGTACAGGGACAACTAAGCTCATACACACTCAAGCCACCGCATACTCATACATCAACACACATCCCGTGGAGTAGGGTGTTACGCTCAAGCGGCCTGAACCACGTAAAAATCTCTGTCTCTATCTCGTTCTTAATCTCCGCGCGCCCAAACCGAATATGAACCTCTGCGGACTACGTTTTAGTAGTACCGGGGGAAGTGTCATAGTCCACACTTCGACTGGTCCTTTCCTTGATTTCCTGGATTTCCTTATCTTTCATTTGAACTTCTCGAGTTTCTTGCTCCAGAGTTGGATTCACTTCCATTGCTCCCATCTTATTTACAAATCGAAGAATCAACCGTTCAAACTCCTTGCGTAGCTCGGGTGGCAACTCCCTGACGGTGAGTTGGTGGCTTGCTCCTTCTCAACTCAAAGCATCATACACTACGTTGGCTTTTCCTGGATGATAATTTATTCCCACATCATAATCCTTAATGAGTTCCAACCATCGTCATTGCCTTAAATTCAGATCCGCTTTCATGAATATGTACTTGAGACTCATATGTCTATATAAATCTCGCATTTATGACCAAGGACATAATATCTCCAAATCTTAAACGCTTGCACTGCGGCTGCAAGTTTTAGATCATGCATAGGATAATTCTGCTCATGTTTCTTCAATTGCTTGGATGCATAAGCTACTACTCGCCCTTCTTGCATCAATACACAACCAAGTCCTTGCCTTGAAGCATCACAATAGATATCAAAGATCTTGCTCGCATCTTGCAATACCAACACATGTGTTGTTGTCAATCTCTTCTTTAGCTCCTCAAAACTATCCTGACAAGCTTGAGTCCACTTGAAAGGCTTCTCCTTCATTAACAGTTCAGTCATGGGCTTCGCTATTTGGGAAAAGTCCTTGATGAACCGACGTTAATATCTAACCATTCCAAGAAAACTCCTTATTTCCTTTACATTCTGTAGCGGTTCCCACTTTAGCACATCTCTAACCTTTCCTGGGTCAACTAACACTCCTCTGCAGAATATGATATGGCCTAGAATTGATATCTCCCTCAACTAGAATTGGCACTTGTTAAACTCGGCATACAACTGGTGCTCTCGCAATTTCTGCAACGTAAGCTTTAGATGCTCTTCATGTTGTTCTTCAGTTTTTGAGTAGATCATGATATCATCAATGAACACTACCATGAACTTATTCAAATACTCCATGAAAATCTTATTCATGAGATAAATGAAGTATGCAGGTGCATTAGTAAATCCGAATGACATGACGGTATACTAATAGGATCCATATCGTTTATTGAAAGCCGTTTTCGATGTGTCTTATGGCCTAATCTTCAACTAGAAATATCCCAACCTAAGATCAATCTTGGAGAATATTTCTGGCTACCTTCATTTGGTCGAACAGATCCTCTGTGTGGGGCAACGTGTACTTATTCTTGATTGTCACCTCATTGAGAGACTGGTAATCCACACACATTCTTTGGGATCCATCCTTCTTATCTACGAAAAGCATTGGGGCTCCCCATGGCGACGAGCTCGGACCTATAAAACCCTTCTCTAACTGCTCTTGAATATGCTTTTTGAGCTCTGCTAATTCCTTAGGAGGCATCCTATATGGCCTCTTTGCTATTGGTGCTTTTCCAGAAATTAAATCAATGATGAACTCGATGTCACGACCAGGTGCCACACCTGGCAATTCCTCAGGAAACACATCTGGTGTGACCCCCGGTTCCGAAAAATGAAATAAGTGAAATATATGTGTGTCTAGGATGTTTAACACACATACAAAAGTGATTCACAAATGATAACAAATAATTATCACATCTAAAATTATTAAATAAGTACTTTTATTACAATATTCAAATGATCCTCAAATTACAACTCAAGTGATTATTAATGATAATACTACTACAGTGGAAATAATCGAAATATGAAGCTAAGCAACTAAGTAAAAGGGTAGCGCGGCTCCAAGCAAAACTACAGGCAAGTGGATGGCAGCACACAACCTAGTACTCTGCATTATCCTCAGGGTACTCCCAAACATCACCTTAAACTGTTGGTGGGGGAATTGCAAGGGTGAGTACATGTCGTACTCAGCAAGTGTGGGAAAGTATGACATGTAGCTTAAACAAGGCATGATAATAAATGGCTATTTGCTAAAAAGTACATTTAAAATGTGTAAAAAGCATTATACTATGTCTATGTGAAGTAATCCCACTGTATCCCACATAATTAACATAATACGAAAACATAAGTAATTATCCATCCATATACAAGATTATTACCATCATTATAATCTATGTTCATTTATCATAACTCAATCCATAAACACAACCATAACCAACCATCCCAAATCCCAAGTTCCATCCAATCATGTAGGTCATCCAGGTACTCTTAACAGGGAGCACGACTATCATGATAGTTTTTAACACTCTGCAGAGGTTGTACCACTTTACCCATAAGTTCGTGATTTTGTCACCCGTCGGCAACTAAGGAAACCTCCCTCATGCAAATTACACTTCCTTAGCTGTATGGCCAAGAGATTACAAAATAGCACTTACAAAGGGACTATCGGCATATTCAGGCCCACTAAGGTTTCACTAGTGGTGATGCCTCCATCTGAGCACATCCAACCAAGGGCCCCTCTTGTGCCATTCGGATCCCAGGGCAGTCCCGCCACTATTGCAAACCCAACTGACTCCCATTCCCCACTCCTCCAAATGATATGAATTGATGTTGGTAATACTCCAAATTAATTAGCTAAGTTGCACCCATACTTGGCTTTGTGGTGGCATTGTAGTCCTGGATTATTCTCGCATGAACCGATCCTTAGATCTAAAGCAAGCAAACCACCATGACATCCATCCCAATCCACAAACCATTCTTGCTTAGATCTCCTGAGTCCCACATTACCATTTAGCCATATTCATCTATTTACATCATCCATGGGTTCATTAAATCATGATTAAGCACTTCGGTTGTTTTACCATCCCGATTAATTAGAGCAAAGCAAAACGCTAAAAAGCCCTTCCCGACTCTCTACCATACATTCCAAGCGACAAGGATGGTCAAACAAGTCTAGTAAACACCTACCATGGGTTTCCCATCAATTTGACACAAGCAAGCAGTTTCACAAAAACAACGTTTAAAAACTAGATCAAAATGATCAAGGACACTTGCCTTGCTCCTGAGCTTGGTAAGGGTCAAAAGCTTCGAAATTCAGGTACTGGAGGTCCTCGACAACACCCTCTAAAGTAGCACCTTCTATTTCGAGCGACAAACATACAAAATAGACAATTCAATCAAATAATGCCGATATAGTTAGGGATGAAAACGAGACAGAAAAATCCCGTTCTGTACCATATCGAATTCCTTTTTCTCCATTTTTTTCTCTTTCATTTTTGAATTATTCAGAAATTATTCAGAATCGGTACGAAAACGGTAGGGAACGATAAAAAACTGGATCGAAAACGGTTAGGTATTTTTCTGATCATTTTTGCGGTTCTCGTTTTTAATTCAGGATGACCCTCTTTTCATCCCGTTTTTTCTTGTATTCGGTACTACTCAGCCTTAAAGCCGACGAGCTCACTAAAAAATTAAAAAAATTCAATTCCAAACTCCTGAAGGGATCGTGTGCCTGGACTCCCGAAGCCCCGCGACGCTGCCTCTTCGCCGCCGCAGTCCGACTATGGAAGTGCCTCCGTGCCGCCGGCGATTGGCCGAAGAAGACAAGCAGGCTGTGGGCAATGAAGACGCGATCTCACGACTAGGAGCGTTGTCGCTGGAGAACTCTATGGCAGCAAGGCCTGCATCTTCCTCTCCCACCTCGCTTTGTGTGCCCCTGTGCCCACGCCAGCAGATCTCTACCACCGTAAAGCGATCAAATTTGTGGATGAGGATGACAACGGGTTGCCAGGAGCTGAAGAGATAAGATCATTGAGTTGGTCCACGTTTTCTGACCTTGCTGCGATTTTTTCATAGAGATGACTACAATTTTCAATAGAGAAAATTAACATGTTGTAACGTTGATTTCTTTAAATTTATAAACAATAGCTACTATCATTGTTTATTAATGTATAATTTGGTATGATAATATAATGTATGGTTATATATGAAAATGTGATGTATGACAACATTAATATTAAGTTAACTAGTTTGTTTTTGTCATCATCCCGACTTCAATTATCTTTTTCAACCGTTATTGCCATGTTTTCATCCTGATTTATTTGTTTTCGAATAACCGACAATTCCGATTCCATATTCTGATCATGACTTTCTCATTTTCGTTTTTTGTCCCGTTGAAGAAATATGAAAACAAAATCAAAATGAAGGTTTTTTTGATTGTTTTCGACTGTTTTCATCCCTACATATAGTACTCAATATTCCATGACATGCATGATTAATGCAATTGTGAGGTAAACTTGTTAATGAGTTGCTATTAATGTTTACTAACTGGTTCTAATAGTTTCTAACAAGTTTGGACAGGTTTGGAATTGATTCGACTCAATTTGGAATTAATTCAGCACAATTCAGATTCATTGGCCCAACAAGTCCGGTTTCAGGAGCCGGACTTGTCCGCCCTGATCAGAACCTGTGAACTAGGGTATTCTTGATCAATGAGAACTGGGGTTGAATTGACATAGAAACTTGGATATAGAGGATGTACCACATGTTTATAGATCCAAAGAACGAGAATTGGGTGCAACACTTGGATCTTGACAATCTAGGGTTGGTGATGAAGAGTTGATGGAGAGTTGAGGGTGAATTGGTGATGAAGAATGAAAAGTCGATGAAGATCTTGCTTGATCCTCCTTCGTATTCTCCCTCTCTCCTTGCTTCTCGATCTTTTGTTGATGACGGCTCCCACGAAAAAGGGTTTGGGTTTCTTTCAATTGTGGAAAAGAGGTGGAAAATTGGGGTGTTGGGTTGCTTATATAGAGGTGGAGAGGTAGGGTTTGATGGATTTCAGGTCTAAGGTAGGGTGGAGGTCGGGGTGGGGTCCCACATGGGCTCCAATGAGGTTAGACACGACGTCCTTGGGCCCAATTAAGGTAAATACCCAATAACAAGTCATGGGGGAAAAGATTGAATTCGAGTCGGGCAAACAAGGCAAGTCTGCTAGAAGGCCGAACTAGTCCGATGTTGGACAGAGACGAAAACAGATGAGTTCGGTAGGTAGTCCGGACAAGTCTAGTCTTGTCCAAGGAGTAAAACTGACAAGTCCGACATAGATCGGACAAGTCCGGGAATTTGACAACTTATTCGAAAATCGTACCAAAGATTCGACTAGTCCGCACTCAATCACAGACAAGTCTGAAATGGAACAGAGACTTAATCGGACTACTATGCATCAAAAATGGACAAGTTCGAAGGGCATCAGAGGGGGAAACTGGACTAGTCTGGGATACAAACCGGACAAGTTTGTACTTCTATAGACTTTTAAGTGTTTTTTTTCTTCTAATACATTTTAAACTTGTTTCTTTTTATGTTGCTTAATGCAAAACATCTATAAGAATGTATGCAATTCATGATGGATGAAAATGAGGGTGTTACAAACCTACCCCCCTTAAAATGAATCTCGCCCTCGAGATTCAACATAGAAGGAAAGAGATAGGGAAAATCTTTCTTGAGATCATCCTCCAGCTCCCAATTTACTTTCGATTCTGTATGATGCTTCCACTGTACTTTTCACCATCAAATGACCTTGTTTCTCGTGACCCTCTCCTTGGTTTCTAAGATTTTGACGGGTTGCTCGGCATAAGAGAAATCTGCCTCCAATTCCAATTCTTCTATTGGCACTTGTTCTTTCGGTACCTTTAAGCACTTCTTGAGCTGTCAAACACATCACGAACATCGGAAAATGTGCTGGCATCTCCAACTTATATGCCACTTCTCCATGTTTGGCCAAAATCTGGAATGGTCCAATATAGCGAGGTGCCAACTTGCCTCTGACATTAAACCGCTTATGGCCTCGCATAGGTGATACCTTCAGGTACATGAAGTCTCCCACTTCAAAGGCTAAGTTTCTACGCCTATTATCCGCATAGCCCTTTTGTCTTGTTTGAGCGGCCCTCAAGTTCTCACAGATTATCTGAACATGCTTTTCGGCTTATTGCAGCACATCAGGTCCAAAAACTTGGGTTTCTCCTGTCTCGTTCCAAAACAAGGGTGTCCTACACTTCCTTCCATATAATGCTTTGTATGGCGATATCTTCAAACTTGCTTGGTAACTGTTATTGTAAGAAAACTCAGCATACAGCAAGCTCTTGTCCCAGCTGCGTCCGTGCTTCAGGGCGCAAGCTCTCAACCTATCTTCCAATATTTGGTTGGTCCTCTCGGTTTGTCCATCGGTTTGTGGATCATATGTTGAACTGAAATTTAACCTTATATCCATAGCTTCATGCAGTTTCTCCCAGTACCTAGAGTTGAACTGAGAACCTCGATCCAAGAATATTTTCTTCGGTACTCCATGTTGGCACACAATATGCTCCACGTACAATTTTGCTAGCTTCACAGTGGCATATGTGTCCTGACAGGTATGAAATGAGCTGATTTGGTCAACCGATCCACAACAACCCATATTTAGTCATAACCAGACTGTGTTCACGCTAATCAAACTATGAAGTCCATTCCGATTTCTTCCCACTTCCATTACGGAATCTTCAATGGCTGCAATAATCTGGATGGCCTTTGATGTTCAGCTTTGACTCGTTTGCACACATCACATAAAGCTACATATTCAGCTATGTCATTTTTCATGCTAGCCCACCAATAACATGTCTATAAGTCCTCGTACATCTTCATACAGCCTGGATGAATGGAGTAAGGTGAGTCATGTGCCTCCTTTAATATCATTTCACGAATATGCTTCACATTCGGCACCACAATTCTTTTCCCAAGCCATAGAGTACTATGATCATCCTCATCAAATCTGAATTCTATCTCCTCTTGGGTCCTTTCTTTGATTTCTTGAATTTCTGTAAGACCTATGTGTGCTGAATACGTTGGATTGTAGTGAATACACTTGGCTTTGATGATAAAAGTTTTGAATATTACCAAAACACCTTTTTATGAAGGTCTGTCTCTAGCTCTGAGCTACAACAAGGTCCGACGGTAGGTCCGGCTTGGTTTGGGTAGCTCCGGTTACGTTTGATGCTAGGTCCGACTAGATTTGGTCAGCTCCGGTGAAGTTTTGTCTTTAGCTCCGGCATGTCTTTGATAGCTCCGACGTGTTTTTGCTAAGCTCCGAGTTGATTTTTCTAGCTCTGGTTTTGGGATGACTAGTTTTGACTAGCTTTTGGTAAGCTCCGGTGCTAGGATCTAATAGTTTTGGTAAGCTCCGGCGCTAGGTTCTACTAGCTCTTGTTAGCTCCGGCTCAAGCTCCGGGTTGCTCTGGCAAGGTCCAGAACTTGACCGAAGTGCTTCTGCTTTTCTTTTGCAATGATTCGTACTTGCTTTACATTGTTGGAAAGATTGCTTAGTATTCATTTGCTAAGTTTTTGGTGCGTTTTGGTTGAAATGGATAATATTGTGTTACTGTGGTTTCGCAACATGCTTATGTGAGGTTCTCACGTAGGGTGCTGTGTTCGGAACTAACTTGAGTCAAGTCGAGGACTTGGGCTCGTATGGATTGGTTGTTTATTCATGTGCAGGTGTTGCTTGAGTTCAAGACATGGCTGGTGACGGGATCCATTGGACTAGTCTCAGGGAGGAGATGAGGTTCCAACAACCAAGTTCGGGAAGAATTGTGGTTGAGCTGATCAGGAGGTTGCGCAACATGTTTGGATCAAGAACAATGCATATGAAGATATCATGGACGTCATTGGAAGATGTTTGTATGTGTGCAAGGAGTGCATGGACGTGGATACATGGTTCCGAGACGTGATGAAGAGATGTGGACGTAAAGAATCAGTTGGAATGGTCCAACCGACTAGGTTATGGACTCAGGCTGCGGCTGAGTCGGGTTTGACTCAATTATGGAAAGATTTGAGTTGGTTATGATAGGATTTCGTGCGGTTCACGAATTTGAGATGTTTAGGAATGTAGAATACGTTCCTAAGGTGTTTGGATGTCTTAAGATTGCTTCTATCTGCGTATAGAAGAATCTTGAGTAGTTATGGAATGTTACAATTCGTGATCTGAGTAGGATTGGAGTCCTAGTAGATATTGGGTTGGCCTAAGGGCTGGTTATATAAGCAAGGGAGCCCAGAGCTCATGGTGCACGACTTTGGGGCTGTTCCTCTTGTGTTCTATTGAATAAAATTCGTAGTTTGAAGGAACTTTTGTGCCTTGTTCGTCCGACTTGTTCCAGACAAGTTTTACTCGTCGAGTTTCTGGACAGCACTACCTTTTGTCGGTAGTTTTATCATAACTCGAGTTTTACTGATCCAATTGACGTGATTATTTATGGGTTGTCTTCACAACTTGATTGTTTATCATCTGTCAGAATTTCACGGTCATTGGATTTGTGGTCTATGATCTACACGAGTTTCTTTGCAGCATTCCAGAACTGTTTTTTTCTCAGGTAGGGCAGATTGACCATTGTTTGATCTTTCAATCATAACTTGAGTTTTTCTCGACGGATTTGAGTGATTCTTTTTGTGTTGTCTTCGTTACTTGATTCTCTATGATATCTATAACTTTTGTCACGGTGAAACACGTTTAGATTAGTCTCAACAAACGATTTCTTTAAAAGATTGTTTTTCTGCCAAAAGGGTTTGGGGTTTAATTGTTTCCGCTGCGTAAGATTTTTAAATCTACCATTCACCCCCCCTCTGGTAGCTTTTCATGTGCTCTTCGATCTTACAATTGGTATCAGAGCCACGGTGCTCTAATCTTTGTGATTTGCGCGTGTTTTTGACTAATCATCATGGAGAAGTACTCTGCCAAACCTTGTGTGTTCGCTGGTATTGATTTTCAGGTTTGGAAGGCACGCATGGAGGCTTTCATCCAGGCACAAGGCTTTGCGATATGGGAAAAGGTATACAATCCTTACGAAGTGCAATCAAACGATCAAGTTACAGCTACAAATCTGAGAGATGTCGACAACAACAACAAGGCTCGGAACTTGATCATACAAGGATTAACACAAAGCGACTTCGACCGTGTTGCACACCTCCGATCTACATATGATGTGTGGAAAGCACTTTGTGACTACCACGAAGGATCCAACACGATCAAAGAGGTAAGGCAAGACATGTTCAAGAAAGAATACATGCGCTTCGAGATGCACCCCGGTGAGTCAATTGATGATCTCTTTGCTCGCTTTAATAAAATTCTCTGCAACTTGCGTAGCGTCAATGTTAATTTTTCGGATGCTGAAAATGCTAGGCAATTGTTAAGTGCATTAGACATGTAAATTTGGGAGATGAAAGTTACATCTATTCGTGAATCTACTGTCATGAGTACACTTACTTTATATGTGCTACATTACAAGCTAAAAACTCATGAAATTGATATAATATCACGTAAGAACCCCAACAAGTCTATTGCTTTTGTTTCTCAACGTGATATGCCTAGCTCCGGCCAATCTTCATCTTGTAGTACACTTGCTTTGTTGTCCTCTCTAACCCTTGAACAGATTGAGGAGTTTCCAGAGGAGGAGCTTGCACTTCTCTCTACGAGGTTCTCAAAAGCATTGCAAAATGTGAGAACTAGAAGGAGAGGAAGCTCCGATTCTCAACGAAGCTTCGAATGTGGTAAGACAGGACATTTTCATTCAGATTGCCCTAACCTTTCAGGTCCTACTTCCCGGGATGAAAAGAAAACAAGAACGAAGCACTCCTCTGCAAAAGATACGAAGAAAAAGAAGGGTACCATAGGACACAAGATGATTAACAGCTTCATCACCGCACTTCAAGAACTTAGTTCAAGTGATGTAGACTTTGAAAGTGATGAAGATGATGACGATCTGACCAAGTTATGCTTCATGGCGAGCAAAACAAGATCAAGATCAAGTCAGGAGGGTGCAGAACACAACAGTGAAGACGATGAGGTATGTTCTACCTGCAATGAAATGTGTGATGCTATTTCTCGTGCCACTATTATTGTTAAGAAAAAAGGTCAAAAAGCTTAGGGATAGTGCTGCTAAAATTGAATCACTAGAATCTGAAATCAACCGTTTAAAAACTTTGATTCCTAGTGATGATGCATGTTCCTCATGTGATTTAATATATGAACAATTGTCCTCATTAAGAAGTGCGCACACCTCCACACTTGATAAACTTGAGTTAGAAATTGAAAAGAACAAAGAGCTTGCTGCACTTAATGATAAAAACTTGAAAGATGCTGGCTATTCTACAATTGATTTGCATTGTTCTACTTGTGATGATCTTGATAAGAAACTACAGGATGCTATGAATTAAATTTCTATATTGAACAATGTTTTACGTTCTCATGAAGTTAAATTTTGTTCCAATTGCAAACTAAAAGGAAAAACTTCATGTGAAAATTGCCTTGATCTGTCCAATAAACTTAATGTCATGCATAGGACATTAGATCGGTTTTGTAATGGGAATAAGAATCTAAACTTGCTGCTGAATTCTTCCAAGTCATGCAATGATAAAACTGGTTTAGGTTTTGATTCTCATACTCATGCTAAGGCACATCCACCTAAAATTGTAAAGTCATTAGGAAGTGGTTTGATTCAAACAGTTCCTAAACATAAAGGAGTGGTTTCCAAATCTGCAGGAGTGTTGTCTCATTCGGTTTCAAATAAAAATATTGCTTGCTCATCTAGACATGAACACAAAGTTAAATTTCATTGTACCTTCTGTGGTAGAGATGGTCATGTCATAGATTTTTGTTATAGACTAGCTAAACAACAGATAAAGGAAAGAAAAATTGCTAGATCTTATAACTTTCATGCAATTAGAAAAACACAACCTGCTTTAGTGAGTCAGAAATTTGAAAAGGTAGCTTCCGGACCTTCTGGTTAGAAATCCGCAAAAGCAGCTCCAATAGTTCCGATAGCTCCGAGAGCTCCCGGACCTTCTGTTGTTTCCTTCGGAACTTCAACTTTTGTTTCCGTAGCTTCAGCCTTGTCTTTTAGAACTGCTGCTTTTACCTCTTGAGCTACTGGTTTTTGTGCTAAAAGAGTTAAGAATAGAAATCCTCAAACCTTAACTTATAAACCTGTTGTTTTGTCTCAGCTTTCGCGTGTTTTTCCTACTGCACGTCGTGTGACTCAGTACTAGATACCTAAATGCCTTTTGACTAACCACAGTATTGAGTCATTGACGTATTGTGCTTCTATGTAGGTTACACGTTTGAGGAAGGAGAACATTTGGATTGTGCATTCAGGTTGCTCACGCCACATGACTGGTAACAAAGATTGGTTCTCCTCCCTCTCTTTTGTGTCACGTGTAGAGAATGTTACTTTTGCCGATAATTCTTCAACTCCTATAATTGCTAAGGGTTCGGTTAGAGTAAATGATCACTACACTTTGAAGGATGTGGCACTTGTCAAAAATTTGAAATACAACTTGCTTTCTGTTGCACAATTGCTAGATGAAAATCTAGAAATTATTTTCAATAAAAACTGCTGCAAAGTTGTAGGTTCAAATAGTGAGCTTATTTTTAACATGTCTCGGTTTGGAAGTGTTTTTAAAGCTGATTTTGATATGTCTTTCTCTAAGCATAGGTGTCTAGTTGCTAATGATTCAAAGGACTTATATTTTTAGCATCGTAGACTTGGTCACGTAGGCTTTGATCACCTAACGCGTGTTAGTGCTATTGATCGCATACGTGGGCTGCCTAAGCTTAAAAGGGACAAAGAAATTGTGTGCTCTTCTTGTAGACATGCTAAGATGGTTGCAGGTTCACATACTCCTCTCACAATGATCATGACAACAGAACCATGTCAACTTTTGCATCTTGACACCATAGGACCTTCACGTGTTCAATCCTTCGGAGGTAAATGGTATGTTCTTGTTATTGTTGATGATTATTCTAGATACACTTGGGTTTACTTTATGGCGTCTAAGAATGAAGTTTTTAGTCACTTTAGAACTTTATTTCTTAGATTATCAATTGATCACCCAGGATCATTAAAAGCAATTAGAAGTGATAATGGAACCGAATTTAAAAATCAATCTTTTGATCACTTTTGTGCTGAAAATAGAATAGATCATCAATTCTATTCACCATATGTACCTCAATAAAACGGTGTTGTAGAAAGAAAGAACAGAACCTTAGTTGAGATGGCTAGGACTATGCTTGATGAATATCAAACTCCTAGGAAATTTTGGGCTGATGCGTTAGCAACCGCTTGTTATGTCTCAAATCATGTTTTCTTGCGTGCTAAGCTAGGTAAAACACCATATGAGCTCCGGTTTGGACATAGGCCTAGTGTTACACACTTTCAGGTCTTTGGTTGCAAATGCTTTGTTAAGAAACATGGTAATCTTGATAAATTTGAACCTAGATCCATTGATGGCATGTTTCTTGGTTATCCATCTCATACTAGAGGCTACCGTGTGCTTTTACTCGACACAAACAAAATTGTGGAGACTTGTGAAGTGTCTTTTGATGAAGCTAGCACAGGTACTAGCTCCGGTGTTGCAGGACCAGATCCTTATCCTCAGGAGGAGGGTATTTTCGAAGATGAAGGAGAGCCGGTGATACTGCCTGGTAGTTCCGAAGTTGACACGTGTCCAGCTCCGGACATTGAACAAGCTCCGGCTATCACCTATGCTGGTCCTGATCATCCTCAAGCCACAAGCTCATCGATTTGTGATGAACATGAAGAAGAAGAAGCTTGTGAGACTTCTGTTCCCCTACGGTTTTACAAAGATCATCCCCCACAACAGATGATTGGAAGCTTGCACAAACGAGTCACACGGTCCAGGTTTTGCGATCCAAACTCTCATGCTCATTCCGCTTTTGTTGCTTCTTTTGAACCCGAAGATATATCACACGCACTCACTAATGAATCTTGGATTATTGCCATGCAAGAAGAGTTAGAAAATTTTGAAAGAAATAATGTTTGGAAACTTGTACCTCCACCTCAAGGTCACACTTTAATTGGAACTAAATGGGTATTTAAAAATAAACAAAGTGAGGATGGGGTTGTGGTTAGGAATAAGGCTAGGTTGGTTGCTCAAGGTTTCACTCAAGTTGAAGGTCTAGATTTTGATGAAACTTTTGCTCCTATCGCTAGATTAGAAGCCATAAGAATTTTGTTAGCTTTTGCAACATCTAAAGGTTTTAAGCTATATCAAATGAATGTTAAAAGTGCTTTTCTTAATGGCTACATAGATGAGGAGGTTTATGTCAAACAACCACCGGGTTTTGAAAATCCATATTTTCCTAATCATGTTTACAAACTGTCCAAAGCCTTATACGGTCTCAAACAAGCCCCTAGAGCGTGGTATGATAGGCTAAAAACATTCTTACTTGAAAAGGGGTTTACCATGGGCAAGGTTGATAAAACTCTTTTTGTGCTTAAACATGGCAATGACTCATTATTCGTTCAAGTGTATATGGATGATATTATCTTTGGTTGTGCTTCTCATGATCTTGTGTCCAAGTTTTCAGCAATGATGAGTTCCGAATTTGAAATGAGTATGATGGGTGAACTCACTTACTTTTTGGGGCTGCAAATCAAGCAAACCAAGGAGGGTACTTTTGTGCATCAAACGAAGTATATCAAAGACCTCCTAAGGCACTTCAACATGGACAAAAGCAAGCCTCTTCAGACACCAATGGGAACAGCAACAACACTTGAACTTGATGAAGATGGTGAACCCGTGGATCAAAAATAATATAGAAGCATGATCGGATCACTTTTGTACCTCACGACATCAAGACCGGACATACATTTCAGCGTGTGTCTTTGTGCACGGTTTCAAGCCTCCCCATGTGTTTCACATCGTCAAGCCGTCAAAAGGATTCTCAGGTACTTACACGGAACTCAAGAATTTGGCATTTTTCTTCCTTCTTCCTCAACCGTTACTTTGAAAGCTTTTTCGGATGCTGATTTTGGTGGTTGTAGGATTGATAGGAAAAGTACTTCCGGTGCTTGTCATTTTCTTGGTAATTCTCTTGTTGCTTGGTCCTCTAGAAAACAAATTTCAGTTGCACAATCCATAGCCGAATCTGAATATGTAGCTGCTGCTAGTGCTTGCTCACAAATTCTTTGGATTGTTCTAACACTTAAGGACTATGGGATTGATCTAGATAGTGTTCCACTATTCTGTGATAACACTAGTGCCATTTGCATTGCGAAAAACACCGTGCAACATTCTAGAACTAAGCACATTGACATTAGGTACCACTTTCTTCGAGATAATGTTGAAAAAGGAAATATTGTGCTTCACCATGTAGATACCGAACAACAATTGGCTGACATTTTTACAAAACCTTTGGATTTCACTCGTTTTTGTTACATTCGTAGTGAAATAGGGGTTATGCATCCTCATGGCTTAAATTGAGGGGGAGTTTTTGAAACTTGGGAAGTCTTTGTGTGAATCTGAAATTAAAATAATATGAGCATAGTATTTCATACATATATGACTCTGTGATTCCTTTTACATGCTAAAAGTTCTTACTACATTACTCGTGTTATACATTTTGTAGTTTTTGCCATGTTTAGTAATTGGAATAATTACTTACACTAAAACTGGTCATGGTCGAACTTTCTTGCTGTTTAGAACTTGTTACATGTTCACAAGTGCTTTTAATCATAAAGAATTAATCAAGTAATCAACTCACATGTTGAGTTTTTATGAACAAATATAAATTGAGAAAAGATCAAGAGAATATGCATGCACCGCACTTCTTTTTCTGAGATGGCTTATCATTGCACTTAGATTTGAACTTGGAAGAAGTTGTGTATGACTAAAACCATGTCCTTAAGCTTTTGATTGTCAAATGACATAGGCTTGGCTTGGTTGGTTAGAATAAGGCAGATGCGCATATAATCTCTTGCAAATATCATATGATCTAAATTTGTGCTTTGAAAAATAATAAAATGCAGCAACTAGTGTCATGCTTTCAAGTTATGAAATAGTTAAGTTTGTGAGATCATGACTTGATTAAATTGAAAATTACATTTGATCTCTAGCATGGCTTACACTACTTTATGTATTTCATTGATGTGATAATATAAGGTACTTGATAGTATGACTTGGATGAGCTTTGTTTATATGTATATGTTATAATATGCTCATAACAACTAAAGGGCGGGGGGGAGATAATTTGTTTATATCTCATGACTTGTTGAATACATTGTCAAAGGGGGAGAGATAAGCAAGAAGAGAAACAGAATATGTGCATAAGGAGAAATAATAAAGGGGGAGAGATAATTTTTTTTGGATTTTCTTCTAATTTTATTTTTGATTTAAAGAGGGGGAGAAATTGTTTTCAAAACTTTTATGTGAATAAGCCAATGTTCGGATTTTAAATGGTGTTGCCAATGCATTCATCAAGGGGGAGATTGTAAGACCTATGTGTGCTGAATACATTGGCTTGTAGTGAATACACATGGCTTTGATGATAAAAGTTTTGAATATCACCAAAACACCTTATATCAAGGTCTGTCTCTAGCTCTGAGCTACAGCAAGGTCCAACGGTAGGTCCGACTTGGTTTGGGTAGCTCCAGTTACGTTCGAAGCTAGGCCCGACTAACTTTGGTCAGCTCCGGTGAAGTTTTGTCTTTAGCTCCGGCATGTCTTTGATAGCTCCGACGTGTTTTTGCTAAGCTCCGAGTGTATTTTTCCAGCTCCGGTTTTGGGATGACTAGTTTTGACTAGCTTTTGGTAAGCTCCGGTGCTAGGATCTATTAGTTTTGGTAAGCTCCGGCGCTAGGTTCTACTAGCTCTTGTTAGCTCCGGCTCAAGCTCCGGGTTGCTCTGGCAAGGTCCAGAACTTGATCGAAGTGCTTCTGCTTTTCTTTTGCAATGTTTCGTACTTGCTTTACATTGTTGGAAAGATTGCTTAGTATTCATTTGCTAAGTTTTTGGTGTGTTTTGGTTGAAATGGATAATATTGTGTTACTGTGGTTTTGCAACATGCTTATGTGAGGTTCTCACGTAGGGTGTTGTGTTCAGAACTAACTTGAGTCAAGTCGAGGACTTGGGCTCGTATGGATTGGTTGTTTATTCATGTGCAGGTGTTTCTTGAGTTCAAGACATGGCTGGTGACGGGATCCATTGGACTAGTCTCAGGGAGGAGATGAGGTTCCAACAACCAAGTTCGGGAGGAATTGTGGTTGAGCTGATCAGGAGGCTGCGGAGCATGTTTGGATCAAGAACAATGCATATGAAGGTATCATGGACGTCATTGGAAGATGTTTGCACGTGTGCAAGGAGTGCATGGACGTGGCTACATGGTTCCGAGACGTGATGAAGAGATGTGGACGTAAAGAATCGGTCAGAAAGGTCCAACCGACTAGGTTATGGACTCAAGCTGCGGCTGAGTCGGGTTTGACTCAAATATGGAAAGATTTGAGTTGGTTATGATAGGATTTCGTGTGGGTCACGAATTTGAGATGTTTAGGAATGTGGAATACGTTCCTAAGGTGTTTGTAAGTCTTAAGATTGCTTCTATCTGAGTATAGAAAAATCTTGAGCAGTTATGGAAAGTTACAATTCGTGATCTGAGTAGGATTGGAGTCCTAGTAGATATTGGGTTGGCCTAAGGGCTGGTTATATAAGCAAGGGAGCCCAGAGCTTGTGGCGCACGACTTTGGGGATGTTACTCTTGTGTTCTATTGAATAAAATTCGTAGTTTGAAGGAACATTTGTGCCTTGTTCGTCTGACTTGTTCCAGACAAGTTTTACTCCTCGAGTTTCTGGACAGCACTACCTTTCGTCGGTGGTTTTATCATAACTCGAGTTTTACTGATCCAATTGACGTGATTCTTTTTGTGTTGTCTTCGAAACTTGATTGTCTATCATCTGTCAAAATTTCGCGGTCATTGGATTTGTGGTCTATGATCTACACGAGTTTCTTTGCAGCATTCCAGAACTGTTTTTTTCTCGGGTAGGGCAGATTGACCATTGTTTGATCTTTCAATCATAACTTGAGTTTTTCTCGACGGATTTGAGTGATTATTTTTTTGTTGTCTTCGTGACTTGATTCTCTCTGATATATATCACTTTTGTCACGGTGAAACACGTTTAGATTAGTCTCACAAACGATTTCTTTAACAGATCGTTTTTCTGCCAAAAGGGTTTGGGGTTTAATTGTTTTTGCTGCGTAAGATTTTTAAATCTACCATTCACCCCCCCTCTGGTAGCTTTTCACGTGCTCTTCGATCCTACAATTTCCTCATCCATGGTCTAACCTTCTCGAATTTCTTGCTCCAAGGTCAGATTTAACTCCATTATCCCCATCTCATTAACAAATACAAGATTTAACTGTTCAAACTCCTCGCATAGTTCGGATGGCAATTCCCAAACGGTGAGCTGGTGACTTACTCCTTTCTTACTCAAGGCATAGACCACTACATTAGCCTTCCTTGGGTGATAGTTGATTCCCACATCATAATCCTTGATGAGCTCAAACCATCTTCGTTGCCTCAAATTCAGGTCCGTTTGCATGAATATGTAATTGAGGCTCTTGTGGTCCGAGTAAATCTCACACCTATGACCAAGAATGTAATGTATCCATATCTTCATGCACTACGACTGCAAGTTCGAGATCATGCGTAGGATAATTCTGCTCATGTTTCTTCAATTGCCTCAATGCATAGGCTACTACTTGACCTTCTTGCATGAGCACACATCCAAGTCTCTGTCTTGACGCATCACAATAAATATCGAATATTTTACTCACATCTGGCAAAACCAATATAGGTGCTGTTGTCAACCTCTTCTTAAGCTCCTCAAAACTGTCTTGACAAGCTTGAGTCCATTGGAACACTTTTCCCTTCATCAACAACTCAGTCATGGGCTTGGCTATCTTGGAAAAGTCCTTGATGAATCGACGGTAATACCCAGCCATTCCGAGAAAGCTCCTTATTTCCTTGACATTCTGCGGCGATTCCCACTTTAGACTGTTCCTCATTTTTCCTGGGTCAAGCGATACTCCTTCTCCCGAGATGATATGGCCCAAAAAGGACATTTCCCTTAACTAAAACTAGCACTTGCTGAATTTTGCATATAATTGGTGTTCACCCAATTTCTGCAATGTGAGCCTCAAATGCTCTTCATGCTCCTCTTCACTCTTCGAGTAGATCATAATATTACCAATGAACACCACAATTAACTTACCCAAGTACTCCATGAAGATCTTATTCATGAGGTACATAAAGTATGCAGGTGCATTCGTCAATCCAAAGGACATAACAATGTACTCATACGATCCATACCGTGTCCGAAAAGTTGTTTTGGGGATATCAGACAATCTAATCTTTATTTGGAAGTAGCCTGACCTCAAATTGATCTTGGAGAAAACACAGCCACCATTTATTTGATCAAACAAATCCTCTATATGGAGCAATGTATACTTGTTCTTGATCGTCACCTCATTAAGAGCTTGGTAATCTACACACATCCTCTGGGATCCATCCTTCTTATCCACGAAAAGCATTGGGGCTCCCCAAGGTGAAGAGCTTGGTCAGATGAAATCCTTCTCTAGCTGCTCTTGAATTTTCTTCTTGAGCTCCTCTAATTCCTTAGGAGGCATCCTATATGTCCTCTTAGATATAGGTGCAGTTTCACGTGTTAATTCAATAACAAACTCGATGTAATGATCAGGTGGCATACCTGGCAACTCATCCCGAAACACATTTGAAAACTCACACACCACTGGAATCTCCTCAATTGCGGCACTGCCCATTTGATTCAGCTTCACTTGCTTTGGTTCAGGTTGAGATGCTTCAAATTCTATGTTGACCCTTTCTTCATTTGTCAATTTCACTATCTTCGTGGCATATTGAATAATTCTGTTATGCATCCTTAACAATTCCATACTAAGTATTATGTCCAACCCTTGAGAATCCAAAACAATGAGGTTGGCGAAGAAGTCTACCCCGCTTATTCTAAGGCTTACTTTTGGACATACTACATTCGTTCTCATCTCACCTCCAGGAGACTTAACCAGCAAAGTATATGTCATATGAGATATGGGCAAACTATACTTGGCAACATACTTTGATGCAATGAATGAATGTGATGCTACAGAATCAAATAACATAGTCATTGGGTTGGAGTTTGTGAGAAACATACCAATCAACACGTCACCCGCTTGTTGTGCTTTCCCCATAGAGACTTGGTTCACCTTACCACGAACGAAATTATGCTGTCCACGGCGGCCTTGTGGTGCT
Source organism: Tuctoria greenei (assembly GCA_036927565.1). NCBI lineage: Eukaryota > Viridiplantae > Streptophyta > Magnoliopsida > Poales > Poaceae > Tuctoria > Tuctoria greenei. The sequence goes on along the minus strand of JAYESD010000004.1, from coordinate 42,763,612 downwards.
CCTCCGTTCGGTCTTGGGTTCTGTCTTGGAGCATTGTTCCATTGACCAAGGCCTAACTTAGGGCATTGAGATGCAAAGTGTCCCATCTCACCACAAGTATAGCATGAACTTGCTGCACAAGTGTTTTTAGGGCGAACTTGATTTTAAGATTTTGCAGGAAAATTTGCGTGAAGCGCTTGAGGCATTGGAGGGCGAGGTGCTTGCATAGCGGGGCGTTGCGGCATAGGCTGAGATGGGCGCGGTGGAATAGCACTGCGGTATGCAAGAGCAGAGGAGTTGTAGTATGGTGCATTTGGTGGTGCATAGCTGGGGCGCACATTGCTTCCTTGTGGCTATTCTTGATATGGCGCCTTCCTCTTATTTTCTTGATCCATCTCGCAAACTTGATTTCAACTACAATGGCCTTATCCACAAGCTTCCGGAAATTTGCATAGTCACAATTGAGCAATTGTACTTGAATCTCATTGTTTAGGCCCCTTGTAAACAAGTATTTCTTGCAGCTTTCCCGATCGACATCTTCTGGAGCATACCTTGAGAGTTAAGTGAAGTTATTGAGATACTCACTCACACTTGACTTTCCCTGCTTTAGGTTCTCAAATTTCTGCCTCTTCAAGATCATAACACCTTCATCCATGAAATGAGAATGGAAGCTCTCCTTAAATTCATCCCAAGTGATCCTCTCCTGATTTTCATGAGCATTGCAAAGCGAGTCCCACCAATCCGCACCTGCTCCAACTAGCAGATGGGAAGCAAAAAGGACCTTCTCCTAGTCATTGCACTAGACAATAACAATATTCTTCTCTATTGATTTCAGCCAGTCATCAGCTTCCATAGGGTCATTGGCTTGAGCAAAAGTGGATGGCCTAGTCCTCATAAACTCTCCCAATCTGTTATGAGGCGGTGGGGGTGGCGGCGGTGGAGGCATGTGGGGCTGATTCTGATTATTGGCCTGCAATTGTCCTAAAGTCTGCATCACAGTCTGCATCAGCTGATTTTGCATAGCCAATATCTTATGAAGGTTGACAACCTCAGGTCTAGGTCCATTGTTATTGTCCTGAGGTGCCCCATTGTTCTCCTCATTCTCATTGGCATCCCTTTGGTTGCGGGTCCTCGACATCAGAAGAAAGAGCAAGAGAGAAGCATTTAGAAAGCGTCCCCAACTATATGCATCAAGGGATATGAAACTAAGCAACTACCTATACTAGCCTATGTGGATGTTGCAAATGCTAAAGCATCCCACAATCCTCTACTAAGCACACAATCAAACATTATATAGCAAATAGCACACCAACGTCCCACAACATTTCTTGGGTGTTCCTATGTGCCCTAAAGTGTCCCTTCTATCTAGGTTGCGTGCTACGGTCAACCTGTGGCTCTGATACCAGTTTGTGACACCCGGTTCCAAAAAATGAACCAAGTGTAGTATATGTGTGTCCAAGATGTTTAACACACACACACACAAGTGATTCACAAATGATAACAGATAATTACCATAGCCCAAATTATTAAATAAGTACTTTTATTACAATATTCAAATAATCATCAAATACAACTCAAGTGATCATTAATGATAATACTACTGCAGCGGAAATAATCTAAATATGAAGCTAAGCAACTAAGCAAAAAGGGTAGTGCAGGTCCAAGAAACACCATAGGCAAGTCGACGGCAACACATAACCTTGTACTCCACATTATCATTAGGGTACATCCAAACATCACCTGAAACTGTTAGTGCGGGAATTGCAAGGGTGAGTACATGTCGTACTCAGCAAGTGTGGGAAAGTATGACATGTAGCTTAATCAATGCATGATAATAAATGTCTATTTTCTAAAAAGTACATTTAAAATGTAAAAATCATTATACTATGTCTATGTGAAGTAATCCCATCGTATCCCACATAATTAACATAGTACAAAACCATAATCAATTATCCATCTAGATACCAAATTATTACCATCATCATCATCTATGTTCATTTATCATAACTCAATCTGTAACCACAACCAAAACCATAACCAACCATCCCAAATGCCATGTTCCCTCTAATCATGTATGCAACACCCTCATCTTCATGCATCATGCATTGCATAAGTTCATATACATGTTTAACATTAATCCACATAAAAAGAAATGAGTTTAAAATGAATTTAAGGCAAAACCGCACTCAAAAATCTGAGAAGTGAGAAGTAGTCCGTTTTTGGTGCAAACTAGTCCAATTTCTCTGCGACTTTCCTCGGACATGTCCGTTTTTGCTACGGACTAGTCCGTTTTTCTCTCTATACAATTTTCGGACTTGTCTGTTCCACTGCGGACTAGTACGGTATCCTAATTCCTTGAAAATTTCGCCAAGTCCCTAGACTTGTCTGGACTTGTTCGATGTCTAGCGAACTTGTCCGTTTTCCTCTCTGACTAAGTTTGGACTTGTCCTGTGTCTAGTCCGGACTTGTCCGATATCTCTCTGAATAACATCCGACTAGTCCGGCCTCTTGCGGACTTGTCCGGTGATCGTAATTCCGAGTTGATCTTTTGTTTCACGAAGTGTTTTTGGGTTTTACCTTAAGTGGGCCTAAGGAAGTCATGTCTAACCCTTTTTTGAGCCCATGTGGGACCCCACACCGGCCTCCACCACCCCAAACACGAAATCCATCAAACCCTGGCCCTCCACCCTTATATAAACAACCCACCTATTAACTTTGAATATTTTTGCCGCCTTTGAACCACACTAAAACCCTAGCTCCTGGATAGCCACCGCCAAGGAGGGAGAAGGAGATCCCGAAGGAGAAAAAGAAGAGGAGGAAATGAAAGAGGATCAAGTGATCAAGATCTCCATCAAATTTTCGTTCTTCATTACCAATTCACCATCAAGTTCTTCATCAACCCTAGGTCGTCAAGATCTAAGTGTTGCCTCCAAAACCCTTGATTCTTTAGAGTTTTAAACACCTGGTATGCCTTCTACTTCTTCTTTCTCATGTGATTTCAACCCCTTTCCTCAAATTCACGTCGATCTAGAAAATCCTAATTCGCTGGTTCTGCGTAGGGCAGACTAGTCCGGCCCTGCAGCGGACTAGTCCGGTCTGGCTGTATGTTTTCTGCCAAATTAAATCTAAATTGTTTCGAATCAATTCCAAACCTATCCAAACATGTTAAATACTATTAGAACTAGATAGTAAACATTATTAACAACTCACTAACTAGTTTTGCTTTGCATTTGTATTAATCATGCATGTCATGACATATTGAGTAATGAATGTGCACTTATTGATTGTAATTCTTGCCATGTATGTTCGTTGCATGGATTAGATGGATTTGCGCTAGAGAGTGCTACAGAGGACCTCTAGCACCAATATTTCGAAGTCTCTAATCCCAATCAAGCCCAAGAGCAAGGCAAGTGTCCTTGAACATATTGATCCTGTTTTTACAATAAAAGTTTTGTTTTGAAAATTGCATGCTTGTGTCAATTTGATGGGAATTCCTATGATAGGAAGTTTACTAGCTTAGTTTAACCACCCTTGTCACCTAGAATACATGTTAGAGAGTCGGAAAGGACTTTTCACCTTTTTGCTTCGCTTAATTAATTGGGATGGAAAAACAATTCAACAACAACAACAACCAAACCTTTGTCCCGAACAATTTGGGTCGACTAGAAATAAAGCCCAAATTTTTTTGAAAAAGAAAGTAATAGAAAATAAGATGATTAAAAAATACAAATAAAATAAGATTCTACATTTTATTTATTTTAGAAATGGATTAATAAGAAAGAAGATAAGGGTAACAAAATTTGAATAAACTAAGATTTTGGCACATGAATTGCTAATTTCCATGCAGTCCTATCATGAGCCAAATCTCTAGGTATGTCCCACTCCTTTAAGTCTTGTTTCACCGCCTCCTGCCATGTCAACCTTGGTCGACCTCTACGCCTCCTAAAATTTTCTCTTCTCTGTATAATCCCATTGTTAACCAGTGCATCTGGAGGTCTCCGCTGCATATGTCCAAACCACCGTAGGCGATGTTGGACTAGCTTCTCCTCAATCGGTGCCACCCCTTCCCTATCACACATCACCTCGTACCTAATTTTGTATCTTCTTGTGTGACCGCACATCTACCATAGCATGCGCATCTCCGCAACACTCATTTGTTGGACATGTTGCCTTTTAGTTGGCCAGCATTCTGCTCCATACAACATCACAGGTCTGATCACCGTCGTATAGAATTTTCCTTTTAATTTTTGTGGAACTTTCTTATCACATAAGATTCTAGATGCTTGCCGCCACTTCATCCACCTGATATTGATTCTGTGGCAAACATTTTCGTCAATATCACCATTGCTTTGCAACATTGATCCTAAATATCGAAATGTGCCCCTCTTAGGTACTACTTGTCCTTGTAAACTAACATTTCCATCCTCGCACCCGACATCAGTAAAGTTGCATCTCATATACTCGGTCTTCGTTCTACTAAGTCTAAATCCCTTAGACTCTAAGGTCTGCCTCCATAGCTCCAATTTTCTATCAACACCGTCCCTAGTTTCATCTACCAACACTACATCATCAACAAAGATCATACACCAAGGGATATCCCCTTGTATATCCTTCGACACCTCATCCATCACTAAGGAAATGATGTATGGACTTAAGGTTGATCCTTGGTGTAGCCCTATTATGATAGGAAAAGTATCGGTCTCACTATCTTTTACGCGCACACTTGACAACACATTATCGTACATATCCTTTATAAGGTTAATGTACTTTGTCGGGACTTTGTGTTTCTCTAGTGCCCACCACATGGCCGGTCTTGGTACGTTATCGTATGCCTTCTCCAAGTCAATGAACAACATATGTAGATCCTTCATTTGCTCCCTATACCTCTCTATAAGCTGACGGAGTAATAAAATCGCCTCCATAGTGGACCTCTCAGGCATAAAATCAAACTGGTTTTTAGTGACATTGGTCACTTTCCTTAAGCAGTGTTCAATCACTCTCTCCTAGAGCTTCATAGTATGACTCATAAGCTTAATCCCTCGGTAGTTAGTACAACTTTGAACATCTCCTTTATTTTTGAAGCTGGATACTAACTGACTGAAAATGCGGTTGAATAGTTTAGATAGCCATACTATTGCTACATCCCCCGGACATCTCCACACCTCAATGGGGACATCATCGGGGCCGAGGTCCTTTCCTCCTTTCATACTTTTTAAGGCCTCTCTAACCTCAGACTCTTGTATCCTCCGCACGAATCGTCTGTTGGTGTCATCAAATGAGTCATCCAACTCGAAGATAATGCTCTCATTCCCGTCATTGAATAGTCCATTGAAGTAGTCCTGCCATCCGTTCCTAATATCTTCATCCTTCAATAGAATTCGATCTGCCTCATACTTCATGCATTTGACTTGGTTGAGATCCCACACCTTCCTCTCGCGAAGTTTTGCCATATTGTATATATCCTTTTCACCGTCTTTTGTCCCTACCTTGCATATAGCGCATCATAGGCCTGTCCCTTTGCTTTACTCACAACACGCCTTGCATTTTTCTTAGCCTCTTTATACTTCACCATGTTACTTGCGCTTCTCTCATGATGCCAGCTCTTATAACTCCTTCTTCTCCTTAATAGCTTTTTGTACATCTTAATTCCACCACCAAGTGTCTTTATCTACAAGTTTCTTACCTTTTGTCCACCCAAGCACCTCCCTAGCTGCCTTCCTAATGTAAGTCGCCATCTTCACCCACATACTATCTGCATTTTCCTCTTCGCTCCAAGGACCTTCCGCGATCATCCTCCTTTTGAATGATTGCTGCGCTTCATCCTTCAACTTCCACCACTTTGTTCTAGCGGTTTTAACACCTTTGTCTCGTGACACACGCACATGGAAATGAAAGTCGGCTACCACAAGTTTATGTTGTGGAACAACACATTCGCCAATAATCACCTTACAATCTAAACATGCCCCCTCTCCCTTCTCCTAGTGAGGATATAGTCGATTTAACTACAATGTCGGGCACTAGTAAAGGTCACTAAGTGAGATAGCCTCTTATTAAAGAGGGTGTTAGCTACCAATAGGTCATAGGCTACATCAAAGTCTAGGATATCCTTACCCTCCTTGTTTCTATTGCCAAACCAAAACCTATGTGTACCCCCTAAAAACCTATGTTAGTTGTACCTACATGGCCAGTGAGATCTCCTCCCATGAAGAGTTTCTCGGCTATCGGTACACTACTAACCATATCCTCCAAGTCCTCCCAAAATTGTCTCTTAGTGATTATGTCAAGATTAACTTGTGGGTCATAAGTACTAATGACATTCAAGATAAGTTCCCCCACAACTCCCTTGACTAGGATGATCCTATCCTCTTGTCTACGGACATCCACTGCTCCATCCTTGATGCTCTTATCTATTAAGATGCCTACGCCATACCTAGTCCCAGTCGAGCCAGAATACCAAAACTTGAAACCAGTATTCTCAACCCATCTCGCCTTTTGACCTACCCATCTAGTCTCCTGTACACAAAGGATATTTAAACGCCTCCTAATCACAACATCCACTAACTCTCGTAGCTTTCCCCTCAAGGATCCTACATTCCAACTACCCACCCAAAACCTAGTTTCCTCGCCTAGCTTCCTTACCCTTCGGATCTGACGAGGAAGATGCAAAGACCCTTGCTCACTTAACACTACATCCGGGCGATGATGTAGCGCACCACTAAGGTGGTGGCGATCCGTCCCTCGCCGATTTAACACCACATCCGAGTTCCGATATGGTGCGCCACTAAGGCGGTGGTGACCCGACCCTCGCCCATATAACACCATACCCGGGTTCCGGTATGGCGCATTGCTAAGAGGGTTATGCCCCAATGAATTTCCAATGGGTTTCATTTCCATGAGAGTGGCTAAGAAAAGTTGATGGCTCGCCAAGCCTATCACAACCTCTCCTCCTTTACCCAGGCTTGGGACCAGCTATGTCATTACAACATAGGCGGAGTTATGGAAAAACAATTATACTGTTTAATTATGCATTAATGAGATTTATGGTTATATGAACTGGTCAATATGATATGGTAATGGGTGATCTAAGCAAGTCTGGTATGTGCATGGGTTGGAAGACATGGTGGTTTCTTGCTTTAGATCTAAGGGCCGGTTCATGCGAGAATAGGCCAGGACAATAGTTCCACCACGAGGCCAAGTATGGGTGCGACGTAGCTGATTAATTAGGGTATTGCTAGAATTGCGCAGATCATTTGACACACTGGGGAAGTGGAGTTGGATTGGGTTTGGATTTGAGGCAGGACACCCTGAGATCCAAATGTCACAAGAGGGGGCCCTTGGTTGAAGATGTGCTCAGTTGGAGACATCGCCACCGGTGAAACCTCAGTAGGTCCGTACATGCTAGTAGTCCCTTTAGAAAGGCTATTTTGTGATCTCTTGGCCACACACCAACGGAAGTGTGAGACGACATAATAGAGGTTCTAGTCACCAAAAGGTGATGAAATCACAAACACGTGGGTAAAGCGGTACAAACTCTACAGAGTATTAAAACTATCATGATAGTTGTGCTCCCGGTTAAGACCACCTAGACAACTTCCATGATTAGAGGGAAACCTGGGATTGGGATGGTTTGGTACTGGTTATGGGATGGTGTTATGGTTTATGGAAAATGATATGGTTAATGTAAATGGTGAAATTTGGTATAATGGTGATGGATGATGTAATGAAATATGGACTGGTATTATGATTACTACATGGTTTATGATGGGTTTACTTCACATACATATAATATATTGCTTTTCAAATGTTTTACTTTTTAGCACTTAACCTTTATTATATTCGTCATTTGAATCAGCTACATGTCATACTTTCCACACTTGCTGAGTACGACATGTACTCACCCTTGCAATTCTCGCACCAGCAGTTGCAGGTCAAGATTGGGAGTATAACGTTGATAATATGGAGTTATAGGTCGTGTCTGCTGTCAGCTTGCCTGTGCTTTGACTGGAGCTGCGCCGTATACCTTATTTGCTTAGCTGCATAGTTGCTTATTTAGTTTATTTCCATTGCTTTAGTCTCAAATTTGTCATTAATATTCATTGGAGCTTGTATTCGATGATATTATGGATTGTGTAATAAATATGGTTAATTAATCTTGTTCTGTGGTAATTTTTGTATATTATTTTTTGAATGCACTCGTGTATGTGTGTTGAACGTCCTGGGCACACATATGCGTTCACATGGTTCATTTTTTGAACCGGATGTCACAAATTGGTATCAGAGCCACAGGTTGACCGTAGGACACAGCCTAGATAGAATGGACACTTTAGAGCACATAGGAGCACTCAGGAATTGATGTGTTTTTGCTTGGTGTGATGTGTGCTATGTATTGTTGCTTGTGTGCTTAGTAGAGGATTTTTGGATGCTTTAGCATTGCCATGTCCATATAGGCTAGTATAGTGAGTTTCTTAGTTTCATATCTCTTGATGCATATAGTTAGGGACGTTTTCTAAATTCTTATCTCTTGCTTTTCTTCAGATGGTGAGGACATGCAACCAGAGGGATGGCAATGATTTGGAGGAGAACAATGGAGCACCTCAGAACAACAATGGACAAGGACGTGCCCAGGGAGCTATCAACCTTGAGAAACTATTGGTTATGCAAAACCAGCTTATGCAGACCATGATATAGACTATGGGACAGCTGCAGGCTGGCAACAACAACCATCAGTCTCACATGCCTCGACCACCACCACAGCCTCCTCATAATCGATTGGGGGAGCTCATGAAGACTAGGCCACCGACCTTTGCTCAAGTCACCGACCATATGGGCGCCGATGATTGGATCAAGTCCGTGGATAAGAAACTTGTAATAGTCCAATGCAGTGATCGGGAGAAGGATGTATTTGCATCTTATCAACTTGTTGGAGTAGCTTCCTATTGGTGGGATTCGCTATGCAACGCCCATTAGAACCAAGATAGGATTACTTGGGCCGAATTCTAGGAGAGCTCTCATTCTCATTATGTGCCCGAGGGTGTTATGATACTAAAGAGTCAAGAGTTTGAGAACTTGAGGCAAGGAAGATCGAGTGTGGGTGAATATCTCAATAAATTCAATCAACTCTCAAGATATGCGCCTGAGGATGTGAGTCGGGATATCCGGAAGCAATACTTGTTCATTAGGGGCTTGAACAATGAAATCCAAGTACAATTGCTGAATTGTGATTATAGCAACTTCCAGAAGCTTGTGGACAAAGCAATTGTGGTTGAGAACAAGGTTCACGAGATGGAGCTAGATATCAAGAGGAAGGCGCCATATCATGGACAACAACAAGGAAGTAATGTGCGCCCTCGCTTTGCACCACCTAATGCGGAATATTACAACATCTTTGCGCCTGCTCATCGCCCTTGTTATGCACCGCGCCCAGCTCAGTTTGTGCAGCAACACCCTGTCATGCAAGCACCTAGGCCTCCAATGCCTTATGCACCTTGTGCCAACTTTCCTGGTGCAAATTTCCAGAATCAAGTCCGTCCGAATTCTGGTGCAGTTAGGAAGTGCTATACATGTGCAAAAGCAGGACACTTTGCAATTCAATGTCCTAAGTTAGGCCTTGGTCATGGAAGCAATGCTCAAAGACAGAACCTAAGACCCAATGGAGGATAGCCACAAGGGAACAATGGAGAGCAAAATTTTGCACGTGGCAACGTGAACCATGTCTCTACGGAGGAACCTCAACAAGTGGTTTACATGGTTATTGGTATGTTTCTTGCAAACACCAACCTGGCAACTAGGTTATTTGATTCTGGAGCATCGCATTCATTCATTGAATCAAAATATGTTGCCAAGTATAGTTTGCCTATCTCTCATATGAAGTATACTCTATTGGTTAAGTCTCCCGGAGGATAGATGAGGACAAATATAGTATGTCCAAAAGTAAGCCTTAGAATAAGGGTGTAGACTACTTTGCCAACCTCATTGTTTCGGAATCTCAAGTATTGTACATTATACTTGTTATAAACTGGTTGAGGAAGCACAATGAAGTCATTGAATGTGCCACAAAGACGGTGAAGTTGACCCATAAGGAAGGGATCAATATAGAGTTTGAAGCATCTCAAAATGCACCAAAGCAATTGGAGCTGAATCACATAGATGGTGCCGCAATTGAGGAGATTCTAGTGGTATGTGAATTCTTGGATGCTTTTCCGCATGAGTTGCCAGGTATGCCACCTAATCGCGACATTGAATTTGTTATTGAGTTAATACCTGGAACTGCACCTATAACTAAGAGGCCATATATGATGCATTAGGAGTTAGCGAAGCTCACAAAGCAAATTTAGGAGCAACTAGAGAAGGGTTTCATTCGTCCAAGCTCTTCACCTTGGGGAGCGCCCGTGCTCTTTGTGGACAAAAAGGATGGATCCTAGAGGACGTGTGTGGATTACTGGGCTTTGAATGTGGTGACCATCAAGAACAAGTACACCTTGCGACGCATAGAAGACTTGTTCGATCAGATGAAGGGTGCCTGTGTTTTCTCAAGATTGATTTGAGGTCAGGCTACATTCAAATGAAGATTAGACCATTGGACATACCGAAAACATCTTTTCGGACACAATATTGATCTTATGAGTACACCGTGATGTCCTTTGGATTGACAAACGCACCTGTATACTTTATGTACCTCATGAATAAGGTCTTCATGGAGTACTTGGATAAGTTTGTTGTGGTGTTCATTAATGATATTATGATCTTCTCAAAGAGTGAAGAGGAGCATGAAGAACATTTGAGGCTCACAATGCAGAAATTAAGGGAACACCAATTATACGCCAAATTTAGCAAGTGCCAGTTTTGGTTGAAAGAGGTGTCATTTTTGTGTCATATCATCTCATGAGGAGTACTATCGGTTGACCCTAGAAATGTGTGGGACGTGTTGGAATGGGAACCGCCGCATAATGTGAAGGATATCTGAAGTTTTCTCCAAATGGATGGATATTACCGTCGATTCATCAAGGACTATTCCAAGATAGCCAAACCCATGACGGAATTGCCAATGAAGGGGAAAGCTTTCCAATGGACTCAAGCTTGTCAAGAAAGTTTTGAGGAGTTGAAGAAGAGGTTCACCACATCCCCAATTTTGATATTGTCCGATGTGAGAAAAAGCATCGATGTATATTGCAGTGCATCAAGACAAGGACTTGGATGTGTGCTCATGCAAGAAGGTCAAGTGGTTGCATATGCATCGAGACAGTTGAAGAAACATGAGCTGAATTATCCAACACATGATTTGGAACTTGCAGTCGTGGTGCATGCATTGAAGATTTGGAGGCACTTTATCCTTGGACATAGGTGTGAAATTTATACGAATCACAAGATTTTAAAGTACATATTCACACAAATGGACCTGAATTTGAGGCAACGAAGATGGTTAGAAGTCATCAAGGATTATGATGTCGGGATCAACTATAACCCGTGGAAGGCCAATGTAGTGGCCAATGCTTTGAGTCGAAAAGGAGTATGACACCAGCTCACGGTTCGAGAATTGCCATATGAGCTATGCAAGGAGTTTGAATGGTTGAATCTTGGATTTGTTAATGAGATGGAAATAATGGGGTTAAATCTGACCTTGGAGCAAGAGATTCAAGAGGGTCAAATAAAGGATGAGGAAATCCATGAAATCAAACAAAAGACCCAAGAGGGAAGAGAATTCGGGTTTGATGAGGATGACCATGGTACCTTATGGCTTGGAAAAAAGGATTGTCGTGCCAAATGTGAAGCATATTCGGGAGACAATATTAAAGGAGGCACATGAATTGCCGTACTCAATTCATCCCGATTGTACAAAGATGCACAAAGACTTGAAGACATGTTATTATTGGGCTAGCATGAAGAAAGACATAGCCGAATATGTAGCTTTGTGTGATGTGTGCCAACGAGTCAAAGCTGAACACCAAAGGCCAACTGGATTATTGCAGCCATTGAAGATTCCGGAATGGAAGTGGTAAGAAATCGGCATGGACTTTATAGTTGGATTGCCACGTACTCAGTCAGATTACGACTCCATATGGGTTATTGTGGATTGATTGACCAATTCAGCTCACTTCATCTCTTTCAAGACCAAGTATACTGCAATACAACTGGCAGACCTATATATGCAGCATATTGTGTGTCAACATGGAGTCCAAAGAAGATAGTATCAGATAGAGGTTCTCAAATTACCTCTAGGTTCTGGTAGAAACTACACGAAGCATTGGGTACAAGGTTGAATTTCAGTTCAGCGTATCACCCTCAAACCGATGGACAAACCGAGAGAATGAATCATATTTTAGAGGACATGTTAAGAGCTTGTGCCTTGAAGCATGGGAAAAGTTAGGATAAGAGCTTGCCACATGCAAAATTTTCATATAACAATAGTTACCAAGCAAGCTTAAAAATGTCACCCTAGGAAGCACTATATCGAAGGAAGTGTAGGACACCTTTGTTCTAGAATGAGACAAGAGAAAATCAAGTTTTTGGACCTGACATGTTGCAAGAAGTAGAGAAAACTTGAGGGCTGCTCAATCAAGGCAAAAAGGCTATGAGGACAATAGGAGAAGGAAACTAGCTTTTGAAGTAGGAGATTTTGTTTACCTCAAGGTGTCACCAATGCGAGGTCATAAGAGGTTTAATATTAGAGGCAAGCTAGCGCCTCGATACATTGGACCATTCAAGATTTTCGACAAAAGAGGGGAATTAGCATATAAATTGGAGATGCCAACTCATCTTTCCAATGTACATGATGTCTTTCATGTTTCCCAGCTCAAAAAGTGCTTGAGAGTGCTTGAAGAACAAGTGTCAATAAAAGGTTTGGAATGAGAGGCAGATTTGTCTTATGCCAGGAAACCGGTCAAAATATTGGAAACCAAGGAGAGGGTCATGAGAAACAAGGTTATTAGATGGTGTAAAGTTCAATGGAAGCATCACACAGAATTAGAGGCAACTTGCGAGCTGGAAGATAATCTCAAGAAGGATTTTCCCTATCTTTTCTCTTCTGTGTCGAATCTCGAGGGCGAGATTCAATAAAAGGGGGGTAGGTTTGTGACACCCTCATTTTCATGCATAATGCATTGCATAAGTTCGTATACATATTTAACATTAATCCACATAAAAAGGAATGAGTTTAAAATGAATATAAGGCAAAACTGCACTCAAAAGTTCTGAGAAGTGCGGACTAGTCCATTTTTGGTGCAGACTAGTCTGATTTCTCTATGACTTTCCTTGGACATGTCCGTTTTTGCTGCAGACTAGTCCATTTTTCTCTCTGTACAATTTTCGGACTTATCCGGTACGTTGCGGACTAGTCTGGTATGCTGATTCCTTGAAAATTTCGCCAAGTCCCTAGCCTTGTCCAGACTTGTCCGATGTCTAGCGTACTTGTTCATTTTCGTCTTTCACTAAGTTCGGACTTGTCCGATTTCTAGTCTGGACTTGTCCGATATCTCTCTAACTAACTTCGGACTAGTCTGGCCTCTTGCGGACTTGTCTGGTGATCGCAATTCTGACTTGATCTTTTGTTTCACAATGTGTTTTTGGGTTTGACCTTAAGTGAGCCTAAGGACGTCATGTATAACCCTTTTTGGAACCCATGTGGGACCCCACACCGGCCTCCACCCACCCTAAACTCAAAATCCATCAAACCCTAGCCCTCCACCCTTATATAAAGAACCCCACCTCTTAACTTTGCATCATCTTGCCACGTTTGAACCACGCCCAAACCCCAGCTTGTGGATAGCCACCGCTAAGGAGGGAGAAGGAGATCCTGAGCGAGAAGAAGAAGAGAAGGAAACAAAAGAGGATCAAGTGAACAACATCTCCGTCAAGTTTTCATTCTTGATCACCAATTCACCATCAAGTTCTTCATCAACCCTATATCGTCAAGATCCAAGTGTTGCCTCCAAAACCCTTGATTCATTGGAGTTATAAACCTGGTATACCTTCTACTTCCTCTTTCTCACGTGAATTCGACCCCGTTTCTCCAAATTCACGTTGATCTAGAAAACCCTAATTCGCTGGTTCTACATAGGGCGGTCTAGTCCAGGCTGGCTGCCTGTTTTCTGCTGAATTAAATCTAAATTGTTTCAAATAAATTCCAAACTTGTCCAAACTTGTTAAAACTATTAGAACTATATAATAAACATTATTAACAACTCACTATCTAGTTTTGCTTCGCATTTGCATTAATCATGCATGTCATGACATATTATGTAATACATGTGCACTTATTGATTGTAATTCTTGCCTTGTATGATCGTTGAGCGGATTAGATGGATTTGTGCTAGAGAGTACTATGGAGGACCTCCAGCATCAGGATTTTGAAGTCTCTTATCCCAATCAGGCCCAAGAGCAAGGCAAGTTTCCTTAAACATATTGATCCTCTTTTTATAATAAATGTTTTGTTTTCAAAATTGTGTGCTTGTGTCAATTAGATGGGAATTCTATGATAGGAAGTTTACTAACATTGTTGAACCACCCTTGTCACCTGCAATACAAGGTAGAAAGTCAGAAAGGGCTTTTTACCTTTTTGCTTCCCTTAATTAATTGGGATGGAAAAACAATTATACTATTTAATTATGCATTAATAAGATTTATGGTTATATGAAGTGGTCAATATGATATGGTAATGGGTGATCTAAGCAATTCTGGTATGTGGATGGGTTGGAAGACATGGTGGTTTCTTGCTTTAGATCTAAGGACTGGTTCATGCAAGAATAGGCTAGGACAACATTGCCACCACGAGGCCAAGTATGGGTGTGGTGTAGCTGATTAATTAGGTAGTACTAGAGTTGCGCGGATCATTTGACGTACCAGGGAAGGGGAGTCGGATTGGGTTTGGATTTTAGACAGGACTCCCTAGGATCTGAATAGCACAAGAGTGGGCCCTTGGTTGAAGATGTGCTCAGCTGGAGACATCGCCACCGGTGAAACCTCATTGGGTTCGTACATACTAGTAGTCCCTTTGTAAAGGCTATTTTGTGATCTCTTGGCCACACACCAACAGAAGTGTGAGACAGCATAATAGAGGTTCTAGTCACCGAAAGGTGATGAAATCACAAACAAGTGGGCAAAGCGGTACAAACTCTACAGAGTATTAAAACTATCATGATTGTCGTTCTACCAGTTAAGAGCACCTGGACAACTTCCATGATTAGAGGGAAACATGGGATTAGGATGCTTTGGTACTGGTTATGGGATGGTATTATGGTTTATGGCAATGGATATGGTTAATGGAAATGCTGAGATCTGGTATAATGGTGATGGATGGTGGTAATGAAATATGGGCTGGTATTATGATGACTACATGGTTTATTATGGGTTTACTTCACATACATATAATATTTTTTTTTCAAATGTTTTACTGTACTTTTGAGCACATAGCCTTTATTATATTTGTCATTTGAATCAGCTTCATGTCATACTTTCCACACTTGCTGAGTAGAACATGTACTCACACTGGCAATTCCCCCACCAATACTTGCAGGTTAGGATTGGGAGTATAACATTGATAATGCGGAGTTCTAGGCCATGTCTGCCGTCTGCTTGCCTGTGGTTTGATGGGAGGTGCGCCATATACCCAATTTTCTTAGCTGCATAGTTGCTTATTTAGTTTATTTACGCTTCTTTAGTCTTAGATTTGTCATTAATATTCATTAGATCTTGTATTCAAGGATATTATGAATTGTGTTATAAAAGTGGTTAATTAATTTTGTTCTGTGGTAATTTTCTGTATATCCTTTTCTAAATGCACTCATGTATGTGTGTTGAACGTCCTGGGCACACATATGCGTTCACTTGGTTCATTTTTGGAACCGGGTGTCACAATGTAGATCATTAAGGTGCTCTTAACCGGGAGCATGGCTATCATGATAGTTTTTAACACTCTACAGAGGTTGTACCACTTTACCCACAAGTTCGTGATTTTGTCACCCGTCAGCGACTAAAGAAACCTCCCATATGCCAATTACACTTACTTAGGTGTATGGCCAAGAGATCACAAAATAGCCTTCACAAAGGGACTACCAGCATATTCAGACTCACTAAGGTTTCACTGGTGGTGATGCCTCCAACTGAGCACATCTAACCAAGGGCCTCCTCTTGTGCCGTTCAGATCCCAGGGCAGTCCCGCCACTATTGCAAACCCAACTGAATCCCATTCCCCGCTCCTCCAAATGAACTTAATTGATGCTGGTAATACTCCTAATTAAGTGGCTAAGCCGCACCCATACTTGGCCTTGTAGTGGTACTGTAGTCCTGGCTTATTATCGCATGAACCGGTCCTTAGATCTAAAGCAAGCAAACCACCATGACATCCAACCCAATCCACAAACCATGCTTTCTTATATCTCCCAAGTCCCACATTACCATTTAGCCATATTCATCAATTTACACCATCCATGGGTTCATTAAATCATGATTAAACATATTGTTTGTTTTTCCATCCAGAGTAATTAGAGTGGAGTAAAACAGTAAAAGCCCTTTCAACTCTCTACAATACATTCCAAGCGACATGGATGGTTAAACAAGTCTAGTAAGCACCTACCATGGGTTTCCCATCAATTTGACACAAGCATGCACTTTCGCAAACAAAACATTTAAAAACTAGATCAAATTTATCAAGGACACTTGCCTTGCTCTTGAGCTTGGTTAGGGTCAGAAGCTTTGAAATTCTGGTACTTGAGGTCCTCGACAGCACCCTCTAAAGCAGCACCTTCTATTCCAAGCGACAAACATGCAAAACAAACAATTCAATCAAATAATGCCTATATAGTACTCAATATGTCATGACATAGATGATTAATGCAATTGTGAGGTAAAACTTGTTAATGAGTTGCTATTAATGTTTACTAACTGGTTCTAATAGTTTCTAACAAGTTTGGATAGGTTTGGAATTGATTTGAGTCAATTTGGAATTAATACAGCACACTTCAGATTCAGAGGCCAAACAAGTCCGGTTTCAGTGGCCAGACTAGTCCGCCCCATTCAGAACCCGTGAACTAGGGTTTTCTTGATCACAGGAACTATGGTTGAATTGACGTAGAAACTTGGATGTAGAGGACGTACCCCATGTTTAGAGATCCAGAGATCAAGAATTGGGTGCAACACTTGGATCTTGGCAATCTAGGGTTGGTTATGAAGAGTTGATGGAGAGTTGAGGGTGAATTGGTGATGAAGAACGAAAAGTCGATGAAGATCTTGCTTGACCCACCTTCGTGTTCTCCCCCTCTCCTTGCTTCTCGATCTTTTGTTGATGACGGCTCCCACGAAGAAGGGTTTGGGTTTATTTCAATTGTGGAAAAGAGGTGGAAAATTGGGGTGTTGGGTTGCTTGTATAGAGGTGGAAATGTAGGGTTCGATGGATTTCGAGTCTAAGGTGGGTGGAGGCCGGGGTGGGGTCCCACACGGGCTCCAAAGAGGTTAGACATGACGTCCTTGGGCCCAATCATGGTAAATACCCAATAACAAGTCGTGGAGGAAAAGATTGAATCCAATTGGGGCACACCGGACAAGTCCGCTAGAGGGTCGGACTAGTCCGATGTTGCACAGAGACAAAAACGGATAAGTATGGTAGATAATTCGGACAAGTCCGGTCTTGTTTAGAGAGTAAAACGGATAAGTCCAACATAGATCGGACAAGTCTGGAATTTGACAACTTGTTTGAAAACCGTACCAAACATCGGACTAGTCCGCACTCAATCACGGACATGTACGGAATGGAACAGAGACTTAATCGGACTAGTTCGCAGCAAAAACGGACAAGTCCGAAGGGCATCAGAGGGGGAAACTGGACTAGTTCAGGATACAAACCGGGCAAGTCCGTACTTCTACAGACTTTTAAGTGTTGTTTTGCTTCTAATCCATTTTAAACTTGTTTCTTTTTATGTTGCTTAATGCTAAACATGTATAAGAATGTATGCAATGCATGATGGATAATAATGAGGGTGTTACATCTAGATACTCACGAACAATCAGAATTTCCTCCAAAGTTACTCCTTCTACATGAGTTACCATTGCTTTCTCAGTTGTTAGCTAAACTTCCTTGAATACTTTATTGACCCCTTCTTCGCTGGTCAATTGTAATGTCCGAGTGGCACACTGGATCAGTCTGTTATGCTTCCTTAGCTAATCAATTCCATTTATGATGTCCAAGCCTTGGGAATTCGGGACTATAAGGTTGGCGAGGAAATCTACCCCCTTATAGATATACTTACTTTTGGACATACTATATTCATCCTCATCTCTCCTCTAGGAGATTTAACCAACAAGGTATACTTTAGGTACGATATAGGCATGTTATTCTTTGCAACATACTCTGATGAGATAATCGAATGGGATGCTCTGGAATCAAATAATATAGTAGTCGTGATAGAGTTTGTGAGAAACATACCAATCACACCATCTTCAGCTTGTTGAGCCTCTTCTGCAGATACATGGTTCACCTTGCCACGAGTGAAGTTTTGTGTTCCTCAGTTGACTTGAGTTGCTCCTTCATTGGGCTTTGGATTCTGCCTTAGAACATTGTTCATCTGACCTTGACCTGATCTTGGTCATTGATTTGCAAAATGTCCCACTTGGCCACAAGATTAGCAAGTCTTTCCACCAGTGGTACCAACAAAGTTAGGGCGAGGCAGATTCTGAGCATAAGCAGGCATATTTGGGCATAGCGCAGGCTGCATAGGTAAGCAAGGTGCTTGATGTGGACAAGGATCCCACAACTTTGTACTACGTGCGGATGTGGACAAATTGCTAGACATCCCATAAATCGCACAAAGCTCACAAGCACAAGCACACACAAAGAAAATTCAGTACACCGCACTAAATATGACTAAGACAATCTAAACACTTTTCTAACTTCTAGACAGGAGACCTAGACTTAATTATGTGAGTCGTGGCTGTCCTGGCTATGAGGCAGCGAAGGCGACGACAACACGAGGCATACATGGGCGCACGCCAGGGTGAGTTGGCCGTCCATGTAGGCGCTGGAGAGGTTGCTACACCATTGACCTCCACAGTTGCACGGACTTCCTCTTGCTTCTCCATGATAAAACCCTCTTATGGAGGTAGCGGATCTCTTCCATAGCATCAACATAGCGATTCCCAAAATCATCAATACTTCCAAAGATCCGTCAATGGCACGAGAACTAATTTGAACTCCATCTTGCAGCCTTAAGACTTCCCTTGTTCCCTTCTTGCGTTGCGGGTGCAACGCAAAACTAGTACCTTCGACCTGCTCCTGATAGATGTGGCACAATCTAGTAAGTGCATCCCAAGCCACATCATCAATAGCTTGCTTCCTGGTGCTTCTCCATGCGGATGCAAAGTGTCGGGTGAGCACCTCATGTTTGGCAATAACTGTAACTTGAGCCCACCACTCTTCACGTCCATGGTGAGGAATCCTATTGACATAATACTTTGAGTGCATCTTGAACAAATCAAGAAACTCCTTCATTTGCTCAGCTGCAAATCCTCCATCAGTGCCGTCGGAACAAAATTCTTGGGCATCACGGTAAACTAGGCATTTGTTCTCTTTTCTAGCTTCACTAGGCTGTGATGCATTCCTTTGATCTTCGGATACATCTTCTTTTGCAGCGGGTTCATCCTCTTGTGATTCCTCCTCATCTTTGGCTTCATCTTCACTCTCCTCATGTGATTCACCTTCCTTTTCCTCACTATCATAGATTTCCACCATTTCAGGGTCTTCCTCTTCCTCATCATCATCATAGGACTCCATCATTTCGGGATCTTCCCCCGTCGTGTTGGAGTGTTCATGCTCAACTTCCGTTGCAGGAGAATTCACATCTTCCTCCTCTCGGGCTGGCTCCATTTGTTGCTCCTCGCGAGGCCTAAGCTTGCTTCCAAAGGGTGGCAAACGAGCTCTCTTGCGGATTGTCATTTTGGTGTGAGCCATCTACGAGAAAACATGAGAAAAGTAGAGGAAAACACAAATATCAGTTCTGAAATTGCAGCATCCATAAATCAAGATTAGAAGACATGCATTTGCTCAAAAATATGGAAAGGTAGCAAAAATTGCAGTAGCAGGAAAAAGCACAAAATTTTCCACATTAGAGAGTTAGCGGAAGGCAAAATAGTGCAAAAGGCTAATTTTGAATAGGAAGGAAGTTCTAAGTGATTTCTGGTGTCTATTCTATCTAGGCTTGCGTCCTACGGTCAAACATGGCTTTGATACCAATTTGTGACACCAGGTTCAGAAAATGAAGCAACCATGATGCATATATGGGCCCAGGATGTTTAACACACACAAGTGATTCCCAAACGATAAACAGATTATAACCATCTCTCGAATAATAATACTAATAATAATACCTTTTTAGAAACAAAATAGTCTTGAATACAAGCTCTAACAACTGTTGTTGAAAGCACTTAGCTCTAAAGACTCCAACTCCACAGACAAGCTTGACGGTAACACGCATGCCTAGTACTCCTCAAAGACCTTCTGGACTCCACGTTGTCGCCTGTGTATGAATTTGTTGAGGGAATAGCAAGAGTGAGCATGTGTCGTACTCACTAAGTGTGGGAAAGTATGACATGTAGCTTAAACAAGGAATGATAACAATAACAGCTAATTGCATAAAAGTACTTGCAAAACAGTTGAAAATGCAATTATATCATCATTAAGTGTGGTCCTTCCAAAAATAACCCAAATAACATCAATTTCAACTTAAAAAACTAATACCAGCAATAATAATCCATAATCAAATCATAACTGCTCATCTGTCTCAATTTCATCAATTCCGTATACCAAAGCCAATTATTGAACAAATACCAATTCTCAATTCAATCCCAGCCATAAAACCATGTTTAAAGTCCGTAACTCTAATCATGTGAGGGTCCAGTTTGCTCATGACCGGGAGCATGGCTATCATGATAGTTTTGAACATACTCTGCAGAGGTTGTACCTCTTTACCCACAAGTTCGTGATTTCATCAACTTTCGATGACTATGGAATCTCAATTATGCCGTTCCACACTTCCTAAGGTTTGTGGAAAAGAGATCACAAAATAGCCTCTACAAAGTGATTACTAACATATTTAGACCCCACTAAGGTTTCACCAGTGGTGATGTCTCCAACTGAGCACATCCAACCAAGGGCCCCCTCTTGAGCCATTCGGATCCCAGGGTAGTCCCACCAATCTCTACAAACCCATCCAACTACCCCTTCATCGAGCATTCTTTATGGTCCAAATAGTACTGGCAACACAATAATTAGTCAGCTAAGCCGCATCCATACTTGGCCCTGTGGTGGCACTGTAAATCCTGGATGGTCACTCAACGAACCGGTCCTTAGATCTAAAGCAAGCAAAACCACAAAAACAGTCCAACCCATTCAACATAACCGGCTTGCTTAGATCCCTACACACCATGGTGCTAAAGAGTCATTATTATCAATTCTCATTATTCATGTGTTCAATAGCTCATAAGTTAAGAAGTTACAGTTGATTGCCAACCCAATTTAGTATAGCAATGCAAAAGTGTAACATACCCTTCCTGACTCTCTACATTGTGTTGAAGCAACAAGGGCGGTCATACAAAACTATTAAACTCCTACAATTTGGTTTTCCCATCAAATTGACACGAGCATGCAATTTTGCAAACAAAACATTTAAAAACCTAGATCAAAATGATCAAGGACACTTGCCGTGCTCTTGAGCTCGGTTTGGATTGAAGGCTTCAAAGTTCTGGTTTTGCAGGTCCTCAAAGCACTCTCTACAGCGATACCTTCTATTCCGCGCGATAAACATGCAGAACAAACACTACAATCAATAAATACTCGTATATTACTCAATATGCCATGATATGCATGATTTCTGCAATTGTGGGGTAAAACTTATTAATGAGTTGCTATTAATGTTTACTAACTGGTTACAATAGTTTTTAACAAGTTTGAACAAGTTTCAAATTGATTTGAGACAATTTGAGTTCAATTCAGCATTTAACAGATTCGGACATCGGACTAGTCCACCCTGATCAGAACTATAAGTTACGGTTTTCTGATCAGCGAGGATTTGGGATTAATTTAACGTGGAAAAGTGGATGAAGAGGGTGTACAATGTATTTAGAGATCCAAAGATCAAGAATTGGATGTGAAACTTGAGTCTTGACGATCTAGGGTTGGTGGAGATGAGTTGATGAAGATTTGGTGATAAAGAATGTCAATTGACAAAAAGTTGAAGAAGATCGATCTCGATTGAGCCTTCTGCCTCTTCTCCTCCTTCTCCTTGCTCCTAGTCTCCTTCTAGATGACAACACAAGGCAAAAGGTGGCAGCGAGGATTTTCAATGGTGATGGAGATGCGTGGGGTATTGGGTTGCTTATATAGGGGTGGAGAGGTTGGGTTTTGGAATGAATTCCAAGTGGATTTCGGTGGGGGACGTGTAGGGGCCGATGTGGGGTCCAGTTGGGCTCCTCTGAGGTTGGGTACAAAGTTCTTGGGCCCAATTAAGGAAATTACCCAATAACCAATCGTTGAAGAATAATAGAATCCAAGTGGAATTTAGCAGGCCAGACTATTCCGCAAGGGGGACCGGACAAGTCCATTTTGGAATAGAGATGTTTTTGGAGAAGTCTAGTGTACTGGTTTGGACAAGTCCAGGGTTGCAAAATAAAAGCTTCCGAGCTGAAAATTGGACCACATCGGACTAGTCCGCTCAAAATTGAACACATCCAGAAAAACATCAGAAGGTCAACCGGACTAGTCTGTGCATTGCACCGGACATGTCCGTAGTCCTAAAGAACTCTGAATTTCTGAAATAGAGAGGGTTACTGCACTAGTCCGAATCTGGGGCAGGACAAGTCTGTACCCTGACAGACTTTTATTCCTGATTAAGCGTAAATTCATTTCAATCTTGTTCCATTTAGGGTTGCTTAATGTTAAACATGTACGAGGATGTTTGCAATGCATTATGCTTGAAAAAGATGGTGTTACAGGACCTGATGTATCGTTGTTGTTTTTCTTCCCCGAATGTACAAATTAAATTTGGTCATCTAACACAAAGTTTCGACAGTACAAATGCTGGTGTTGACGGTCCTTAAGTGCCATATTTAGACCATCAATTCACCTCGTAATGTGCACAAAAGAGAAACACAATGTAGTGGTAGGGTTAAAAACTAACCAATTTTACAAGTGTTGTTGTTTATTTGTATGCAGGTGAATTTAGACCCAAAATACCAAGACATGCAGGGAGTAATCCATCAAATTGGATTTTGACGAATCACACCACATGTCATCACATGGATCAAATGGCCCACAAACAGAAGTGTCTGAGGCCATCCAAAGGTGTAGCACCCATAAAAAGGGATGGAACCCACCTGGCAGAGACCTGGAGGAAGAACAGTCCCAACGGAGCTGTGACCAGGTCCGCCGACCTCCCTAGTCGACCGACCTGGTCCTGGTGCCAAACTCGGGTAGCTTTCGCGTGTTGCCTCCTCCCAGCTTGAAGAAGTCAGTGGTGACAGATTTGCACGCATTTGGTGGCGGGAACCGACCCTTCTCTACCCTATAAATAGAACTCCACACCTCACTTCACACACGCACACCAAAAGTTGAGAATAGAATATCACTCCTAAGATTTAGAGTGGTTCTAGAGGATGCCAAGTAGAAGGAGAGTGTGGTGAGAGTTTAGGAGATGGAGGCTTGGGCTTGTCAAGTCCCTCTTCTACACTTGTACTCCTACAAAGGTGCTATTCAAATCAAGTAACTCCTTTGTGAATTCAATTCAAGTTTGATTCTCAACTCATAGTAGTTTGCACAAGTAGTTACTTCTGGGTTCATTGCTTTAATTTATTAGAGGCTCTAGTTGTAGATTTTTGTTCGAAACAACTAGAGTTGTGATTTAGAACGTAAGTGTAACACCCTCATTTTCATGCATAATGCATTGCATACATCCTCACACATTATTAACATTAAACCATGTAAAAAGGAACAAGATTAAAATGAATTTAGGCTTCAACTTGAAGTTTCAGTCTGTTAGGGTGCGGACTAGTCCGAATGTCATTACTGGACAACATCAGACTGGTCCTTTATCACCACGGACTAGTCCTATCAGTCTTACTAGACCATAATGAACTAGTCCTTTATGACACCAGACTAGTCTGGTCAGCCTTTCTGTAACACATCAGACTTGTTCGATAACACCTAATTTAGTCTGATCCAACCCCGGACTTGTCCTGTTTTAACACTGGACTAGTCTGAAGTCCCTTACTGTACGAGAACGGACTTGTCCGCTCCCTATTGCGGACTAGTCCGACCTTCGGGAATTAACTCAGATTCCATTATTTTTCCATGAATTGTTTTTGGGTAATTGCCTTAATTGGGCCAAGAACTTTGTGCCCAACCTCAGAGGAGCCCAAGTGGACCCACCTCGGCCCCTACACGTTCCCCACTGAATTCTACTTGGAATTCACCCCAAAACCCTAACTCTCTACCCCTATATAAACAACCCAATGCCTCACACCTCTCCACCCCAATTGAAAACCCTTGCTACCACTTTCGCATTGTGTCGTCGTCAGGATCAAGTCTAGAAGCAAGGAGGAGGGGAGACACACAATGAGGGACCAATGAAGATGGATCCTTATCGACTCTTTGAAAAATTGACGTTCTTCATCACCAATCTTCATCAACTCATCTTCATCAACCATAATCGCCAAGATTCAAGTCTCACGCCCAAATCATGATCCTTGTATCTCTAAATACGTGGTACGCCCTCTACATTCAAGTTTTCATGCAAATTCAACCCCAATTCTTGTATATCAAGAAAACCCTAATTTGTAGTTCCGTCCAGGGCGGACTAGTCCGGTATCTGAATCTAGAATGTGCTGAATTAATTCCAAATCAACTCAAATCAAATCGAAACATGTTCAAACTTGTTAGAAACTATTGTAACTAGCTAGTAAACATTAATACCAACTCATTAACAAGTTTTACCTCACAATTGCATTAATCATGCATATCATTGCATATTAAGTACTATATGAGCATTATTTGATTGAGTTGTGTGTTTGGCATGTTTGTCACTCGGAATAGAAGGAATTACCGTGGAGAGTGCTTTCGAGGACCTACAGACCCAGAGTTTTGAAGCCTTTGATCCAAATCAAGCTCAGGAGCAAGGCAAGTGCCCTTGACCATATTGATCCTGTTTTAATGGTTTTGTTTGCAAAATATCATGCTTGTGTCAAAATTGATGGAAAACCCAATTGTAGGAGTTTACTAGTTTTGAATGACCACCCTTGTCGCTTGAACACTATGTAGAGAGTCGAGAAGGGTATTTTAAAATTTTTGCTTCGTAATGATCAATTAGGTTTGGTAATAAACTATAATGCATAATTGTGATCTATTGAACACTTAAATGATGACACTTGATATTAATGACCCATTAGCAACATGGTGCCTAGGGATCTAAGCAAGTCAGTTATGTGGAATGGTTGCAATATTTGGGTGTTTTTGCTTGCTTTATATCTAAGGACCGGTTCATGGAGCAACCATCCATGAGTGTATGGGTATGGGTGCCACCAAAAGGCCATGTATCGGTGTGGGTTAGCTGACTAATTAGTGAATTGCCAGTACTGTTTGGACCATTAAGAATGCTCGGGGAAGGAGTAGTCGAATTGGGTTTATAGTTGATGGTGGGACTACCCTAGGATCCAAAAGGCTCAAGAGGGGGCCCTTGGTTGGATGTGCTTAGTTGGAGGCATCACCATCGGTGAAACCTCAATGGGATCTAAATAGTCTAGTAATCACTTTGTAAAGGCTATTTTGTGATCTCTTGGCCACACAGCTAAGGAAGTGTGAGACGACATAATTGAGATTCCATAGTCATCGAAAGGGGATGAAATCACAAACTTCTGGGTAATGTGGTACAACATGTGCAGAGTGTGTCTAAAACTATCATGATAGCCGTGCTCCCGGTCATGAGCAACCTTGACCCTCACATAATTAGAATTTGGACTTTAACTTGTTTTAATTGCTAAAATTGAATTGGGAGCTGATATTGGTTATTTAAATGGCATTGGTAATATGGAATTGATGAATTTGAGATAAATGAGCAGTTATGAGTTGATTCTGGAATATTATTGCTGAGATTGGTTATTTAAGATGAAATTGATGATATTTGGGTTATTTTAGGAAGGACCTCACTTAATGATATTATAATTGCACTTTTAACAGTTTTGAATGTACTTTTATGCAATTAGCCACTTTATTAGCATTCCATGTTTAATCTACATGTAATACTTTCCCACACTTGTTGAGTGCGACATGTGCTCAACCTTGTTATTCCCCCACCAAATCTAGACGCAGGCGACCAAGTGGAGTACCAAGAGGTCTTTGAGGAGTTCTAGGCGTGTGTTTTGCCGTCAAATTTGCCCTAGGAGTTGGGAGTCTTTGTGTTTAGTTTTTCAGCTGCAGTTTCAATAGAGCATGTATTCGAGACTATTTGGTATGTAATAAGGTACAATTATTAGTATTATTATTCGAGACATGGTTATAATCTGTTTATCATTTGTGAATCACTTGTGTATATGTGATAAACATCCTGGGCACACTCACTTAGGACTTCTTTTCTATTCAAAATTATCCTGTTTTGCAGTAGTTTGCCTTCCACTAGCTATATAAAGTGGGAAAAATTGTGTTTTTGCTGCTGCTGCAATTTTCACTGTTTTTGCATCTTTTTCAGCAAATGCATACCCTCTCATCTAAATTTATGGCTGCTGCGACTTCAGAACTGATATTTGTGTTTTCCTCTATATTTCTTATGTTTTCTTAAAGATGGCTCACACAAGGGAGCTCGTTTGCCACCTCTTGGAAGCAAGCTTAAACCTCGTGAAGAGCCAAGAATGGAACCAGCCTAAGAGGAGGAAGAAGAGAGTTCTACAACAAAAGAAGTTGAGCTTGAGCACTCGAACACGACGGAGGAAGACCCTAAGGAGGTGGAAGTCTATGATGATGAGGAGGAGGAAGAAGACCCCGAGATGGTCGAATGCTACGATAGTGAAGAAGAGGAAGGTGCTGCACATGAGGATAATGAGAATGAAGCCCAAGATGAGGAGGAACCGCAAGAGGCTGAACCTGCTGCACGAGAAGATGTACCTGAATCTCAAAGAAATGCATCGCACCATAGTGAACCCAGGGGGAGGAAAAATGTCTAATTTACCATGATGCTCAAGAATTCCGTTTCGATGGCACCGATGGAGGATTTGCAGCCAGGCAATTGAAGGAGTTCCTTGATTTATGCAAGATGCACCCGGAGTATTATGTTAAGAGGATTCCTTGCCATGGACGTGAAGAATGGAGGGCTCAAGTTACTATTCTTGCTAGAGATGAGGTGGTCACCCGACACTTTGCATCATCATGGAGTGCTACCAGGGAGCAAGCTATTGAGGATGTCTCTTGGGATGCACCTACTAGATTGTGCCACATCTATCCTGAGCAGATTGGAGGTTCTAGTTTGTACTACACCTAGCACGCAACAAGGGGAGAAGGGATATCTTAAGACCGCAGGATGGAGCTCAAGTTAGTTCCTGGGCCATTGATAGATCGCAGGAAGTTTTGGTGAATTTGGGAAATCGCTATGGTGATGCTATGGAAGAGATTCGTTACCTCTGTAAGAAGTTGTTCATCATGGAGAAGCAAGAGGAGGTCCATGCCACTATGGAGGTCAATGGTGTAGCAACCTCTCCAGCGCCTACACAGACGGCAAACACACCTCGGCGTGCACCCGTGTATGCCTTGCCGCCATCGTCGCCTTCGCTGCCTCACGGCCAGGACAACCACAGTTCACATAAATAAGTCTAGGACTCCTTTTCAGAAGTTAGAAAAGTGTTTAGATCGCCTTAGTCATATTTAGTGTGGTGTGCGGAATTTTCTTGGTGTGTGGTGGTGCCTGTGTTCTTGGTACGAGTTGTGGGACGCTTAGCATATTGTCCACATCAGCACGTAGTAGAGAGTTGTGGGATACTTGTCCACATCCTCTAAAAGGATTATTAGTGTTAATGAAGGAGATTGTTTAGTTACATGTACCTTGATGCATATAGTTGGGGCCTTTCTTTTCAAATTCTAAATTCTTCCGTATCTACTATTATTTCACTAACAGATGCTGAGGACTCGCAACCAGAGGAATGTCAATAGTGAGGAGGAGGGCAATGAAGCACCTCAGAATAACAAAGGACCTGCCTAGGGAGCTATCAACCTTGACCAACTATTGGCTATGCAGAACCAGCTCATGCAGACTATGATACAGACAATGTGATAGCTGCAAGCTGGTAACAACAATCAGCCCCACATGCCGCCACCACCGCCACCCCCTCCACCCCACAACCGGCCGGGAGAGTTCATGAGGACCAGGCTGCCTGCCTTTGCTCAGGCCAAAGATCCAATGCAAGATCATGATTGGCTGAAGTCTATTGAGAAGAAACTTGCTATTGTCTAGTGCAGTGACAGAGAGAAGGTTCTTTTTGCCTCACACCAGTTGATTGGAGCTGCTGCAGACTGGTGGCAATCTTTATGCAATGCCCATGAAAATCAGGAGAGAATCACTTGGGCTGAATTCAATGAGAAGTTTCGTTCTCACTATGTGCTAGAGGGAGTTAGGATACTAAGAAGGCAAGAATTTGAAAACCTCAGGCAAGGAAGGATGAGGGTGAGTGAATACTTCAATAAATTCACTCAACTATTTTGATATGCTCTAGAAGACATCAGCACTGATAGCAGGAAGCAATATCTATTCATGAGGGGTCTCAACAACGAAATTCAAGTTCAGTTGCTCAATGTTGACTATGCAAACTTTCATAAGCTGGTTGACAAGGTCATTGTGGTTGAGAACAAGATCAATGAGATGGAGCTAGATCACAAGAGGAAAATGCCCTAACACGGACAACCGCAAGGAAGCAATGTCTGCCCTTGCTATGCACCAACTGCTGCACCATATTATAACCAGTCTGCTGCTGCTTATTGCTCTGCTTATCCACCACGAACACAATAGCCAATGCAGCAAGGCCCGCCCATGCAAGCACCTCACTTACCTATGCAGCCTGCGCCGCACCCAAATATACCTGCTTATGCTCAAAACCAGCCTCATCCCAACTTTGCTGGCACCACTAGTGGAAAGACTTGCTATGCTTGTGGTCAAATGGGACATTTTGCAAATCAATGCCCAAGATCAGGTCAAGGTCAGTTGAACAATGTTTCGAGATAGAATCCAAGGCCCAATGAAGGAGCAGCTCAAGGCAACTGTGGACCATATAATTTCGCTCGTGGCAATGTGAACCATGTATCTAGAAAAGAGGCTCAGCAAGCTAAAGATGTTGTGATTTATATGTTTCTCGCAAACTCCAACCCTGCGACTATCTTATTCGATTCTGGAGCATCCCATTCACTCATCTCATCAAAGTATGTTGCAAAGCATAGCATGCCCATATCATACCTAAAGTTTACCTTGTTGGTTAAATCTCCTGGGGGAGAGATGAGGACAAATATAGTATGTCCAAAAGTAAGTACTTTCATAAGGGGGGTAGAATTCGTTGACAACCTCATAGTTCTGAACTCGCAAGGCTTAGACATCATACTTGGAATGGATGGCTAAGGAAACATAACAGAGTGATTCAGTGTGCTACACAGACAGTGCAACTGACAAATGAAGGAGGAGTCAGTATAGAGTTCAGGGCAGTCCAGCTGACTACCGAGAAGGTCATGGTAAATCATGCAGAAGGAGTAACTTTGGAGGATATTCCAGTTGTTTGTGAGTATCCATATGTGTTTCTAGAGAAATTGCCAGCTATGCCACTTCATCTTGAATTCGATTTTGTCATTGATTTAATACCTGGAATTGCACCTATAACAAAGAGGCCATATAGGATGCCTCCTAAGGAATTAGCGAAGTTCAAGAGCGGATTCAAGAGCAGTTAGAAAAGGGTTTCATACGCCCAAGTTTGTCACCATGGGGAGCCCTAGTACTTTTCGTAGATAAGAAGGATGGATCCCATAGAATGTGTGTGGATTACCGGTCTCTCAACGAGGTGATAATCAAGAATAAGTACACGTTGCCCCGCATAGGGGACCTGTTTGACCAAATGAGGGGAGCCATAATATTCTCTAAGATTGATCTTCGGTCTTGATATTTCTAAATGAAGATAAGACCAACAGACATACCCAAAACAACTTTCAGGACACGGTACGGATCTTATGGGTATACGGTCATGTCATTTGGATTGACTAATGCACCCGCATAGTTCATGTATCTTATGAATAAGGTCTTCATGGAGTATTTCGGTAAGTTCATGGTAGTGTTCATCGATGACATCATGATCGACTCAAAAGGTGAAGAGGAGCACAAAGAGCATTTAAGGATGACGTTGCAGAAACTGCGAGAACACTACTTGTATGCCAAGTTCAACAAGTGCCAATTCTGGTTAAGGGAGGTATCATTCCTAGGCCATATCATATATGGCAGAGGGGTGTCAGTTGATCTAGGAAAGGTTAGAGATGTGCTTAAGTGGGAACCACTGCAAAATGTTAAGGAAATAAGGAGTTTTCTTGGAATGGCTGGATATTACCATCAGTTCATCAAGGATTTTTCCAAGATAGCAAAGCCCATGACTGAACTGTTGATGAAGGAGAAGCCTTTCAAGTGGACTCAAGCTTGTCAAGACAGTTTTGTGGAGCTAAATAAGAGGTTAACAACAACACCTACGTCGGGTATTGCCATATGTGAGTAAGAGTTTTGATATCTATTGCAACGCTTCCAGACAAGGACTTGGTTGTGTATTGATGCAAAGGCCGAGTAGTAGCTTATTCATCCAAGCCGTTGAAGAAACATGAGCAGAACTATCCTACGCATGATCTCGAACTAGCAGCCGTAGTGCATGCTTTGAAGATTTGGAGACATTATGTCCTTGGTCACAAATGCGAGATTTACACGGATCATAAGAGTCTCAAGTACATATTCACACAGATGGATCTGAATTTGAGGCAACGAAGGTGGTTGGAACTCATTAAAGATTATGATGTGGGAATCAATTATCACATAGAAAAAGCCAACGTAGTGGCTGATGCCTTGAGTCGAAAGGGAGCAAGCCACTAGCTTACCGTTAGGGAGTTGCCACCCGAGCTATGCAAGGTGTTCAAACGGTTGAATCTTGAATTCGTGAATGAGATGGGTGCAATGGAAGTGAGTCCATCCCTAGAACAAGAGATTCGAGAAGGTCAAACGAAGGACAAGGAAATCTAGGAAATCAAGGAGAGGACCCAAGAAGGGAGGAAATTCAGATTTAATGGGGATGACCAATGTACTATATGGCTTGGAAAATGGATTGTTGTGCCTAATGACAAGAGTCTCTGACAGTTGATATTGAAAGAGGCACATGACTTGCTTTACTCTATCCACCCCGGTTGTACAAATATGTACAAGGACTAAAGACATGCTACTGGTGGGATGGTATGAAAAGGGACATAGCAGAATATGTTGCATTATTTGATGTGTTCCAAAGAGTAAAAGCTGAACATCAAAGGCCATCCGGATTATTACAGCCATTGAAGATTCCAGAATGGAAGTGGGAATAGGTTGGTATGGATTTCATAGTTGGTTTGCCTCGCACTTCAGCAGTATATGATTCAATATGGGTTATTGTGGATCGATTGATGAAATTAGTACATTTCATTCTGGTCAAGACTACTTATAGTGGAGCAAAGTTGGAAGAATTGTATATGAGAAGAATAGTGTGTTCACGGAGTGCCAAAGAAAATAGTGTCTGATAGAGGTTCTCAGTTTAACTCGAGGTTCTGGAAAAAGTTGCACGAGTACATGGGAACTCAACTGAATTTTAGTTCTGCATATCACCCTCAAATGGATGGAAAGACCAAGAGGACAAATCAGATTTTGGATGGAATGCTAAGGGATTGTGCGCTAAATTATGGAGGAAGTTAGGACAAGAGCATGCCATATGCTGAATTTTCCTACAATAACAGTTATCAAGCAAGTTTGAAGATGTAGCCGTATGAAGCATTATATGGGAGAAGGTGTAGAACACCCTTGTTTCTTAAAGAGAGGGGGGAAACTCATGTATTTTGGACCTGATGTGATCGATGAGGCCAGAAAGCAAGTTCTGACAATCCGCGAGAACTTAAGAGCTGCCCAGTCAAGACAAAAGGGTTATGCGGATAATAGACGAAGATGCTTATCTTTTGAGGTGGGAGACTTTGTATATCTTAAAGAATCACCTATGCGAGGTCACAAGAGGTTTAATGTCCAAGGCAAGTTGGCACCTCGCTATATTGGACCATTCAAGATTTTGGACAAACAGGGAGAAGTAGCTCATAAGTTGGAGATGCTGGCACATCTTTTCGATGTTCATGATGTGTTTCATGTCTCTCAGCTCAAGAAGTGTTTGAGGGTACCGGAAGAGCAAGTACCGATGGAAGAATTGGAGCTTGAGTAATATTTAACCTATACTGAGCAACCTGTCAAAATTTTGGACACAAAGGAGAGGGTCAACAAAAACAAGGTGATTCGATGGTGCATAGTGCAATGGAAGCATCATATAGAATCAGAAGCAACTTGGAAGCAAGAAGATGATCTCAAGAAGTAATTTCCCTATCTATTTTCTCTCACATCGAATCTCGAGGGTGAGATTCATTTTAAGGGGTTTAGGTTTGTAAATACCTCATTTTCATGCATAATGCATTGCATACATCCTCATACATGTTTAACATTAAACCATTTAAATAGGAACAAGATTAAAATAAATTTACGCTTAAACTGGAAGTTTCAGTCTGTCTGGGTGCGGACTTGTTCGAGATCAAGAGTGGACTAGTCCGAATGTCATTACTGGACAATATCAGACTAGTCCTTTATCACCATGGACTAGTCCTATCAGCCTTACTAGACCATAACGGACTAGTCTTTTATGACACCGGACTACTCCGGTCAGCCTTTCAGTAACACATCAGACATGTCCGAAAACACCTAATTTAGTCTGATCCAACCCGGACTTGTCCTATATCAACAACAGACTAGTCCGAAGTCCCTTACTGCACGAGAACGTTGTCCGATCCCTATTGCGGACTAGTCCGGCCTTCGGGAATCAACTCGGATTCCATTATTTCTCCACGAATTGTTTTTGGGTAATTGCCTTAATTGGGCCAAGAACTTCGGCCAAACCTCAGAGGAGCCCAAGTGAACCCCACCTCGACCCCTTCACATTCCCCACCAAATTCGACTTGGAATAAAGCCCAAAACCCTAACTCTCCACCGCTTTGTAAACAACCCGATGCCTCACACCTCTCCACCCCAATTTAAAACCCTTGCTGCCACTTTCACATTGTATCGTCGTCAAGATCAAGTCCAGAAGCAAGGAGGAGGGGAGACACACGAAGAGGGACCGACCAAGATCGATCCTTATCGACTCTTCAATGAATTGACGTTCTTCATCATCAATCTTCATCAACTCTAATCGCCAAGATTCAAGTCGCACGTCCAAATCTTGATCCTTGGATCTATAAACTTGTGGTACACCCTCTACATTCATGTTTTCATGCAAATTCAACCCCAATTCTCGCAGATCAACAAAACCCTGACTTGCA
Organism: Tuctoria greenei; assembly: GCA_036927565.1. NCBI lineage: Eukaryota > Viridiplantae > Streptophyta > Magnoliopsida > Poales > Poaceae > Tuctoria > Tuctoria greenei. The sequence goes on along the minus strand of JAYESD010000004.1, from coordinate 42,730,020 downwards.
GTTCAGTCCAAGGCGGACTAGTCCGGCCCCTGAAACCGGACTAGTCCGGTATCTGAATCTGGAATGTGCTGAATTAATTCCAAATCAACTCTAATCAATTCCAAACTTGTTTAAACTTATTAGAAACTATTATAACTAGTTAGTAAACATCAATAGCAACTCATTAACAAGTTTTACCTCACAATTGCATTAATCATGCATATCATGGCATATTGAGTACTATATGAGCATTATTTGATTGAATTGTGTGTTTTGCATGTTTTTCGCTCGAAATAGAAGTAATTGCCGTAGAGAGTGCTTTTGAGGACCTACAAAACCGGAGTTTCAAAGCCTTCGATCAAAATCAAGCTAAGGAGCAAGACAAGTGCCCTTGACCATATTGATTCTGTTTTAAGGGTTTTGTTTGCAAAATTACATGCTTGTGTCGAAATTGATGGGAAAACCCAATTGTAGGAGTTTACTAGTTTTGAATGACCACCGTTGTCGCTTGAACACTATGTAGAGAGTCGGGAATTGTATTTTACACTTTTCACTTTGCAATGCTCAATTGGGTTTGAGAATCAACTATAATGCTTAATTGAGAACTATTGAACACATGAATGATGATGCTTGATATTAATGACTCTTTAGCAACATGGTGCCTAGGGATCTAAGCAAGTTGGTTATGTGGAATGGGTTTCACTATTTGGGTGGTTTTGCATGCTTTAGATCTAAGGACCTGTTCGTGGAGTGACCATCCAAGATTTATAGTGCCACCACAACGCCAAGCATGGGTGCGGCTTAGCTGACTAATTAGCGAATTGCCAGTACTGTTTTGACCATTAAGAATGCTCGAGGATGGGATAGTCGGATTGGATTTATAGTTTATGGTGGGACTACCCTGGGATCCGAAACGCTCAAGAGGGGGCCCTTGTTTGGATGTGCTCAGTTCGAGACATCACCACCGGTGAAACCTCAGTAGGGTCTAAATAGGCTAGTAATCACTTTGTAAAGGAAATTTTGTGATCTCTTGGCCACACACCTAAGGAAGTGTGAGAAAACATAATTGAGATTTCATAGTCATTGAAAGGTGATAAAATCATGAACTTGTGAGTAAAGTGGTACATCCTCCGCAGAGTGTGTCAAAAACTATCATGATAGTCGTGCTCCCGGTCATGAGCAACCTGGACCCTCACATAATTAGAATTTGGATTTTAACTTGTTTTATTGGTTGAAATTGAATTGGGAACTGGTATTGGTTATTTAAATGGCATTGGTAATATGGAATTGATGAATTTGAGATAACTGAGCAGTTATAAGTTGATTAGGAATATTATTGCTACTATTGGTAATTTAAGCTGAAACTGATGATATTTGGGGTATTTTGGGAAGGACCTCACTTAATGATATTATAATTGCATGTATTTTGGTGAGTATGGACCTAGCAACACTAGGACAACTCCTTCCAAGATCTTATTGCATAGCCTTTGATGGAACCCATCTGTTCTACCAGCTATGAACTTTGCCCTGGCTTTATAGCCTTTGTTCGGGAGCAATCCTTCTTAGGAACAGATTCTGAAAACTCTTACCACCATCTAAGAGAGTACGAACAATTGTGTTCATGCCTTCTAATCAATGGTATGATGCAAGAAACTCTCAAATAGAAGTTGTTTCAAAAAAGCTAGACAACAGTACGACACAATGTTGGGAAGACAAAGGAAACTAGAATGAATTACGAGATAGATTTTGTCTTGCTTTCTTTCCAATTGCCCAAATTGTTTCCTTACGGAAGGAAGTACTATGCTTCCAGCAGATAGAGAAGGAGTCTTTCGGTGCAACTTGGGGTATATTTTCTCTTTCGAGAAATTCCGGTCCAGATTTATCCATCCCTGATCCGTTACTCTTGCAACACTTCTACATGGGATTGAACAAAGAGTCTGCCCTATATCTTAACATTATGGTTGGAGGATCTTTCCTCCATAAGACACTAGAAGAAGGCAAGGATCTTCTAGACCGAATTTTAGAAAATTCTTCCTTCATCATGGGTCTTAATGAGCCTCCTCAAGAAGATGTAGTGTCAAGAACCGAAGATAAAACTATGGACAAGGAAGAACCTATCTCTTGGTTATCTCAAACTTTGCTAGAAGAATCCTCTCCCGAACCTGAAACTACGAAGGAAGAACAAATTCAACCTTCAATGTTTCCCTTCTAGATCAAGGAAGAGATAATGGAAGATTTTGTAAATACCTCAAAGTATTGTTGCCATAGGAAACCATCATTGCCATTAACTCCATCTTACCCATCTGATGGAGTGTTCGTCCAACAGAAAGTCATGGATTTAACCTCTATTATAAGCAGGGAATGGACTGCAGAAGTTGAGCAGTCACCCGAAATCCTTCGGATGAATTCACCTTTGGCAACTATTCTATGTTTTATTAGAGGGATGCCAATGAAGGTCCTATGCAACCCCACTGTTGGAGCAAATCACATTTCCGATTCTTGTTCTCTCGCCATTCTAGGCGATGTGCCGTTGGCACCAACATGTAAATCCTTCCGAGATTCTTTCAGAAACATCCTTGAAGGATGCGGGGTTTTGCAATAGGTATCTGTAAGACACAAAGATATTGAGGCAATCCTAGATATCCTTGTGTTCGAAATCCAAGATTTCGACATTATGATTGTGTAGGATCAAAGAGCACGTGAAAAGCTACCAGAGGGGGGGTGAATGGTAGATTTAAAAATCTTACGCTGCGGAAACAATTAAACCCCAAATCCTTTCGGCAGAAAAACAATCTGTTAAAGAAATCATGTGTGAGACTAATCTAAACGTGTTTCACCGTGACAAAAGTGATAGATATCAGAGATAATCAAGTCACGAAGACAACACAAAAAGAATCACTCAAATTCGTCGAGAAAAACTCAATTTATGATCGAAAGATCAAACAATGGTCAATCTGCCCTACTCGAGAAAAAACAGTTCTGGAACGCTGCAAAGAAACTCGTGTAGATCATAGACCACAAATCCAATGAATGTGAAATTTTGAAAGATGATAGAAAATCGAGTTGTGAAGACAACCCAAAAACAATCACGTCAATTGGATCTGTAAAACTCGAGTTATGATAAAACCACCGTCGAAAGGTAGTGCTATCCAGAAACTCGATGAGTAAAACTTGTCTGGAACAAGTCGGACGAACGAGGCACAAAAGTTCCTTTAAACTACGTATTTTATTCAATAGAACACAAAAGGAATAGCTCCAAAGTCGTGCACCACAAGCTCTGGGCTCCCTTGCTTATATAACAAGCCCTTAGGCCAACCCAATATCAACTAGAACTCCAATCCTACTCAGATCAAGAATCGTAACTTTCCATAACTCCTACAAAAGGAATTGTAGCATGTCCACAATATCTTTGTCCCCTTTAAGCTTAGGCAGCCCACGTAAGTGATTAAGAGCACTAACACGCGTTAGGTGATCAAAGCCTTCGTGACCAAGTCTACGATGCCAAAAATATAAGTCCTTTGAATCATTAGCAACTAGATACCTATGCTTAGAGGAAGACATATCAAAATCATCTTTAAAACTCTTCCAAACCGAGACATGTTAAAAATAAGCTCACTATTTGAACCTACAACTTTGTAGCAGTTTTTATTGAAAATAATTTCTAGATTTTCATCTAGCAATTGTGAAACAGAAAGCAAGTTGTGTTTCAAATTTTTGACAAGTGACACATTCTTCAAAGTGTAGTGATCATTTACTCTAACCGAACCCTTAGCAGTTATAGGAGTTGAGGAATTATCGGCAAATGTAACATTCTCTACACGAGATACAAAAGAGAGGGAGGAGAACCAATCTTTGTTACTGTTCATGTGGTGTGAGCAACCTGAATCCACAATCCAAATGTTCCCCTTCCTCAAACATGTAACCTACATAAAAGCACAATACGTCGATGACTCAATACTGGGGTTAGTCAAAAGGCATTTAGGAATCCAGTACTGAGTCACGCGACGTGCAGCAGGAAAAACACACGAAAGCTGAGACAAAACAGCAGGTTTATGAGTCAAAGTTTGAGATTTTTTATTCTTAACTACTGACCTATAAGGTGTTACTTGTGTAGCACAAAAATCAGTAGCTCTGGAGGCAAAAACAGAAGGTCTGGAGGTAAACTTTGAATGTTTTTGACTCAAAATAGCAGGCTGTACATTTGGTTTAATGTGTGCAGCAAATTTTGCATCAAAGTTATGAGATCTAGCAACCATTCTTTCCCTTTTCTGTTGTTTAGCTAGTCTATAACAAAAATCTATGACATGACCATCTCAACCACAGAAGGTACAATGAAATTTAACTTTGTGTTCATGTCTAGATGAGCAAGCATAATTTTATTTGAAACCGAATGAGGCAACACTCCTGCAGATTTGAAAACCACTCCAATTTGTTTAGGAACTATTTGAATCGAACCACTTTCTAATGACTTTACAATTTTAGGTGGATGTGCCTTAGCATGAGCATGAGAATCAAAACCTAAACCAGTTTTATCATTGCAAGTCTTGGAAGAATTCAGCAGTAAGTTTAGGTTCTTATTCCCATTACAAAACTGATCTAATGTCCTATGCATGTCATCAAGTTTATTGGACAGATCAAGGCAATTTTCACATGAAGTTTTTCCTTTTAGTTTGCAATTTGAACAAAATTTAACTTCATGAGAACGTAAAGCATTGTTCAATATAGAAATTTCATTCATAGCATCCTGTAGTTTCTTATCAAGATCATCACAAGTAGAACAATGCAAATCAATTGTAGAACAGCTAGCATCTTTCAAGTTAATATCATTAAGTGCAGCAAGCTCTCTGTTCTTTTCAAATTCTTCATCAAGTCTATCTAGAGTGGAGGAGTGTGCACTTCTTAATGTGGACAATTGTTCGTACATTATGTCACATGAGGGACATGCATCATCACTAGGAATCAATGTTTTTAAACAGTTAATTTCAGATTCTAGTGATTCAATTTTAGCAGCATTATCCCTAAGTTTTTTGTCCTTTTTCTTGACAATAATAGTTGCACGAGAAATAGCATCACACATTTCATTGCAGGTAGAACATACCTCATCGTCTTCACTGTTGTGTTCTGCATCCTCCTGACTTGATCTTGATCTTGTTTTGCCCGCCATGAAGCATAAGTTGGCCAGATCGTCATCATCTTCATCACTTTCAAAGTCTACATCACTTGAACTAAGTTCTTGAAGTACGGTGATGAAGCTGTTAATCATCTTGCATCCTATGGTACCCTTCTTTTTCTTTGTATCTTTTGCAGAGGAGTGCTTCGTTCTTGTTTTCTTTTCATCCCGGGAAGTAGGACCTGAAAGGTTAGGGCAATCTAAACAAAAATGTCCTGTCTTACCACATTCGAAGCATCGTTGAGGTTCGGAGCTTCCTCTCCTTCTAGTTCTCACATTTTGCAATGCTTTTGAGAACCTCGTAGAGAGAAGTGCTAGCTCCTCCTCTGGAAACTCCTCAATCTGTTCAAGGGTTAGTGAGGACAACAAAGCAAGTGTACTACAAGATGAAGATTGGACGGAGCTAGGCATATCACGTTGAGAAACAAAAGCAATAGACTTGTTGGGGTTCTTACGTGATATTATATCAATTTCATGAGTTTTTAGCTTGGAATATAGCACATCTAAAATATGTGTACTCATGATAGTAGATTCACGAATAGATGTAACTTTCATCTCCCAAATTGACATGTCTAATGCACTTAACAATTGCCTAGCATTTTCAGCATCTGAAAAATTAACATTGACGCTACGCAAGTTGCTGAGAATTTTATTAAAGCAAGCAAAGAGATCATCAATTGACTCACCGGGTTGCATCTCGAAGCGCATGTATTCTTTCTTGAACATGTCTTGACTTACGTCCTTGATCATGTTGGATCCTTCGTGGTAGTCACAAAGTACTTTCCACACATCGTATGCAGATCGGAGGTGTGTAACACGGTCGAAGTTGCTTTGTGTTAATCCTTGTATGATCAAGTTCCGAGCCTTGTTGTTGTTGTCGACATCTCTCAGATTTGTAGCTGTAACTTGATCGTTTGATGGCACTTTGTAAGGCTTGTATACCTTTTCCCATATTGCAAAGCCTTGTGCTTGGATGAAAGCCTCCATGTGTGCCTTCCAAACCTGAAAATCAATACTAGCAAACACACAAGGTTTGGCGGAGTACTTCTCCATGATGATTAGTCAAAAACACGTGCAAATCACGAAGATTAGAGCACCGTGGCTCTGATACCAATTGTAGGATCAAAGAGCACGTGAAAAGCTACCAGAGGGGGGGTGAATGGTAGATTTAAAAATCTTACGCAGCGGAAACAATTAAACCCCAAATCCTTTCGGCGGAAAAACGATCTATTAAATAAATCATGTGTGAGACTAATCTAAGCGTGTTTCACCGTGACAGAAGTGATAGATATCAGAGAGAATCAAGTCACGAAGACAACACAAAAAGAATCACTCAAATCTGTCGAGAAAAACTCAAGTTATGATCGAAAGATCAAACAATAGTCAATCTGCCCTACTCGAGAAAAAACAGTTCTGGAACGCAGCAAAGAAACTCGTGTAGATCATAGACCACAAATCCAATGAACGTGAAATTTTTACAGATGATAGACAATCGAGTTGTGAAGACAACCCAAAAACAATCACGTAAATTGGATCTGTAAAACTCGAGTTATGATAAAACCACCGTCAAAAGGTAGTGCTGTCCAGAAACTCAACGAGTAAAACTTGTCTGGAACAAGTCGGACGAACAAGGCACAAAAGTTCCTTTAAACTACGAATTTTATTCAATAGAACACAATAGGAACAGCCCCAAAGTCGTGCACCACGAGCTCTGGGCTCCCTTGCTTATATAACCAGCCCTTAGGCCAACCCAATATCAACTAGAACTTTAATACTACTCAGATCACGAATCGTAACTTTCCATAGCTGCTCAAGATTCTTCTATACACAGATAGAAGCAATATTAAGACTTCCAAACACCTTAAGAATGTATCCCACATTCCTATACAACTCAAATTCGTGACCCACACGAAATCCTATCATAACCAACTCAAATCTTTCCATATTTGAGTCAAACCCGACTCAGCCGCAGCCTGAGTCCATAACCTAGTCAGTTGGACCTATCCGACCAATTCTTTACGTCCACATCTCTTCATCACGCCTCGGAACCATGTAGCCACGTCCATGCACTACTTGCTCACGTGAAAACATCTTCAAATGACGTCCACGATACCTTCATATGCATTGTTCTTGATTCAATCATGCTGCGCAACCTCCTGATCAGCTCAACCACAATTCCTCCTGAATTTGGTTGTTGGAACCTCATCTCCTCCCTTAGACTAGTCCAATGGATCCCGTCACCAGCCATGTCTTGAACTCAAGCAACACCTGCACATGAATAAACAACCAATCCATACGAGCCCAAGTCCTCGACTTGACTCAAGTTAGTTCCGAACACAACACCTTACGTGAGCACCTCACATAAGCATGTTGCAAAGCATATCAAAACGAAATCATCCATATCAACCAAAACGCACCAAAAACTTAGCAAATGAATACTAAGCAATCTTTCCAACAATGTAAATCAAGTACGAAACATTGCAAATGAAAAGCAGGAGCACTACGGTCAAGTTCCGGACCTTGCCAGAGCAACCCGAACCTTGAGCCGGAGCTAACAACAGCTAGTAGAACCTAGCACCGGAGCTTACGAAAACTAGTACAACCAAGCTCCCGCCGGAGCTTACAAAACTAGCAGAACCTAGCGCCGGAGCTAAACAGAACTAGTCGGAACTAGTAATCCCAAAAGCCAGAGCTAGAAAAATCAACTCGGAGCTTAGCAAAAGCATGTCGGAGCTATCAAATATATGCCGGAGCTAACAAAGATATGCCGGAGCTAAAGACAAAACTTCACCAGAGCTGACCAAAGCTAGTCGGACCTAGCATCGAACGTAACCGGAGCTACCCAAACCAAGCCGGACCTACCGTCGGACCTTGCTGTAGCTCAGAGCTAGAGTCGGACCTTGATAAAAAGGTGTTTTGGTGATATTCAAAACTTTTATCATCAAAGCCAAGTGTATTCACTACAAGCCAATGTATTCAGCACACATAGGTCTTACAGATTGGGGTTCCCATTGAGAAATTTCTCATGGAAATTCCCTTGGAAGGAAACCTCAGTGTCAAACTTGGAGGGAGAAAGTTCTCTATTCCTATCCTGCATTACAAGAACACATACGTAGAATCTCCCATCCAAGATTAACCATTAGAGGAGGTTAGAAGTCTTCAATTCTTAGCACCCCCTAAAATTGAAGGAGAAGTAGATTTCATCCAAGAGGAGGATGAATTTAAGGAGGCAATTGAATTCGCAAAAGAAGAGTTCTTCCCAAAACCTCCTTTTTTTTACCAATAAAAAACTGCAAGGGAGAACCCCGGCAACTATGAAAAGAGTTTAAGTTACAAAGGCACAGTAGCACTTTACTAGGTGTTCCAGAGAGAGGAACAGCCCTTACAAGCTCTGTAGCCATAGGAGCACACAGTCCCTATGCTCAGGCTTAAACCGACAAGCTTGAAGCCTGGTAGAAGCAATGAAGGATCTTTTCCAGGCATTTACAGTAGGGGGGGAGTTTCTAAAAATGAAGTTGTTACGAACAATCCAAATCTCCCAGGCCGGTATAGAGAAGATTTCCATGAAGGCTCGATGACTCCAGCTGTGCTTGGCCTTCTGCAGAGTGTCGAAGAAAGGGATGTCATGATCCCAATGAACCCCAAGGACGTTCCAACATGCCAAGCTGAAGGAGCAGCTAAAAAAGAGATGGTAAGTGAGTTCCTCTACATTGTCAACATAGAGCATGCAAGTGTAGTCATTCCCATCAATGGCTATGTTCTTTCTCTTCAGGAGGTTGCGTGAGTTGAGCTGGTCCCGAAACATAAGCCACATGAAGATCTTCATTTTCTTTACCACCCTCAAAGCCCAAATCCAACTAAAGGGTGTTGGTGGCTTGATGTGGTTGTAGAAGTTGTTGTAGATATTCTTGGAGCTGAATATCCTTACTCCCCCTGCCAGACTCCATACGTCTTGCGAGGGGTCCCTGTGAGAAACCTCATCCAGCAGCGCTTCCAGGTTGACCAGTTCCAACAAGGCTTCATCTGAAATTGGTTGGAAGAAATGGCTGAGATGATCTGACCTGCTGAGAAATAGGGCCATAGAGATGCTGGATTTTTTCGCGAAGGAGTGCAGGCGAGGCATGTCCCTTCTGAGCAAGTGACCTTCCCACTGATCCTGCCAGAGCCGAATTGTGTCCCCTTTTCCAGCTTTGACTTCTAAATTCTTGAGAAATGAGTCAGATAGTCTCACTACGTCCCTCCACCAAAAGGATCCTTTTCCTTTTGTGCCATGCGGTGGCTTACCATTGTTACAATAACGTTGATGGATAAGATGGACCCAAGGGATGTCAGCTTTGTTATAGATTTTCCAGAGGAATTTCATGAGCAGGGCTTCATTCATTGTAGTGAGGTTTTTGAGACCTAGGCCCCCATTTTCCTTTGGTGTTGTCACTTGATGCCAGGCCACCAGGGGCCGGCCTTTGCCATTGATATCTGAGCCTCTCCACAAGCATTGCTTCCTGGCTTTGTCAATTGCTTGAATGACTGGGTTTCTCAGCTTGATAGTGCACATGGCATAAATAGGTATAGCGGATATGATGCTGTTAATGAGTGTGCATCGGCCAGCCATTGATAACCATGTTGCTGCTCCGGTTAGCGTCTTCTGTACTCGTGAGACGAGCCCTTGAAAGGCGTCTGCTTTTGGTCTGTCAAGGCTCATAGGCAATCCCATGTATGTAAATGGAAATGAGCCAATGGTGCAGCCCAGTGTGGCTGCAAGGATTGTGGTTTCCTCTTCATCAATGTTGATAGGCATTAGGCTTGATTTTCCCCAATTCACATTTAGACCTGTCGCTCCTCCGAAAGATTGCAATAGGTTTTTCAAAAAGAAGAGCTCTCTCTGATTGGCCTTGAGAACTAGGGTAGTGTTGTCTGCATATTGGACCACCGGGAATTCCACATTTGTTCCTTTGTGCAGTGGAAATGTCAGAAGCCCCAACACAACCGCTTTGTTGATTGAGATTTTGCAGGAGATCGGCAGCCAATACAAATAGAAGGGGGACAGTAGGTCCCCCTGCCGCACCCCTCTTCTGCAATGGAACGTCTTGCCTGGTACTCCATTGAGAAGCACTGAAGAAATAGCAGTTGATAGGATGTCTGCTACCCATTTGATCCACTGATCAGGAAAACAAAAAACTCGCAACATGTGTAATATGAAGTCATGTTCCACCTTGTCAAAGGCTTTTTCAAAGTCTAGTTTGAGTACTATGATACCTGTGTTGGTTTTCTTACATTGGTAGAGGTATTCAAAGACCCATACCATGAGTCCTGGATGGTTCTTTTCTTGATGAAGCCATATTGATTTTTGTGGATGATGGTTGTGATGACTTCCTGCAATCGTACTGAGAGTATTTTGGTGATCTGTTTGGCAGTGATGTTCAGCAGTGATATGGGCCGATAGTCTGCAACCCTGCTGGGATTGTTGATCTTTGGGATGAGAGTGATTAAAGAGCTATTCAGTGGCTGGATACTGATGTTGTTATTGAAGAAATCCGAGCAGAGCAGATATATATCTTCCTTAATGATGTGCCAACATGCTTGAAAGAATTTTGTGTTGAACCCATCTGGACCTGGAGCTTTATCGCTTGGCATCGTCTTGATTGTGGCGTCAACTTCCTCTCTGGTGACTGGGTTGCATAGGGTTTGTATGTGTTGCCTGGGCAGAACCCATTGCTGAATTTGTGGCCATTGATGAGTCAGGTCAGATTGCCCTAACCTTTCAATGAATTCCTTCCAAAGAGCGGAAGCTTTGTGCCCATGGTCCATCAGCTCTACTCCTTGGTCGTCCTGAATGACTGGGATGTTGTTTCTCCTATATCTTTCCATTGCCGAGGCCAAGAAGAATTTTGTTGGCTCATCTCCAAGCATGGCCCATCGCTCTGTGTAGCATTGTCTCCAGTAATCATTTTGTTGCTTGATAAGCTGAGGAAGTTGGTGTTTGATCATGTTTCTGAAGCTGCTTTCTTGCGGAAATAGTGTCCTTTGTTCTTCCATTGTGTCCATAATCAGAATAACTTTATTGCATCGCTTGATCAGTTTATTCAGGCCACCCAGTGTTCTGCTCCACTTGTTTAGCTTGTATCTCAGTCGCTTTAATTTAGCAGATACTCTCTTGGCACTTCCAACTGTGGCTAGGGGCTGATCCCATGAGTCTTTAACAATGGAGAAAAATTGGGGATGCCTGAGCCATTAGTTCTTGAATCTGAAGCATTTTGCTTTGGGTATGGTGGTGCTAATCTGGGCCACTAGCGGAACGTGGTCTGATGTGTCCCTGGCTAGCGGCCTAAGTGTAGAGTTTGGGAATGATAGAGACCACTGCACTGAAGTAAAGCACCAATCTAGTTATTCAAGCAGGGGGACTGTTGCATGTTGCTCCAAGTGTATTTCCTTCCTTGTAAAGGGATTTCAATAAGTCCCAAGTGTAGGATGATACTATTGAAAGTCTGCATGTCACCTGCATTCGCTCTGGTGTGGTTACGGTCACTAGCGCGACGATAGAAGTTGAAATCCCCCAGTATCATCCATAAATCTTGCGGTTGCAAGTCTAGGTTCCATAACCACTCAATGAATTCTTGACGGCGAGGACCTTGACAAGGTCCATAGACTGAGACCAGGTGCCAGACGACCCCATTCTGTCGAGATGTGAACCGCATGGAAATGGCAAAGTCCCAAATTTCTAGAGACTCCCCATGAAGCAGATTGTCATTCCAGCCCACTAGTATACCTCCTGAGGCACCCCTGGATGGTGCAAAAGCAAATTTTTTGAATTTTCTTTGCGCCACTCTCTTAAGAAAAGATATATCAATATGTTCTTTTTTAGTCTCTTAAATACAAAAGATGTTACATTCATGAACCTCCTCTATTTTGGCTTTGACTGCCTGTTGTTTATCAGTACTGTTGAGACCACGGATGTTCTAGTTAAAAACATTCCAGTTACGGTTTAAATTGTGCGCCATAGATAACCATAGTAGGTAAAGGGGCAGACCGGGATTTAATCCCGGCCAGAGGAGAGAGGTTGGGGCCTGTACAAACGTGACTCAACGTACACCCAAGGCAGCATCCACTGGGTGGCCGGCCCCCAAAGGCGAGAATGCAGAAACCAGAAACTGATCCAACGGCCAGCACATATCAGGTAATTAGGCCAGGCAACAATGTAACAGGTCACAGCCAAAAGAACCAGAAAGGAATAACAGACTTGGCCTTAGAATCAGGCCACCAATCGGTCCAAATGAGCAGGTGCTCACAACATATACTGTGCTTAATCGAAAACATAGCAAAATAACAAGTGATGATCATAACAACTACACCCATGTCCAGAACATCGACATCCCAAAAGACAGAATAACCAACAGTTTGGAGAACAACCAAACAGCTCCCAGTGTCCCCTGCGCCCTCCGCTCCTAGCAGATTAAGGTTGTTGGTCGACATTGTCATCCAGCTCCGGGAGGGACATCATCCGGCGCACCACCTCAGGGGGAACGCCGCAGTCTTTTACCGCCGTCGCCTGTGGGAAAGCGATGGGGAGCTCAGGGTAGGGACAGATAGAGTCAATAGAATCAAGGCTGGGGAATTTGACTGGACCTGGGAAAAGATTGAGCAGAGGAGTACCAGCAGGTGTGCCAGCACTGGAATCGTCCTCCTGAGCAGGTGGGGGGGTCGACCGGTGTCCTTGCCTGATCAGTTGCAGCCGCGGGCTCCTCCATAGCTTCCTAGCTTCCGGTGTACTGTTGGAGTAGGAGGGGCCTATTAGGTCGACCACTGCTGGCTTTAGAGACTTCACTGGCTGTTTACCCTTCTTCCTGTTCGTGCCCGCAGTTGGCTCTGAGGTGATCTCCTTGATGACAACAGAGGATTGGCCAGGGCTCTGGTCCTTGCTCTGATTAGTGCCCTGCTGATGAGCGGTGTTGGTGAAGGACATGGTGAGGACCTTACTGAACCCCCCGTGTCCATTGGGCTCACCGAACTGCATGTTCCACCATGCCGACGGGGAGTTGGCGAAAGCCACCTACAGCATTCTTCTCAGTCCCACGGAATCAAAGGGGCAAATCCAGTCTGGCTGTTGTGTGACATCATCAGGGTTAGCCAGAGAGCAAGATTGTGGTCCAGTCCCAGGTGCTCTGGCAGTGGTTTGCACAGTGTTAGCAACACCGGAAGAGTCATCCTGAGTAGGAGCGTCGGAGGGGATGGCCATCTCCTGGTGTGGAGGGGGCATTGACGGCCCCAAGGGTTCCCATCCATCATTATTTTGTTGCTGGTCATTGTGCACTGCCAAGTCTGCGTCTGCCTCGGGGTCATCAGCCTACTGGTGCTCCCCCTCTGGTTCTGGTTCTTGAAGCGGGTGTGGGTTGCCATCCTCTGGCAAGTCATCTTCCGGTGGGATGCCCCAGTGGATTTCTCCAAAGCCATGCGGGCTTATCCAGTTAAGGATGTAAACCGGATAGGACCAAGAGTAGCCGACACCATCCCTGGCACCTTGACGCAAGACTAGGCTTCTCGGGACCAGCCTAGCATGGGTGTAAAGACACTTAACAAGAATGAATCCTAGCACCCTCGAGCTTTTGTGCCATTGGAGTAACTTGCCAAAACTGGAAACCGCCAATTCAATGGCTTCCACTGATCTGTAGTCTAACGGATACCCCACAATCATGAACCATCCGACACAACCAAACTCATGCGTCCGATGATTCCTTCCAAAATCATGCCTGAAGAAAGACACACAGACCCCATCCACCATGATTGGCTCTCTCATCACTAGAAGATCCCGAAACAGGCTAGTCTGAAACGCAAACAAAGCTATGCCCAGAGGAGTGAGACAAGAGTGAGTGACAGTGATACCCATATCTTGCATGAGGAAGTTCCGGATCCTGAGCCTGAAGTCGTCGTACTGTTCTTCCGCCAGAACGTGTTCGATGTCCACTGCCACTGCAAACTCCTTGTGTGCTGGGTGATGATGCCCAGGCAGGTGAACCACCATCCTTGATAGCCTGTACGGCCCTCCATCCAGGAAGTCCAAGTGTTGGTTGGCCAAGAACCTGGTGGGATCAATCGGGAAGTTCGCCATGAGACCAAGGGAGTTTGTCGGCGAGAGAGCAATGGAGATGGAGGTGGAGTGCAAGATGCGGAGGAGACAAGAAGATGGAGCGACTGGGGAGAAGTTGAGGAGGCAGTTGAGTTTGTGTGTGACAATGGCGGAGGATGGTTCCAGAGAGAGGCCACTGGCCTTAATGAGGGGTGTGCTTTCCTTGCGCCACACCTAGGTTTTTCTGGAGGCCGAAAAACAGTTTTTTCTGATATGCCCGTATCCAAAGCAAAGATTACAGCGAATCTTATGGCGACATTGGAGTTTCAAATGGAAGGGACTGAGGCATTTATAGCAGCATTTCACATCCAACGCCAGAGCATCATGATTGCTTGGCAGCCTCGGTTCCCTCTCCTGCTTGTTGTCTTGTCCAAGCCGAGTTCCCTCGGGACCTTGCGAGACTGAGACTGGAAGGGCTCTACCCCCCTTCGGACGACAACACTCGCCGACCTCCCTCGTAGTAGGGCTAAGTCTAGGGTTGCTACTTCTCAGCACGGTCGCATCAGGGGAATGCGCCGGATTGTTCACGCTCCTTGGCGTCGGAGGCCAATGAGGCATGAATGGTGTGGGACCATACTTCCCATTGTCCACCCGAGAATTCAAAAAGTTGTATTGATTGTTGTGCCACGTACATCCCTTCATGGTGGCTGGACGGTTAGCTCTGACGAGCTTCCGATTAGCCGGAAAGCAGAGTTCGGCGGCACTTCTTGGAGCTTGGTGAAGATCACAGAAAATTTTTCCGATCCACAACCCTTTTACCGTTGGGGTTGCCTTTTTTCGCAGGAGAACGTTGCCGGATTGGGGCGGCGAAGGAAAGCCTCCTGTTTACTGACTTCTTCCTTGAGACCTTGTCCAGCTTTCCCTCTGTTCCTGCTCCCATTTTCTGTACTCGGAGATCCAGTCTGGCCCTCCCATGCGCCAAAGGTGGAAGTACAAATAAAAGGTTGATGTGGTGATACTCCTCCTGGCATTGATCAACAGTCCCACTTGTTTGCTGGCCACTGAGAAGCGAAACTAACGCTCTTGTAGTTGTTGAACATGGAAATCCAGAGGTGATCCACCCAGCACCGAACAAAGAGCCCAACCAACTGCACTCTCCGAGAGACGAAATGTGTACCTTCGAAAGGCTGCGATCACGAAGAAGGAGCCCTTGGGCGAGGAACCCAGATGATGAACCGTGGAATGAAACTTGTGGCAGACCTTCGCTTGAAATATCTTGTCGGGGCAAAGATCCCAGTCATCCCTGATCGGTAGGGGTCTATCATTGCCCATGTTGAGCGAGACGACCAAACCACAGCGGCGCTCGACGTTACTAGCGCGGACATGGCAGCGAGCAAGGGTTGGCGGTGAAGGAGGCGGAGGCACGGTGTGCAGCGAAGCAGGAGCGGGAGAGAGCCATTGCAACTCTTGTTTTCCCCCAAAACCTCCTGTTGAGCTAAACATTCTACCTCTAGGCCTATGGTATGCCTTTCTAAATGGAGATTTGGAAGCCCCTTTCATCATAAGTGACAAGCCTTCAGATGATGAGACACCCAAACTCATTACCATGTTAGAAAAGCATAGAGCTATTTTTGGCTATTCACTAGAGGATCTCAAGGGGATTAGTCCAGCGTTATGCACCCATCAGATTCCCATTGAGCCCGAGACTGTCCCCTCAATGGAACCTCAAAGGTGATTTAATAATGCGATGCGGGAAGTTGTTAAGAAGGAAGTCTTGAAACTTCTGCATGCCGGGATTATCTACCCTGTTCCTCATAGTGTATGGGTCAGCCCAGTTCAAGTAGTGCCTAAGAAGGGAGGCCAGAATAAGAATAATATCTAATTCCTCAACGAATCATCACGGGTTAGAGGATGTGCATTGATTACCTAAAACATATTAAGGCTACTATTAACGATTGTTATATACCAATTTCATCCGTCAATATAACTCAATTATACAAGAAAATATCATTTCTTGCTCACATCACCTTTCTATTTAACCTATTTCCACTTGTACTTGGAGAAATTGATGCATGCAGTTATTTTAAACAGAATTTAAATGAAAAAAGGGGATGGATGCTATAAAATATCATCCCAACCAATCAAGCACCAACATGTGGCACCACATGGATCAAATGGCTCACAAACAAAAGTATCCAAGGACATCCAACGGTGTAGCACCCATATCAATGGATGGGACCCACCTGGGGGTCACCCCAAGAAAGTACAGACCGTTTGGAGGACTTACCAGGTCGGTCGACCCCCCTAGTCGGCCGACCTGGTCTTTCCACTAAACTCGGTTAGCTTCCACGTGTTGGCTCCTCCCGACCTGAACAAGTCAGTGGTGACTGGTTTGTGCATATTTGGTGGCGGGAACCATCCCTTCTCCACTTATAAATAGGACCCCTCACCCCTCACTTCAACACACACCACTTGAGCATCATTCTATTGTATACATTAGCTCTCTCAACCCTTTGTGCGGTTAGGCTATAGGGAGGAGAGCTTCTAGTCCAATGTCCGAATTGGGAAAGGTATGGCTCATGTATCTTTTCTTATATTTGTGACTTTATGCATAATAAAGATATTATCTTTAGTCTTCTTTTATTCATATACTTGGATGAAGGGTTTTTTGTTTGATTGTGGACTCCATGTCTGTGGTAGGAGTAGTCTTTATGATTATGCCATATCACTCTTAATCTATCATCATAAACAATATAAACCCCCAATATAGTCTAATTAGTTATGATATGATCATGTTCATATGAATAACTTATGCTGTGTCTCAACATTGGTTCAACGATGTTTAGGTTAGTCATTGCCTTAAGATGGCTTGTGTCATGACTCTTAATATATTTACTTACTGTGCTAGCATGGTGCTAGGATAGTTAGGTAACGTAGATGTCCCGTAGACCCATGGATTGAAGAGGTAGGCAGTAGGTGGTGACAGCCCTATCCATCCTTTGTAATCCTCCACGTTCGGCTATGCCACATGCTCTTGGCGGGAGTCATCCTAGTATTGCTAGGGGTAAACCCGTGTCCGATATGTTGAACAACTTAGCATAAGGATTCACCATTAACATGCTCATTAGTATCTAACCTAAACTATGTATATGTGTATTAGAAGCATTGTAGGAGCAACTCCCCAACTCTTAGTATAATTTCCATTAGGACCTATTTACCCTTAGAATATATTGCTTAGGTGTGTGTCACACTACCCATATTATCAACTTACCCCTATCTTGATAATTGATTAGTATCCCATAGCTTGGTTATTAGAATAGTGTCTACTTTACTCCATTGCCTTCCTTTGGGATAAATATGATACCCTTGGGAATACTATTGGTGAAATGCTACACGATACTTAGAGTTCTGGAGAAATTATAAAAAGATTTAAGTTACTCTCATTTGATTGGAAATACCTACCAAAGCCATATGATACATTACATTGATAGACCTTATGCATATGCTCTTTGTCTTCACATTGAGCTTTGTCAAACTAGTATAGACCTATGTGAGATTTCATTCATTACTTTTTGAATTCAAGACTTCACTTGCACATGCTATACTTCTACACTAGAAGTAAGCAAATTCCCATCATACCACCGTTCCACTATAAAAAGAGAAACTCCATACCATTCATACTTAGTACTCTCTCCAAGTGTATTGCATAAAAAGGGAGTAGAAGACATGGCTAGAAGAAAAAAGAAAAAAATGCATGCTTACATCAGAAGCATGAGAAAAAAAAAAGAAAAAAATAGAATAAAAAGAAAAGAGAATAGTATCCATGTTTCATCCCTGCGAAATAAGAGAGTCCACTCAAAGAGGAGTTATCCCAAATATCCACATTCACCTCCATTCCATCACACATGCACAAGTTTTTAATCAAACAGTTTTAAATTGATTTCTCTTAAGGCTTGCTTTTTGACTTAGCAATATTATGTGTCGGAAATATGCCTACTATATTCCCTACCAAGCTCCACATACAAGCTTTATTTAGCGGTAGGATGAATTTAGGCAAAATTCCTTGGTGAGGACATATTTCCACTACACATAAAGGAGTGACTAAGAGAATCAAATTGAGGTACTTAAAATCTAAATTGAACTCTCTGGAATTTGAGTGGAACTTGATTTCTAGGGTATGTGTGCTCCATTTGCTAATCTATCTTTCAGCCACCCATGAATAGGAGAATGCATAAGCCCCATAATGACTTAGGATGGGTGAAGCACCATGCCAAATTTTGCAATACTAGATAGAGTATTTGTTTTGTGCACATTGTACCTTTGAAAAGTAGAACATTGTAACAACTCCCGATCATCAACCTAAAGTCTTGAATTTCCTCAGGACGAGCAAAGAATAAGCTTGGGGGAGTTTGTTGACCGCTGTTATATACCTATTTCACCCGTCAATACAACTCAATTATGTGAAGGAAATATTATTGCTTGCACACATCACCTTTCTATTTAACTTATTTCCACTTGTACTTGAATAAATTGGTGCATGCAGGTATTTTACATAGAATTGAAGTGAAACAAGGGGATGGATCCTATAAAATATCATTCTAGCCAATCAAGCGCCAACATGTGGCATCACATGGATCAAATGGCCCACAAACAGAAGTATCCAAGACCATTCAATGGTGTAGCACCCATATCAAGGGATATGACCCACCAAGAAGTCACCCCAAGAAAGCACAAACCATTTGGAGGACTTACCAGGTTGGCCGACCTCTCTAGTCGATCGACCTGGTCTTTCCTTCAAACTCAATCAGCTTCCACGTGTTGGCTCCTCCTGGATTGAAGAAGTCAGTGGTGACAGATTCATGCGCTTTTGGTGGCGAGAACCGACCCTTCTCCACCTATAAATAGGACCCCTCACCCCTCACTTCAACACACACCAGTTGAGCATCATTCTATTGTATACACTAGTTCTCTCAGTCCTTAGTGGAGTAAGGCTATAGGGAGGAGAGCATCTAGTCCCAAGTCCAGATTGGGAAGGTATGTCTAATGTATCTTTTCTTATATTTGTTACTTTATGCATAATAAAGATATTAACTTTAGTCTTCTTTTATTCATATACTTGGATGAAGCATTTCTTGTTTGATTGTGGAGTCCATATGTGTGGTAGGGAGAGTCTTTATGATTATGCCATATCACTCTTTATCTATCATCATAAACACTACAAACCCCCAATATAGAATAATTAGTTATTATATGAACATGTTGATATGAATAACTTATTCTATGTCTCAGCATTGGCTCAATGATGCTTAGGTTAGTCATTGCCTTAAGATGGCTTGTGTCATGACTCTTAAGGTATTTACTTAATACGATAGCATGGTGCTAGGGTAGTTAAGTAACGTTGGATGTCTCGTAGACCCACGGATTGAAGAGGTAGGCAGTAGGTGGTGATATCCCTATCTATCCTTTGTAATCCTCCATGTTCGGCTATGCCACAGGCTCTTGGCGAAAGTCGTCCTAGTATTGCTAGGGGTAAACCCGTTCCCGATATGTTGAACAACTTACCATAAGGATTCACCATTGACATGCTCTTTAGTATCTAACCTAAACTATGTATATGTATATTAGAAGCATTGTAGGAGCAACTCCCCAACTCTTAGTCT
Source organism: Tuctoria greenei (assembly GCA_036927565.1). Taxonomy (NCBI): domain Eukaryota; kingdom Viridiplantae; phylum Streptophyta; class Magnoliopsida; order Poales; family Poaceae; genus Tuctoria; species Tuctoria greenei. The sequence continues at coordinate 42,710,153 of JAYESD010000004.1, read as the reverse complement.
AATCTCCATTGGGACCCATTTACCCATTAGAATAGATTGCTTAGGTGTGTGTCACACTATCCATATTATCAACTTACCCCTGTATTGAAAATTGATTAGTATCCCATAGTTTGATCATAAGAATATTGTCCACTTTACTCCATTGCTTTCCTTTGGGATAAATATGATACCCTTGGGAATACTCTTGGGTGAAATGCTACCAGACAGTTTTTGTGCACTTGCGGACCTCATCTCTTTTGAGAGATGATCTGTGACATAAGAAATGTCAACAGCTACAAGGAAGGATCATTTTCCACCGCCCTTCTTTGATTAGATGTTAGAGCGGTTGGCAAACCACTTCTACTTTTGTATCCTTGATGGGTATTTGGGTTATCATCAAATCCCAATCCATTCCGACGATCAAAGTAAGACCACATTCACATGTCCTTACGCAACATATGCCTACCGACATATGTGTTTTGGACTATGTAATGCTCCTGCCTCTTTTCAAATATGCATGATGTCTATCTTTTCCAACATGACTGAGGAGATCATAGAAGTTTTCATGGATGATTTCTCCGTCTAAGGAAAAACTTTTGATCATTGTCTGGAAAACTTAGATAAGGTCTTACAAAGATGCCAACAGAAGGACCTCGTGCTTAATTGGGAGAAGTGTCATTTCATGGTCCGTGAAGGCATTGTTCTTGAACACTTAGTGTCTGACAAAGGGATAGAGGTGGACAAAGCAAAAATTGAGGTCATCGAAAAACTTTTACCTACTATCAATGTTAAGGGAATCGACAACCTTTTTGTAGGTCATGCGGGGTTCTATCGGTGATTCATGAAAGATTTTTTGAAAGTCGCTAGACCCCTCACTAACCTATTAGCTAAGGAAGCTCCCTTTGATTTCGATGATGAATGCCTTAAATCATTTGATACACTCAAAAAAGTACTCACCTCAGCTCCAATCATTCAACCTACCGATTGGATGCTACCATTCAAAATCATGTATGATGCTAGTGATTTTGCTGTTGGTGTGGTCCTAGGCCAAACCAAAGATAAAAACCATCACACAATAGCCTACGCTATCAAAACTCTGACAGGAGCTCAACTGAATTATGCCACAACCGAAAAAAAGCTCTTGGATTTATTTTTTGCTATCGATATGTTCAGGTCCTATTTGGTTCGAGCCAAAGTCATTGTCTACACAGACCATGCTGCCTTGAAGTACTTGCTCACCAAAAAGGAGGTTGATTCGAGGCTAATCCGATGGATTCTCCTACTCCAAGAGTTTGACTTAGAAATCAAGGATAAGAAAGGAGTAGAGAATTTTATTACTGATCATCTCTCACGTATGGAAGTCACTCAAACTACGGACATTCCTATCAATGACTTCCTACGAGATGATATGCTTCTCAAGGTGACTGACTCTCACCCTTGGTATGCGGATATCGTGAACTTCATGGTCACGATACATGTACCACCGGTGGAAAACAAAAAGAAACTCATCTATGAGAGTCGTAAACACTTTTGGGATGACCCATACCTCTATCGAGTTTGTGCCGATGGCCTTCTTAGAAGGTATGTACCATCAATTGAAGGCACCAAGATTATTGAGAAATGCCATGCTAGCCCCTATGGTGGCCATTATGATGTTTACCGTACCCAGGCAATGATATGGCAAAGTGAATTCTATTGGCCTTCTATTTATGAAGATAAAAAGAATTCATTCGCAGATGTTGGAAATGCCAAAAGCATGGAGGAATCTCAACTTGCAGTGCGATGCGCCTAACATATAATCTCCAAGTGGAATTATTTGATATGTGCGATAATGATTTCATGGGACCTTTCTCTAGGTCCTATGATTGTGAGTATATCCTGGTGGCTGTAGATTAGTGTCAAAATGGGTAGAAGCTTTGCCATGCAAAAATGTTGATTCCAAGCAAGCTAGGAAAATGTTCCATGAGATCATTTTTCCATGCTTTGGCACTCCCCATATGGTTTTAAGTGACGGAGGGTCTCATCTCATAGATAAGACGTTCCGGAACTTTATGAGAGATCTTGGTGTTCAACATAACATTGCTACCCCATACCACCCACAAACAAGCGGTCAAGCAGAATCATCTAATAAGCAAATTAAGAATATTTTGCAAAAGACCGCCATGGAAATGGGAACGGGATGGAAGCATAAGATGCCCGACACATTGTGGGCATACTGTACCGCCTACAAAACTCACATCAGCATGTCTCATTTCCAACTTGTCTATGGGAAGACTTGTCATCTTCCTGTAGAGTTGGAACATAGAGCCTATTGGGCCATCAAGCGATGGAACATGGACCTTCCTGAAATAGGAAAGCACCGAATGAAGAAACTTTCTGAGTTGGAAGAGTGGGGAGATAAGGCGTACCATAGTGCCAAAATCTACAACGAAAGAACAAAAAGATGGCACGATAAGTGGATTACTCCTAATGAGTTCAAACCTGGAGATAAAGTTCTACTCTTCAACTCTAGGGTTAAACTCTTTGGACACGGGAAGCTTAGAAGTAAATCGGAAGGACCCTTCACTATAGTAGAAACCTCATCCCATGGAGCAATCACACTCCAAGGTGATGATGATCATCTATTTAAAGTGAATGGGCACCGACTCAAATTATTTCTTGAATCCTTGGAGGAGACGGAAAAAGAAATTGACGTGACAAATCTTGTTGATTCTCACGCTATTTCTTTAAATTTTTACTAATTTCTCCGTGTCCAATTAATGGGCCCATCCAATTAATCATCCATGAGGCCCATTAAGCCAACCCATGAAAACCTAGCCCAGACGGAGCCAAGAAGGGTTCGACTGAACCCTAGGGTTGGTGGACCTCCACCTTACACAATCGGTACTTTGTTTTATCGTGTTGACTCTCCTAACGTATCCCAACAAAACTGTCGATGCTATCGTACTTTCCATGCTTATTTATGACAGGGACAGAGAGGGGAGCCTCGTATCATCCAGAAAAATACATCTCCTATTCCTCCCATCGAAATCATGGCGGACAAGAAAATTGTGCCTCATGCCTCCTCTAGCTAAACCTTCAACCTGAGTGGAGACATCGTGCCGGCCAATGACAAGTCCACCGTTGCTTTGGAGTCCATCATGGCACTAGATGTCGTACCTCTCGTCATGATACCACCGCCAATGACGTCTCCGCGTGGGCGCATTACCACGGCTCGTGGTGCTGCACGGTCGCTCTCCCCTCGGAGGACGCCCATGAAGTCGATGACACCTGCACATCGTCCAACTACAGCTGGCCTTAAGTTAGTCAAGACCCGTCTTTTTCCTGAAAATGACGAGTCTCTCCCAAAGTTATAGCTTGGCGAGGAGTTCATGTACACTCTGGAGACCAAGGATGGTGATGTAGTGAGCCACCACTACAAGTCACCTACGCGTACCTCGCCTGAGCTTATGGGTGATCGCCTCATTATCCATGGGGTGCGCAAGCCTGATGGAGGCTATGCAAAAGGCTTTTTCAAGCAAGTGGATAATGTGGCGATGTAGGAATCGAAGAGCTCGTCACACTCCAAGATTAGGCATCACCTCTCGCCACATGCCATCAGTGGGCCACCTGGCCAATTTGAGGACAGCGACGGGAAATCTCCTTGTGCCCCTAAAGTGGCACAACTTTCTAAGGAGTTAGCTTCATTTCGTTTGGGTAATAAGAAGCTATCGGATTTAATGGCTGAACGGCACATTGAGAGGGCAGACCTGAAGAATGAGCTCATATCCCTCAAGGAGGAGATCGATGGTGTTCGCCGTGGCATGGGCACCAAGCTGCGGCAGGTATGCAATACCGACAGGAAGCCCGACATCTACAATGTTGCATATTTTAGATGTCCCGACCGCATAGGATGCTTACTAGTTTAGTTTAGTTTTATTCCAAATTTTTATTTCATCAAATTTTGATTGAATAATGTAAGCATCCCCACTGTTTGAATTCAATAAAATGAACTTACCGGTTCATCTAAACCGGTAAAGCTCCATCATTAGTTTTTTTAAATAAAAGAACTCAGGGAACAAGTGTGGGGGAGGCACCCCTAAATTCGCGAAATCTCGACGTGCAAAAATAGCATTGCATCCCAAAACACATCGCAATCGAACACATGACTTGACACGTCGAAATAGAGCAACAGAGAGGCCACAAGGGGGTCGACCAAACCCCCTGGTTGGTCGACCTAGTGTGGGCCCCACACGGCTCCATTTCGCTCCACAAATGCGGTTTGGATGTCCTACCCCTGAATATGCATGCTACATTACTGTTTTAGTTTATTTGATATTTAATACTAAATATTTGAAAGCAATTCAACTCAACAATTTAAAATGTGAAACTTGGTAGTCAAAATTTGCTTGAGATGAGAATTTGAATACTATATTTCTATTGCCTTGTTTATGATTCCCACAAGCAAAAGTAGGAAAGACATTTCATCTAAATATTTGACTAGCGTGATATGGTAAATGAGTTATTCAAGGAGATACCTCTTTGCTTGAAATTGATTTTGATGTTTGCACAATTTGGAGTTTTGAACTTTGCCTAATTGTCTCGTTGGAAATTTAAATACCCACCACGGCCATATGATATAAATTCTTGAAAAACGAGATGCATATGAAACTTTGTTTCCCATTGAACTTTGTCAAACTCGTTACACAATTGAGTGACATGCTTGAACTTTTTTGACTTAGAAATTCTTGTGCACCTTATTCATGCATAATTTCTCACATTGAGAATTTGCATCCACCATTAATCTATCCAAATAAAGAAACTCCATACAGCTTGGTCATCAAAATCTCTAAAAAAAGGAGTAGAAGACATGGCTACGAAAAAAAAAGAGAAAGAAAAAGAAAAGCATATACTCTTCAAAAAGAGGAAGTATGCCAAAAAAAAGAGAAATAAAAGAAAGGAAGTAGCCGTATTTCATACTTAAAGAGAGAAAACCATGGAGTCGACAAATATCCATTCCATTCTTGTGCACAAGAATTTTCTTTGTCAATTTGGTTGTCGCATAAGTCTCTCATAGGACCAAGTTTTTGACTTAGTAATATATGAATTGCAATGTGTGCCACATTTATCCCTACCAAGCTCCATATATAGCCATATTTATTATGGGGACAAAATTGGTACAAATGCCAAGGTGAGGATGAAAACACTTGAGAGACTTGAGAGATTCCAAATGAGAGATAAGGGCAATTGTTTCTTTGACTTTCCGAATATAGCAAATCGTCAGATCATTTCGGTAGGGGAAGATCCAAGAGAACTACATTCCAACCATTCCAATCATCAAACACCCAAGATTGATGTGATAGCCACATTCTACAATGGGAAATCATGAATTGAGGTATGAATTGAAATATCTAGTATTATGTTTTTCTAACTTATAGAAAGTTTATGACATCGCCTTAGTTATTATACTTGCCTTCACTCGAGGACAAGCAAAGGACTAAGTGTCGGAGCGTTTGTTGACTGCCCTTAAGTGCCATATTTAAACTGACAATTCACCTCACAATATGCACAAAAGAGAAATACAATGCAGTGGTAGGGTTAAAAACTAACCAATTCCACATGTGTTGGTGTTTATTTGTATGCAGCTGAATTTAGACCCAAAATACTAAGACATGTATGGAGTAATCCATAAAATTAGATTCTAACGAATCAAGAGATGCCACGTGTCATCACATGGATCAAATGGCCCACAAACAGAAGTATCCGAGGCCATCCAACGGTGTGGCACCCACATAAAGGGATGGGACCCACCTAGCAGAGACCTGGAGGAAGCACAACCCCAACAGAGTTGTGACCAGGTCAGCCGACCTCCCTAGTCGGCCGTCTTGGTCCTAGCACCAAACTCGGTCAGCTTCCACATTTGGCTCCTCTCAGCTTGAAGAAGTCAGTGGTGACTGATTCACACACATTTGGTGGCAGGAACCAAACCTTCTCCCCCCTATGAATAGAACTTCATACCTCACTTCATACACACCAAAAGTTGAGAATAGAATATCAATCCTAAGGTTTAAAGTAGTCCTAGAGGCTGTAAAGTAGAAGGAGAGTGTTGTGGGAGTTTAGGAGAAGGAGGCTTGAGCTTGTCAAGTCCCACTTCTACACTTGTACCCCTACAAAGGTGTTATTCAAATCAATTAAGTCCTTTGTGAATTCAATTGAAGTTTGATTCTCAATTCATAGTAGTTTGCACAAGTAGTTCTTGTGGGTTCATCGCTTTAATTTATTAGAGGCTCTAATTGTAGCTTTGTGTTCAAAACAACTATAGTTGTGATTTAGAATGTAAGTGTGGTGCTTAGGTTAGAAATTACCAGCGAATATCTTGTAGACCCACAAATTGAAGAGGTAGGTAGTTGGTGATAGTCCTATCTATCCTTAGTAATCCTCCACGTTCGGCTATGCCATAGGCTCTTGGCAGGAGTTGTCCTAGTGTTGCTAGGGGTAAACCCGTGCCCGAAGCAAGAAGATACGAAAAATTCCTTTGAATTAGAATCAATAATTTGAATTGCTCTGTCTTCCTTGCCTAGAAAACAACTTTGTGTCCATGGGTGGATTAGTTCGTAAGATTTACACACACGTTCCTTGGATTCGATACCCCTGGGAATACTCTCTTAAGGGAGAGTGCTACATGACAGTTTCCATGCGCTTGCAGATTTTTATCTATGACGTAAGAAATGTCAATAGCCGGGAGCTAACCATCCCTGTCTATCCAAGAGGGGAAGCTTGCGGGAATAATATTTTTATTCAGGCATACAAGAAGTCAATTTGGAAGTACCATTTCAACATCTCTTGGCCAATGAGTAATCGAGCATGGCTGAAACCAATTGGGATTTAATCCGAGGGCCAATCATAGCTTTACAAGGCTGGTGGTTTGACATGGAAACCTTCAATGAGCAACCAATGGGCTGCTATGAATAAGTGGGATCTCTATGCTCCCACTATTCTAAGCACCCATTCAAGCTCAAGGGAGTTTCCACCATCGTTGGGTGCACATTGTTCCTCTATGGCTAAAGGTTATCTTAACCTTAACTAAGGAACGATAGATCACACCCAACACATGTTGGGTGCAAGTTTTTCCTTTGTGACTAAAGGTTATTTTTACGTTGGTCAAGGAATGGTGGATCAAACCCAACACATGAAGGGTACACATTATTATTTTGTGGTTAGAGGTTATCATGACCTTAGCAAAGGAATGGAGGATGACACCCGACATATGGGAGACCTTGAGGTGCGGATGAATGACATCGACAACACTCTCCTCGACCACACTCATGGCACCCATTGGAGGCAACACAACATCGACACTCAACCCTCCAATGTCAAAGCCAATCTGCACCAGGGTTAGACTAACCTCATGGCCTACCTCAGCCGTTAGGGGTTTCAACCCCTATCACGGACCTTGACCAAAGAACAAGCTTGGGGGAGGACCCCCACTTGAATTAACTTGTATCACACCCCATTTGCATTCCTTTATTTTATTTCTTTCTTTCCACCAAATTTGTATATATATATATATAATAGTATAGGTTAGGTTAATAAAATAAAAGATGTGCAGTAAGAATATTTTTACTTTGCATAAGTTGAAATAATGAATAGTTGCTCAGTTTTATTTTCTCTAGTCCCTTGCATACAACTTAGTATTCTCCAAGTATTGTGTTTATTGGCTTGAAATATCCTTGCCTTAAACTTGGAATTTGTGGGTGGCAAAGGCTAAGTCCAATTCTAGGTTGTTGTTGGGTATGATATAGTGATAAGAGCTGTTATACCCTAGTTGAAAGTGAAACTTGATTTCTCGTAGAAAACTCATTTGATAGAAATTCCTACCAAAACCATATGATTATTTGAATTTGATAAACCCTATGCATATGCTATTTGCCTTCACGTTGATCCTAGTCAAACTAGTATAGACCTATGTGAGAATCTTTTCATGCTTTTAAGATCAGGATTGCACGGGCAATGCTAAACTTCTACACTACAAGTTAGCAAAATTCCATCATACCATTCCATCATCAAAAAGATACTCCATGTTTTCCTTGCATAATACTCTTCAAAATATCTTAAAAGAAAAGAGGAGTAGAAGACATGGATACAAGAAACAAGGAAAAAGAAAAATGCATGCTCATGTACAAGAGCATGAGGAAAAAAGTATCCATGTTTCATCCTCACAAAAAAAATAGTGCATACATATAAGTCATCTTCATATTTCCACTCCACAAATATTCCATCACACTTGCACAAATATTGATCAAAACTATGTATTGCTTTCTCTTAAGGCTTACTCTTTTGACTTAGCAATACATGTGTTTCAAATATGCCTACTCTTGATCCATACGAAGCTCCACATATAAGCCTTATTTAGATGTAGCACAAGAAAGGCATTGCCCTGGTGAGTATACAGATACCACTTCGCACATAGGAGTGATTGAGTGCATCAATTGAGGAACTTAAATTCAAACACCATTTGAACTTCTTTGGAAATTTGAGTGGAACTAACACATTAGGTGATGCATTCTCACTTTGTTGTTCTGTCCTTCAACCACCCAAGAAAAACGACAAGGCATAAGCCCCGTAATGACTAAGAAAATGGGTGAGGTACCATTGCCAATTTATTCAATGCAACGTAGAATATTTTGTTGTGCACTTGGTACTTTTGCAAAATAGGACATTGTAGCAACTCCTGGTCAACAACCTAAGTTATTATCTTTGCTTCGGGACGAGAAAAGGGTAAGCCTGGGGGTGTTTGTTGACATTCGTTATATACCAATTTCGACCGTCAATATAACTCAATTATGTGAGGAGGTAAATATTTCTTACACATATTATAGTTAGATTTAACATAATTCCACTTGTTCTTGGAGAAATAGTGCATGTAGGAGTTTTTATGCAGAAATGATGGAGAATGAGGGTAGCAATCCTGAAAAGTGCCACCCTAGCCAATCACACAATGACATGTGCTATCACATGGACCCATAGACCCATTCCCAGGCATATCCGAGGGAATCCCATATCAATTCACACAGGGAAGGAACTTGGGCCCATATACCAGTCACTCGGAGGAAGCACAACTGAGGGGGGGGGGGGGCAAGACCAGGTCTACCACCCCCTAGTTTAGCCGACTTGGCCCTAGTGCCAAATCTGGTCATCTTCCACGTGTTGGATTCTCATGGCTCTCTAAAGGCAGTGAATAATGATTCACGCGCTAATTGTGGCAGGAACCGCCTCTACTCCATGTTTAAATAGGGGGTGCCTCACTTCTCCCACACACCACTCAAGCATTCTATCTTGTATTACACTAGTGCTCTCTTAGTCCTTAGTGGATGTTAGGCCGTAGAGAAGAGCATCTAGACCCAAGTCCAAATTGGGAAAGCTATGGCTCATGTATATTTTCTTTTATTTGTGACTTTATGCTTTAACATAATATTATTATTAGTCTTTATTTATTCATATATTTGGGTAAAGAGTCTCTTTTTTGATTGTGGAGTCCATGTATTTGCTAGGTGTAGATGTTATTATGATCTAGTCATAATATTCATATCTTGTTATCATAAACATCATACACCACTACTATAGTCTAATTAGTTATTAATATGATTATGTTAATACGAATATGTAAGTGCTTGGTCTCAATATTGGTTCAACAATGTTTAGATTAGTCATTGCCTTAGGATGGTATTTGTATCCGGACTCTTAAGGATTTACTAAATATGTAAGCGTGGTGCTTAGATAGTTAAGTAGCATTGGATGTCTTGTAGACCCACGGGTTGTAGGAGTAGGCAGCAGGTGGTGACACCCCTTTCCGTCCTTCGTAAGCCCCCACGTTCGGCTATGCTACAGGCTCGAGGCGGGAATCGTCCTTATGTTGTCTGGGGTAAACCTGTGCCCTATATGTTGGACCACTAAGCTCTAGTATTAACCATTAGCATATTCATGTGTACTCTATTAGGCTATGTATATGATAATTAGAGCACAATAGGAGTAGCTCCATCACATACCTTATCCCTCAATAGGACAACATTACCCCTTAGAGTAAATTGCTTAGGTGTGTCACACTACCCCTATTATCATCTTACCCCTGTTCTAATAGTTACTTAGTACCCTATACCTTAATCATGAAAATAGTGTTTACTCCACTTCACCGCTTTCCTTTGGGATAAATACAATATTGTAGGATTAAAGAGCACGTGAAAAGCTACCAGAGGGAGGGTGAATTGTAGATTAAAACTTTTTCAGCGGAAGCAACAAAAAACCCTCGACAGAAAATCAATCCGATAGAGAAACCGTGTGTGCGAGTGGTTCCAATGTGTTTAAAACGTGAAATATTAGTGTAGATCATAGAGAATCAAGTCACTAAGACAAGACAATAAGAATCACAAGAAAATGTTGAGTAAAACTCAAGTAATGATAAAAACACTGAGCAAAGGTAAATCTGTTCTAACAGATAGCAAATATATCAGCTACGCTGGAAAGAAACTCGTGTAACAAACAAAATAAATCCAATGACTGTGAAATTTTCAAAAATGATAGAGTATTGAGTTTTGAAGATAACACAAAAAAATCACATCAATTGGATGTGTAAAACGTGAGTTACGATCAAAATACCGAAGAAAGGTCGGGCAGCGCAAGAACTCGACGAGAAAGACTTGACGAAAACACGTCAGACGAACAAGGCATAAAAGCTCCTCTAAAATACAAATTTTATTCATAAAAACACAAGCGGAACAGCCCCAAAGTCGTCTACCGACGAGCTCTGGTCTCCCTTGCTTATATTACCAACTCTAAGGCCAACCCGATCCTAACTAGGACTCTAATCTTACTCAGTTTCAACCTGCTCAAGACTCTTCCATACGCAGATAGAAGCTATATTAAAACTTCCAAACACCTTATGACATACCAAACATTCCTAAAACAACTCAACTTCATGAACCACACCAAATCGAACCAAAACAAACTCTAAACTTTCCATAATCAAACTATAACCACCTCAGTAGTAGCCCTAGGCATAATCCCGCCCGGTTTGACCTTTCCAACCATATATTCATATTCATATCTCTTCATCACATCTTGGAACAATGTTCCCACATCCATGCACCCCTTGCACACATGCAAACAGTTTCCAACAACGTCCACATACCATCATATGCATTGTTCTTGGCCCAAACATGTTGCATGACCTCCCGATCAACTCAACCACAATTCTTCCCAAACTTGGTTGTTGAACCTCATCTTCTCGCTAAGACTAGTTCAATGGATCCTATCACCAGCCATGTCTTGACCTCAAGAAAACCTGCACATGAACAAGCAACAAAACTTTGCGAGCCCAAGTCCTCGACTTGACTCTCGTTAGTCCGAAAAACACAACACCTAATGTGAGCAACTCACATAAGCATGTTGCAAACCAAATAAAAAAATAATATCAGCCATAACCACCAAAAACTTATTAAATGAATACTAAGAAAATCTTCCCATAATGCAAAAGCAAGTTCAAAATATTGCAAGTTAAAATAGAGCAACCAAACTCAATATGAAAACTTTGGTAGTAATTGTTACTCCCGATATGCATTGAGAATGTTCAGACAATCCAAAACCATAGAGGTTAACATTACTCACAAAAACACATTGAAAAGTTGATGAGGACATCACTTCTATGGATACAAACAACACTCCATTGAACATACAAGATGCAATCAATAGAGTTCATACACAACAATTAATTTCAGAGGTGAACTCGGTGTTATATATTTCCTTTTATGTTTTTAGCATAGATTGCTACTTAATGATTTAATTGTGATTAGGATCCATGGAGAGGTTCAAGTAGTACTTGGAGGAAGTATTAGGGACGTGGAAAACCAGAGAATTCGTTCAAAGAAGATGAAAACCGAACCAAACTCCTAATCGTATCCAACTCGGAGTCCAGGAGCAGTACGCACTAAAACGGACGCCCAAGATGCATCCGAACTCCGTTTTAGACGTTCTACATATGCACGGAAAGGGGAGAGGATAAGCTTTCCAATGGCGCCGGTCCCATGTCAAAATTCTTTCGAAGTCGACGGCAATCGTGAAACAAAATCAAGTACAGAATCTGTCAGGGTGCTGCGCCACCGTATTGGGCCATTGGGCCTTGTATCAAGTCTAAGTCCATTATTTTCCTGTGTTAGGGTTAGGTCACGACCCCAACACCCCCTTGGAAGTCCTTCCACCTATATATACTCCATAGTGGCCGCCTTGAATAATTGGGTTTTGCTTAGATTAATAATATCGCCGTTCTACGGTTTGTGAAACCCCAACTTAGCAATTTAGATTGCTTCTACCTTGTTCTTGCTTGTGTTCTCGGTTGCACTTGGATGGATTAGCCTTCTTGGCGAGGTCAATTGTGTGAAGCATGGTTGATAACCAACGGAGCGGTGGTGTATTGATTGCAAGGGTTGTTCGTGTTCTACTCGAGAGCCTCGGATCATCAACGTCGTGATCTCCACATCAATCGATCTATCCATTACCTATCGGAAGATCGGGCCTCATCACCTTTTCCTATCAATAGCTATCAGATTTCCTGGTTGCCCGTTAGGTAATTCATCTATCCATTACATTAGTTTTGTTTTTCATACCTAGAGTCCACAAAAAAAGCCACAAAAAACTTGCAGTTTAGTAGATCTGTTCATTACTTTGTCCAAACCACATTGAGCCTTTGCAGCTTTGTTATTCAGTTTGGTTTTGTTGAGTTTGTGTCTGTGGTTGAGTCATATTGCTGGTTTAGAAAGTGTTTTTAGTCTTAGTTTGAATTTTGCATTGTGTGATTCATCCTTTTGAATCACGTCATCACGTCCAGATTAGATTCACCTCTGTCCAGTTCGGTATTTTCATCATATCTCGCACATACAAACTCGGATTTTGGTGTTCTGGTACTTCCTGGAAATCTTAAGAAGTGATCTATAACTTTCATATTCATCATTTGCCCAGGAAATATAGTTATAGATGTCTAAATTGCATTGGATCCGAATCTGTTATTGACCTAAAAATTCTGAACAGTCTATATTTCGGGGGCAATATCTCCTATTGTTCTTTTCCAAAATAGGTCTTCCATATATTGAAATTAAAGAGGAGAGATATATCTACAATCTTGCTGTTCTAAGTTTTCCAATTTAGAGCAAGTGTGACTATTTGTCCTTGGAAGATTGAGCAGAAAATCTGCGACAGACACACGAGATATCTTGGATTGATTTCATCGTGTTCTTCCCTTGCAGCACATTCTGAAAAAAAGGAAGAAAAAAGAAAAAGGCAAGTGCAAAACAAGAAAGAAAAGCCGCACAAAAAAGAGAAAAAAAAACAACAAAAAAAAACAAAAGTGCTTGCATTCTTTGTGTCATCTAGTTTTGTCTCATGTCTTGCTAGCTTGAACTACTAGGAACACATTTAGGCCAGCTACTTTGACAAATACTTTGCACACATATTCAACTTTACTATCTAATTTCATTGTTGCTAATCCTTGCTACATAGAAAGTGCCATCCAAGCTACACCTTACTCTTGAGCAGAATCGATACACCTTTGCAATCATCCCACGTTTCATTGGTTTCTTCATACCGTCCACCGTTTGCCACATGTAGTGTCGGTAAGAACACTTGTAAGAGTGTGGTAAGACGCTTGAGAGTGTGTGATTCTACTTCCACTTTGCCATTATCCTTTGTATATGATAGGGATAACATATTTTTTGTGTTGTCTTCTGTTTTCTACTAACAATGTCAGGTAAAAGCAAGAATCATGCATTATATGCTGAGATGATGGACATGATGAAGACGACGATGGAGTTGCTCAGTAAAAATTAAACATCAACCAAGGATTCACATGACATTCAGACCACCTTTACAACACCTTCCACAAGAAGTAATTACATTCGCCCATCTCTTCTTTCTTATGATGGTTTTGGTTATGATGAATATATTACTTGGGAAATAGAGGTGGATAAAATTTTTGGACAATGTCATATGTGTGTGAGGAGAAAGATTAGAAATGTTGCAAGTGCATTAGTAGATTGTGCATTAACTTGGTGGAACAATTTAAATGAATTAGAAAAACCTCGAACATGGAAAGAAACGAAAAATTCTTATGCGAGAAACTTTTGCTAATGTATCTATGTGCAAAGAAGAAATTCAGCAATTTGAGGAGAAATTTCTTGTTGTACCTCCTTTTCTGTCTAACGTTTTGCAGGACAATATAGAAAATAATATAGATGATGCAAAAGAGAACGAGGCTTTTGACAACACTTCTGAAATTTTAGATGGATCAACTCATAATGCACTCGAAATCACTGCTGAAAATGGTAAGGCAAAACATTCTACAAATACAGAAGATGAGAAGTTTTTGGATGTTCTGAATTTTTCCACCAATCATGCTATTTTCGAGGAGTAACTATTAGAATCGTTTATTTATACACCATTGTCACATGTTGATTTTCCTTCTGATCGTTGCGCTAAGAAAGAGTTTTGTGCTGATAACTCTATTATACCTATGCAAAAACAAGTTAATGTATAGGATGATTGTGTTTTGGATTCCCCTACTTGTGCTGAAATTCATAATTTGATCACCGCTACTGCTGAAAATGATGATCTGAAATTTTTGTCTTCTCTAAATACTTTGGGTTATATTGAATTTGACACTCTTTGTGATCTAGATATCGTAGAGAAGAGAATATTTTCCCAATCTGAATTGCCTTTGTTAAGTAGAAATATTTTTCATGCTATAGGCAACTATGAAGATAGTGGTGAATTTATGGTGCATAAAGTATTCATATGTTCCATTGTGCAAGATCCTTTTGTGCTGCAACATGGTCAAGTAAATGAATGTACTAACGCTAATAATGTCTTGTCAAGTTTTTTCCTTGCAGCAGAGACAACAAAAGAATTATTCACTGCGGTTGTGCATTATGGACAACACTCATTCTACCCCCAAAGCAATACGTTTTGCTGGACATACGAGCAAGCCGAGGACGGCTTGTCATAAAGAAGGGGAGAATGATGAGATGATGCACATTATTATTGCACCTACAAACATGACACAATGTTTATTTATTTGATATCCTGGCTCAAGTGAATATGCACTCTTATTTGATGGGCATGATCAAGATGGCGCACTATGTCGGCCACCACCTTGGCCTACTCCATTCATGCATACAAGAAGATTTGATGGCGTTGCATATTTGGACCAACACATGAGAGGAGATGAACATGAGTCGAGGACGACTCCAATTCAAGAAGGGTACGATGATGAGGACATCACTTCTATGGATACAAACAACACTACATTGAACATACAAGATGCAATCAATAGAGTTCATACACAACAATTAATTTCAGAGGTGAACTCGTTCTTACATATTTCCTTTTATGTTTTTTAGCATAGATTGCTACTTAATGATTTAATTGTGATTAGGATCCATGGAGAGGTTCAAGGAGTACTTGTAGGAAGTATTAGGGACGTGGAAGACAAGAGAATTCGTTCAAAGAAGATGTAAACCGAACCAAACTTCAAATCGTATCCAACTCGGAGTCCAGGAGCAGTATGCACTAAAACAGACGCCCAAGATGCATACGAACTGCGTTTTATACGTTCTACATATGTAGGGAAAGGGGAGAGGATAACCTTTCCAATGGCTCCGGTCCCATGTCAAAATTCCTTCGGAGTCGACGGGAAAAGTGGAAACAAAATCAAGTACAGAATCTGTCAGGGTGTTGCGCCACCGTATTGGGCCATTGGACCTTGTATCAAATCTAAGTCCATTATTTTCCTGTGTTAGGGTTAGGTCACGACCCCAACACCCCCTTGGACGTCCTTCCACCTATATATACTCCATAGTAGCCACCATGAACAATTGGGTTTTGCTTAGATTAATAATATCGCCATTCTACGGTTTGTGAAACCCCAACTTAGCAATTCAGATTGCTTCTACCTTGTTCTTGCTTGTGTTCTCGGTTGCACTTGCAGGGATTAGCCTTCTTGGCGAGGTCAATTGTGTGAAGCACGGTTGATAACCAACGGAGCGGTGGTGTAGTGATTGCAGGGGTTGTTCGTGTTCTACTCGAGAGCCTCAAATCATCAACGTCGAGATCTCCACATCAATCGACTTACCTATTACCTTTCGGAAGATCGGTACCAATTTTCATATCAAAAGTTCAAACAATCCAGAACCATTGAGTGTAACGTTACTCCAAAAAGTTCGAACAGTTTGAATTGTGTAATAGTAAATGTTACTCCTGAAAGCACATTTGTGAGAATCGAATGTTTCTAATGTGTTGACTCACATGCATCTCATGTGAGTGAAAGTTCAAACACTCAAAACTGTAAAACACATGCAACTCACGTGAGAAAAAGTTCGAACATCTGAAGCGGGTATTTCAGCAATATTCAAAACTTTGAATGTAAACCATCACTTTTATTATAATTGCCATCGTATTCAGCACACTGGTCTCACAATCTCCCCCTTGATGAATCCATTGGCAACACCACTACAAAACGAACATTGGATCATTCACGTTTCATGAAAAGGTTTGACAAAAAGAAAATTTCTCCCCTATTTTGAATATCAAAAATCAAATTAGATGAAACGCAAAAATTCTCCCCCTCAGGATGTACACTCCCATGAGAAGAATCGTGCAAAAACACTTGTGAATGTGTAATGTGTGACCAATTTCTTCCCTTTTGACAATGTATTCATCAAGGTACAAAAGAGAAATTTAATTTGTTATGAGCATAATTTTACATATAAATATAAAACAATGCTCATCCAAGTCATACTATTAAGTAACTTACACTAGAACATCAATGAAATACATAAAGTAGTGTAAGCCAAGTTCGAGATAAAGTGTAATGTTTTAATTTAAGCAAGTCATAATCTCACAAACTCAACTATTTCAAAACTTGAAAGCATGACACATGTTATTGTTTTTATTTTTCATTAGCATTTAAAGCACAAATTTTGAACTTATAACATTTGCAAGAGATTATATGCCGCATCAGCCTTATTCTAAGCAACCTAGCAAAGCCTACGTCATTTGACAATAAAAAACTTAAGGACATGGTTTTAGTCATACGCAACTCCTTTCAAGTTCATTTAAAAGTGCATTGATAAGTAGTCTCAAAAGAAGAAGTGTGATCCATGCATATTCTCTTGATCTTTTCTAATTTTTATTTGATCATAAAAGCTCAACATGTGGCCTATTGATTGATTATTTTTTCATGATTAAAAGCAATTGTGAGCATGCAACAAGTTCAAAACAGCAAGAAAGTTCAATTATGACCTGATTTAGTGTATGTAATTATTCAAATTACTAGTCATGATAACAACTAAAAAATGTATAAAACGAGTAATATAGTAAGAACTTTTAGCATGTAAAAGGATGTGACGCCCGGTTCCAAAAATGAACCAAGCTAACGCATATGTGTGCCCAGGACGTTCATCACACATATACGAGTGCAATCACAAACGATTTACAGATAATTACCGCGGAGCAAGATTAATTATCAAGTTTTATTACACAAACCAGATTATCCTCGAATACAAGCTCTAATGAATATTAATGACAAGTTCAACTAATGCAGCGGAAATAAACTAATTAAGCAAACTAAGCAACTATGCAGCAAAAGCGACAGGGTATGTATGCGCAGCTCCATTCAACACCACAGGCAAAGCTGACGGTAGACACGGCCTAGAACTCTGCATTATCACCATTAAACTCCCAATCCTGACCTCCAACTGTTGGGGTGGGGGATTGCAAGAGTGAGTACATGTCGTACTCAGCAAGTGTGGAAAGTATGACATGTGGCTGATTCAAATGACGACAATAATAATGGCAAAGTGCTGGAATGTACAGTAAAACATTTGAAAAGCAATATATTATATGTATGTGAAATAAACCCATTATAATCATAAATAATACCATAATACCAAACTGATTTCATTACCATCATCAATAATTCCAGATTTCACCATTTTCAATAACCATATTCAATACTAGAAATTTATCCATAACCATCCATAACCATTACCAAACCATAACCATCCCAAATTCCAATTTCCTCTAATCATGTAGGTCATCCAGGCGCTCATAACCAGGAGCACGGCTATCATGATAGTTTATTTAGACTCTGCAGAGTTTGTACCTCTTTACCCACGTGTTTGTGATTTCATCACCCGTCGGCGACTAAAGAAACCTCTATTATGCCAATTACACTTCCTTTGGTGTATGGCAAGAGATCACAAAATAGCCTTTACAAAGGGATTACTAGCCTATTTAGACACCACTGAGGTTTCACCGGTGGCGATGTCTCCCACTGAGCACATCTTCAACCAAGGGCCCCCTCTTGAGCCATTCGGATCCCAGGGTAGTCCCACCAATCATCAACAAACCCAATCCACCTACCCCTTCCCCGAGCATCCACAATGGTCCAAACAGCACTAGCAAAGCCCTAATTAATCAGCTACGCCGCACCCATATTTGGCCTCGTGGTGGCACTGTAGTCCTGGCTTATTCTCGCATGAACCGGTCCTTAGATCTAAAGCAAGCAAACCACCATAACATCCAACCCATCCACATACCAGGCTTGCTTAGATCACCCATTACCATATCATATTGACCAGTTCACATTAACCAGAATATCATTGATGCATAATTAAATGTGTAGTGTTGTTTGCCATCCCAATTAATTAAGCGAAGCAAAAAGGTAAAAACCCTTCCCGACTCTCTACCATGAATTCCAGGTGACAAGGGTGGTTAAACAATTCTAGTAAACTTCCTACCATAGGATTTCCCATCAAATTGACACAGCATGCAGTTTTGCAAACAAAACATTTATTTTAAAAAACAGGATCAATATGCTTCAAGGACACTTGCCTTGCTCTTGTTGTTGATTAGGGTCAAAGCCTTCAAACTCTTGATGCTATAGATCCTCTGCGGCACTCTCTAGCGCAAATCCATCTAATCCACACAATAAACATATAAGACAAGAAACACAATCAACGAGTGCACAAATATTACTCAATATGATAAGACATGCATGATTGATGCAAATGCAAGGTAGAACTTGTTACTAGATTGCTTTTAACGATAACTAACTAGTTCTAATAGCTTTTAACAAGTTTATACAGGTTTGGATTCGATTAGATCAAATTTTAGAGTCAATTCAACACAATTTAACCAGGAAGATCGGACTAGTCCGCTAGGGACCAGACAAGTCCGCACTTGACGAGATCAGCAGATTAGGGTTTTCTAGATCAACATGAATTTGGAGATTAGGGGTTGAATTCACGTAAGGAAAAGAGAATAGAAGGTATCCAGGTGTTTAGAACTCCAATGAATCAAGAAACTTGGAGGTAACACTTGGATCTTGATGATCTAGGGTTGGTGATGAACTTGGAGATGAATTGGTGGTGAAGGACGAAACTTGGTGGAGATCTTGATCCTCCTTCGTTTCCTCCTCTTCTTCCTCTTGCTTGGGATCTTCTCCTCCCTCCTTGATGGTGGCTCCCCATGAACTAGGGTTTGGGTGGGTGGAAAAGTGGCAAATAGATGTCAAACCAAGGGGTGGGGTTGTTTATATAGAGGTGGAGGCTAGAGTTAGATGGATTTCGAGTTTTGGGATGAGTAGAGGCCGGTTTAGAGTCCCACATGGGCTCTAAAAGAGTTGGTCACGACGTCCCTGGGCCCACTTAACGTGAAACCCAAGAAACAAGTCGTAAAACAAAAGATCAATCTCAGAGTCACGAAATATTGGACAAGTCCGGACAGGATCGGACTAGTCCGAAGTCGTCCAGAGAGAAAATCGGACAAGTCTGGCCTAAAATCGGACAAGTCCGAACTTGAACAGAAAGGAAAACGGAAAAGTCCGCTGGAACACCGGACTAGTCCGGAAAAGTCCAGGGACTTAGCAAATTTTCAAGGATTCATGGAACATCGGACTAGTCCGCACAAGATCGGACAAGTCCGAAGTTGTCCAGAGGCAAATATCAGACTAATCCGCAGCAAAAACGACCAAGTCCGTTTTTAGACAGAGAGAAATCGGACTAGTCCTCAGCAAAATCGGACTAGTCCGCACTTTACTACATTTTTAAGTGCGGTTTTGCTCCAATCAATTTTAAACTTGTTCCTCTTGTTATGGGTTAATGTTAAACATGTATATGAGTGTATGTAGGGCATGATGCATGAAAATGAGGGTGTTACAAACGTACCCCCCTTAAAATGAATCTCGCCCTCGAGATTCGACGCGGAAGAGAAGATATAGGGAAAGTCCTTCTTGAGATCATCCTCCAATTCCCACGTCGCTTCTTTTTCTGTGTGGTGCTTCCATTGAACTTTACACCATCTAATGACCTTGTTCCTTGTGACTCTCTCCTTAGTTTCCAAGATTTTGACCGGTTGCTCGGCATACATCAAATATTCCTCTAGTTCCAATTCTTCCATTGGCACTTGTTCTTCCGGTACTCTCAAACACTTCTTGAGTTGGGAAACATGAAAGACATCATGCACGTCTGAAAGATGAGCTGGCATCTCCAACTTATACGCTACTTCTCCCCTTTTGTCCAAAATCTTGAATGGTCCAATATAGCGAGGTGCGAGCTTACCCCTTATGTTAAACCTCTTATGACCTCTCATTGGTGACACCTTGAGGTAAACAAAATCTCCTATTTCAAAGGCTAATTTCCTTCTCCTATTATCCGCATAGCCCTTTTGCCTTGATTGGGCAGCCCTCAAGTTTTCACGAATTATTTGGACTTGCTTTTCGGCTTCTTGCAACACATCTGGACCAAATACTTGAGTTTCCCCTGCTTCACTCCAGAATAAGGGTGTCCTACACTTCCTCCCATAAAGCGCTTCATATGGTGACATCTTCAAGCTTGCTTGGTAACTATTGTTGTATGAAAACTCCGCGTATGGCAAGCTTTTGTCCCAACTTTTCCCATGCTTTAAAGCACAAGCTCTTAACATGTCCTCCAAAATCTGATTGGTCCTCTCGGTTTGTCCATCCATTTGAGGATGATATGCTGAATTAAAATTCAACCTCGTTCCCAAAGCTCCATGCAACTTTTGCCAAAATCTGGAGGTAAATTGAGAACCTCTATCCGAGACTATCTTCTTCGGTACTCCATGTCGGCACACAATATGCTCCATATACAATTCTGCTAGCTTCGCGGTGGTATATGTGGTCTTGAAAGGAATAAAGTGAGCTAATTTTGTCAACCGATCTACAATGACCCATATTGAATCATAGCCATACTGGGTTCGCGGTAATCCAACTATAAAGTCCATACCAATCTCTTCCCACTTCCACTCTGGACTCTTCAATGGCTGCAATAACCCTGCTGGCCTTTGATGTTCCGCCTTGACTCGTTGGCACACGTCACACAATGCAACATATTCGGCTATGTCCTTCTTCATGCTATCCCACCAATAGCAAGTCTTCAAGTCTTTGTACATCTTCGTACAACCTGGGTGAATCGAGTAAGGCGAGTCATGTGCCTCCTTTAATATTGTCTCCCGAATATGTTTTACATTAGGCTCAACGATTCTCTTTCCAAGCCATAAGGTACCATGTTCATCCTCGTCAAATCTGAATTCTCTCCCTTCTTCGGTTCTTTCCTTGATTTCCTTGATCTCCTCATCTGTGGTTTGTGCCTCTCGAATTTCTTGCTCCAAGGTTGGGTTTAACTCCATCATCTCCATCTCGTTTACAAACCCTAGGTTCAACCGTTCAAACTCCTTGCATAGCTCGGATGGTATCTCTCGAACTGTGAGTTGGTGACTTACTCCCTTTCTACTCAAAGCATCAGCCACTACATTGGCCTTTCCTGGATGATAGTTGATCCCCACATCATAATCTTTGATGAGCTCCAACCATCTTCGTTGCCTCAAGTTCAGATCCGTTTGTGTGAAAATATACTTCAAACTCTTATGATCCGTGTAAATTTCACACCTATGTCCAAGAATATAGGGTCTCCAAATCTTCAATGCATGTACCACGGCTGCAAGTTGTAAATCGTGTGTCGGGTAATTTTGCTCATGTTTCTTCAATTGTCTTGACGCATAGGCGACCACTTGACCTTCTTGCATAAGCATGCATCCGAGTCCTTGTCTTGATGCATCACAATAAATATCGAAGCTCTTGCTTACATCCGGTAATACCAAAACTGGGGCTGTTGTTAACCTCTTCTTCAACTCCTCAAAACTGTTTTGACAAGCTTCAGTCCATTGGAACGCCTTTCCCTTCATTAGCAACTCCGTCATAGGCTTGGCTATCTTGGAAAAATCCTTGATAAACCGACGGTAATATCCAGCCATCCCAAGAAAACTCCTTATTTTCTTGACGTTTTGCGGTGGTTCCCACTTCAACACATCTCTTACTTTTCCAGGGTCAACCGATACTCCTCCTCCTGAGATTATATGACCCAAAAATGGTACCTCTTTCAACCAAAACTGACACTTATTGAACTTGGCATACAACTGATGCTCCCTCAACTTCTGCAACGTAAGCCTCAAGTGTTCCTCATGTTCCTTCTCATCCTTTGAGTAGATCATAATATCATCAATTAACACCACAACGAACTTATCCAAGTACTCCATGAAGACCTTATTCATGAGGTACATAAAGTAGGCAGGCGCATTTGTCAATCCAAAAGACATCACGGTGTACTCATAAGATCCATACCGTGTCCTAAAAGCTGTTTTGGGTATGTCCGATGGTCTGATCTTCATTTGAAAGTATCCCGACCTCAAATCAATCTTAGAGAAGACACAAGCACCCTTCATCTGATCAAACAAGTCTTCTATGCGGGGCAAGGTGTACTTGTTCTTGATCGTTACCTCGTTGAGAGCTCGGTAATCCACACACATCCTTTGGGATCCATCCTTCTTGTCCACAAACAGCACAGGCGCTCCCCAAGGCGAAGAACTAGGGCGAATAAAACCCTACTCTAATTGCTCTTGAATTTGCTTCTTGAGCTCCGCTAATTCCATAGGAGGCATCCTATACGGCCTCTTAGCTATAGGTGCAGTTCCAGGTATTAAATCAATAACAAACTCAATGTCTCGATCAGGTGGCATACCTGGCAACTCGTATGGAAAAACATCCAAAAATTCACACACCACCGGAATCTCCTCAATTGTGGCACCGTCCATATGATTCAACTCCAATTGCTTCAGTGCGGTTTGAGATGCTTCAAATTCTACGGTGATCCCTTCCTCATTAGTCAACTTCACCGTCTTTGTGGCACACTCAATAACTCCATTGTGCTTCCTCAACTAGTCCATACCAAGTATAATGTCCAACCCTTGAGAATCCAAAACAATGAGGTTGGCGGAGAAGTCTACCCCCCTTATTCTAAGGCCTACTTTTGGACATACTATATTTGTCCTCATCTCTCCTCCAGGAGACTTAACCAACAGAGTAAACTTCATATGAGAGATAGGCAAACTATACTTGGCAACATACTTCGATGCAATGAATGAATGCGATGCTCCATAATCAAATAACATAGTCGCGGGGTTGGAGTTGGCAAGAAACATACCAATGACCACGTCATCCGCTTGTTGAGCATCCTCCGTAGAGACATGGTTCACGTTGCCACGAGCAAAATTCTGCTGTCCACGGCTCCCTTGTGGATGTCCTCCATTAGGTCTTGGGTTTTGCCTCGGCACATTGCTTCCTTGACCAAGGCCTGACTTAGGACATTGATGCGCAAAGTGTCCAGCTTCTCCACAAGTATAGCACTTCTTAAGCCCACCAGAATTGTTGGAACGAGCTTGGTTTTGAGCATTTGCAGTAGGAAAATTAGCACGAGGCTCATAAGGCATTGGAGGCCTAGGAGCTTGCATAACAGGGCGCTGCTGCACAAACTGAGTTGGGCGCGGTGCATAACCAGGGCGCTGGGCAGGAATAGAGGAGCTGTAATGAGGCGCATTGGGCGGCGCAAAGCGAGGGCGCACATTACTTCCTTGTTGCTGTCCTTGATACGGCGCCTTCCTCTTGATTTCTTGCTCCATCTCACGGATCTTGTTCTCAACCACAATTGCTTTGTCCACAAGTTTCTGAAAATTGGCATAATCGCAGTTGAGTAGTTGCACTTGGATCTCATTGTTCAAGCCCCTCATGAACAAGTATTGCTTCCGGCTGTCCCGACTAACATCCTCAGGCGCATACCTTGAGAGTTGAGTGAATTTATTGAGATATTTACTCACGCTTGATCTTCCTTGCCTTAAATTCTCAAATTCTTGCCTCTTCAAGATCATAACACCCTCGGGCACATAATGATAACGAAAATTCTCCTTGAATTCGGCCCATGTGATTCCTTCTTGGTTCTCATGAGCACTGCAATAAGCATCCCACCAATCCGCAACTGCTTCAACGAGTTGATGAGAAGCGAACAGGACCTTCTCCCGGTCACTGCATTGGACAATGGCCAGCTTCTTCTCCACGGACTTGAGCCAATCATCCGCATCCATAGGGTTTGCGGCTTGAGCAAAGGTTGGCGGCCTAGTCCTCATAAACTCTCCCAACCGGTTATGAGGAGGCGGGGGTGGCGGTGGAGGCATGTGGGGCTGATTGTTGATATTGCCAGCCTGCAGCTGTCCCATAGTCTGTATCATGGTCTGCATGAGCTCGTTTTGCATGGCCAATAGCTGCTCAATGTTTATAGATCCCTGAGTAGATCCTTGTCCAACGTTGTTCTGAGGTACTCCATGGTTCTCCTCCTCATCATTGCCATCCCTCTGGTTGCGAGTCCTCACCATCTGAAGAAAAGCAGTAGGTAAGAATTAGAAAACGTCCCCAACTATATGCATCAAGGGATATGAAACTAAACAGCTAGCTACACTAGCCTAGGTGGACATGGCAATGCTAAGGCATCCCAAAATCCTCTATTAAGCACACAAGCAAACAATATATATAGCAAACAGCACAACAACAAAATCACATCGATTCCTGAGTGCTCCTATGTGCTCTAAAGTGTCCATTCTATCTAGGTTGCATCCTACGGTCAACCTGTGGCTTTGATACCAATCTGTGACGCCCGGTTCCAAAAATGAACCAAGCTAACGCATATGTGTGCCCAGGACGTTCATCACACATATACGAGTGCAATCACAAACAATATACAGATAATTACCACAGAACAAGATTAATTATCAAGTTTTATTACACAAACTAGATTATCCTCGAATACAAGCTCTAATGAATATTAATGATAAGTTCAACTAATGCAGCGGAAATAAACTAATTAAGCAAACTAAGCAACTATGCAGCAAAAGCGACAGGGTATGTATGCGCAGCTCCAATTAACACCACAGGCAAAGCTGACGGTAGACACGGCCTAGAACTCCGCATTATCGCCATTAAACTCCCAATCCTGACCTGCAACTGTTGGGGTGGGGGATTGCAAGAGTGAGTACATGTCGTACTCGGCAAGTGTGGAAAGTATGACATGTGGCTGATTCAAATGACGACAATAATAATGGTAAAGTGCTGGAAAGTACAGTAAACATTTGAAAAGCAATATATTATATGTATGTGAAATAAACCCATCATAATCATAAATAATACCATAATACCAAACTGATTTCATTACCATCATCAATAATTCCAGATTTCACCATCGTCAATAACCATATTCAATACCATATCCATAACCATCCAATTTCCTCTAATCATGTAGGTCATCCAGGCGCTCATAACCGGGAGCACGGCTATCATGATAGTTTATTTAGACTCTGCAGAGTTTGTACCTCTTTACCCACGTGTTTGTGATTTCATCACCCGTCGGCGACTAAAGAAACCTCTCTTATGCCAATTACACTTCCTTTGGTGTATGGCCAAGAGATCACAAAATAGCCTTTACAAAGGGATTACTAGCCTATTTAGACCCCACTGAGGTTTCACCGGTGGCGATGTCTCCCACTGAGCACATCTTCAACCAAGGGCCCCCTCTTCAACCCAGGGTAGTCCCACCAATCATCAACAAACCCAATCCGCCTACCCCTTCCCCGAGCATCCACAATGGTCCAAACAGCACTAGCAAAGCCCTAATTAATCAGCTACGCCGCACCCATACTTGGCCTCGTGGTGGCACTGTAGTCCTGGCTTATTCTCGCATGAACCGGTCCTTAGATCTAAAGCAAGCAAACCACCATAACATCCAACCCATCCACGTACCAGGCTTGCTTAGATCACCCATTACCATATCGTATTGACCAGTTCACATTAACCAGAATATCATTGATGCATAATTAAATGTGTAGTGTTGTTTGCCATCCCAATTAATTAAGCGAAGCAAAAAGATAAAAACCCTTCCCGACTCTCTACCATGAATTCCAGGTGACAAGGGTAGTTAAACAATTCTAGTAAACTTCCTACCATAGCATGCAGTTTTGCAAACAAAACATTTATTTTAAAAAACAGGATCAATATGCTTCAAGGACACATGCCTTGCTCTTGCTGTTGATTAGGGTCAAAGCCTTCAAACACTTGATGCTGTAGATCCTCCGCGGCACTCTCTAGCGCAAATCCGTCTAATCCACACAATAAACATACAAGACAAGAAACACAATCAACGAGTGCACAAATATTACTCAATATGATAAGACATGCATGATTGATGCAAATGCAAGGTAGAACTTGTTACTAGATTGCTTTTAACGATAACTAACTAGTTCTAATAGCTTTTAACAAGTTTATACAGGTTTGGATACGATTAGATCAAATTTTAGAGTCAATTCAACACAATTTAAGCAGGAAGATCGGACTAGTCCGCTAGGGACCGGACAAGTCCGCACTTGACGAGATCAGCAGATTAGGGTTTTCTAGATCGACATGAATTTGGAGATGAGGGGTTGAATTCACGTAAGGAAAAGAGAATAGAAGGTATACTAGGTGTTTAGAACTCCAATGAATCAAGAAACTTGGAGGTAACACTTGGATCTGGATGATCTAGGGTTGGTGATGAACTTGGAGATGAATTGGTGGTGAAGGACGAAACTTGGTGGAGATCTTGATCATCCTTCGTTTCCTCCTCTTCTTCCTCTTGCTTGGGATCTTCTCCTCCCTGCTTGATGGTGTCTCCCCACGAACTAGGATTTGGGTGGGTGGAAAAGTGGCAAATAGATGTCAAACCAAGGGGTGGGGTTGTTTATATAGAGGTGGAGGCTAGGGTTAGATGGATTTCGAGTTTTGGGATGAGTAGAGGCCGGTTTAGAGTCCCACATGGGCTGTAAAAGAGTTGGGCACAACGTCCCTGGGCCCACTTAACGTGAAACCCGAGAAAAAAGTCATAAAACAAAAGGTCAATCTCGGAGTCACGAAATATCGGACAAGTCCGGACAGGATCGGACTAGTCCGAAGTCGTCCAGAGAGAAAATCGGACAAGTCTGGCCTAAAATCGGACAAGTCCGAACTTGAACAGAAAGGAAAACGGACAAGTCCGCTGGAACACCAGACTAGTCCGGAAAAGTCCAGGGACTTAGCAAATTTTCAAGGATTCATGGAACATCGGACTAGTCTGCACAAGATCGGACAAGTCCGAAGTTGTCCAGAGGCAAATATCGGACTAATCCGCAGCAAAAATGGCCAAGTCCGTTTTTAGACAGAGAGAAATCGGACTAGTCCTCAGCAAAACCAGACTAGTCCGCACTTTCCTACATTTTTAAGTGCGGTTTTGCTCCAATCAATTTTAAACTTGTTCCTCTTGTTATGGGTTAATGTTAAACATGTATATGAGTGTATGTAGGGCATGATGCATGAAAATGAGGGTGTTACAAAGGAATCACAAAGTCAAATATGCATGAACCACTTATGCTCATATTATTTTTAATTTCAGATTCACACATAGACTTTCCAAGTTGCAAAACTCCACCTCAATTTAAGCCATGAGGATGCATAACCCCTATTTCACTAAAAATGAATGAAAAACGAGTGAAATCCAAAGGTTTTGTGAAAATATCAGCCAATTTTTGTTCGGTGTCTACATGGTGAAGCATAATGTTTGCTTTTTCAATATTATCACAGAGAAAGTGATACCTAATATCAATGTTCTTAGTTCTAAAGTGTTCTATGGGGTTTTTTGCAATTCAAATGGCACTAGTGTTGTCACAAAATAGCAGAACACTATAATAAACTCCATAGTCCTTAAGTGTTTGAACAGTCCAAAGAATTTGTGAGCAAGCGTTAGCAGCACCTACATATTCGAATTCGACCGTTGATTTTGCAATTGAATTTTGTTTTCTAGAGGACCAAGCAACAAGTGAATTACCAAGAAAATGACAAGCACCAGGAGTACTTTTCCTGTCAATCCTACAACACCCAAAATTAGCACCGGAAAAAGCTTTCAAAGTAATGGTTGAGGAAGAAGGAAGAAAAATGCCAAATTCTTGGGTACCATGTAAATACAGAAAAATCTTTTTGATGCCTTGACGATGTGAAGCATGTGGGGAGGCTTGAAATCATGCACAAAGACATATGTTGAATTGTATGTCTGGTCTTGATGCCGTGAGATACAAAAGTGATCTGGTCATGCTTCGATATTCTTCTTGATCAAAGGGTTCATCCTCTTCATCAAGTTCAAGTCGATGTTTTTCCCATTGGTGTCCGAAGCGGCTTGCTGTTTTCAATGTTGAAGCGCTTAAGAAGATGTTTCGTGTACTTTGTTTGATGCACAAAAGTTCCCTCCTTAGTTTGGTTTATATGTAGCCCCAAAAAGTATGGTAGTTCTCCCATCATACTCATCTTAAATTCCGAACTCATCGTAGCTAAAAACTTGGAGACAAGATCATGAGAAGCACAACCAAAGCTAATATCATCCACATACACTTGAACAAATAATGATTCATTGCCATGCTTAAGCACAAAAAGAGTTTAATCTACTTTGCCCATGGTCAGCCCCTTTTCAAGTAAGAATGATTTAACCTATCATACCATGCTCCAGGGGCTTGTCTCAGACCGTACAAGGCTTTGTACAATTTGTAAACATGATTATGAAAATCTAAATTTTCAAAACCTGGTGGTTGCTTTACATGAACCTCCTCATCTATGTAGCCATTAAGAACAGCACTTTTAACATCCATTTGACATAACTTGAAACTTTTAGATGCAGCAAATGCTAACAAAATTTTAATGGCTTCTAATCCAGCAACGGGAGCAAAATTTTCATCAAAATATAGACCTTCAACTTGTGTGAAACCTCGAGGAACCAAACTAGCCTTATTCCTAACAACAAACCTATCCTCACTTTTTTTATTTTTAAACACCCATTTAGTTCCAATTAAAGTGTCATTGTGAGGTGAAGGTACATGTTTCCAAACTTTATTTCTTTCTTTCTAACTCTTCTTGGATGGCAAGAATCCAAAATTCATTACCAAGTGCGTGTGATATATCTTAGGGTTCAAAAGAAGCAACAAAAGCAGAATGAGCCTAAGAGTTTGGATCGAAAAACCTGGACCGTGTGACTCGTTCGTGCAAGCTTCCAATAATTTGTTGTGGAGGATGACTTTTGAGGATCGAGAGGGGAGTAGACACTTTAAAAGCTTCATCTTCTTCATGTTCATTGCAAATCAATGAGCTTCTGAGTTGAGGATGATCTGGACCAGCAATGGTGGTCATCGGTGCTAGTTGTGAATAAAAATCAGGAGCTAGAACGGTGTCATTAGCTACTGAAATTTCGAGTAGCAGTACAACTTCTTCCTCATCTTCAACGAAAATACTCTCCCCCTGCGGATATGCATCTTGACCGTCGTATTAGAGCTAGTACCTGGGCTAGCTTCATCAAAAGAAACCTCACAAGTGTCCAAAATTTTTTTAGTGTCAAGTAAAGGCACACGGTAGCCTCTAGTATGAGATGGATAAGCAAGAAACATGCCATCATCATATCTAGCTTCAAATTTATCAAGATTACCATGTTTCTTAACAAAGAATTTGCAAACAAACACCCCAAAGTGTGCGACACTAGGCCTATGTCCAAACCGAAGCTCATATGGGGTCTTTCCTAGCTTAGCACGCAAGAAAACTCGATTTGAGACATAACAAGCGACTGCAATTGCATTAACCCAAAATTTCCTAGAAGTTTGATATTCATCAAGCATAGTCTTAGCAATCTCAACTTATGTTCTATTCATTCAATCTATAACACTATTTTGTTGGGGTACATATGGTGAAGAAAATTGATGATCTATTCATTTCGCAGCACAAAAGTGATCAAATGATTGATTTCTAAATTCCGTTCCATTATCACTTCTAATTGCTTTTAAAGATCATGGGGGGTCAAGTGAAAGTCTAAGAACTAAACTTTTAAAGTGATTAAAATCTTCATTCTTAGATACCATAAAGTAAATCCTAGAGTACCTAGAATAGTCATCAATAATTACAAGCACATACCACTTACCCCCAAAAGATTGAACACGTGAGGGACCTATGATGTCAAGGTGCAAAAGTTGTGCCGAAGCTGTTCTTATGGTCATTTTGAGTGGATCATGTGAACCTACAACAATTTTAGCATGTCTACAAGAAGAGCAAACAATTTCTTTGTCCCCTTTAAGCTTAGGCAGTCCGCGTATCGGCCAAGGATACTAACACGTGTGAGATGATCAAAACCTACGTGACCAAGTCTACGATGCCAAAAATATAAGTCTTTTGAATTATTAGCAACTAGACACCTATGCTTAGAGGATGACATGTCAAAATCAGCTTTAAAAACTCTTCGAGACCGATACATGTTTACATAAGCTCACCATTTGAATCTACAACCTTGCAATAATTTTTAGTGAAAATAATTTCAAGGTTTTTATCTAACAATTGTGAAAAGGAAAACAAGTTGTATTTTGAATTTTCAACAAGTGTGACATCTTTCAAATTTTAGTGATTATTAACTCTAACTGAACTCTTAACAATTATACGAGTTGAAAAATTATTGGCCAAAGTAACATTCTCTACACGTGGCACAAAAGAGATGGAGGAGAACCATTCTTTGTTACCAGTCATGTGGCATTAGCAAACTGAATCTATGAGCCAAATGTTTTCCTTCCTCAAGCGTGTAACCTACAAATAAGCACAATAAGTCGATGCCTCAATACTAGGGTTAGTCAGAAGGCATTTAGTAATTCAGTACTGAGTCACACGATGTCCAACAGGAATGACACACAAAAGCTAAAAAATTACAGCAGGTTTATGAGCCAGAGATTGAGCATTTTTGTATCCAACTACTGACCTATGAGGTCTTACATGTGTAGCATGAAAAACAGTTGGCTTGGGAGCAAACTTTGCAAGTTTTTGACTCATCACAGCAAGTTGCAAGCATCTAACATTCGATTCAGCATGTGCAGCAAGTTTTGCTTTATTGTTACGTGATCTAGCTATCATTCCTTGCTTCTTTTCTTGTTTAGCTAGTCTATAAAAAAAATCTATGATAGGACCATCTCTACTACAGTAGGTACAATGAAATTTAACCTTATGTTCATGTCTACAACATGTGAGTTAGCAACCGAATGAGACAACATTCCTGCAGAATTAAAAACCACCCTTTTTTGTTTAGGAACAGTTTGATCAAACTACTTGCTAGTGACTTAACAACCTTAGGTGGATGTGCCTTAGAATGAGCATGAGAATAAAAACCTAGATCGGGTTTATCATTGCATGACTTAAAAGAATTCAGCAGCAACTTTAGGTTTTTATTTTCATCACAAAACCGATCTAGTGTCCTATGCATGTCATCAAGTTTATTGGACAGATCAAGAATATTTTCACATGAAGTTTTTCCTTTTAATTTGCAATTAGAACAACAATTAACTTCATGAGAACGTAAAACATTTTTCAAAATATAAATTTCATTCATAGCATCATATAGTTTTTTATTAAGACCGTCACAATTAGAACAATGCAAATCAATTGTTGAACAACTAGAATCTTTCATGTTTGATCATTAAGTGCAGCAAGCTTTTTGTTCTTTTCAATTTCAATCTCATGTTTATCAAGAGTGGAGGTGTGCGCACTTCTTAAAGAAGACAATTGTTCATATATTAATTCACATGAGGAACAAGAATCATCACTGGAAATCAAAGATCTTAACCTATTAATCAGATTCTAGTGATTCAATTTTCATAGCATTGTCCATAAGTTTTTTGTCCTTATTCTTAAGTATAACAGTGGTACAATAAATAGCATCACACATTTCTTTACAGGTGGGACACACCTCTTCATCACCGCTGGTGTGTCCTGCTTCCTCCATACTTGATCTTGAGTTGCCCGCTATGAAACACATAATTGCCAAATTGTCTTTATCCTCATCACTTTTGGAGTCCACATCGCTCAAGTTCTAGTAGAGCATAGAGGATATGGTCCACCACATGGCATTTTGTGAAAGTCTTCTTTTTCTTGTTGTTGTTGCCGAAAGAGGACTTGAACTTATTTGCTTTTCATCATGGGTAGAAGGGCCTGAGAGGTTAGGGCAATATATACGAAAATTTCATGTCTTACAACATTCAAAGCATTGTTGAGAACCACTAATTCCTTTCCTTCCAGTACTCACATTTTGCAATGCTTTTGAGAACCTTGTAGAGAGAAGTGCTAGCTCCTCCCTTGAAAATTAATCAATTTGTTCAAGGGTTAGAGAAGAGAGCAAAGCAAGTGTACCAAATGATTAAGATTGGCTAGAACTAGGCAAGTCAGTTTGAGAAATAAACGCAAGAGACATGTTGGGGTTTTTACGTGATATTATGTCATGTTTATGAGTTTTCAACTTAGAATATAGAACATCTAAATTAAGTGTACTCATGACAGTAGATTCACGTATAGACGTAACATTCATCTCCCAAATTGACATGTCTAATGCACTTAACAATTACCTAGCATTTCCAACATCTAAAAAATTAACATCGACGCTACGCAAGTTGCTGAGAATTTTATTAAAGCTAGCAAAAAGATCATTAATCGACTCACTGAGTCTTATCTCGAAGTGCATCTACTCTTTCTTAAACATGTCTTGAAGTACCTCCTTGATCGTATTGGAGACTTTGTGGTAGTTGCATAGTGCTTTCCACACGTCATACGCAGATTGGAGGTGTGCAACACGATCGAAGTCGCTCTGGGTTAATCCTTGTATAATCAGGTTGTACGCCTTGTTATTGTTGATGATGTCTCTCATGTTTGCAGCTGTAACGTCATAGTTTTATGGCATGACGAAGCACTTGAAGACCTTTTCCTATATGCCATTGCCTTGCGCCTATATGTAAGCCTCTTGCGAGCCTTCCAAACCTGAAAATCAATGTCATTGAACACGCAAGGATTTGCGGAGTATTTCTCCATGATAATTATTAAAAATATGTGGATCTGATACCAATTGTAAGATCAAAGAGCACGTGTAAAACTATCATAGGGGGGTGAATGATACATTAAAACTTTTTAGCGGAAGCAACAAAAACCCCTTGGTAGAAAATCAACCTGATAGAGAAACCGGGTGTGCGAGTGTTGTCAACGTGTTCAAAATGTGAAAAATCAATGTTGATTGTAGAAAATCAATTCATAAAGACACGTCAACAAGAATCACGAGAAAGCGTCCAGTAAAACTCAA
The DNA here is from genome assembly GCA_036927565.1 of Tuctoria greenei. Classification (NCBI taxonomy): domain Eukaryota; kingdom Viridiplantae; phylum Streptophyta; class Magnoliopsida; order Poales; family Poaceae; genus Tuctoria; species Tuctoria greenei. The sequence continues at coordinate 42,676,560 of JAYESD010000004.1, read as the reverse complement.
GTCATGACCAAAAATCTAAGCAAAAGTAAATATGTTCTAACGGAGAGCAAACAGATTTGCTACGTTGCAAAGAAACTTGTGTAATGCAAAAACCACAAATTAAATGATCGTGAAATTTTATAGATGATAGAGTATTGAGTTGTGAATATAAAAAAAAAAGAATCACGTCAGTTGGATCTGTAAAACGCGATTTACAATCAAAATACCGAAGAAAGGTCGGGCAGCGCAGAAACTCGACCAGAAATACTTGACAAACATAAGTTGGACGAACAAGGCACAAAAGCTCCTCTAAAATATGAATTTTATTGATCAAAACATAAGAGGAACAGCTCCAAAGTCATCTACACACAAGCTCTGGCCTCCCTTGCCTATGTAACCTACCCTAAGGCCAACCCAATCCTAACTAGGACTCTAATCCTACTCAGTTTCAACCGAAAGTTTCCATAACTGCTCATGATTCTCCCATATGCAGATAGAAGCAATCATAAGAATTCCAAATACCTTAGGAACGTACAAAATATTCCTAAAACAACTCAACTTTGTGACCCACTCAAAATCTAACCAAAATAAACTCTAAACTTTTCATAATCAAACCATAACCACCTTAGCCGCGACTTGAGGCATAATTTAGCCTGGTTCGACCTTTCCAACCATATCTTCACTTCCATATCTCTTCATCACGCCTTGGAACATTGTTGCCACATCCATGCACCCCTTGCACACGTGCAAACACTTTCCAGTGACGTCTACGATAACTTCATATGCATTGTTCTTGACCCAAACATGTTGTGTGACCTCCCGATCAACTCAACCACAATTCCTCCCGAACTTGTTTGTTGAACCTCATATTCTCCCTAATACTACTTCAATGGATCCCGTCACGAGCTATGTCTTAACCTCAAGCAACACCTACACATGAAGAAACAACCAAACTTTGCAGGCCCAAGACCTCGACTTGACTCTTGTTAGTCCGAAAAACACAACACATTATGTGAGGACCTCACATAAGCATGCTGCAAACCATATCAAAAATTATATCAGCCATAACCACCAAAACAACCCAAAAACTTTGTAAATGAATACTAAGCAAATCGAACTCTAGTAGTAACTATTACTCCTGATATGCATTGATAATGTCCGAACAGTCCAAAACCATCAAGGGTAACGTTACTCCCAAAAACGCATTCAAAAGTTCGGAAAGTCCAAAACCATCAAGGGTAACGTTACTCCCAAAAGTTCAGACAGTCTGGACTGAGTGAAGAGTAAATTTTACTCCTGAAAGCACATTTATGAGAATCTCGAATGTTTTCAATGTGTCGACTCAAGTGCAGCTCATGTGAGCAAAAGTTCGGACACTACAAACTGAAAAACATGTGCAACTCACGTGAGAGAAAGTTCGGACAATCCAAAGCGGGTGTTTCAGCAATATTGAAAACTTTTAATGTAAACCCTCACTTTTATTCTAATTGCCTGTGTAGTCAGCACACATAGGTCTCACAAATACCCTTGTGAATACTCTTGAGTGAAATGCTACAATGGTATCTTCCATACACTTATGGATCTCATCTCTAACTTGAGATGATATGTTGTTTTAAGAAATACCAACAATGCTCAACTGCTTGGATTACCACATTTAAAGCTTGATGATTCTTCCTGGTCATGTAGTTTCAATTAGCCCACTAAGCTTTGGCAACGAGTGTCTTCATCCTCGAGTACACAAGCCGGTCGTAGTCAAAATGAAATTCATACCAAAAATGGTGATCCGGGGTGGCTTTCTCATACTCATATAAATCATTAAGACGAAACCTTTTTGCTTTATCTGTACCCTTTCCTTGGAAAATGTTCTTTGAAAGATCCGCTTGACAATTTGGGTTGCGGGCGGGTGGGGTCATTACAAGTTGTCCAATGAGACCCTGTGAAGGAGCACTTGACCCCGCAGGACGGTCTCGAATGACAACTCCTCCCCATTTTGCCAATGCCTTCTTCCTTGGAGGAGCTTTGGTGGCCTTCTTGGTCAGTGCTTTTTCTTTGCTCTATTCAGTCATGGGAGCCTTTCCTTATGATATGCTACCTCGAGACTCATCCACCTGACCTTTTCCTTTATCAGCCGCTTGGGACCTTTCTTTGTCTCCCATGGTCACATGCCTCTTTCTTCGACTTGATTGTTGTTTTATGGCATGAGTTTGAGCAGAAACCCTGTCATGCTTTCTCTTGGTGTGAGCCTCACGACGTGTGAGCTCTCGAGACAACTCGGCCTCTTCTTCATCCCGTCGATGATGGGCTTCTTGATGAGCTGCCTCATGCTCCGGATCGGAGAGAGGAGAGTCGCCACACCGAGACATGCTGCTGGGAAGATAATGAGGAAATATGAGTGATAGGAGGGAAGATATTGCATTTGAAATATCACAAACTTGAGGAGTTAGGGGCTGAAACTACATATGGCCGGACTAGTCCAGCAAGTACAGACTTGTCCGTTGGGATCCGGAATAGTCTGGACCCTATAGTTTCAAACCCTAACTCTATAAAACCTTAACATTTCACAAGTAATGGATGCAATATTTGCCAAAGAGAGTCACAAGGGGTCAAGGATATGAAATGAGTCCTAAGTTACATGGATAACAACCTAGGAAACAAGGAATCAAAGAAATTGGGGTTAGGTCAAAAGTACCTTGAGAGAGAAAGAATGGACAAAATCCGTGGATTAAAAGGGCAGAGTAGTCCGAGATGACGCTCCTGGCACTCCAAAAAGTTTGATACACAAAAAATTTTAAGATTTGAGTGGTGGAAATCAAAAATTGCCAATGAGGGCTATTTTTTGGTGAGGGCGCAGTGAGGAGCGGCTTTGAGAGAATGAAGGGTTAGGCCCGTTTCTTGGGGGTTCAAGTCCCCAGGGGTCAGACTAGTCTAGTCAAGGGTTCGAACTAGCTAGTGTGTCGGACCAGGTGTGGACAAGTTGGTTGTCCGAACAAGTCTGGTAAACAGGGCGAACTAGTCTGGTGTGGACTTGTCTGCGCCAGTGCGGACAAGTCTAGGAGGTCGGACTTGTCCGGCCCTAGGGGCAGCCAAGTCCAGTCCTAGACAGCAAGTTTTCATATATATTGAGAGATTTGCAAGGAATGATCCCTATAGATTACGTTTTCACAAATATTCTCAATGAATATGGCCAGTAGAACATACAAACAATCATAGAATGATCATGATTCAAGGAGGCAATAATTGAAAATAATTTGAGAGAAAATTGAGGGAGTCAAGTTTTCGCAATGAAAGTGCATCTAGGTATTCCCTTGTAGGTTTTTGACGATTGATGGCAAACAAATGAGATCCTAATGAGTTCTGTCGAGATGAAAGGATGTATACGAAGAATAGAACTAATGGTGCACAAAAAGGGGAAAAATGAGGATTGAGAAAAGAAAAGCCCAAGTGACCAATGGAAGTGCAAAGTAGATATCAATATATAGGATATGTGTGAGAGACACAACCCTAGAGATCATAAGTTTGCGAAGAGGGTAAGGGCTAAAATAAACAATTAAGCAATTCACTGAAGCACCAGATAAGTTTGGTTCAATTGCGGGCTAGTCCGATTAACTTACTGTTCTCACACAGACAAGTCTGGAACTGCAACCGACTACTCCGATCAACTCACTATTCCCACACGGACTAGTCCGGACATGAGCCAGACAAGTCACATAAAGTTTTCGATGTTTTGCGCGGACAAGTCCCAAGACTTGGAGTAGTCCGCCAACACAAATACAAATCACCTTGCACGGGACAAGTCCGTCCAACTACAGAATAGTTCGATTAAATTTCTAGAGTCATCACGAACTACTCCGGTTAACTTTCTGTTCTGGTGCGGACAAATCTGAATCACCTCAGACACATTAGGGTTTCAGGTGTGCTGCACAGTTCACGCAAGTTTTATACAGCACACCGGAGTAGTCTGGTTCTCTGAGCGGACTAGTCCGGCCATCGGGATCCGTAATGGCAACTTTTTTTTAGAAAGTATATAAATACGTGATCCAAGATCCCACAACACACAACTAAGAACCCTAGAGCTGTCATACTTTCCAAGAGCACAGAAGCACTTCTCCCTATACATCTAAAGTCCTAAAAACTTATATCTTTTGGGAATCAAGATATGGGAAAGGGAGATCGTCTTCTACGCATTGTTGAGCCCTTGAGGTTTGAATCTCTCATACACTCTTGCATCTATTGTACATCTTTTGAGTGTATTTGACTCGTTTCCTCGCTGTAATTTTGTGGTAGACCTCAGCGTGTGAGGTTGCCCCATTGACTCAGTGATTACCCTTGATTGTGGAACTCAAGTCGGCCTTTGTAGTGACTTGAAGAGGTAAAGGGTTGATTGAGACCCAGCTCTGTGTGAGCTCCTCCACCAGGACGTGGATCACTTTGGTAAGAACGAACCTAAGTAAAAAAAAATTGATCATGTGTTCTAGTTCTTTACTTTTGCAATCATCATAATCTAGGCCATAGTGTTGATCAAATTTGCATCTTGTATTAATTGTGTATTCCATGTGCGAATCACTCATCCTAATCACCTACTTAAGTTGTTAGGGTAGTTTACAATATTCCTCTACTAAATTTTTGAGTAAATTACATTAATTGTTAATCTTTCGTTGGCATAACTAGTACACCAGACTAGTATGTATCCTACACCGGACTAGTCTGACCCTCCTGTATTTGACAATTCTATTAAGTGTTGCAGGGAAACGTTTCCGCGCCGATTCACCCCCCTCTAGGCCACATTCAATTGGTATCAGAGCCAGACTCTCCTTTATGATACTCACCGCACGGAGAGACAAATGGCCAATGACAAGACCAATGAGATCCCGGAAATGTCCATCACAGGAGAGGAACAAGACATCAAGGCATTCAATGTGCTAAAGGAGAACGAAAAAGATGATGAAGAAGTGCGTTAACTCAAGACGCTTCTAAGAAAAAACCATCTAAGCCAGAAGGGCAAGAAGGAAGATGAAAAGCCAAAAGGGGGTAGTCATCAAGACTACTCCCGTTATCCTTTTAATTATGATAAGCTTAACAACTACAATCACTATCTTTCTATTCCCATGGGAAGACCTCTATAGTTTGATGGTAATGATTAGATAATGTGGAAATATAATACGAAGATGCATCTTATTTCACTAAACCCAAATCTTTGACATATAGTCTGTACAGGTTTGGACATCCTCGAGAACAACGGAGAACTCACTTAAGAGCAAGAACAAGGAATTCATCGCAATGCATAAGCCATTGCGGTGATTACCTCATTTTTGAGTCGAGAAGAGTCCACCAAGGTGGATGGACTCAAAGTTGGCAAAGACATATGGGATACACTCAAGACTGCTCATGAAGGGAACTGCTCTATTCATGAAGAAAAGATTTAAATGCTTGAGGGAGAATTTGGGAGATTTGCCATAGAAGACGGTGAAACTCAACAAGAGATGTACAATCGCATAAAGACACTCATCAACAAGATCCATGCTTATAGAAGAAAAAAGTGGACTGATCATGAGGTTGTCAATAGGATGATAAGGGCATTCGTGCCCCACAATGTCACCTTATGCTCCACGATTCGGGAAAGTGTGGGGTTCCATGAAATGACTTCAGATGGACTATTGGGCAAAATCATCAATCTTGAGATGATGGAAAAGGAAGCTCAATATGTGAAGAATCCTGCTGATCTCACCTCATCTATGAATAAGGAGTGGCACTCAAAGCGACTTGCAAATCAAAAGGCAAGAAAGTCCATAAGGTGCAAGAAAATGAAGATAGCGATGATGTGAGCACCGACATGGATGACAAAGAAATGGTCCTCTTCATCAAAAGATTTAAAGGAATTATGAGGAGGGGAAAAGGAGACAACTCTAGTGAAGGCAAGAGCAAGAATAAAGACAAGCCCAGAACTATGAGGTCATTCTACAATTGTGGTGAATATGGACACTTCATAGTTTCTTGTCCATATGAAGAAAATGAAAAGAAAAGGAAGGAAGTTAAACAACATGACAAGAATACCTTCAAGAAGAAGAAACATGTAGGCCAAGCACACATTGGCAAGGAGAGGGACTCAAACAATGAGTCCTCCTCCAAAGACAAAAATAGGGTGGCAACCATTGCCATAAAGAAGCCTTCCATGAAGTCCACTCTCTTGCCAAACTTGGGAGGATGGAAGTATTCGAACCACACTTGCCTTATGGCCAAGGAAGGCAAGGAAAAGGTCACGTATAAACCCTCATCTTTACATTACTCTATTATGAGTTTGATAGTAGTGATGAAAATGAACACATGCTTAAGGACTTACGTAAAAGTGCATTAGCTAAAACTGAAATGTTGTCGGATGAAATATTTGAGAAGGAAGACTTTACCAACCGATAAGAAGATATGCTCATCCTTCAAAAGGAGATATATTTTGATGTTGAAAAGGCTCTCAAGCTTGAAAAGGAAAAGAGAGAAGCACTTGAGCGTGAGCTAGCTTTGAGCAAGAAAACTTGCTCAAATCTAAATGATTTGAATGTCGTACTTAAGGATGAGATTGTTAACTTGACAAAAGTTAACAAGGACCTTCAAGTACAAGTTGAATCACCCAAACCAAGTGCTCCCTCTTCCTCACAGAACTCACCTTCTCCAAATATCGAGTCTTTTCCACCTAAAACTTATAACTCTGCTACTTTTGTTCTTGACCTGAAAATGAGCTTAACGTGGCACAAAGCAAAAATTCACCCAAAGGTGGAATTTTTGACAAGGAGAAATCAAGTATGCGCGAAGTGCATACTTGGTTACTAGAGCTCCAAATGTCAAGGATGGCCTTGGATATTATCGTGGTGAAAAGCGTAATGCTAGAAACCCCAGGAATAGCAAGGAATCGATTGCTTTTGTCAGGGAAAGCTCAAATAAAGATAAGAACACCAAACATGTTCCTTCCTTCCATGAAAAAGCTAAAAATGGATCAAACATCATGTTTCAAGACTTTAATGCCTCATATGTTCTCATGAAGAGTGAATTTAATCATGTTTACGCCAAGTATGTTGGGCCACTCCACAAGAGTCCAAAATCTTGTGTGTGGGTGCCCAAGTGTCTCATCACTAACCTCAAAGGAACCAAGCAAGCTTGGGTATCTAGAACAAAAGCATAATCCAATTTTGTAGGTGTACCCATTTTGGTGGATCCAAAGAGGTGCTTGATAGGCACCAACCACATGACCGGAGGAAAGAAAATGTTCATGGGGTACAATGAAAATCCAAGTACATCTCCTCCTGAACCATCATCACAAGACTAAAGTTTACAACAATCATAGAACAATGATCAAGGGGGAGCTTCTACAAAAGAAAAAATCTCAATTTTTACAAGATCAACCTCAGCAAGATCAAGATAATCAATATACAATGGATGCATTGCTCAAGTGGGAGCTGAAGAAAATGAAGAATAAAAAGTGGATACAAGACCATAAATGCATCACCCAAGAGTGCGTCAAGAGCTTTGTCAAAAGTCCAACATGGATAAAGACAAGCTCCAATGAGAACCAGCTTGCATCCCCACCACGACCAAGTTGATCTAAATATGGTCCAAAGATGTACACCGTTCTATTTTTGTCTTGATTGTATCTTGGTGCATCTAGGCAATATTAAAACTGGTATATGAAACTTTGTTCATAATTTATTATACTCTTGTGCATCTAGGCTCAATATCATACTGAGTATATGTTTTGTGTGCAATGTTTAAAGTCACTCCGATTTTCTAAATATGGCTTGAAATACTGCATACCTGATTCACTCTTCAAAGTCTACTTATTTAGGAAAATTCATCCATTATCTCAATTTTATCTCAAAAACTATTTTAATTTTTGAATCTTGGTGTATGGAAACTTTATGATTGTTGATTTTTTACTAGTCATATTCATTAATATTATTTATAAAATGATGTCCTTTAGGATTAGATCATATTCCAAAAAATTGCTTTGTTCTAACTCTATTCTATACAACTAACACGGACTAGTTTGTGGTTAGCACCGGACTAGTCCGTTGCTAGTGACTAGTCCGGCTCTATACCAGAATAGTCCGCTACTATCAGGCTTAACCCTAGCCCACCGCCAAAACCCTTCTTATTCCTCTCACAATCGCCTTTACTTTCTCTCTCATCAATCTCAATCTCCAAAGGTGATTTCCACTTTGAGCCACCAAAATCAATGGTTCTTCTACTAGGATCTTCCCCCTCGGTCCGAAGCATCCCTCCTCTGGACTAATCCGGAACTTTCTTCGCTCCTCCGTCCTCAAATCTTCAATTTTTGGTAAAAATCAATCGCTAACCCTAGTTCTCATCTTTCCTCAAGTCTTGCTTACTTTTCTTGATTCCTAGGGTATAAATTCCATTGTTGTGTGTTTTCCTATTGTCCTTCTACCATTTTGTATCAATCTGAGTTAGATTTGTTGAAATAAGAAGTTAGGACTCATACGTCAAACCGGACTAGTCCGGTTCTTGGTGCGGACAAGTTTGCACCCTAAAATCGAACAAGTACCACCCCTTGAAATTTTGAACCTCTAAATTCTTGTCTCCACAAAGTTTAACTCTTATTCTTACCACACCTTGTACTCTTTATGTCAGGCACGATGTCGTCCGCATCGGATGATATCATGTTTGACTTCGAAGCCAAACATGATTGCGAGAAAGTGGCAAGGGCAAAAGAACCGAGGAGCAAAAAGTGCCATGACCATGATGCAAATGATTCTCCTCCTTACTCTATGCTCCAAAGAAAGAGGAAGGTTACAGTGAAGAAGCCATCAAGCAAGGATGGTGTCGGTACCAGCTCAACGGCACCAAGGAGAAGCACTAGCAAGGGCAAGGGACTTGCTAGTGGACCTATTGGTCCATTAAAGATGAAGTCACCTTCGCAGTGCAACAAGCAGTCATCTGAAGACGATTTCTCAGGAAATGGCAATAATTTGGCTCACAAGTTGAGGAAGGTCAAAGTCTATGAGCAGCCGAAGCAAGCGGCTGACCCAAGGTTCTGGAGTCACTTCCATGCAGACTATTATGAGCATGTGTACAGGAAGATGAGAAATCTAGTGGTTGCGAGTCAGTTGGTGGATGTGACATATTTGCAGTCAAAGAACTGCCAAGCCTATCATGAAGTCTTAGATGCTTTGGAGACACATGGACTGAAAGATCTTCTCTCTTTCCGATACAACTAAAATAATGTGGTTATCTCCATTCTATTCGACTCTCTACTTCTCGGGTGATGACGAGGAAGGACTCACTTGGATGACACATGCATCCAAGTACAGTGTCACCTATGAGGACTTTGCCATGATACTCCATCTCGAATACACTTTGGAAAATGAGCTTGTGATTCACAACTTGAAGTCGTTGGAGAAGGATGAGCTAGCTTTCATCTATGACACAAGAATGTCATACAAGCCACCTACGACAAAGTACTTGAATCCATTCTTTGCGGTGCTTAAAAGTTTTTTGAGGAAGACTATTGATCCAAAGGTTGGAGATGCAGGGACAATTCAAGGAACTCTAAGGACCTTGATGAAAGTGATAAGCAAGAGAAGGACCTTCAATGTCTTTGAGTATATTTACAATGACATAGCAAACATATCAATCACTCCCAACAGGTCATGTGTCTATGCGCCATACATCATGTACATGATTTAGAAGGTAGCCGGCCTTGAGTTTGTGAAGATGTTGATCATGTCGGTCTCTAGCCTTAGAGGCCCAAAGCCTACAGTGTTCCCAATACACCTACCTTACTTGCAAGAGAACAAAAATCAAATCAACAAAATGAAGGCGCAAGAGCTCCATCTGCTACCTCTGCTCCTCCACCTTCCAGAGAGTCCTCCAGTATAGTTCTAAAGATTATTTCCTCCATCTTTGTATCTGCAGCGAAGTGGAAGTTAAGCAACACAAGGAAAGCTTCGCAAGGAAGAGGCACTAGAGGTACATGAAGGAAAACATCAAAGCTATCTCTGAGAAATTGGAGATTGAGCCAGTTGGATCTCTTTAGATCATAGAAGAATCTGAAGAGAACTTCAGAGAGATGGCACCTCTCACAGAACAGGAATTGGCCCCTTTTGGACTTGCGGGTGTCTCCTTCCTCCTCCTTAGCAAGATCATCAATCTAAAGATGAAGTCAAGGACAGGACTTAGAGTAAGAGATGGAGCGAGGGAGAGTAACTTCTGTCAATTTTTCCCTGTTTGGTTCCTTGATGCCAAAGGGGAGAGGTTGAGACTAGTAGTCTATTTATGAGCCTTAAGGACCAGTGATCATGGACATGTAATTTTTATGTTTTAAGTTTCAAACTATTGTATGCTCTTTTTGGATGATGCCTATTTTATTTAATATGGATATGTGATGCTCATTATGATATTCCTTTGACGGGTGTTTATTATAATTGATGTATTATCAATTATGCACATCACAACATTTGCACACACACACTCAATAGGCACCCCACCATAAGGAGTGCATATATGTGAGAAATATTTCATGATCATATGTCATTCTAATATATGCACACTTAATGAAAATCAATTTTTACTCTTAATTGTGAAATCTCAAATTGTTGTCATAAATCACAAAAAACGTGGAGATTGAAAGTGCATCTAGGTATTCCCTTGTGGGTTTTGCACGGTTGATGACAAACAAACGAGATCCTAATGAGTTTTGTTGAGATGAAAGGAGGTATACGAAGAATAAAACTAATGGTGCACAAAAAGATGAAAAATGAGGATTGAGAAAAGAAAAGCCCAAGTGATCAATGGAAACCCAAAGTAGATATCAATGTATAGGATATGTGTGAGAGACACATCCCAAGAGCTCATAACTTTGCGTAAAGGGTAAGGCTAAAATCAACAATTAAGCAATTCACATAAGCACCGGATAAGTCTGTTTAATAGCAGAATAGTCCGATTAACTTACTGTTCTCACACGGACAAGTCTTGAACTGCAACGGACTAGTCCGATCAACTCATTGTTCCCACACGGACAAGTCTGGACATGAGCCAGACAAGTGCGATCAAGTTTTTGATGTTTTATGGGGAAAGGTCCCATGACTTGGAGTAGTCCGCCAACACAAATACATATCACCTTGCATCGAACAAGTCAGTCCAACTATGGACTACTTCAATTAAGTTTTTGGAGTCATCACAGCCTAGTCCAGTTAACTTTCTGTTCCGGTGCGGACAAGTCCAGATCACCTCACACAAATTAGGGTTTCCAGTGTGCTGCTCGATTCACGCAAGTTTTACAAAGCACACCGGACTAGTTCGGTTCCCAAAGAGGACTAGTCTGACTGTTAGGATCCCTAATGGTAAATTTTTTATAAAGTCTATAAATAGGTGATCCATGACCCTACAACACACAATTAAGAACCCAAGCTCCATCATACATCCCAAAAGCAACTAAAATACTTCTCCCCACACATCTAAAGCCCTAAAAAGTTAAATATTTTGGGAATAATGATTTGGGAAAGGGAAATCATCTTCTATGCATTGTTGAGATCTTGGGGTTTGAATCTCTCATACACCCTCACATCTATTTTTGGTGTATTTGAGATCATCTTCCTTGCTGTAATTTTGTGGAAGCCCTCAGCGTGTGAGGTTGCCCCACTGACTCGGTGATTACCCTTGATAGTGGAACTCAAGTCGGCCTTTGTGGTGACTTAAAGAGGTAAATGATTGATTGAGACCTGACTTTGTTTGAGCTCCTCAACGAGGACTTAGATCTCTTTGGTGAAATCCAACCTCGGTAAAAACCCATGTCTTTTGTGTTCTAGTTCTTTACTTTTGCAATCATCATCATGTAGGGCATAGAGTTGATCAAATTTGTATCTTGTATTAATTGTGTATTCACGTGTGAATCACTCATCCTAATCACTTACTAAAGTTGTTAGGATAGTTTACTATATTCTGCTACTAAATCGTTCGAGTAAATTACATTAATTGTTAATCTTTCATAGGCATAACTAGTACACCGCACTAGTCCGTATCCTACACCGGACTAGTTCGGCCCTCCTGTATTTGACATTTCTATTAAGTGTTGCGAGAAAAGTTTCAATACCTATTCACCCCCCTCCCTCTAGGCCACATTCACGCAAGCATGCATAATTTTGAAAATTCTAAGCCACATGTAATCAGATATGCAACGGCTCAAGCCACATTTCGAGAATCAAGGATATTTAGCTCATTCCAAAGTTCACAAAAGTGCTTTTCATCTAGTGCCTTGGTGAATATGTCGGCTAGTTGTTTTTCGGTTCTGACATGAGAAATGACTATGCCCCCCTTCATTGAATGGTCTCTCAAAAAGCTGTGTCGGATGTCTATGTGTTTAGCTCTAAAGTGTTCAACGGGGTTATAGACAATCTTAATGGCGGTCTCAATGTCGCATAGGAGTGGAATATTGTTCCTATTGAGACCATAGTCCCTTATAGTTTTTCGCATCCAAAGAAGTTGTGCACAACAACTTCGGGCTGCGACATACTCTGCTTCGGCTGTGGATTGGGCAATGGAGTTTTGTTTCCAGGATGACCATGACACTAGGGACCTACCCAAAAATTGGCAACTCCCGAAGGTACTCTTCCAATCATGCTTACATCCGACATAATTCGCATCAGAACATCCGATGAGGTTAAATTTTCACCCTTTTGGATACATAACCCAAGGTTTGCTGTATGAACCAAATAGCGCAAGATTCTCTTAACAGCGGTCGAATGACACTCCTTATATGCGGCTTCAAATCCTGCACACAAACATACACTAAGCATAATATTGGGCCTAGATGCACAACGGTAAAGCAAGTATCCAAACATGGAGCGATATACCTGTTGATCCATGCTAGGGCTATCTTCGTTGTGGTCGAGGTGTCTTGTCACCATGGGCGTCTTGATGGGTTTGGCCTTCTCCATGTCAAGCTTTTTGAGTATGTCTTGTGTGTACTTCATTTGACTTATAAAAGCACCTTCCTTGAGTTGCTTCACTTGGAATCCTAGGAAGAACTTCAACTTCCCCATAATGGACATCTCAAACCTTTTGGTCATGATTTTACTGAACTCTTGACAAAAATACTTGTAAGTAGAATCAAATATAATTTCATCAACATATATTTGGCATACAAATAAATTATCATCAACATTTTTGGTGAAGAGTGTATAATCAGCTTTTCCTATCCTAAAACCACTATTAATGAGAAAGTCTCTAAGGAACTCATACCAAGATCTAGGAGCTTGTTAGAGGCTGTAGAGAGCTTTATGTAACTTTAATATATGGTTAGGATACTCATTGTCTTTGAAGTCTGGCGGTTGCTCCAAATGCACCTCCTCCTTGATTGGACAATCGAGGAAGGCGATTTTCACAACCATATGATACAACTTGAAATCATTGTGAGTAGCATAGGCCAATAATAGAAGAATTGATTCGAGCCTAGCTACGGGAGCAAAAATTTCATCGAAATCCAAACCTTCTACTTGTGATTACCCCTTGGCAACAAGTCTAGCTTTGTTTCTTGTTCCACATCGTGTTCGTCTTGCTTGTTGCGGAAGAACCGCTTGGTAAGTACGACGTTGTTGTTTGGTCTTTTGACAAGCTCCCACACTTGGTTTCTCTTGAAGATGTTGAGTTCCTCTTGCATGGACACCACCCAATCTGGGTCTCGTTGGGCATCCTCAACCTTAAATGCCTCCAAAGAAGAAAAAAAAGAATAGTGAATTCAAAATTTAGCCATACGAGAACGACTCACTACCCCCTTGGAGATGTCTCCAAGAATGTAGCCAATGGGATGGTCTTGTTGAGCGATTTGATGAACTTTTGGGTGTGGCACATTTGGTCCTGAGTCAACTTCTTCTTCTCCTTCTTCTTCTTAGTCTCCCCCTTGATCATTGCGACCATTTTGATCTTCATTGTCTTGAGCATGATGATCTTGAACTTGATATTGGGGGGATTTGACCTTGATCTTTTGTGTGAGGCACTTCTTGGATGAAGACGGGTCACTCGGGCCTTATTCTTCTAGTGGTCTTATGTCCCCAAGTTCCATCCTTCTTAATGCCATACATGGTGCCTCTTCTTCATCTAGCATACAATGATCAACTTGCTCCACTTGGGAGCCATTAGTTTCATCAAACACCACGTCACGTGCCATTTCAACACAACTGGAGGTTTTGCTGAAGACACGATAGGAGTAGGTGTTTGAGTCATAGCCAAGTAAGAAACCACATTGGATTTTGAAGCGAACTTTAAAGTCGTAGGCTTCTTGTTAAGAATGTAGTACTTACTATCGGAAACTCAAATGTATGAGATGTTTGGTTTGTTAACGGTTAGTAGCTCATACGGAGTTTTCTTTAATATACAGTGGAGGTAGCGGCAGTTTGTGGCATGGAAAGCAGTGTTGACTGCTTCCGCCGTAAACGGATCGGATGTCTTGTATTCAACAAACATGGTTCTTGACATCCCTATAAGAGTGCGGTTCTTCCTCTTGGTCACCCCATTTTGTTCGGGTGAGTAGGGTGCCATAAAATCATGCTTGATGCCCTATTTGTCAAAGTATTCTTCTACTTGGGTGTTCTTGAACTCGGTGCCGCTGTCACTTCTAATTTTCTTGACCTTCAAGAAGAACTCATTTTGAGCTCTCCTTAAGAATTTCTTGAGGACACCCTGTGTTTCACCTTTGTCATGGAAGAAAAACACCCAGGTGAAGTAGGAAAAGTCATCAACAATAACTAAGCCGTATCTGTTACTGCTAATGCTTACGTAAGCAATGGGACCGATGAGGTCCATGTGAAGCATCCCTAATAGAATTTTCATTGTCATCACATTTTTTGGCGGTATTAGTGGTGCTAACTTGTTTCCCGGCTTGGCATGCGCTACAAGGCCTATCCTTCTAAAACAGTATCTTAAGAACTCGGACGTGGTCACCCTTTAGAAGTTTTTGAGGATTTATCATGCCAACATGGGCTATGCTATGGTGTCACAAAAAACCCATGTTGGTCTTTGCCATCAAGCATGTGTCAAGTTGAGTTTTATCCAATGTGAAATCCATAAGATAAAGGTTTCTCTTGAGCACATCTTTGAAGGCAATTGAGTTATCATTTCTTCTAGTGACGATCACAATCTCATTAATAAACAAGTGGTTATAACCTTTGTCACATATTGAGATATGGATAAAAGGTTACAATCTAAGGACTAACCATGCATTACATAATAAATAGTGTGTTGAGAAGAAACTGATATTTTACCCATACCTAGTACCTTCCCTTGGCTATTATCACCAAAGCATATACCTTGACTTGGATCATCGTTTTCTTCCTATTCCATAAACATTCTTCTCGCTTCACTCATGTGATTGGTGCATCCACTATCCAACACCTACTTTGAGCCACCAGAGGAGTATGCCTACAAACTAAGTTCAAACTTTTGTTTTAGGTACCCAAACTCGATTGGGTCCTATGAGGTTAGTGACAAGACATTTGGGCACCCACACAAAAGACTTTGGACCTTTGTGGAGTGGCCCGACATATTTAGCATAAATATATCCAAATTTACTCTTCATAATCACATAAGATGGATCAAAGTCATGAAACATAGTTGAGTTGACATTTTTACATTATTAGCAACTTTGTCATATTTCACAATTTCAAGAGAAGTAGATGCATTATGTTCATTCTTGGCTTGATATGAACCTTATTAGACAAAGGCAATTTGCATCTTGTTATTTTTGAGGAGTCTAGCATTTTGCTTTCCTTCCCTCGAATAACCAATACAATCTTTGATCAAGGGAGATATTGCAATCGAGTATCCACTACGTCCATATTGATCTTCTCCTTGTCAAAAAGGCCACCCTTAGGTTTGAAAGTGCATCTAGGATAGATTCCCGTGAGTTCTGATTATTAATGACAACACTTAAAGGACTAAAGAGCATCGTGAGTGAAAGTACATGTGATTGAAAGTGGAATGGAATTGGAAACACTCAAGAAGGAAAAACAACGAAAATGTGTTGAAAAACTCGATGAGTAGAATATAGGTTTTAAAATTCATTGTGTCGAGTTTACCTTGTGGTAAAGAGTTCTCAACAAGTCAAGTGCTTGAGAATCACCTAAGAGCTCATAGTCCATTTAGGTTTAGTTGGAGAGACGAGTCGAGGAAGCCTTAAGGATAAGGCTAGACATGTCTGGGCTAGAAGGCTGGACTAGTCCGGTCACATGAGACTGATCCGATGATAGGCGGACCAAGAGTTATTGTATGAGTTCGGACTTGTCCGTTTGGGAATGGACTAGACTGTGGTGAGTGGTTTGAGCCTTTCTGGGACTAAGTCCTCAAAGGTCGGACTAGTCCGACCTGACAAACTTGTCTGTTTCTGCACGGAGCAGGAGGTACTGTGTGAGATCAGACTAATTCGTTGTGGGTTAGACTAGTATGTTTGGAATTGGCTGCAGGGACTCGGTCCGGGTAGGCCGAACTTGTCCGCCTTGGAGGAGGGGGGGGGCGGACTAGTCTGCCTACCAGACTTGTCTATTCTCACCTAGAAAAGCAGTTTCTAAGTGAGATCAGACTAGTCCGTCCTTGGACTAGGCCGTTGTTGGACAAACTAGTCCATGGACATGTGACCATTTGAATTAAAAAGGTGGCGGGCACTTTTGTGGTTGGTCAAGAGTGACTTAAGTGGTCCCCTCTAGTTGTACTAGTTTGTGGTCTGAGGCCGGACAAGTCTGCACATTTTTGGAGGCAACCGCTAAGTGTCGGGACCCCTATAAAAAGGGGTCACGCGGCTTTCCCATGCCCTCACTCAAACCCTAGCACCGCCATAGCTTTTCAAGAGCCTTCCAAAGACTTCCTCTTCACATCTTTGAGCCCTATGAGCGAATTTTCAGGGTTCATGGGATTTGTGAGAGAGGAGAGAAGGAGTTGATTGTTCTTTGAGCTCTTGGTTGATTCTCTCGATTTGAGTCATTTTGATTTGTGATTCGACCTCTTTTTGAGCTGTAAGATTGTGGGAGCCTCAGATTGTGAGTTGCTCCAAGAATCATTGTATTCACCACGTTTAGTGGAAGAACAAGTCGGCCTTAATGGTGGCTTGGTGAGGGTAAGGTTGAAAGAGACCCGATACTTCGTGAACTCCTCAATGGGGACATAGGCTTCGTGAAGCTAAGGCTCGGGATAAATGCGTGTGTCTCTTGCTTCATTTTACCTTCGTTCTTCGTTAGATCACATTTAGGTTTGTTACCATTCTTTGCTTAAATCCTTTGATCCACCTAGCAAAACTTGCTTCTGATACTTGCAATTGTTATACTAGGTTGCTAGATTGTATATCTTCATTTCGCATTAAGTGGATCACTAAAAAACACATAAAATCACTCCTTACGTGCATTTACAAGTCCAGTCCGGACTAGTCCGCCCCCAGGCTGGACTAGTCTGCCCCTATTGTACTGATTTTATTTTAATTAAGTAAATTTCAGGTTTTAGCCTATTCACCCCCCTCTCGGCAACATTCAATTCGTACCAGAGCCTAACTCTCCCTAGAGCTTAATCGCTTGGAGAGGATATGGGGAAAATGGCGAGAAGGATTTGCTAATTCAAGACACCACTAGTACCAGCGAGAACAGCTCAAATGGCGAACAAGGACCAAAGCCTCCAGCCCTTAGATCAAGAACACGCAGAGGACCAAGTCATCTCCTCCCTTTGACATCGAAAGCAAAGATGAAGATGAAGAAGTGAAGCATTTTGCAGACCTTCTTCGAAGAGCAATTGATGAAGCCAAGAGGAGGAGAAGGCTTGAGAAAGAGAAGAAGCTCAAGAAGAGTGGAGAAACTACACTCGATATCCTTTTAACTATGAGCACTTGAACTCTCATTGAAACTACTTGTCTATTCCTATGGGCAAACCTCCACATTTCGATGGCACTAACTATGCCACATGGAAGCGTAACATGAAGTTGCATCTTATTTTTCTCAATCCTACACTTTGGCATATTGTTTGCATAGGTGTAGATATCCCCGTGGATGACGAAGTGCTTAATCCCGAGCAAGAATAACAAATCCACTGTAACACTCAAGCGGCGGTTGTGCTCAACTCGTCGTGGATACAAGAAAAAAATCAATAAGGTGGACGGGTTGGGGCAAGCCAAAGAGATTTGGGATATGCTCAAGATTGCATATGAAGGCAACCGATCCGATTGAGATGATCGAGGGGGAACTTGGAAGATTTGCATTGGAAGATGGTGAAACCCCTCAAGAGATGTACAACCGACTCAAAATGCTCATCAATAGGAGTTGAGCATACATATGCAAGAAGTGGACATACAATGAAGTGGTTAAGAGGATGATAAAGCTTTCATACTGCGGAATGTGACCCTTTGCACCCTCATCTGAGAGAGTCCCAACTTCGACAAGATGACTCCAGATGAGGTGCTTGGGAAGATCATCAACCATGAGATGATGGAGATGGAAGCACGCCACATCAACGACCTTGCCAAGGTCACATCCTCCAAGAAGAATGGCATTTCTCTCAAAGCCTCAACCAAATCCAATGGCAAAGAGGTACAAGCATCAAGCAATGATGAAGAAAGTGAATAAGAAAGCACTAACATGGATGATGAGGAGATGGCCTTCTTCACCAAAATGTTAAAGAAAATGATGAGGAAAAAAGAGTGTCCAACTATAAGAGCAAAGGCAAGGAGAAGAGCAAGTCAAGGTCCAAGTGAGCTTTCTACAACTGTGGCGAGTATGGGCATTTCATTGTATATTGCCCATACGAGAAGGAAGAATACAAGAAGAAGATAAAGGATGGAAAGCCACAAGAGAGGAAGATGTTCAAGAAGAATAAAGCACATGGGCAAGCCCATGTTGGGTTTTGTAAAAATGTCAACCAATTGTTGTTCGGTATCTACATGGTGAAGCACAATGTTTCCTTTTTCAACATTATCATGGAGAAAGTTATACCTAATGTCAATATGCTTTGTTCTAGAATGTTGCACAGGGTCTTTAGCAATGCAAATGATACTAGTGTTATCACAAAACAATGGAACACTATCTTGTCCTAAGTGCTTGAACAATCCAAAGAATTTGTGAGCAAGCGGTAGCAGCGGCTACATATTCAGATTCAGCTGTGGATTGTGCAACTGAACTTTTTTTAGAGGACCAAGCAACAAGTGAATTACCAGGAAAATGATAAGCACCCGAAGTACTTTTCCTATCAATTCTATAATGTCCAAAATCAGCATCCGAAAAAGCTTTCAAAGTAACGGTTGAGGAAGAAGGAAGAAAATTGACAAATTCGTGAGTTCCATGTAAGTATCTGGGAATTCTTTTGACGGTTTGACAATGTGAAACACGTGGGGAAGCTTGAAACTATGCACAAAGATATACGCTGAATTGTATGTCCGGTCTTAATGCCATGAGGTATAAAAGTGACCCAATCATGCTTCTATATTGTTTTTGATCCACGGGTTCACCATCTTCATCAAGTTCAAGTGTCATTGCTGTACCCATTAGTATCCGAAGAGGCTTGCTTTTGTCCATGTTGAAGCACCTTAGGTCTTTTGTATACTTCGTTTGATGCACAAAGGTTCCGTCCTTGGTTTGCTTGATTTGCAAACCCAAAAAGTACATGAGTTCTCCCATCATACTCATCTCAAATTTTTAACTCGTCATAGCTGAAAACTTAGATACAAGATCATGAGAACCACAACCTAATATAATATCATTCACATACACTTGAACAAATAATGAGTCATTGCCATGCTTAAGCACAAAAAGAGTTTTATAAACCTTGCACGTGGTAAACCCCTTTTAAGGTAAGAATATTTTTAACCTATCATAGCATGCTCTATGGGCTTTTTTGAGACTATACAGGGCTTTGGACAGTTTGTAAACATGATTAGGAAAATCTGGACTTTCAAAACCCGGTGGTTGCTTGACATAAACCTCCTCATCTATGTAGCCATTAAGAAAAAGACTTTTAACATCCATTTGATATAGCTTAAAACAAAATTCTAATGGCTTCTAATCTAGGAAAGAGCAAAAGTTTCATCAAAATCTAGACCTTCAACTTGTGTGAAACCTTGAGCAACCAACCTAGCCTTATTCCTAACCACAACCCCATTCTCACTTCGTTTATTTTTAAACATCCATTTAGTTTCAATTAAAGTGTGACCTTGAGGTGGAGGTACAAGTTTCCAAACATTATTTCTTTCAAAATTTTCTAACTCTTCTTGCATGGCAATAATCCAAGATTAATTAGTGAGTGCGTGTGATATATCTTTAGGTACAAAAGAAGCAACAAAAGCAGAATGATCATGAGAGTTTGGATCGCAAAACCTGGACCGTGTGACTCATTCATGCAAGCTTCCAATGATTTGTTGTGGAGGATGAATTTTGAGGATGCGAAGGGGCGTAGACACTTTACAAGTTCCTTCTTTTTCATGTTCACCACATATTGAAGAACATGTGGCTTGAGGACGATCTATACTAGCTGCAGTAGTTGTTGGTGCTGGTAGTAATGCAAAATCAGTAGCACGATCAACGTCATTTGGTTCTGAATTTTTGGGCAGCAGCACCACTTCTTCATCTTCTTCGATGAAAAATACTCTCCCCCTGCGGATATGGATCTGGTCCTTCAATATTAGAGCTAGTACCTGGGCTAGCTTCATCAAAAGAAACCTCACAAGTCTCCACAATTTTGTTAGTATCAAGTAAACGCACACGGTAGTCTCTAGTATGAGATGGATAACCAAAAAAAATGCCATCAACAGATCTAGGTTCAAATTTATCAAGATTACCATGTTTCTTAACAAAAAATTTACAACCAAAGACCCAAAAGTGAGT
This sequence comes from Tuctoria greenei, assembly GCA_036927565.1. Taxonomy (NCBI): domain Eukaryota; kingdom Viridiplantae; phylum Streptophyta; class Magnoliopsida; order Poales; family Poaceae; genus Tuctoria; species Tuctoria greenei. The sequence goes on along the minus strand of JAYESD010000004.1, from coordinate 42,655,738 downwards.
GACACTAGGCCTATGCCCAAACTGAAGTTCATATGGTGTTTTTCCTAGCTTAGCATGCAAGAAAACACAATTTGAGACATAACAAGCGGTTGCAATTGCATCAGCCTAAAATTTTCTAGGAGTTTGTGTAACACCCTCATTTTCATGCATAATGAATTACATACATCCTCATACATGTTTAACAATAAGCCATGCAAAAGGGAACAAGATTAAAATGAAATTAGGCTTAAACTGGAAATTTTAGTCTGTCAGGGTGCGGACTTGTCCAGCCTCTGAACCGAACTAGTCCGGTATCCCTGTCCCCTGTTCAGGAAAATCAGTTTTCTTCACAAGTGTGAACTTGTTAAGCCATAACCCCGGACTAGTGTCCCCATTGTTATTCAGAAAATACAGTTTCTTCAGAGTCTAGACTTGTCTGACATAAAGTGCGGACTACTCTGATTCCTTCTCTGATGTTCCCGAACTTATCCGGCCAGGCTTGTCTGTTTTTCTCTATTGCCAAAAAGACTAGTCCGGCTCTAAATGCAGACTAGTCCAGCCTTTGGGGATCAACTCGGATTCCATTATTTCTCCACGATTTTTTTGGGTAATTGCCGTAATTGGGCCGAAGAACTTCGTGCTGAACCTAAGAGGAGCCCAAGTGGACCCCACCTCGGCCCCTACACGTCCCCCACCGAATTCTACTTGGAATTCACCCTGAAACTCTAATTCTCCACCTCTATATAAACAATCAAATACCCCACACCTCTCTACCCCAATTGAAAATTTTGCCTTGTTGCCGACGTCAAGATCAAGTCCAGAAGCAAGGAGAAGGAGGAGAAGAAGGGGAAGGGCAAACCAAGATCGATCTTCATCGACTTTTCAATGAATTGATGATTTTCAACACCAAAGCTTCGTCAACTCATCTTCATCAACCCCAATCGCCAAGATTCAATGTCCCACGCCCATACTTTGATCTTTGGATCTCTAAACATGTGGTATACCCTCTACATCCAAGTTTCTACGTCAATTCAACACTAATTCATGAAAATCAGAGAAATCCTAATTTTGTAGTCTGCGTAGTGTGGACTAGTCCGTCCCTGACATCAGACTAGTCCGGTGTCTGAATCTATATAACTCCTGAATTGAACAGAATTAAATCCAAATTGACTCGAATCAATTCCAAACCTGTCGAAACTTGTTAGAAACTATTGTAACTAGTTAGTAAACATTATTAGAAACTCATTAACAAGTTTTACCTCACAATTGCAATAATCATGAATATCATGGCATATTGAGTACTATATGAGCGTTATTTGATTGAATTATGTGTTTTGCATGTTTGTCGCTCAGAATAGAAGGAGTTGTCGTAGAGAGTGCTTTTGAGGACCTGCAGAACCAGAGTTTCAAAGCCTTCGATCCAAATCAGGATCAGGAGCAAGGCAAGTGTCCTTGACCATATTGATCCCGTTTTAAAGGTTTTGTTTGAAAAATTGCATGTTTGTGTTGAAACTGATGGGAAAACCCAATTGTAGGAGTTTACTAGTTTTGTATGACCATCCTTGTCGCTTGAACACTATGTAGAGAGTCGAGAAGGGTATTTTGCACTTTTTGCTTCGCAATGCTCAATTGGGTTTGGGAATCAACTATAATGCTTAATTATGAACTGTTGAAAATGTGAATGATGAGAATTGGTAATAATGACCCTTTAGGACCATGGTGCCTAGGGATCTAAGCAAGTTGGTTATGTGGAATGGGTTGGACTGTTTTAGCGGTTTTGCTTGCTTTAGATCTAAGGACCGGTTCGTGGAGTGACCATCCAAGATTTACAGTGCCACCACAGGGCCAAGTATGTATGCAGCTTAGATGACTAATTAGTGTATTCCTGGTAATGTTTGGACTATTAAGAAGTCTCGGGGAAGAGGTAGGTGGATGGGATTATAATTGATGGTGGGACTACCTTGGGATCCGAATGGCTCAAGAGGGGGCCCTTGGTTGGATGTGCTCAGTCGGAGACATCACCACCGGTGAAACCTCAGTGGGGTCTAAATAAGCTAGTAATTGATTTGTAAAGGCATTTTGTAGTCTCTTGGCCACACACCAAAGGAAGTGTGAGACGGCATAATTGAGATTCCTTAGTCATCGAAAGGTGATGAAATCACGAATTTGTGGGTAAAGTGGTACAACCTCTTTGAGATCTACGTGTGTTGAATACATTGGCTATGGCGATGAAATTTTTGAATTCTACCAAAACACCTTTTTAACAAGGTTTGACTTTAGGTCCGAGCTCCAACAAGGTCCCACGATAGGTCTGGCTTTTTTTGGGTAGCTCCAGCAAGGTCGGACATAAGGTCCGACTTTCTTTGGCTAGGTCCAACTTCTTTGTCTAGGTCCGACTAGCTTTGGTTAGCTCCAGCTTTAGGTCCGACTAGCTCTGGTAAGCTTCGACGCTAGGTATAATTAGCTTTGGTTCGCACCGACGCTAGGTCCTGCTAGCTTTGGTGAGTTCCGGCGCTAGATCCTTTTAGTTTTGGTAAGCTCCGGTTCAAGGTTCGTTTAGCTTTGGCATGGTTCGGAGCTTGATCCGAGTGGTTCTGCTTTTAACTTTAAAAAATTCGTACTTCCTTTACATTGATGGAAAGTTTGCTTAGTAATCTTTTACTAAGTTTTTTAGTGTGTTTTGGTGGTTATGGCTGATATCATTTTTGCTATAGTTTGCAACATGCTTATGTGAGGTGCTCACGTAAGGTGTTGTGGTTATCGGAACTAATGAGAGTCAAGTCGAGGACTTGTGCTCGGAAGTATCGGTTGTTTATTCATGTGTAGGTGTTGCTTGAGTTCAAGACATGGCTGGTGACGGGATCCATTGGACTAGTCTCAGGGAGGAGATGAGGTTCCAACAACCAAGTTCGGGAGGAATGGTGGTTGATCTGATCAGGAGGTCACGCATGATGATTGAATCAAGGGCAATGCATGTGAAGGAAATTAGACATCGTTGGAAGATGTTTGCACGTGTGCAAGGAGTGCATGGACGTGGTTACATGGTCCCGAGGCGTGATGAAGAGATGTGGACGTAATGAATTGGTCTGAAAGGTCCAACCGACTAGGTTATGGACTCAGGCTGCGGCTGAGTCGTGTTTGACTCAAATATGGAAAGATTTGAGTTGGTTATGATAGGATTTCGTGTGGGTCATGAATTTGAGTTGTTTTAGGAATGTGAGATACGTTCCTAAGGTGTTTGGAAGTCTTAAAATTGCTTCTATCTGCGTATAGAAGAGTCTTGAGCAGTTACGGAGAGTTTCGATTCGTGCATTGAGTAGGATTAGAGTCCTAGTTAGGTTTGGGTTGGCCTAAGGGCTGGTTATATAAGCAAGGGAGGCCAGAGCTCACGAGAGACGACTTTGGAGCTGTTCCTTGTGAGTTTTGATCAATAAAATTTGTAGTCTAAAGGATCTTTTGTGCCTTGTTCGTCCAACTTGTTTTCGTCAAGTCTTTCTCATCGAGTTTCTGCACAGCACTACCTTTCTTCGGTATCATAACTCAAGTTTGACAGATTCGATCGAAGTGATTCTTTTTAGGTTGTCTTCACAACTTGACTTTCTATCATCTATTAAAATGTCACGATCATTGAATTTGTGGTTTCAGATCTACACGAGGTTCTTTGCAGTGTTCCAAAACTGTTTTTTTAGGTAGGACAGATTGACCTTTGTTTGATCTTTCGATCGTAACTTGAGTTTTTCTCGACGGATTTTCGTGATTCTTGTTGTGACATCTTCGTGACTTGATTATATACAATATATACTAGTTTTGTCTTAGTTGAACACGTTTAGATTAGTTGCACACATGGTTTCTTTAACAGATTGTTTTTCTGCTGAGGGGTGTTTTCGTTGCTTCCGCTGAAAAGTTTTAATCTACCATTCACCCCCCTCTGGTAGCTTTACACGAGCTCTTCGATCCTACAACATCTTCAGAGTGTGTATAAAACTATCATGATAGCCGTCCTCCTGGCCATGAGCAACCTGGATCATCAATTTGAACATAAACATGATTTCATGGCTGGAATTGAATTGTGAGTTGGAATTGGTTAATTAATTGGATTTGATATATGATATTGATGAATTTGAGATATATGAGCAGTTATGAGTTGTTTATGGTTTATTATTTCAGGAATTGGTTATTTAAGTTGAAATTGATGTTATTTGGGATATTTTGGGAAGGGCTACACTTAATGATCATAATATTGCATTTTGAATTGTTTCGAATGTACTTTTATGCAAATAGCCATTATTTATTACTATTCCTTGTTTAAGCTACATGTCATACTTTCCCACACTTGCTGAGTACGACATGTGCTCACCCTTGCCGTTCTCCCAACAAATCCAGACGCAGGCGACCAGGTGGAGTACGAGGAGGTCTTTGAAGAGTTTTAGGCGTTTGTTTTGCCGTCAAACTTGCCTGTGGAGTTGGAGCCATAGTGTTTAGTGTTTTTCAGCTGTAGTTTCATTAGATTTTGTATTCAAGACTATTTGGCTTGTAATAAGGTACTATTATTAGTATTACTATTCAAGACATGGTTTATATTTGTTTATCAATTGTGAATCATTTGTGTATTTGTATTAAACATCCTGGACACATATGCATCATGCTTGGTTCATTTTCGAAACCGGGTGTCACAAATTGGTATCAGAGTCGTGTTTGACTGTAGGATGCATTTCTAGGTAGAATGGACACCACAAATCACTTAGGACTTCTTTCCTATTCAAAATAAGCCTGTTTTGCACTAGTTTGCATTCCACTAGCTATATAATGTGGAAAATTTTGTGCTTTTTGCTGCTGCTATAATTTTTGCCGCTTTTCCATTTTTTTACGCAAATGCACATCCTCTCATCTAAATTTATGGATGCTGCAAATTTCAAAACTGATATTTGTGTTTTCCTCAATTTTTCTTATATTTTCTTATAGATGGCTCACACAAAAATGACAGCCCGCAAGAGAGCTCATTTTCCACCTCTTGGAAGCAAACTTAGGCTTCACAAGGAGTCGAAAATGGAACCAGCCCAAGAGGAGGAAGAAGTGAACCAACCCACAAAGGAAGTTGAGCATGCACATTCGAACACGACGGAGGAAGACCTCGAGATGGTGGAGTCCTATGATGATGGTGAGGGTGAGGAAGACCCTGAAATGGTGGAATGCTATGATAGCAAAGAAGAGGAGGATGATACACATGAGGGCAATGAAGATGAAGCCGAAGATGAGGAGGAACCACAAGAGCGTGAACCTGCTGACCATGAAGAAGTACCAGAAGCTCAAAGGAATGCATCGCAGCTTAGTGAAGCCAGAAAGTAGGACAAATGTAAAGTTTATCGTGATGCCCAAGAATTCCATTCCGACGGCATCGATGGAGGATTTGCAGCCAGACAATTGAAGGAGTTCCTTGATTTATGCAAGATGCACCCGGAGTATTATGTCATGAGGATTCCTCACCATAGATGTGAAGAATGGAGGGCTCAAGTTACTGTTCTTGTTAGAGATGAGGTGGTTACCCGACATTTGCATCCACATGGAGAGCCACCAGGGAGCAAGCTATTGATGATGTCGCTTGGGATGCACTAACTAGATTGTTCCACGTCAGGGAGCAAGATATAGGTACTAGCTTTAAGCTGCACCCACAACCTAAGAAGGAGACAAGGGATATCTTAAGACCGCAAGATGGAGCTCAAATCGGTTCTCGTGCCACTGACAGATGTCATGAAGTATTGGTGAACTTGGGAAATCGCTATGCTGATGCCATGGAAGAGATCCGCTACCCCCGTAAGAAGTTGTTTGTCATGGAGAAGCAAGAGGAAGTCTGTGCCACTATGGAGGTCAACGGTGTAGCAACCTCTCCAGCGCCTACATGGACGGTCAACTCACCCTGGCGCTCACTCATGTATGCCTCGCCACCGCCGTCGCCTTCGCCGCCTCACGGTCAGGACAACCATAGTTCACATGATTAAGTCTAGGTCTCCTGTTTAGAAGTTAGAAAAGCATTTAGATCACCTTAGTAATATTTAGCGTGGTGTGCTAAATTTTCTTGGTGTGTGCTTGTGTTTGTGTGCTTTGTGCGGGTTGTGAGACGTCTAGTGTTTTGTCCACATCCGCACGTAGTAGAGAGTTGTAAGATCCTTGTCCACATCCTCTAATAGGGTTATAGTATTAATAAAGGAGTTGTTTAGTTACATATACCTTGATGCATATAGTTGGGGTGTTTCTTTTCATATTCTAAATTCTTCTGTATCTACTATTCTTTCACCAACAGGATGCTGAGGACTCATAACCAGAGATATGCCAATGGTGAGGAGGATAGCAATGAAGCACCTCAGAACAAACAGGGACCTGCACAGGGAACTATCAACCTTGAGTAGCTATTGGTGATGTAGAACCAGCTCATGCAGACTATGATACACACTATGGCATAGCTGCAAGCTGGCAACAACATCCAGCACCACATGTCGCCACCACCGCCACCCCCGCCACATCACAAGCTTTTGGGAGAGTTTATGAGGACCATGCCGTCTACTTTTGCTCAAGCCACAAATCCAATAGAAGCTGATGATAGGCTGAAGTCAGTTGAGAAGAAACTTGCTATCGTTCCATGCAGTGATAGGGAGAAGGTTCTTTTTTCTTCACACCAGTTGATTGGAGCTGCTACAAACTGGTGGGGATCCCTTTGCAATGCTCACGCTAATCATGAAGGAATCACCTAGGCTGAATTCAAGGAGAAGTTTCGTTCTCACTGTGTGCCAGAGGGAGTCATGATACTGAGAAGGCAAGAATTTGAAAACCTCAGACAAGGGTGGATGAGTGTGAGTGAGTATCTCAATGAATTCACTCAACTGTCAAGATATGCTCTAGAAGACATCAGTACTGATAGCAAGAAGCAATATCTGTTCATGAGGGGTCTCAACAACAAAATTCATGTTTAGTTACTCAATGCTGACTATGCAAACTTTCAAAAGCTGGTTGATAAGGCCATTGTGGTTGAGAACAAGATTCGTGAGATGGAGCTAGATCACAAGAGGAAGATGCCATATCAAGGAAAGCCACAATGAAGAAATGTTCATCCTCGCTATGCACCACCTACTGCACCATATTATAACCCGTCTGCTGCTGCATACCGCCCTGCTTATCCACCGGGACCGCAATAGCCAATGCGGCAACACCCACCTATGCAAGCACCTCGCTTACCGATGCAGCCTACGCCACGCCCAAATATGCCTGTCTATGATCAAAACCAGCCCGACCTAACTTTGTTGGCACCACAGGTGGAAAGACTTGCTATAATTGTGGTCAAGTGAGAAATTTTGCAAATCAATGCCTGAAGCCAAGTAAAGGACAGATGAAAAATGTTCCAAGGAAGAATCCTAGGCCAGATGGATGAGCAACTCAAGGCTATTGAGGACCACACAATTTTGCTCATGGCAAAGTGAACCATGTATCTGCAGAAGAGGCTCAGCAAGATGAAGATGTTGCAAGTGGTATGTTTCTCACAAACTCCAACCCTGCTACTATATTATTCATCTCATCAAAGTATGTTGCAAAGCATAGCATGCCCATATCATACCTCAAGTTTACTTTGTTGGTTAAATCTCCTGGAGGAGAGATTGGGACAAATATATTATTTCCAAAAGTAAGTATTTCCATAAGGGGGGGTAGAATTTGTTGCCAACCCTGTAGTCCTGAATTCTCAGGGCTTGGACATCATACATGGAATAGATTAGTTAAGGAAGCATAACAGAGTGATTCAGTGTGCCACTCGGACAGTGCAATTGACAAATGAGGAAGGAATCAATATAGAGTTCAATGCAGTTCATCCGACGACCGAAAAGGCAATGGTAAATCATGCAGAATGAGTGACCTTGGAGGAGATTCCAGTTGTTTGAGAGTACCCAGATGTGTTTCCTGAGAAATTGACAGGTATGCCACCTGATCGTGACATCGATTTCATCATTGATTTAATACCTGGAACTGTAACTATAGCAAAGAGGCCATATAGGATGCCTCCTAAGGAATTAGTAGAGCTCAAGAAGCATATTCAAGAGCATTTAGAGAAGGATTTTATACGCCCAAGTTCATCGCCATGGGGAGCCCCAGTGCTTTTCATAGATAAGAAGGATGGATCCCAGAGAATGTGTGTGGATTATCAGTCTCTGAACAAGGTGAAAATCAAGAATAAGTACATGCTGCCCCGTATAGATGATCTGTTCGACCAGATGAAGGGAGCCAGAATATTCTCTAAGATTGATTGGTCTTCAGTTTGGATACTTCCAAATGAATATTAGACCATCAGACATACCCAAGACAACTTTCAGGACACGGTATGGATCTTATGAGTATACGGTAATGTCATTTGGATTGACTAATGCACGTGCGTACTTCATGTATCTTATGAATAAGATTTTCATGGAGTATTTGGACAAGTTCTTGGTAGTGTTCATTGATGACATTACGATCTACTTGAAGAGTGAAGTGGATCACGAAGAGCATTTAAGGCTAACATTGCAGAAATTGTGAGAGCACCAGTTGTATGCCAAGTTCAATAAGTGCCAATTTTTGTTCAGCAAGATATCATTCCTAGGCCATATCATATCTGGCGGGGGAGTGTCAGTTGACCCAGCAAAGGTTAGAGATGTGCTAAAGTGGGAACCGCCACATAATGTGAAGGAGATAAGGAGTTTTCTAGGAATGACTGGATACTACTATCGATTCATCAAGGACTTTTCCAAGATAGCGAAGCCGATGACTGAGCTATTAATGAAGGAGGAGCCTTTCAAGTGGAGTCAAGCTTGTCAGGACAGCTTTGAGGAGCTAAAGAAGAGATTGACAACAACACCTGTGTTGGTATTGCCAGATGTGAGCAAGAGTTTTGACATCTATTGTGATGCGTCAAGGCAAGGACTTGATTTTGTATTGATGCAAGAAGGCCGAGTAGTAGCTTACGCATCTAGGCAATTGAAGAAACATGAGAAGAACTATCCGACACACGATCTCGAAATTGTAGTCGTAGTGCATGCATTGAAGATTTGGAGACATTATGTCCTTGGTCATAGATGCGAGATCTATACAGATCATAAGAGTCTCAAGTACATATTCACTCAGACGGATCTAAATTTGAGGCAACAAAGATGGTTGGAACTCATTAAGGACTATGATGTGGGAATCAACTATCAAGCCAACGTAGTGGCTGATGCCTTGAGTCGAAAGGGAGCATGCCACCAGCTTAACGTCAGGGAGTTGCCACCCGAGCTATGCAAGGAGTTTGAATGGTTGGATCTTAGATTTTTGAATGAGATGGGAGCAATGGAAGTGAATCCGACCCTGGAACAAGAGATACGATAAGGTCAAACAAAGGACAAGGAAATCTTGGAAATAAAGGAAAGGACCCAAGAAGGGAGAGAATTCAGATTTGATGAGGATGACCAAGGTACTCTATGGCTTGGAAAACAGATTGTTGTGCCTCATGAGAAGTGTCTCCGATAGTTGATATTGAAGGAGGCACATGACTCGCCTTACTCTATCCATCCTGATTGTACAAAGATGTACAAGTACTTGAAGACACGCTACTGGTGGGATGGTATGAAAAGGGACATAGCGGAATATGTAGCCCTATGTGATATATGTCAATGAGTCAAAGCAGAACATCAAAGGCCAACCGGATTATTACAACCCTTGAAGATCCCATAATGGAAGTTGGAAGAGGTTGGTATGGATTTCATTGTTTGTTTGCCTTGCACTTCAGCTGGATATGATTCGATATGGGTTATTGTGGATTGATTGACGAAATCAACGCATTTCATTCCTTTCAAGACTACTTATAGTGGAGCCAAGTTGGCATAACTGTATATGGGAAGAATAGTGTGTTTACACAGAGTGCCCAAGAAAATAGTGTCCGATAGAGGTTCTCAGATTACTTCGAGGTTCTAGCAAAAGCTGCACGAGTCTATGGGAACTCAATGGAATTGCAGTTCTGCATATCACTCTCAAACGGATGGATAGACCGAAAGAACAAATCGAATTTTGGAAGACATGCTAAGAGCCTGTGCGTTGAAGTACGGAGGAAGTTGGGACAAAAGTCTGCCATATGTTGAATTCTCCTACAATAACAATTATCAAGCTTGAAGATGTCACCATATGAAGCATTGTATGGGAGAAGGTGTAGAACACCCTTGTTTTGGAATGAGATAGGGGAAACTCAAGTATTTGGACCTGATGTGATCCAAGAGGCTGAAAAGCAAGTGCAGACCATCCACGAGAACTTAAGGGTTATGGAGATAATAGACGATGAAGCTTATCTTTCGAGGTGGGAGGCTTTGTGTACCTCAAAGTGTCACCTATGCGAGGACACAAGCATTTTAATGTCAAAGGCAAGTTAGCACCTCGCTATATTGGAACATTCAATATTTTGGACAAATGGGGAGAAGTAGCCTATAAACTGGAGATGCCTGCAAATCATTCGAAAGTTCATGTCGTGTTTCATGTTTCTCAGCTCAAGAAGTGCTTGAGGGTACCAGAAGAGCAAGTATCGATGGAAGATTTGGAGCCTGAGGAAGATTTGACCTATGCCAAGCAACCTATCAAGACTTTGGAAACCATGGAGAGGGTCACGAGGAACAAGGTGATTCGATGGTGCAAAGTGCAATGGAAGCATCATACAGAATCGGAAGCAACATGGGAGCGAGAAGATGATCTCAAGAAGGAATTTCCCTATCCCTTTCCTTTTGTTTCGAATATCGAGGGCAAGATTCATTTTAAGACGGGTATATTTGTAGCACCCTCATTTTCATGCATAATGCATTGCATACATCCCCATACAGGTTCAACATTAAGCCATGTAAAAAGCAACAAGATTAAAATGAATTTAGGCTTAAACTGGAAATCAGTCTATTAGGGTACGAACTTGCTCGACCTCTGAACCGGACCAGACCAGTATCCCTATCCCCTGTTCAGAAAATCTAGTTTTCTTCATAAGTGCGAACTTGGTCGGCCATAACCCTGGACTAGTTCGGTGTCCCCATTGTCATTCAAAAAATATAGTTTTTTCAGAATCTGGACTGGTCTGGCATAAAGTGCGGACTAGTCCAATTTCTTCTCTGATGTTCCCCGGACTTGTCCGTTCAAACTTTTCCGCTTTTGTCTGTTGCCAAACAGACTAGTCCGGCCCCAAATGCGGACTAGTCCAGCCTTCGGGTATCAACTAGGATTCCATTATTTCTCCACGATTTGTTTTGGGGTAATTGCCTTAATTGGGCCCAAGAACTTCGTGCCCAACCTTAGAGGAGCTCAAGTGGACCCCTCCTCGGCCCCTACACGCGCCCACCAAATTCTACTTGGAATTCACCCCAAAACCTTAATTCCCCACCACTATATAAACAACCCAATAACCCACACCTCTCCACCCCAATTGAAAGCCCTTGCTGCCACTGTTCCCTTGTTGCCGACATCAAGATCAAGTCCAGAAACAAGGAGAAGGAGGAAAAGAGGGAGAAGGGACAACCAAGATCGATGTTCATTGAATTTTCGATGAATTGATGATTTTCATCACCAAAACATCGTCAACTCATCTTCATCAACCCCAATCGCCAAGATTCAAAGTCTCACGCCCAAACTTTGATCTCTGGATCTCTAAACACCTGGTATACTCTCTACATCCAAGTTTCTACGTCAATTAAACACCTACCACAAATTAGAAAAACCCTAATTTTGTAGTCTGCGTGGCGCGGACTAGTCTGGTGTTTGAATCTGTAAAATTTCTGAATTGAACCGAATTAATTCCAAAATGCCTTGAATCAATTCCAAACCTTTCCAAACTTGTTGGAAACTATTGTAACTAGTTAGTAAACATTATTAGCAACTCATTAACAAGTTTTACCTCACAATTGCATTAATCATGCATATCATAGCATATTGAGTACTATATGAGCATTATTTGATTGAATTGTGTTTTGCATGTTTGTCGCTCGGAAAAGAAGGAGTTGCCATAGAGAGTGCTTTCGAGGACCTGCAGAACCAGAGTTTCATACCCTTCGATCCAAATCATGCTCAAGAGCACGGCAAGTGTCCTTGACCATATTGATCCTGTTTTAAAGGTTTTGTTTGCAAAATTGCATGCTTGAGTCGAAATTGATTGGAAAACCAAATTGTAGGAGTTTACTTGTTTTGTATTACCACCCTTGTCACTTGAGCACTATGTAGAGAGCCGGAAAGGGTATTTTGCACTTTTTTGCTTCACAATGCTCAATTAGGTTTGGGAATCAACTATAATGCTTAATTATGAACTGTTGAACATGTGAATGATGAGAATTGGTAATAATGACTCTTTAGCAACATGGTGCCTAGGGATCTATGCAAGTTGGTTATGTGGAATGGGTTGAACTGTTTTGGCGATTTTGCTTGCTTTAGATCTAAGGACCGGTTTGTAGAGCGATCATCCAGGATTTATAGTGCCACCACAGTGCCAAGTATGAATGCGGCTTAGCTGACTAATTAGTGTATTGCTGGTACTGTTTGGACCATTAAAAAGGCTTGGGGAAGGGGTTGTCGGATGGGTTTATAGTTGATGGTGGGACTACCCTGGGATCCGAAAGGCTCAAGATGTGGCCCTTGGTTGGATGTGCTCAGTTGGAGACATCACCACCAGTGAAACCTCAGTGAAGTCTAAATAGGATAGTAATCACTTTGTAAAGGCTATTTTGTGATCTCTTGGCCACACACCAAAGGAAGTGTGACACGGCATAATTGAGATTCCTTAGTCATCGAAAGGTGACAAAATCACGAACTTGTGGGTAAAGTGGTACAACCTCTGCAGAGTGTGTCTAAAACTATCATGATAGTCGTGCTCCCGGTCATGAGCAACCTAGGCCCTCACATGATTAGAATGTGTACTTAAACATGGTTTCCTGGTTGGAATTGAATTGGGAGTTGGAATTGGTTAATTAATTGGCTTTGGTATATGATATTGATGAATTTGAGATAAATGAGCAGTTATGAGTTGTTTATGGTTTATTATTGCTGGAATTGGTTATTTAAGCTTAAATTGATGTTATTTGGGATATTTTGGTAAGGACCACACTTGATGATCATAATATTGCATTTTCAACTGTTTTGAATGTACTTTTATGCAAATAGCTATTGTTTATTACTATTCCTTGTTTAAACTACATGTCATACTTTCCCACACTTGTTGAGTATGACACATGCTCACCCTTGCTATTCCCCCACCAAATCAAGACGCACGCGACCAGGAGGTCTTTGAGGAGTTCTAGGCGTGTTTTGCCGTCACACATGCCTGTGGAGTTGGAGCCTTAGTGTTTAGTGTTTTTCAGCTGCAGTTTCATTAGAGTTTGTATTCAAGACTATTTGGCCTGTAATAAGGTACTATTATTAGTACTACTATTTGAGACATGATTTATATCTGTTTATCAATTGTGAATTATGTTTGTATTTGTGTTAAACATCATGGGTACACATATGCATCATGCTTGGATCATTTTCGAAACCGGGTGTCACAGTTTGATATTCATCAAGCATAGTCTTAGCCATCTCAATTAAGGTTCTGTTCTTTCTCTCTACAACACCGTTTTGTTGAGGTACATATGGTGAAGAAAATTTATGTTCTATTCCATTTTTTGCACAAAAGTGATGAAACGATTGATTTTCAATTTTGGTTCCATAATCACTTCTAATTACTTTTAAAGATACTGGGTGATCGATTGATAATATAAGAAATAAAGTTCTAAAGTGACTAAAAGATTCATTCTTAGATGCCATAAAGTAAACCCAAGATTATCTAGAATAATCATTAATAATCACAAGAGCATACCATTTACCTTCAAAAGATTGAACACGTGAAGGACCTACAGTGTCAAGGTGCAAAAGTTGACTCGGTCTAGTTGTCATGATCATTGTGAGAGGAGTATGTGAACCTACAACCATCTTAACATGTCTACAAGAAGAGAACACAATTTCTTTGTCCCCCTTAAGCTTAGGCAGCCCACGTATGCGATCAAGAGCACTAACACGCGTAAGATGATCAAAGCCTACGTGACCAAGTCTATGATGCCAAAAATATAAGTCTTTTGAATCATTAGCAACTAGACACCTATGCTTAGAGGATGACATATCAAAAGCAGCTTTAAAAACTCTTCCAAACTGAGACATGTTAAAAATGAGCTCACTATTTGAATCTACAACCTTGCAGCAATTTTTAGTGAAAATATTTTCCATATTTTCATCTAGCAATTGTGAAACAGAAAGCAAGTTGTATTTAAAATTTTTAACAAGTGCCAAATCTTTCAAAGTATAGTGATTATTTACCTTAACCGAACCTTTAACAATTATAGGAGTTGAAGAATTATCAGTAAAAGTAACATTCTCTACACGTGACACAAAAGAGAGGGAGGAGAACCAATTTTTGTTACCGGTCATGTGGTGTGAGCAACCTGAATCCACAATCCAAATGTTCTCCTTACTCAAGCGTGTAACCTACATAGAAGCACAACACATCGATGACTCAATACTAGGGTTAGTCAAAAGGTATTTAGGAATCCAGTACTGAGTCACACGACGTCCAACAGGAATAACACACAAAAGCTGAGATAGAACAACAGATTTTTGGGCCCAAGTTTGATGATTTTTGTACTCAACTAGTGACCTACGAGGTGTTACATGTGTAGCACAAAAAACAGTAGGTTTGGGAGCAAACTTTGCATGTTTTTGACTCACTACAGCAGGCTCCATGTTTCTAAATTTCAATTCAACATGTGAAGCAAATGTTGTTTAGCTAGTCTATAACAAAAATCTATGACATGTCCATCTCTATCACAGTAGGTACGATGAAATTTGACTTTGTGATCATGTCTAGATGATCAAGCAACATGGTTATTAGAAACTGAATGAGACAGCACCTCTGCAAATTTGAAAACCACTTCTTTTTGTTTAGGAACTGTTTGAATCAAAACACTTTCTAATGACTTTACAATTTTAGGTGGATGTGCCTTAGCATGAGCATGAGTAATAAAACATAAATCAGTTTTGTCATTGCAAGACTTGGAACAATTCAGCGGCAAGTTTAGTTTCTTATTCCAATTACAAAACCGCTCTAGTGTCCTATTCATGTCATCAAGTTTCTTAGACAAGTCTAGTCAGTTTTCACATGAAGTTTTTCCTTTTAGTTTGCAATTAGAACAATATTTAACTTCATGTGAATGAAAATCCTTGTTCAATATAGAAATCTCATTCATAGCAATGGGTAGTTTCTTATCAAGATCATCACAAGTAGAACAACGCAAATCAATTGTAGAACAACAAGAATCTTTCATGTTTTTATCATTAAGTGCAGAAAGCTTTTTGTTCTTATCAATTTTTAAGTTCAAGTTTATCAAGTGTGGAGGTGTGCGCACTTCTTAAAGAGGACAATTGTTCATATATAAGCTCACATGAGGAACAAGAATCATCACTAGGAATCAAAGTTTTTAAACCATTAATTTCAGATTCTAGTGATTCAATTTCAACAGCATTATCCCTAAGTTTTTTGTCCTTTTTCTTAGGTATAACGGTGTCACAAGAAATAGCATCACACATTTCTTCGCAAGTGGGACATAGCTCTTCATCATCACTGTTGTGTTCTGCTTCCTCCATACTTGATCTTGAGTTACTCGCCATGAAACACATAGTTGCCAAATTGTCTTCATCCTCATCACTTCTGGAGTCCACATCGCTCAAGTTGTTGTCTAGTCGTGGACTTGGGCTCGTACGGATTGGTTGTTTCTTCGTGTGCAGGTGTTGCTTGAGTTCAAGACATGGCTGGTGACGGGATCCATTGAACTAGTCTTAGGGAGAAGATGAGGTTCAACAACCAAGTTCGGGAGGAATTGTGGTTTAGTTGATCGGGAGGTTGCGCAGCATGTTTCAATCAAGAACAGTGCATATGAAGGTATCGTGGACGTCATTAGAAGATGTTTGCACGTGTCCAAGGAGTGCATGGACGTGGATACATGGTTTCGAGTCGTGATGAAGAGATGTGGACGTAAAGAATTGGTCGGAAAGGTCCAACCGACTAGGTTATGGACTCAGGCTGCGGGTGAGTCGGGTTTGACTCAAATATGGAATGATTTGAGTTGGTTATGATAGGATTTCGTGTGGGTCACGGATTTGATTTGTTTTAGAAATGTGGGATACGTTCCTAAGGTGTTTGGAAGTCTTAAGATTGCTTCTACCTGCGTATAGAAGGGTCCTAAGCAGTTATGGAAAGTTTCGATTTGTGATCTGAGTAGGATTAGAGTCCTAGTTGAGATTTGGTTGGCCTAAGGGCTGGTTTTATAAGCAAGGGAGGCCAGAGCTCGTGGTGCACGAATTTGGGGCTGTTCCTCTTGTGTTCTATTGAATAAAATTCGTAGTTTGAAGGAACTTTTGTGCCTTGTTCGTCCGACTTGTTCCAGACAATTTTTACTCGTCGAGTTTCTGCACAGCACTATTCGTCGGTGGTTTTATCATAACTCGAGTTTTACAGATCCAATTGACGTGATTCTTTTTGGGTTGTGTTCAAAACTTGATTTTCGATCATCTGTCAAAATTTCACGGTCATTGGATTTGTGGTTTTTTAACTATACGAGTTTCTTTGCAGCGTTCCAGAACTGTTTTTCTCGGGTATGACAGATTGACCTTTGTTCGATCTTTTGATCATAACTTGAGTTTCTCTCGAAGGATTTGAGTGATTCTTCTTGTACTTTCTTCGTGACTTGATTCTATATGATATATATCACTTTTGTCATGGTAAAACACTTTTATATTAGTTTCACACACGATTTCTTTAACAGATCGTTTTTCTACCGAAGGGGTTGAGATTTAATTGTTTCCGCTGCGTAAGATTTTTTTTTAAATCTACCATTCACCCCCCTCTGGTAGCTTTTCACGTGCTCTTCAATCCTACAATTGGTATCAGAGCCATGGTGCTCTAATTATTGTGATTTGGATGTGTTTTTGACTAATCATCATGGAGAAATACTCCGCCGAACCTTGTGTGTTTGCTGGTATTGATTTTTAGGTTTGGAAGGCACGGATGGAGGCCTTCATTCAGGCGCAAGGCTTTCCAATATGAGAGAAGGTGTACAAGCCTTATGAAGTGCCGTCAAATTATCAAGTTACAGCTACAAATCTGAGAGATGTCGACAACAACAAGGCTCGAAACTTGATCATACAAGGATTAACTCAAAGCGACTTCGACCGTGTTGCACACCTCCGATCTGCATACGATGTGTGGAAAGCACTTTGTGACTACCACAAAGGATCCAACACGATCAAAGAGGTAAGACAAGACATGTTCAAGAAAGAATACATGTGCTTCGAGATGCAACCCGGTGAGTCAATTGATGATCTCTTTGCTCGCTTTAATAAAATTCTCAGCAACTTGCATAGCGTCAATGTTAATTTTTCAAATGCTGAAAATGCTAGGCAATTGTTAAGTGCGTTAGACATGTCAATTTGGGAGATGAAAGTTACATCCATTCGTGAATCTACTGTCATGAGTACACTTACTTTAGATGTGCTATATTCCAAGTTAAAAACTCATGGAATTGACATAATATCACGTAAAAACCCCAACAAGTCTATTTCTTTTGTTTCACAAGGTGACATGCCTAGCTCCGGTCAATCTTCATCCTGTGGTACACTTGCTTTGTTGTCCTCTCTAACTCTTGAACAGATTGAGGAGTTTCCAAAGGAGGAGCTAGCACTTCTCACTACTAGGTTCTCAAAAGCATTGCAAAATGTGAGAACTATAAGGAGAGGAAGCTCCGGACCTCAACGATGTTTCGAATGCAGTAAGACAAGAAACTTTCGTACAGATTGTCCTAACCTTTCAGGTTCTACTTCCTGAGAAGAAAAACAATCAAGGACGAAGCAGTCCTCAACAAATGATAAAAAGAAGAAGAAGGGCTTTACAGGTCGCCAATTGGTGAACAGATTTATCTCCGCACTCTAGGAACTTGGCTCAAGCGATGTGGACATTGGAAGTGACAAAGATGAAGATGATTTGGCAAACTTGTGCTTCATGGCGGGCATGTCAAGATCGAGTATGGAGGTGGCTGAACACAACATCGACAATGAAGAGTTATGTCCTACTTGCGAAGAAATGTGTGATGCTATTTCTCGTGCCACTGTGATAGTTAAGAAAAAGGACAAAAAGCTTAGGGACAATGCTGTTAAAATTGAGTCACTAGAATCTGAAATTAATCCTTTAAAATCCTTGATTCCTACTGATGATTCTTGTTCTTCATGTGATTTAATATATGAACAATTGTCCTCATTAAGAAGTGGGCACACCTCCACACTTGATAAACTTGAGTTGGAAATTGAAAAGAACAGAGAGCTTGCTGCGCTTAATGATAAAAACTTGAAAGATGCTAGCTGTTGTACAATTGATTTGCATTGTTCTACTTGTGATGATCTTGATAAGAAACTAAAAGACGCTATGAATGAAATTTCAATATTGAATAATGATTTACGTTCTCATGAAGTAATAAATTGTTCCAATTGCAATAAAAGGAAAAACTTCATGTGAAAATTGCCTTGATCTGTCTAATAAACTTGATAACATGCATAGGACATTAGATCGGTTTTGTAATGGGAATAAGAACTTAAACTTGCTGCTGAATTCTTCCAAGTGTTGCAATGATAAAACTGGTTTAGGTTTTGATTCTCATGCTCATGCTAAGGCACATCCACCTAAAATTGTAAAGTCATTACGAAGTGATTTGATTCAAACAGTTCCTAAATAAAAAGAAGTGGTTTTGAAATCTGCAGGGGTGTTGTCTCATTCGGTTTCAAATAAAAATGATGTTTGCTCATCTAGACATGAACACAAAGTTAAATTTCATTGTATCTACTGTGGTAGAGATGGTCATGTCATAGATTTTTGTTATAGACTAGCTAAACAACGGAAAAGGGAAAGAATGATTGCTAGATCTCATAACTTTCATGCAAAATTTGCTGCACATATTAAACCGAATGACAGGAACATGCAACCTGCTGTTATGAGTCAAAAACATTCAATGTTTACCTTTGGACCTTCTGTTTTTGCCTCCAGAGCCACTGATTTTTGTGCTACACAAGTAACACCTTATAGGTCAGTAGTTAAGAATAAAAAATCTCAAACTTTGACTCATAAACCTGCTGTTTTATCTCAGCTTTCGCGTGTTTTTTCTGTTGCACGTCGTGTGACTCAGTACTGGATACCTAAATGCCTTTTGATAACCACAGTATTGAGTCCTCGACGCATTGTGCTTCTATGTAGGTTACATGCTTGAGGAAGGAAAACATTTGGATTGTGGATTCAGGTTGCTCACGCCACATGACCGGTAACAAAGAATGGTTCTCTTCCCTCTCTTTTGTGTCACGTGTAGAGAATGTTATATTTGTCGATAATTCTTCAACTCCTATAATTGCTAAGGGTTCGGTTAGAGTAAATGATCACTACACTCTGAAGGATGTGGCACTTGTCAAAAATTTGAAATACAAGTTGCTTTCTGTTTCACAATTGCTAGATGAAAATCTGGAAATTATTTTCAATAAAAACTGCTGGAAAGTTGTAGGTTCAAATAGTGAGCTTATTTTTAACATGTCTCGGTTTGGAAGATTTTTTAAAGCTAATTTTGATATGTCTTCCTCTAAGCATAGGTGTCTAGTTGCTAATGATTCAAAGGACTTATATTTTTGGCATTGTAGACTTGGTCACGTAGGCCTTGATCACCTAACGCGTGTTAATGCTCTTGATCGCATACGTGGGCTGCCTAAGCTTAAAGGGGACAAAGAAATTGTGTGCTCTTCTTGTAGAGATGCTAAGATGGTTGCAAGTTCACATACTTCTCTCACAATGATCATGACAACTGAATTGGGTCAACTTTTGCACCTTGACACCGTAGGACCTTCACGTGTTCAATCCTTTGGAGGTAAATGGTATGTTCTTGTGATTGTTGATGATTATTATAGATACTCCTGGTTTTACTTTATGGCATCTAAGAATGAAGCTTTTAGTCACTTTAGAACTTTATGTCTTAGATTATCAATTCAGCACCCAGGATCTTTAAAAGCAATTAGAAGTGATAACGGAACTGAATTTAAAAATCAATCTTTTGATCACTTTTGTGCTGAAAATGGAATAGATCATCAATTTTCTTCGCCATATGTGCCTCAACAAAACGGTATTGTAGAAAGAAAAAAACAAAACCTTAGTTGAGATGGCTAGGACTATGCTTGATGAATATCAAACTCCTAGGAAATTTTGGGCTGATGCGATTGCAACTGCTTGTTATGTCTCAAATCGTGTTTTCTTGCGCGCTAAGCTAGGTAAAACACCATATGAACTCCGGTTTGGACATAGGCCTAGTGTTATACACTATCGGGTCTTTGGTTGCAAATGCTTTGTTAATAAACATGGTAATCTTGATAGATTTGAACCTAGATCTGTTGATGGCATGTTTCTTGGTTATCTATCTCATACTAGGGCTATCGTGTGCTTTTACTTGACACTAACAAAATTGTGGACACTTGTGAGGTGTCTTTTGATGATGCTAGCCCAGGTACTACCTCAAACATTGCAGGTCTAGATCCATATCCGCAGGAGGAGAGCATTTTCGTTGAAGATGAGGAAGAGGTGGAGCTGCTGCCCGAAAATTTAGCAGCTAATGACATTGTTCCAGCTCCTGATTTTGATTCACAACCAGCACCAACGACCACCATTGCTGGTCCAGATCCTCCTCAAGTCACAAGCTCATTGATTTGTGATGAACATTAAGAAGAAGAAGCTTGTGAAGTGTACACTCCCCTTCGGGTTCTCAAAATTCATCCCCCACAATAGATTATTGGAAGCTTGCACGAACGAGTTACACGGTCCAGGATTTGCGATCCAAACTCTCATGATCATTCTGCTTTTGTTGCTTCTTGTTAACCCAAAGATATATCACACGCACTCACAAATGAATCTTGGATTATTGCCATGCAAGAAGAGTTAGAAAATTTTGAAAGAAATAATGTTTGGAAACTTGTACCTCCACCTCAAGGTCACACTTTAATTGGAACTAAATGGGTGTTTAAAAATAAACAAAGTGAGGATGGGGTTGTGGTTAGGAATAAGGCTAGGTTGGTTGCTCAAGGTTTCACTGTAGTTGAAGGTCTAGATTTTGAGGAAACTTTTGCTCCTGTTGCTAGATTAGGAGCCATAAGAATTTTGTTAGCTTTTGCTGCATCTAAAGGTTTTAAGATATATCAAATGGATGTTAAAAGTGCTTTTGTTAATGGCTACATAGATGAGGAGGTTTATGTCAAACAACCACCGGGTTTTGAAAATTCAGATTTTTCTAATCACGTTTACAAACTGTCCAAAGCCTTGTACGGTCTCAAATAAGCCCCTAGAGCATGGTATGATAGGTTAAAAACATTCTTACTTGAAAAGGGGTTTACCATGGGCAAGGTTGATAAAACTCTTTTTGTGCTTAAGCATGGCAATGACTCATTATTCGTTCAAGTGTCTGTGGATGATATTATCTTTGGTTGTGCTTCTCATGATCTTGTGTCCAAGTTTTCAGCTATGATGAGTTCAAAATTTGAGATGAGTATGATGGGACAACTCACATACTTTTTGGGGCTGCAAATCAAGCAAACCAAGGAGGGTAACTTTGTTCATCAAACGAAGTATACAAAAGACCTCCTAAGGTGCTTCAACATGGACAAAAGCAAGCCTCTTCGGACACCAATGGGAACAGCAACAACACTTGAACTCGATGAGTATGGTGAACCCGTGGATCAAAAAGAATATAGAAGCATGATTGGATCACTTTTGTACCTCACAACATCAAGACCGGACATACAATTCAGCGTATGTCTTTGTGCACGGTTTCAAGCTTCCCCACGTGCTTCATATCGTCAAGCCGTCAAAAGGATTCTCAGGTACTTACATGGAACTCAAGAATTTGGAATTTTTCTTCCTTCTTCCTCAACCCTTACTTTGAAAGCTTTTTCCGATGCTGATTTTGGAGGTTGTAGGATTGATAGGAAAAGTACTTCTGGTGCTTGTCATTTTCTTGGTAATTCACTTGTTGCTTGGTCCTCTAGAAAACAAAATTCAGTTGCACAATCCACAACCGAATCTGAATATGTAGCTGCTGCTAGTGCTTGCTCACAAATTCTTTGGATTGTTCAAGCCCTTAAGGACTATGGGGTTGATCTAGATAGTGTTCCACTGTTTTGTGATAATACTAGTGCCATTTGCATTGCTAAAAATCCTGTGCAACATTCTAGAACTAAGCACATTGATATTAGATATCACTTTCTCCGTGATAATGTTGAAAAAGGAAACATTGTGCTTCACCATGTAGATACCGAACAACAATTGGCTGACATTTTTACAAAACCTTTGGATTTCACTCGTTTTTTTTATTCGTAGTGAAATAGGGGTTATGCATCCTCATGGCTTACACTGAGGGGGAGTTTTCAAACATGAGAAGTCTACGTGTGAATCTAAAATTAAAATAATATGAGCATAGTATTTCATACATATATGACTTTGTGATTCCTTTTACATGCTGAAAGTTCTTACTACATTACTCATGTTATACATTTTGTAATTTTTGCTATGACTAGTAATTGGAATAATTACTTACATTAAATCGGGTCATGATCGAACTTTCTTGCTGTTTTGAACTTGTTGCATGTTCATAAGTGTTGTTAATCATAAAGAATTAATCAAGTAATCAACTCACATGTTGAGTTTTTATGAACAAATATAAATTGAGAAAAGATCAAGAGAATATGCATGCATCACACTTCTTATTTTGAGATGGCTTATCACTGCACTTAGATATGAACTTGGAAGAAGTTGTATATGACTAAAATCATGTCCTTAAGCTTTTGATTGTCAAATGACATAGGCTTGGCTTGGTTGGTTAGAATAAGGCTAATGCGGCATATAATCTCTTGCAAATGTCATATGTTAAAAGTTTGTGCTTTAAATAATAAAATGCAGCAACAAGTGTCATGCTTTCAGGTTTTGAAATAGTTAAGTTTGTGAGATCATGACTTGCTTAAATTGAAAAATACATTTGATCTCTAGCATGGCTTACACTACTTTATGTATCTCATTGTTGTGATAGTGTAAGTTACTTGATAGTATGACTTGGATAAGCTTTGTTTTATATGTATATGTTATAATATGCTCATAACAATTAAAATTTCTCTTTTCAACCTTGCTGAATACATTGCCAAAGGGGGAGATATAATATTTGAATTTTTTAAAGATAAGTATGCAAGGGGGAGAAATTGATTACACATTGCACATATTCGCAATTGTTTTGCACAAACTTTTTGGTACAATTCTTCTCGGGGGGAGAATTTGTTTTTCTTCTCATTTTATTTCCGTTTTACAAAGGGGGATAAATTGTTTTCAAAACTTTTAATGTGAATAAGCCAATGTTCGGATCTTAAGTGGTTTTACCAATGCATTCATCAAGGGGGAGATTGTGAGACATATGTGTGCTGAATACATTGGCTTGTACTGAATACATTGGCTTTGATGATAAAAGTTCTGAAATTCTTCTAAAACATCTTTTTTAGCAAGGTCCGACTCTAGATCTGAGCTTTTGCAAGGTCCGACGTGAGGTCCGATATGTTTTGCTAGGTCTGACTTATGTTGGTTAGCTCCGACATGTTTTTCTAGCTCCGACTTTTGGGATGACGAGTTCCGACTAGTTTTGGTTAGCTCCGGTGCTAGGTCCGACTAGCTTTGGTAAGCTCTGGCGCTAGGTTGTACTAGCTTTGGTAAGCTCTAACGCTAGGTTGTACTAGCTTTGGTAAGCTCCAGCTCAAGCTCCGGTTAGCTTTGGCTAGGTTCGGAGCTTGTTCGCAATGTTCCTGCTTTTATCTTGCAATGTTTCAAACTTGCTTTATATTCTTAGAAAGATTTCTTAGTATTCATTTGCAAAAATTTTGGTGTGTTTTGGTTGATATGGCTGATATCATTTTGATATGCTTTGCAACATGCTTATGTGAGGTGCTCACGTAAGGTGTTGTGTTGAATTGACTTGAGTCAAGTGACGGACTTGGGCTCGTACGGATTGGTTGTTTGTTCATGTGCAGGTGTTGCTTGAGTTCAAGACATGGCTGGTGACGGGATCCATTGAACTAGTCTTAGGGAGAAGATGAGGTTCAACAACCAAGTTCGGGAGGAATTGTGGTTGAGTTGATTGGGAGGTTGCACAACATGTTTGAATCAAGAACAGTGCATATGAAGGTATCGTGGACATCATTGGAAGATGTTTGCACGTCTGCAAGGAGTGCATGGACGTGGCTACATGGTTCTGAGGTGTGATGAAGAGATGTGGACATAAAGAATTGGTCAGAATGGTCCAACCGACTAGGTTATGGACTCAGGCTGCGGCTGAGTCGGGTTTGACTCAAATATGGAAAGATTTGAGTTGGTTATGATAGGATTTCATGTGGGTCACGAATTTGAGTTGTTTTTGGAATGTGGGATACGTTCCTAAGGTGTTTGGAAGTATTAAGGTTTCTTCTATCTGTGTATAGAAGAGTCCTAAGCTGTCATGGAAAGTTTCGATTCGTGATCTGGGTAGGATTAGAGTCCTAAATGAGATTGGGTTGGCCTAAGGGCTGGTTATATAAGCAAGGGAGGCCAGAGCTCGTGGTGCACAACTTTGGAGCTGTTCCTCTTGTCTTCTATTGAATAAAATTCATAGTTTGAAGGAACTTTTGTGCGTTGTTCGTCCGACTTGTTCTAGACAAGTTTTACTCGTCGAGTTTGTGGACAGCACTACCTTTCGTCGGTGGTTTTATCATGACTCGAGTTTTACAGATCCAATTGACATGATTCTTTTTGGTTTGTCTTCACAACTTTATTATCTATCGTCTGGCAAAATCTGACGGTCATTGGAGTTGTGATTTTTGAACTACACGAGTTTCTTTGCAGCGTTCTAGAACAGTTTTTCTCGGGTAGGACAGATTGACCTTTGTTCAATCTTTTGATCATAACATGAGTTTCTCTCGACGGATTTGAGTGATTCTTCTTGTGTTTTCTTCGTGACTTGATTCTCTCTGATATATATCACTTTTGTCATAGTAAAACACGTTTATATTAGTTTCACACACGATTTCTTTAACAGATCGTTTTTCTGCCGAAGGGGTTGGGATTTAATTGTTTCCGCTGCGTAATATTTTTTTAAATCTACCATTCACCCCCCTCTGGTAGATTTTCACGAGCTCTTCGATCCTACAACCACCACATCCTCTCCTTTTAATTCTCACATTTTGCAATGCTTTTGAGAACCGAGTGGAGAGAAGTTTTAGCTCCTCTTCTAGAAACTCTTCAATCTGTTTAAGGGTTAGAGAGGACAACAAAGCAAGTGTACCACATGACGAAGATTGAATAGAGCTAGGAATGTCACGTTGTGAAACAAATGCAAGAGACTTGTTGCGGTTCTTACGTGATATTATGTCAATTTCATGAGTTTTTAACTTGTAATATAGTACATCTAATGTAAGTGTACTCATGACAGTGGATTCCAGAATAGATATAACTTTCATCTCCCAAATCAACATGTATAAAGCACTTAGTAATTGCCTAGCATTCTTGGCATCTGAAAAATTAACATTAACACTATGCAAGTTGCTGAGAATTTTATTAAAGCGAGCAAATAAATCACCGATAGACTCACCTGGTTGCATCTCAAAACGCATGTACTCCTTTTTGAACATGTCTTGCCTTACCTCCTTGATCGTGTTGGATCCTTCATGGTAGTCACAAAGTTCTTTCCACACATCGTATGCAGATCGGAGGTGTGCAACACGGTCGAAGTCGCTTTGAGTTAATCATTGTATGATCAAGTTTCGAGCCTTGTTGTTGTTGTCGACATATTTCATGTTTCCAGTGGTAACTTGATCGTTTGGCGGCATGTCATAATGCTTGTAAACCTTTTCCCATATTGCAAAGCCTTGCACCTAGATAAATGCCTCCATACGTGCCTTCCAAACCTGAAAACCAATACCACTAAACACACAAGGTTTTGGGGGGCATTTCTCCATGATGATTAGTCAAAACACGTGCAAATCATAAAGATTAGAGCACCATGGCTTTTTTACCAATTGTAGGATCGAAGAGCACGTGAAAGCCTACCAGAGGGGGGTGAATGGTAGATTTAAACTTTTTAAGCAGAAGCAATGAAAACCCCTCAGTAGAAAAATAATGTGATAAAGAAACAATGTTAGCGACTAATCTAAACATGTTAAACTATGACAAAAGTAGTATATATTACAGAGAATCAAGTTACGAAGACACGACAACAAGAATCACGGAAAACCGTCAAGAAAAACTCAAGTTATGATCGAAAGATCAAACAAAGGTTTATCTGTTCTACCCAAGTAAAAATAGATCTCCAACACTACAAAGAAACTCTTTTAGATCAGTAACCACAAATCCAATGATCGTGAAATTTTCATGGATGATACACGACCAAGTTGTGAAGAAAACCAAAAACAATCACGTCAATTGGATATGTAAAACTTGAGTAATGATAAAAACACCAACACAACATAGTGTTTTACAGAAACTCGACAAGAAAAACTTGTCTGAAACAAGTCGGACAAACAAGACACAAAAGCTCATCTAAACAACGAATTTTATTGATCAAAACACAAGAGGAACAGCCCAAAGTGGTCTTACAGCGATCTCCGACCTCCCTTCCTTTTATAACCAACCCTAAGGCCAACCCAATCCAAACTAGGAGTCTAATCCTACTCAGTTTCAACTAAAACTTTCCATAACTACTCAAGAATCTTCTATACGTAGATAGAAGCAATCTTAAGACTTCCAAACACCTTAGGAACGTATCCCACATTTCTAATACAACTCAACTTCGTGACCCAAATGAAATCTAACCAAAACGAACTCGAAACTTCCCATAAACAAACCATAACCACCTAAGCTGTAGCCCGAGGCATAATCCAGCCAGTTAGACCTTTCCGACCCATTCTTTACATCCACTTTTCTTCATCATGCGTTGGAACCATGTTGCCACGTCCATGCACTCCTTGCATATGTGCAAACACCTTGTAACAACGTCCACGATACCTTCATCTGCATTGTTATTGACCCAAACATGTTGCATGACCTCCCGATCGACTCAACCACATTTCCTCACGAACATGGTTGTTGAACCACATCTTCTGCCTAAGACTAGTTCAATGGATCCCGTCACCAGCCATGTCATGAAATCAAGCAACACTTGCACATGAGTAAACAACCAATTCTTTTGAGCACATGTCCTTGACTTGACTCACATTAGTCCGATAATCAGAGTACCATACGTGAGCACTTCACATAAGCATGTTGCAAACATAGCAAGATAATATCCACCATGATCAGCCATAACACTTCAAAAACATAATAAAAGAATACTAAGCAAACTTCCCATAAGCGTAAAGAAAATTTAAAACATTGCAAGTTAAAAGCAGAACCACTGCGATCTTGCACTGGACCTTGCCAAAGCTAACCGGACCTTGCACCAGACCTAGCCAAAGCTAACCAGACCTTACGCCGGACCTAGCCAAAGCTTTTGACGAAAAGAGAGTGTTGGCACTATTCAAATTTTTTATTGTAATAGCAAATGTATTCAACACACATAGGTCTCACAGAAAAAAAGAGTTTGGTACAGCTTCCCTAATTCTCCCTGAGAATTAGCTCCGTGAAGCTCTGCCAATGGGGGCCTTTGTCAGTCTGAATACCAACTGTTCAAATCCTACCTAGGGCCTGTCGCAGGTCCTTAGCACCAGCTCGGCCCCACAGGATCGCTTCATCCTTGATATCTTGAAGTAGTCTATCCAGACTCTTGTACTTCCCCTCAAAGATTCTTAGGTTGCACTCTCGCCACAAGGACCAACATACTGATATGCTAATTGACCTTATATCTTTACCGTACCGATTCCCACGGTTGGGGAATCATACCAATACTGGGTGCAGCTTGTCTCCGTCCAGCCGCTGGAAGGAGCGACGGGGTCTTCAACCAGCCAGAGATGTGTTCCCAAACATGCCTGGCCAACAATCCCGGAAGAGGTGGGCCACTGTTTCCAAGTTTCTCTCGCACAACTGGCCAAAATAGGCATTCAGCCATCCCCTGAGAAGCAACCTGTCCACAGTCCAAATTTAATTTTGCAGGAAAAGCCATGCAAAAATTTTGCATTTGTTGGGAGCCCAAGCTCGCCATATGAGTGTTTGAAAACGCGAGCTAGGTGATTCCGCGAACTGCAGGCGATACGCGGACCTATGGCGGCTTCCAGTGTATTCCATCTTCTTGCTCCGAGCAGAGATAAAGTTGGACCTCTTGAATGGATATCCATAAGCGATTATGTCCTGTAGTATGAGCAATGTTAGGTCGTGGGCAACATCCACAATCCATCTGTTAGCATTCATTGCTTTGACGATCGAGCGATCCTTCCTCTTGCTATGCATGTAGAGTCTAGGATACTAGCCGACAGGGCTTACTCAATTGAGCCAGCTCGACGTCTAGAATGTAGCCTTTGCCCGCTGTGAATGATGACGTTTGTCGCAGCTGCAAAAAGATTTTTATCATGACTATCAACCGGTAGCTTAGCTCCCACCCAGGACTTGAATGGCACTGTCCATTGGAACTATAACCACCAAAACCGTACAGCACGGAAGAACCTAGTTAGGTCAAGAATCCCTAGTCCTCTGAATCCGTCGGTCGGCATACAAGATTTCAGTTAACTTTAGTTTGGCCGCCTTGCAGCTCCTGAGATCCAGACCAGAGGAACCGGCCTCGCATTTTGTCAAACTCCATTAAGAAGCACTTGGGGACCATCATCACGGTCACTAGGTAAGTGGGGAGGCAGATTAAAACCAATCGGACCAGTTTGCACCTTTGGGCAAGCGACAAGAGCTGACCTTTCCAACCTGCAAGTCTTGTCGCTGCTTTGAACTTGATGAACTGGAGACCCACCAGGCAAAGCCTTCCAAGAGATAGGGGCAGTCCGAGGTACGTGATTGGGATGTTGAGTTTTGGGCCTGGGAAGTTTTGCAGTGCAACGTTGACAATCTGCTCAGAGCATCGGGCACGAGAAGCAGAGCTCTTGTGAGCATTGATCCGAAGCCAAGTGGAAGCTCCCAAAGTCCCCATCAGCCACAAGATGAAGTTATCTTCCTGCTGCACCGGATGAAGAAAGACTAACGCGTCGTCAGGAGACATTCTGTGAGACCTATATGTGCTGAATACATTGACATTTATGTTAAAAGTGAGTATTTACATGTAAAGTTTTTATTATACTTGGGAAAACCACTTCGCACTATCCAAAATTTTCGCGCACATGAGCTTCACGTGTTTTTCAGTATGTATTGTCCGAACTTTCTACGTGCTGAAATATTCGTGCAGGTGTTATGTTTTTAAGTTGCAATATTTCAAACTTGCTTTACACTTATAGAAAGTTTGCTTGGTATTCATTTACTTTGTTTTTGATGCGTTATGGTTGATCATGGTGGATATTATCTTGGTATGTTTGCGACATGCTTATGTGAGGTGCTCACATAATGTGTTGTGGTTTTCCGGGCTAATGTGAGTCAAGTCGAGTACTTGTGCTTGGATGAACTGGTTGTTTGTTCATGTGCAGGTGTTGCTTGAGGTCAAGACATGGTTGGTAACGGTGGTCCATTAACTAGTCTTATGGAGAAGATGAA
Organism: Tuctoria greenei; assembly: GCA_036927565.1. NCBI lineage: Eukaryota > Viridiplantae > Streptophyta > Magnoliopsida > Poales > Poaceae > Tuctoria > Tuctoria greenei. The sequence goes on along the minus strand of JAYESD010000004.1, from coordinate 42,625,977 downwards.
GTTCAACAACCATATTTGAGAGCAATTGTGGTTGAGTTGATCAGGAAGTCACACAACATTGTTGGGTCAAGATCAATGTATATGAAGGTCTTGTAGACGTTGTTGGAAGGTGTTTGCATGTGTGCAAGGGGTTCATAGATGTGGCAACATGGTTCCAAGGCGTGGTGAAGAGATATGGACGTGAATATGTGGTCGGAGAGGTCAGACCGGCTGGATTATGCCTCGGGCTGTGGCTGAGGTGGTTATGGTTCATTTATTGAAAGTTTCGAGTTAGTTTAGTTAGATTTCGTGTTGGTCACGAAGTTGAGTTGTTTTAGGAATGTATGGAACATTTCTAAGGTGTTTGAAGTCTTAAGATTTCTTTTATATGCGTATAGAAGGGTCTTGAGCAGTTATGGTAAGTTTCGGTTGAAACTAAGTAGGAGTAGGAGTCCTAGTGTTGATTTTTGGGTTGGCCTTAGGGATGGTTATATAAGCAAGGGAGGCCAAGGCTCGTGGTACACGACTTTGGGGTTGTTCCTCTTGTGTTTTGATCAATAAAATTCATAGTTGTAGAGGATATTTTGTGCCTTGTTCGTCCTACTTGTTTTTGGCAAGTTTTTCTCGTCGAGTTTCTAGACAGCCGAATGTTGTATCGGTATTTCAATCATAACTCGCATTTTACTTATTCAGTTGATGTGATTCTTTTTTTTTTGTTTTCTTCACAACTTGAGTCTCTATCATCTGTGAAAAGTTCACTATTATTAGATTTGTGGTTTTTGAGTTATACGAGTTTCTTTGAAGAGTTACAGATCTGATTTCAACTCGGGTAGGACAGATTGACCTTTGCTCAAACTTTTAATTATAACTTGAGTTTTTCTCGATGAATTTTCATGATTCATGTTGTCGTGTCTTCATGACTTGATTCTCTAAGATTATCTACTGGTTTTGTCACAGTTGAACATTTTTAGATCAGTCTCACATATGGGTTCTCTATTAGATTGATTATCTACCGACGGGTTTTTGTTGCTTCCGTCAAAAAAGTTTTAATCCACCATTCATCCCCCTCTAGTAGCTTTTCACGTGCTCTTCGATCCTACAATTGGTATCAGAGCCACGGTGCTCTAATCTTTATGATTTGCACGTGTTATTACTAATCAACATGGAGAAATACTCCGCAAAACCCTGTCAATGGCATTGATTTTTAGGTTTGAAAGGCTCGCATGGAGACTTACATACAAACGCAAGGTTTCGCAATATGGGAAAAGATCTTCAAGTGCATTGTCATGCCTTCAAACGATGAAGTTACAGCTACCAATATGAGAGATGTCGACAACAATAACAAGGCACACAACTTGATTATTCAATGATTGACTCAAAGCGACTTTAACCGTGTTGCACACCTCTGATCTGCGCATGATATGTGGAAAGAACTATGAGACTACCACGAAGGCTCCGACATGATAATGGAGGTAAGATAAGATATGTTAAAAAAATACATGTGCTTTGAGATGCAACCAGGTAAGTCAATCAATGACCTTTTTGCTCGCTTTAATATAATTCTCGGCAACTTGCATAGTGTCAATGTTAATTTTTCATATGCTAAAAATGCTAGCAATCGTTAGGTGCATTAAACATGTCAATTTGGGAGATAAAAGTTACATCTATTCATGAATCCACTGTCATTAGTACACTTACATTAAATGTGCTATGTCCCAAGTTAAAAACTCATGAACTTGACATAAAGTCACGTAAAAATCTCAACAAGTCTATTGCATTTGTTTCACAATGTGACATGCCTAGTTCTAGCCAATATTCATCATGCTATACACTTTATTTGCTGTCTTCTCCAACCCTTTAACAGGTTGAATTGTTTCTAGAGGAGGAGCTAGCACTTCTCTCTACTCGATTCTCAAAATCGTTGCAAAATGTGAGAACTCGAAGAAGAGGAAGTGGTGGTTCTCAACGATGCTTCGAATGTTGTAAAACAGGACATTTATATACAGATTACTCTAACCTCTCGGGTCCTACTACCCGTGATGAAAACCAAAATAACTTAAATTCCTCTTCTGGCAACAATAACAAGAAAAAAGACTTTTACAAAACGTCAAGTGGTTGACATATCCTCTCTGCTCTCCTATAAAACAACTCGAGCGATGTAGACTCCAAAAGTCATGAAGACGAAGAAAATATGGCGACTACGTGTTTCATGGCGAGCGACTCAAAATCAAGTATGGAAGAAGTAGAACACAATCGCGACAATGAAGAGGTATGTCCTACTTACGAAGAAATGTGCGATGCTATTTCTCGTGCCACTGTCGTACTTAAGAAAAAGGACAAAAATCTTAGGAACAATGTTGTTGTTGAAGACTATTATATACCAATTTCACCCACCAATATAACTACATTATGTGATGGAATTGTCATTTCTTGCAAACATCACCTTTCTATTTAACATATTTCCACTTGTATTTTGAGAAATAGTGCATGCAGAGAATTATTGTAGGGAATGAGGTAAAAGAGGGTGAGCAATCCTATAAAATGTCTTCCCAGCCAATCAAGCATCGACATGTGGCACCACATGGATCAAATGGCCCACAAACAGAAGTATACGAGGACATCCAACGGTGTACACCCTATATCAGTCAGTGGGACACACCTGGAAGCCACTTGGAGAAAGCACAGGCCGTTTGGAGCCAAGACCAGGTCGGCTGACCTGTTGGTTCGGCCGACCCTTCCTGGCGCTAAACTTGGTCAGCTTCCAGGTGTTGGCTCCTCCCGACTTCAGTATTCATTCCATTATATCCATTATTCTCCATAGGTTTAGAAGAGTTTAGGCTGTAGAGAGGACAACCTCTAGTCCATAGTCTAAGTAGGAGAGGAGTAGAAGGAGTCTCTTCCCAATTCCTGAATGGGAAAGGTATGGCTCTCATATTCCTATTTGTATTTGTCACTTTGCTCTTAATAAAGATGTTATCTTTAGTCTTCTATTGTTCATATACTTGGATGAAGCATTTCTTGTTTGATTGTGGATTCCATATATGTGGTAGGAGTAGTATTTATGATTATGCTATACCATTCTCATTACATCATTATAAGCACTACAAACCCCCACTATAGTATAATTAGCTATCACATGATTATGTTAATCTGAATCACTTATGCTATGTATTAACATTGGTTCAACGATGATTTAGTTCATTGCCTTGGGATGGCTTGTGCCTAGGCTCTTAAGGTAATTACTTAATATGCTAGCATGGTACTAGGATAGATAAGTAGTGTTGAATGTCTCGTAGACCCACAGATTGATGTGGTAGGCAGTAGGCGATGGCAGTCCTATATGTCCTTTGTAATCCTCCACGTTCAGCTATGCCACAGGCTCTTGGCGGGAGTCGTTCTAATGTTGCTAGTGGTAAACCCATGCCCGATGTGTTAATCAACTTAGCATGAGAATTCATAATTAATATGATCATCAATAACTAACTTAGGCTATGTACATGTATATTAGAAGATACTCTTAGCCTAGTCCCTCTTTACCTCATTTACCTCCCTTTAGGATTGAATGCTCATTTGTGTCACACTACCTCCAACCTATCATTTACCCATCCTTGCTAGAAACCTTCCTAGACCAAACTATCGTCTCCATTTGATGATTGATTTGCTTCCACCTAGTATTCCTTTCGGAGTATATAAATAACACCCTTGGAATACTCTTTTCAGGGGAAATGATGCATCGATAGTTTCCGTGCACTTATGGACTTTCACCTATGGTACTTAAGAACTATCAATAAGCATTTCTAGCGCTGTTGCCGGGGAAGGCAACCGAAGTATTGCATGATTGAGTGAATAGGATAGGACCCTTGGTAGGTTTTAGTAGGATAAACTTTCTTTGTTTTCGCATTTTATGTGAAAATAGGGTAGTGTATGTCTGGATTCTGCTTGCAGAAAAACTTTGGTGAAGATCCCGAATTCTTTTTGAGAGATCGGCCTCGTGTTGCACCAAAAACCGAAACGACAATGGCCCATAAGACCCATCGTGAGTTTTCCGCTCCCTCTACTAACAATGTGTCTGTTGGGACCACTATTAACACGAGAGACATGAACATCGAAATCAAGACTGGCCTGATCACTATGGTGCAAGTTAACCCATTTTGTGCAAAGGCTAACGAGGATGCAAGTGCTCACCTGCAACAGCTCCTTGGGATCTGCAGCACTTTTAAGATCAAGGACGTATTTCCTAATGTCGTCCATCTTAGGATGCTTCCGTTCTCCCTTCTTGGTAGATCGAAAACATGATTCTACATGAACCAAAGTGTTGTAGACCCTTGGAAGAAGTGTTCTACGACATTCCTCGCCATGTTCTTTCCGTTTGGCAAGACCAATGCCCTACGTGGAAGGATTTCCATCTTCCACCAAGACACTAAGGAGTCTATTCCTAAGGCTTGGGAATGGCTTCAAGAGTACATCCTGCCCTGTCCCCATCATGGGATGGATGGTTGGCTCATTATCCAAAACTTCTAAAACAGGCTGATCCCTTCTACCCGTGACCATGTTGATGCTGCTGCTGGAGGTGCCTTCTTCTCATCGACGGTGCCCAAAGCCAAAGACTTAATTGACAAGATGGTGTCAAACATGGGATGGACCGACGAGCGTCTCCATACCCGCTAGCGAGGCATGCACACCTTGAAGGAGGTGGACATAATCGCTGCCAAATGGGACCTCCTAATGAATAAGATAGATGGACAAGCCAATGGTGAGGTGTGTGGTAATGCCTATGCCCTAGACTCTCATATAAAATGTGAAGTCTGTGGCAACACAGGCCATTTGAGCAATGATTGCTCTGAAACCCATGAGGATGCCCTATATGTAGCCAACAATGGGTACAACAATGCCTATCATAGAGGAGGTCAAGGGTGAGTCCAACCACGTCCATTCTTTCAAGGAGGGTACAACAACAATGACAATAATGGAAATTGGCCAAACTTGAGAGAGCTTGACATTAGCCACCTAAATATCAATGATGATCTATCCAAGAAACTATCAGCTAATGATAGGACCCTATAGAGCATTAATGCCAAGACTGAAGGACTATCCTTGGCCTTCAGGAATCAACTAAGCTTCAACAAGATGTTGGAGACCCGATTGGCTCAAATGACAGCTGTTGTTCCATGACGGAGAATGGCAAGATGTCAGGACAACCCGAACCCCCTATGGAAAATGCCAACATGATTTTTCTACGAGAAGGCAACTGGCAGAAGGACCCTGGATGTCCTACAATATCTTGCTTGATTGAGGCTCACCACTTTTGTTACCTTGGAGCAAGTGTGAGTGTGATGCCTAAGGTGGTCTTCGACCAGCTGAACTTCTCGGAACTTACTCCAACACCACTACAGCTCGAACTGGTTGATTCTTCAGTCCGTTATCCGATGGGTATTGCTAAAGATGTTTCGGAAAAAATTCAAATTTGCTTCATACTCGTGGTTTTGTGGTGCTCGACATGGAGGTCGAGTAGGATACGCCTCTCATCCTTGGTGACCATTCCTTAGCACCGCAAAAGCACACATGGATTTGGGAGCTGGAGGAATCCACTTTCATATCAATAGCAAGGAGAAGAAGTTTAACTTTTTCCCAAAGTTGGAGCAATGCTCTATGATCTGTATCAAGTATGGGCCGAATGTTAAGCACATTCAAGAGGTCGAAATAACACCTCGAAAGGTGGACCCGCTCATTGCATTCATGAGAAAATTAATTCATGCAGAGAACTTGTCTTTTCGTCTATGTCTACACCCCAAAAAGACAGAAAAGTATGGGCCTCCCCAAAGGCCCAAGTCCAACTAGCTGCAAAAGAAGGAATGGAGGAAGAAGCAAGACAAGACATTTGAGCCCATCCCTTCGGGCCCGGATGTCAAGAAATGAAGAAGGAGGAATGCCCATCTCATCGGACAGTGGTGAGTCCTAGCCAATCGGTTAAACTGATAGTTATCCTTTCTTTGTTTTTTCTTTTGTCTTCAATTGGTTTTCCCCATTTAGTTTGATTTTTCCCCACTGCATACTTGGTTTTTCTTAGCAAGTTGAGAATCTTACATTCTCAACTATCATTTTCAATTCTTTATTTTTCACGAAAAGAAAATTGTTTGGGTTTTGAAAAAAAAAGAGTTTTTATTCGAAAAATAGTTTTTCTAAGCTGTAAAAGTGGTAATTCACCAACGTGCTAATATCATAGCCGTCGGGGAGCCACATGCCAAAAGGTAGAACAGGGGGGCCCACATTGAAGTGCGGCCGACCCCCCCCTATTCGGCCGACATGGGGAAAGAGCCATTTCGCCTCTCTCTCCTCCAACGGCTACATTTGATTCCCTTGTGACGTTGTGGAGTGTACACTATAAATGGTGGCCGTGTGGAGCACTCCTCTTCACACTTGACCTCATTTCATACCTTCCCGAAGTCACTCTTTGCTCACATTGTATTTATAGCTCTTCATTGAAGCACTCTTGTTCAAATCCAACCCAAAAAGATTTGCTTTTGTTTGCACTTGCAATTTGCTCTCAAGCACTTCGTGGGAAAATTTGTCGGGGGGTTTTGCATTCACTAACATCACCACTTTCGAGTTTTTTCTTTGTTTTGTTCTTGCTTGTTGTGGCCATGAAAGCAATGAAGAGGTTGTTTGGGAAGAGGAAGGAGACTGCAAGCTCAAGCCATGGTGGATACTCAAGTGCACGTCCCTCTTCCGTTGCTACACCAAGTTCACGGAGGAGGAGTGTATGTGAGGACACTCCCATAGGTGAAAGGAGCAACCCGCACCAACTCCTCTACGATGATGACCTCGACATACAAAGTGAAGTTGAAGATCAAGCACGCAAGCTCCTCCAAGATCGTGAGTTTTCTCATACGAAGGCTTACGATCCAGATTTGATCTCCAAAATAGGTATGGATTCCGAATTCTTTTCCATTTGGCGTGCACTAGGATGGGAAAACTTTGCTCACATAGAGGAGAGAGGTTCACACCTTCTCTCCATACAATTCCTTTGCACACTCATAATAGGATTTGATTATATTTCTTTTAGATTATTTCAAAAAAAATATAACATCCCATGGAAAGAATTAAGTGAAATCATAGGCTTCCATAAACGCTGTTTGCTAGATTTAAACACATTGCCCAAGTTTAACAAACAATTTTTTTTTGGCAAGAATTGACTATTGAGGTTAGATGTAGTGCACCTAGGAATAGCCACTTGCACAACCCTACTTTACGCTTCATGCATAGATGGGTGGCTATGACTATGTTCCCTAGAGGAGATGTAAGGGTAGTGCGTGAACATGAGCTGAAAATTTTATTTGACATGATTAAAAAGATTAAAGTCGCTCCAGTTATTGCCATGATGACACAATGGTTAGATTACATTCTACGAACATGGCCAATTGAATGCACTTCATTGATTACCTGTATTGCTACTAGGGTAGGAGCACTAGAATATTCTTTATTTGAGTATATTGAAAATGAAAGAGAATTAATTAATGAAGATTATTTAGTGCAAGGACATACCCTTAAGCATGATCAAGATGGCTCTTTGATGTTTTATTATCCTGACTTTGTCATTGAAATTCGTTTACCAGACCCGGATTTTCATTTGTACACATGCCGGAGGCTAACCATTGACCTTCTTCCCGTCGAGGAAGCCCGAAGAAGTAACGTCTCTAGCAGGGTAACTAGAAACCGCACAAGGAGAGCGGCCATATCTCTGACAATCTCCATGGTCCATGAGTACAAAGAGGAAGAGGACCCAATGGTTGAAGCACCAGGATGGACTCAACCTCCATCGTATGAGACCGAAGGTCCATCTTGGCATGGATGGTCGGGTGCCGTCTGGGAGCCACCCCTATCCACTTCAAGCTCTAGCAGCTTGCCTCCAACGTCCATGCGAAGATGTCGTTCCTCTTCGGCTAGAAGTCATCGTGACTGTAGGATCGAAGAGCACGTGAAAAGCTACCGAAGGGGGATGAATGGTAGATTTAAAAAAAATCTTACGCGGCGGAAACAATTAAATCCCATCCCATTCGGCAGAAAAACGATCTGTTAAAGAAATCGTGTGTGAGACTAATATAAACATGTTTCACCGTGACAAAAGTGATATATATCATAGATAATCAAGTCACGAAGAAAACACAAGAATAATCACTCAAATCCATCGAGAGAAACTCAAGTTATGATCGAAAGATCGAACAAAGATCAATCTGTCCTACCCGAGAAAAACAGTGCTGGAATGCTGCAAAAAAACTCGTGTAGATCAGAAACTACAAATCCAATGACCGTGTAATTTTGACATATGATAGATAATCAAGTTGTGAAGAAAAACTAAAAACAATCACATCAATTTTATCTGTAAAACTCGAGTTATGATAAAACCACCGACGAATAGTAGTGCTGTCCAGAAACTCGACGAGTAAAACTTGCCTGGAACAAGTCGGACGAACAAGGCACAAAAGTTCCTTCAAACTACGAATTTTATTCAATAGAACACAAGAGGAACAGCCCCAAAGTCGTGCACCACGAGCTCTGGTCTCCCTTGCTTATATCACCAGCCCGAAGGCCAACTCAACTCAAACGAGGATTCTAATCCTACTCAGATCACGAATTGAAACTTTCCATAACTGCTTAGGACTCTTCTGTATGCAGATAGAAGCAATCTTAAGACTTCCAAACACCTTAGAAACGTATCCCATATTCCGAAAACAACTAAAATTTGTGACCCACACGAAATCCTATCATAACCAACTCGATACTTTCCATACCGAGCCATAACCGACTCCGCCGCAGCCAAAGTCATCAACCGATACGATCCGATCCTTCCAACCAGGTCTTCCCATCCATAAACCATCTTCAGAACCATGTTGCCATGTCATGCACAGCATGCATACATGCAAACACCTTCCTTCGACGTCTAGTAACCTTCATATGCATTGCCCTTGATTCAATCATCCTACGCGACCTCCTGACCCGCTCAACCACAATTCCTCCTGAATTTCGTTGTTGGAACCTCATCTCCTCCCTGAGACTAGTCCAAAGGATCCTGTCACCAGCCATGACTTGAACTCAAGCAACACCTGCACATGAACAAACAACCAATCCGTACGAGCCCAAGTCCGCGACTTGACTCAAGTTAGTTCTGAACACAACACCTTACGTGAGCACCTCACATAAGCATGTTGCAAATAATAGCAAAACGATATCCTCCATATAACCCAAAACACACCAAAAACATAGCAAATGAATACTAAGCAATCTTTCTAAGAATATAAAGCAAGTTCGAAACATTGCAACATAAAAGATGGAACATTACGATCAAGCTCCGAACCTAGCCAAAGCTAAACCGGAGCTTGAGCCGGAGCTTACCAAAGCTAGTACAACCTAGCGCCATAGCTTATCAAAGCTAGTACAAGCTAGCGCCGGAGCTTACCAAAGCTAGTACAACTTAGCGCCAGAGCTCACCAAAGCTAGTCGGACCTAGCGCCGGAGCTAACCAAAACTAGTCGGAACTAGTCATCCCAGAAGTCGGAGCTAGAAAAACATGTCAGAGCTAACCAACATAAGTCGGACCTAGCAAAACATATTGGAGCTTAACAAAGACATGCCGGAGCTATCATAGACATGTCGGAGCTAAAAACAAAGCTCATCGGAGCTACCCAAAAACATGTCGGATCTAGACAAAGAAAGTCGGACCTATTGTCGAACCTTGCAGAAGCTCGGAGATAGAGTCGTACCTTGCCAAAAGATGTTATGGCAGCATTCAAAACTTTTATTGTCAATGCCAATGTATTCAGCACACATAGGTCTCACAGTGACTATAGCCAAGGAATGACAGATCTCACTAGACGTATGGGAGACCTTGAAGTGAGAACGAGTGACATCTACAACACTCTCCAAGGACATGTCCAAGGTAACCAAGACTAGCAACAACACATCGATGCCCAATTCACCAACTTCAACTCCACACTAACAAGAACAAACTGATCTCGCGGCATACTTCCATCATCAAGGGTTCAACCCTCATCACGGAGGTGAGTGAAGAACAAGATTGGGGGAGGACCCCCACTTGAGGTAAATTATATCAACCTCTTGCATATTAATTTTCCATTCACCCATCATCCACCTTGCATTTAAAAATGAAAAAACATATAAATAATAAGTAGAGTAGATTTGTTTTCAAATAAAATAAAAGATGGGCAATAATAATGAATTGGAATTCACATAGATAAAATGATGAATAGTTGCTCTGTTTTAATTTTCATAAGTCCCTAGTTTACAACTTGCTACTCTCCAACATATTCCTCTCATTGGCTAAAATTTCTTTTGCCTTGATTTGGAAATTGTGGGTAGCACAAGCTTAATCCATTCTAAGTTGTTGTGAGATATGATATAGTGATAGGGCTACTATTTGTAGTTTGAAAGTGAAACTTAGATTTCCGGGGAAAATTCTAAAAAGAGTTGAGTTACTCTCATTTGATTGGAAATACCTACCAAAGTCAAATGATATATTACTTTGATAGACTTTATGCATATGCTATTTGTCTTCACATTGAGCTTTGTCAAACTAGTATAGGCCTATGTGAGATTGCACTAATTACTTTTTGAATTCAGGACTTCACTTGCACATGCTATACTTCTACACTATTCCACAATAAAAAGCGAAACTCCACACCATTCATGCTTAGTACTCTCTCCAAAATTTCTTGCATAAAAAGGGAGTAGAAGACATGTGTACAAGAAAAAGAAAAAGAAAATGCATGCTTACTTCAAAAGCATGAGAAAAAAAAAGAAAGAAAAGTAGCCATGTTTCATCACAAATAGAGAAATACTCCTCCACCGATGAAGAATAGAAGATAGCAACAATTACCATGAAGAAAACGACCATGGAGAAAAACTCTTCCCCAACCTGGAAAGCTCAAGGCCAACTTGCCTCATAGCCAAGGAGGGAAGAAAGAAGGTTAAATCTAAACCATCTTCTTCAATTTCTTCATATGATAACTTTGATAGTGCTAGTGAATATGAATACATTCTTAAGGACATGAGTAAGAGTACATTGAAAAGGATGAAATTGTTGTCGGATGAGATATTTGAGAAGGAAAAGCTCATCAACCGTCAAGAGGACATGCTCATCCAACAAAAGGAGATATGTCAAGAGTTTGAGGAGCTCATGGAGCTTGAAAGAGAAAGAAGCAATGCACTTTAGCGTGAACTCTCTTAGAGCAAGGAAACTTGCTCAAACCTTGAGAACACTACAATTGTGCTAAAGGATGAACTTGTTAGTTTGACAAAAGTTAAGAAGATCCTTGAAACACAAGTGGAGTCTATCAAGGGAAATGCACCTTCTTCCTCTAAAAGCTCACCTTCCACAAATATCAAATCCGAAACACCTCAAGCTTGCAAGTGCTCTAACTTGATCCTAAAACTAAAAGATGAGCATAAGGTGGCACAAAACAAGCAAGCACTGAAAGGTGGCATCTTCGACAAGGATAAGATGGCATACGCACGTAGTGCATACACAAACACAAGACATCCTCTTGTCAAATATGGGCTTAATGACAAACAAATGAGATCCTAACCAAACTGTTGAGATGAGCGCATGTTTTAATGAAATTATGAAGAAAGCGCAAAAAGAAAGGAGAATGAGGATCTATATGGAAAAGAGCTCAAGAGCTGAATACATTAGATCAGTGTGTATGGAGTGTATTGGAGAAACACACCCCAAGAGCTCAAGCACAAGAAAACTCATTCACTGCACAAATTTACACAGGAGCGGACTAGTCCGATATATCCTGGACTAGTCCGATAATCCCTCTTTTCAAGATCAGACAAGTCCTCCTAGTGCGGACTTGTCTGCACAGTCTAGGTTTACACAGACCGGACTAGTCTGATATCACCACAGACAAGTCCAATATCTTTCTGACTAAGATCGGACTAGTCCTCCCCAGTGCGGACTAGTCCTCAACACTTCACAACTTTGCACAACATCCAAGGCCAAGGATGCAGTTGGCCCTAGCTCGGCGGCTTCTCGCCAAGCTAAGGGCAAAGGAAAGGGAATCGCCTCGGGCCCGATCGTCCCTCTCAAGATGGAAGCTCCGGGGCAAGGGAACAGAGATCCCTCTGAGGAGAAGTTTAATGGCAAGGGAAGCGATACAGCTTCCAAACTCAGATTTGTGGACTGTTACAACCGGTCAAAGAAGGCAGTCGATGCTAGATTTTGGAGTAACTTCCACGCAGATTTCTATAGCACTGTGTACCTCACCATGAAGACTCCAATTTTCCGCAGCCAGTGGATTAACTAGAATCACTTTGAAAGGAAGAGTTGTGGTGCCTTTGATCAAGTGGTGGAGGCTGCAGCTAGGCATGGACTGAAGGAACTGTTCGCCTTCAGATTTAACTAGAATGATGAGATTATTGCTCAATTCTATGCCACATTCTTCTTTGCTAGAGATGAGGAGGAAAGGGTGACTTGGATGACTCATGGATCCAAGTACACTATTATGATTATTTTGCAAGACTCCTTCACCTAGAAGACACCAACAACAATGAGCTGACTATCCACAACATTGGTGTCTTGGAAAAGGATAAGATGGACTTCCTCTATGATACTAGCCTGATGTACACCCCTCCATCGACTAAGAACATGAAGGCCTTCTTCATGGTTCTTAATAGGGTGCTAAGGAAGACAATAGCTCCGAAGGACAGAGATGTAGGAAGTGTGCAGGGTACTTGAGGATCCTAATGAAGTTGATTAGCAAGAACCAGAAGTTTGATGTCTTTGACTACATCTGGAATGATATTGTCAACATCTCCTGCACACCGAAGAGATCCTGTGGCTATGCCCCTTACTTGATGTTTATGATTGAGAAAGTCACAGGAATCGAGTTCGTGAAGGATGTGGAGCACACTCCTTTGAGGCCCCAGAAGCCTCCCCAAGCCAGTCTCCAAGCTGCTCCATCTCCGATGTCCAATGAAGAGGCTCCAAGGAGAGCTCGAGAAGATGAGAGGACTGCTCCCGCCACTAAGGCCCCTCCCCAAAAAGGGTCTCCTAGTGGAATCTTGAAGTACTTGGTAGCCATTTTTGGCTCATGCAAGAAGGCTGAGGTAAAGCTTCACAAGCTGAACAAGGCGTGGAAGGTAGATATGAGGTATGTCAAAGAAAATGTCAAGCATATTTGCCAGAAGATGGAGATCGAGCCTATTGGATCCCCTGCTATCTCTGAAGATTCAGACTCTGATTTCACTGAGCTTGGACCTTTGACTCCCTCCTAGCTTGATTACTTTGGCATTGGGGGCACTTTGAGTGGATCTGCTCCTCCTCCTCCTACTCAACCTGAAGATGAAGATGAAGACGAGGAGAGGACTGACAGCGAGGAATGAGCCACTAGATCCCTCCCCTCCTTCTTTTTGGTGTCTTGATGCCAAAGGGGGAGAGATTGAGGGGAGTCACTAGATCCTAGCTGTAGGTTGAGAGATGAGAGCTTCATTTGTGTATCTTTATGTGTCTCTTTTGGGTTTTAAAACTTTATTTCTCTCTTATGCATTTGGACATGTGATGTGGTGCAATGACTATGTCTATGCTTATGCTTTTGAAAGGTTGATATATTATGTGCTTATGCTCTGAAATTGACATATATGCTTGATATTGGTATTTCCATGTCAATCATTTCATTCTCATCACGATTATTGCTCACACTCATGTAGTTTAACACCCCACCATAAAGAGTGCACATATGCCCTATGTTTTCATTGCTTAACCTGTTCCAAACTCATATATGCACACTTTATGAAAATTCTGTATTTTTATCACATTTTGTGAAATCTCAATTGGTTGTCATGAATCACCAAAAAGGGGGAGATTGAAAGTGCATCTAGCCATCCCTTGTGGGTTTTGGTTGATTTATGACAAATAATGAGATCCTAACCAAAATGTTGAGATGAGCGCAGGTTTTAATGAAATTATGAAGAAAGCGCAAAAAGAAAGGAGAATGAGGATCTATATGGAAAAGAGCTCAAGAGCTGAATAGATTAGATCAGTGTGTATGGAGTGTATTGGAGAAACATACACCAAGAGCTCAATCACAAGAAAAGTCATTCACTGCACAAATTTAGATAGGATCAGACTAATCCGATATACCCCGGACTAGTCCGATAATCCCTCTGTTCAAGATCAGACAAGTCCTCCCAGTGCCGACTTGTGTGCACAGTCCAGGTTTACAAAGACCGGACTAGTCCGATATCACCACGGACTAGTCCGATATCTTTCTGACTAAGAACGGACTAGTCCTCCCCAGTGCGGACTAGTCCTCAACAATTCACAACTTTGCACGACATCGGACAAGTCCCATAATATCCGGACTAGTCGATAACCTCTCTGACTAAAATCGGACATGTCCTCCAACTGCGGACTTGTCCTCAATTCACTAAGGGGTTCACCACAGCCAGACTAGTCCAGAAATGACCGGACTAGTCCGAACTCTTCAAGAGCCTAAATCGGACTAGTCCGCCCAAGGCCGGACAAGTCCGATATTCCTGAGAACTTAGGGTTTCCTACACGCCGCACACCGGACTAGTCCGGACTACACCACGTACTAGTCTGGACCCTCGAAACCCTAGCGGTAAACTTTGGAAACCTCCATATAAATAGATGTGCATGGCACTACTTTCACCACTCTCGACTCCTTGCGCCGTCACACCCTCCAAGAGCCTAGAAAACACATCTCTCCACACTATCCATCGCAAGAAAGTTCAAATCCTTGAGGATTAACTTTGGATCAAAGGAGAGACGATTCTCACTTCTTGAGCTCTTGGGTTTGATTCTCTAACTCCTGTTTTTTTATTGTGGATCTTACGAGTGTGTTCTTGGTGGTGTTTGATTTGTAATCTTGGGGAGCCCTCAACTTGTGAGAAGGGCCCTTGAACTTGGTGATTTACCCTTTGTGATAGTGGAAGATAATCGGCCTCTGTGGCGATTCAACGAGGGTAGGGTTGGAGAAGACCCAGTCCTTTCGTGGGCACCTCAACGTGGATGTAGGTTGCCTCTGTGGGAACCGAACCACGGTATAAACTCTTGTGTCAATCTTGTTCTTAGTTTTTCATTTTACAATCTAGGGTTAACTTGATCTTGTATATCTTACGTTAAAACATTGAAACCAAAGTTAGTTTGTGCTACACTTAATTTCATTGAATCAATATCTTCAAGTTACATACTATATTCTGCTGCGTATTGTGCTTGTATTGAGATCATTGATCTAACTTGATCAATCTAGTCTGCACGAACCGGACCAGTCCGCACACTACCGGACTAGTCCGATTTCTTGGTATTTGATCAAGTTGCTAAGTGTTGCAGGTTATGACTAAAATTCAGAAAGGCCTATTCACCCCCCCTCTAGGCCACATTCAATTGGTATCAGAGCAGGACTCTTCAAGAGGAGACTAATCACTCGAAGAGAAAATGTCAGAAATGAAGGATGTGCACAAGAGCCTCAACCAATAGAAGGTTGAAGATGAAAAGTCGCAAAAGTTGGAGAAGCTCCTCGACGCCATTCAGGACTTCGAGGTTGACGATGAGGAGATGCTGGAACTCAAGGCGCTCCTAAGAAAGAAAGCTCTTTCCAAAGGGAAATTAAAGATCGAGGACGAGGAAAAGAATAAGGGGAGTAGTCACACCGACTACTCCTGATATCCTTTCAACTACGATCGTCTAAATTCTAACAATAGACATTATTTGTCTATTCCTCTTGGAAAAGCCCAACACTTTGATGACAATGATTACTCAATGTCGAGGCAAAACATGAAAATGCATTTAATCTCACTTAATCCCAGCTTGTGGCATATAGTGTGCACATGTATAGATATCCCAGACAACGATGAAGATCTCACACCAAGCCAAGAGCAAGCAATTCATCAGAATGCTCAAGCTGCAGCGATCATCACATCATCACTATGTCAGGACGAGTTCACCAAGTTGGATGGACTCGAGATTGCAAAGGAAATATGGGACACATTGCAAACTGCACATGAAGGCGATCGTCATGTGCGAGAGGCAAAGATCGAAATGATCGAAGGCGAATTGGGAAGATTCGACATAGAAGAAGATGAGTCACCGCAAGACATGTACAACCGGTTGAAGACTCTCATCAACAATGTTTGAGCATATGGAAGTAAAAAGTGGAACAATCACGAGGTGGTGAAGCTCATCCTTAGAGCTTTCATGCCTCACAATGTTACCCTGTGCTTGATGATAAGAGAGAGTCCCGTGTACAAGAAAATGACCCCAGATGAACTGCTTGGAAAGATCATCAACTTCGAAATGATGGAGAAGCAAGCTAAACATGTCAAGGAGATTGCCGATCTCCCCTCCAAAAAGAAGAAAGGGGTCGCCTTAAAATCAACTTGTAAGCCCTTGTCAAAAGAAGCTTGAGAGGCTCAAGATGAATATGACAGTGATGATGAGAGCAACGACATAGATGAGGAAGACATGATCCTCTTCATGAATAAATTCAAGAGAATGATTAAGAGAAGACAAGGGGGAAAATCAAGTGAAGGAAAACTCAAAGAAAAGTCAAGACCAAAGTTGAGGCGAGCTTGCTATAACTGTGGTGAATATGACCACTTTATAGTTGATCGCCCCTATGAAGAAAACAAGAAGAAGACCAAGTAAACAAAACCTCAACCTAAGAAGTTCTTCAAGAAGAAAAAGGAAGCTAGGCAGGCGCACCTAGGAAAGGAGTGGGACTCAAATGATGAGTCCTCGTCCGAACAGGAAGAGGAGATGGCTAGCATAGCCATCAAGAAGAAAACGAAGAAATCAACTCTCTTCCCATCAACTGGCGCCAGGAAGGACAACGACACCTGTCTCATTGCAAAGGAAGGTAAATGAAAGGTAACATCTAAATCTTCCTCATCGCATTCTTACTCTAGTGATAGTGATGCCAATAGTGATAATGAAGATATGCTTGTTGGCCTTGATAAGAAAACTGGCGCAAAAATGAAATTCTTAATGGAAAAACTTATTGATAAGGAGAAGCTTGCTGATCGACAAGAAGATATGATCATCCTTCAAAAGGAGGAATATCTTAAGATCAAAAAGCTCCTTGAACTTGAAAAGGAGCGAAGCAAGTCACTTGAACTTGAGCTAGCTTCAAGCAAGAAAGCTTGCTTGAAGTTAAGCGACTCAAATGCTATCATCAAGGATGAACTTGCTAACTTAACCAAAGTTAACAAAATCCTTGAGGTACAAGTTGAGTCACTCAAGAAAAGTGAACCTTCATCCTCTTCAAAGTCTCCTTCTCAACCCCTGAAAACTGAACCTACTACTACTTGTGCATGTTCTAAAATTGATACTAGCTTGAAGGACATGTCAACCTCGACCAAAGACAAGCATTCTTCGCGTACTTGCATATTTGACAAGGAGAAGATTGAGTATGCACGCAGTGCATACTTGACCACAAGGCCTCCTAATGTCAAATATGGCATTGGGTATTCTTATGGTGAAAAGCAAAGTGCTAGAAGCCATACGAATAACAAGGAGTGCATTGCCTTTATCAAGGGAAACTCCCCTCAAGCTAGAAAGGCGAATGATGTTGACAAGTCTAAACATGTTAATTCTTATGATCAACAACTTTTGTTTGGAACTTTTGATGCATCTTATGTTCTTATCAAAAGCAAATTTGGTAATGTGTATGCCAAATATGTTGGGCCATGCCATTGGAACACCAAGTCCCATGTGTGGGTGCCCAAATCACTTGTAACTAACCTCAAATGACCCAAGCAAGCTTGGGTACCTAAAACTAAGGCATAACTTGTTTTTGCAGGCCTATTCCTCCGGCGGAGCAAAATGGGTGCTAGATAGTGGATGCACCAACCATATGACCGGAGATCGAAGAATGTTCGTTGAGTATGAAGAAAATCAAGATCCAAGTGAGGGCATCTATTTTGAAGACAATAGTCAAGGAAGGGTGCTCGGTACCGGTAAAATTGCAATATCGTCTCAACACACACTTTCTCATATTTTGCATGTTGATTCCTTATATTATAACCTTCTATCAATATCTTAAATATGTGACAAGGGTTATAATTGCTTATTTACTAATGAGGGTGTGACCGTCTCTAGAAGGAGTGATGACTAGGTTGCATTCAAGGGTATGTTGAAGGGAAAGCTTTATCTTGTTGACTTCAACAAAGATAAAGCCGAACTTGACACATATTTGATTGCAAAGACCAACATGGGATGGTTGTGGCATAGACGGCTAGCACATGTTGGTATGAGGAATCTTCAAAAACTCCTTAAGCGCGATCACATCCGAGGTTTGAAGGATGTTGTTTTTGAGAAAGACAGTCCTTGTAGCGCGTGCCAAGCTGGGAAGCAAGTCAGAGCACCCCATCCTGCGAAGAACGTCATGACAACGACAAGACCGCTTGAGCTACTTCACATGGACCTATTCGGTCCAATCGCTTATATAAGCATTGGCGATAACAAATATGGCTCAGTAATTGTTGATGAATTTCCATGCTTCACATGGGTTTTCTTTTTGCATGATAATACGGAAACTCAAGAAACCCTCAAGAAGTTTCTCAAGCGTGCCCAAAATGAGTTTTCATTGAAGATCAAGAACATACGAAGCGACAATGGCACGTAGTTCAAGAACACTCACGTTGAGGAGTACCTGGACGAAGAAGGCATCAAACATGAATTTTCAGCACCGTACTCACATCAACAAAATGGAGTGGCCAAAAGGAAGAACTGAACTCTCATAGAGATGGTGAGAACAATGCTTGATGTGTACAAGACATCGAATCAGTTTTGGGCTGAAGTGGTCAACACCGCTTGTCACACCATAAACCGACTTTATCTTAATCGCTTACTCAAGAAGACATCATATGAGCTGCTCAGGGTAACAAACCTAATATTTCCTATTTTCGTGTTATTGGTTCTAAATGGTATATCTTGAACAAGAAGCCTAAGACTTCAAAGTCTATTCGAAGTCCGATAGTGGTTTCTTGCTTGGCTATGATTCGAACACTTACGCCTATCGTGTCTTCAACAAAGTCTCCAGACTTGTTGAAGTAGCACGTGACGTAGTGTTCGATGAAACTAATGGCTCTCAAGAATAGAAAGTTGATCAATGTGTGCTAGATAGAGAAGAAGCTCTTTGTCAAGCGGTAAGTCGAATGGCGTTGGGCGAAGTTCGACCACAAGCACCATGTCCAAATGAAAATGAAGAAGATGAACCACAAGTGGAGGTAATGGATCAAGGGGGAGCTTCTACACAAGATCAACCACTAAAGAAGACGAAGATGATCAACACACAAATGAGGGAAACCATCTAGGAGGATTAGAAGATGACCAGGAAGACTCAAGACCACATGTGCCGCATCCAAGAGTACACCAATGCGTCCAAAGAGACCACCCCATCGACAACATAGTCGGGGACATCCAAAAGGGAGTAACTACTAGATCTCGAATTGCTAATTTTTGTGAACATTACTCCTTTGTATCCTTTTTGGAACTGCGCAGGATTGAAGATGCATTGAACGATACGGATTGGGTGGTGGCAATGAAAGAAGAATTGAAAAACTTCAAACGGAATGAGGTGTGGGAACTCGTCGAAAGACCCAAGTTCAACGTTGTCGGCACCAAATGGGTCCTCCGCAACAAGAAAGACGAACACGGGGTGGTGACAAGGAACAAGGAACGACTTGTGGCCAAAGAGTATTCACAGGTTGAAGGTTTGGATTTCGACGAAACCTTTGCTCCCTTAGCTAGGCTTGAATCTATTAGAATATTACTTGCATATGATACTCATCATGATTTAAAGCTCTATCAAATGGATGTGAAAAGCGCCTTCCTCAACGGACCAATCAAGGAGGAGGTGTACGTGGAGCAACCCCCCGTATTCGAGGATCAAGAGTTCCCCGACCACGTGTTTAAACTGCTTAAGGCTCTCTATGGCCTCAAACAAGCTCCTAGAGCTTGGTATGAGTGCCTTAGAGATTTCTTGATTGAAAATGGTTTTAAAATTGGCAAAGCTCATTATACATTATTCACGAAGCATTTTTATAATGATCTCTTTGTTTGTCAAATATATGTTGATGATATCATTTTTGGTTCAACTAACAAAGCTTTCTGTGAAGAACTTAGTAAGGTTATGATAGATAGGTTTGAAATGTCTATGATGGGGAGTTGTAATACTTCTTGGGATTCCAAGTCAGGCAACTAAAGGAGGGGACATTTATAAGCCAAACCAAGTATACTCAAGACATACTCAAGAAGTTTGGAATGGACAAGGCGAAACCTATAAGGACTCCCATGGCAACAAATGGAGACTTGGATCTCAATGAAGATGGACCAAGCGTGGATCAAAAGGTATATCGCTCCATGATTGGATCCCTACTTTACTTATGTGCATCTAGGCATGATATTATGTTGAGTGTGTGCTTGTGTGCAAGATTTCAAGCCAATCCTAAGGAGTGTCATTTGACAGCTGTAAAGAGAATTCCGACCTGTTGCTACGATTGTACTGCAACGAATACTAAATCATTGCAGTAAGCTTGGCTTTTTGCCATGATTCACTAGTTCGTGGCAATAGGATCTATTGCCATGGAACACAATCGTTGCATTATGATCTGTTGCCATGAATCACTAGTTCATGGCGTTAGGATGCTAATGCAACGGACCACAATCGTTGCATTAGGATCTGTTGCAACGAATCACTAATTCGTGGCGTCAGGATGCTAATGCCACGGAACACAATCGTTGCATTAGTATCTGTTGCCACGAATTACTGGTTCGTGGCATTATAGTATCTATCGCCACGGACCACAATTGTTGCATTAGGATCTGTTGCCACGAATTACTGGTTTGTGGCGTTACAGGATCTATCGCCACGGACCACAATCGTTGCATTAGGATATGTTGCCACGAATTACTGGTTCGTGGCGTTACAGCTTTACTGCCACGGAACACAATCGTTGCATTAGGATCTGTTACCACGAATTACTGGTTCATGGCATTACAACTTTATTGCCACGGAACACAGTCGTTGCATAGATCTGTTGCCACGAATCAGCAAACAGTTGCATTTGGACCGTAATGCAACGAAATAGAATCATTGCATTAGGATGTGTTGACACGGTACTCTGGTTCGTGGCGTTAGTATCAATGGTCACGGACCCCAATCCTAGCAATTAGGATGTGTGGCCACGATTCACTTTTCCGTGGCGTCAAGATGCTAATTCAACGAAACACAATCGTTGCATTAGGATCTGTTGCCATTAATCACTAGTTCATGGCGTCAGGATGCTAATTCAATGGACCACAATCGTTGCATTAGGATCTGTTGCCACGAATTACTGGTTCGTGGTGTTACAAGATCTATCGCCACGGACCACAATCGTTGCATTAGGATCTGTTTCCACGAATTTCTGGTTCGTGGCGTTATAGCTTTATTGCCGCGGAACACAATCATTGCATTAGGATCTGTTGCCACGAATTACTGGTTCGTGTCGTTATAGCTTTATTGCCACGGAACACAGTCATTGCATTAGGATCTGTTGCCATGAATCAGCAAACAGTTGCATTTGGACCGTAATGTAACGAAACAAAATCGTTGCATTAGGATGTGTTGCCACGATACTCTGGTTCGTGGCATTACAACTTTATTGCCATGGAACACAATCGTTGCATTAGGATCTGTTGCCACGAATTACTGGTCCATGGTGTTACAACTTTATTGCCACGGAACACAGTCGTTGCATTAGGATCTGTTGCCACGAATTAGCAAACAGTTGCATTTGGACCGTAATGCAACGAAACATAATCATTGCATTAGGATGTGTTGCCATGATACTTTGGTTCGTGGCGTTAGTATAAATGGCCACGTACCCCAATCGTAGCAATTAGGATGTGTGGCCACGATTCACTTTTTTGTGGCGTCAGGATACTAATGCAACGAAACACAATCGTTGCATTAGGATGTATTGCCACGATTCTCTGGTTCGTGGTGTCAGGATGCTAATGCAACAGACAACAATCGTTGCATTAGGATCTGTTGCCACGTATTACTGGTTCGTGGCGTTACAGGATCTATCGCCACAGAACACAATCGTTGCATTAGGATGTGTTGCCACGATACTCTGGTTCGTGGCGTTAGTATCAATGGCCACGGACCCCAAAAGTAGAAATTAGGATGTGTGGCCACGATTCACTTTTTCGTGGTGTCAGGATACTAATGCAATGAAACACAATCATTGCATTAGGATGTCTTGCCATGATTCGCTGGTTCGTGGCATTAGGATCTATCGCCATGGGACCACAATCGTTGCATTAGGATCTGTTGCCACGAATTACTGGTTCGTGGCGTTATAGGATCTATCGCCATGGAACACAATCGTTGCATTAGGATGTGTTGCCACGATACTCTGGTTCGTGGTGTTAGTATCAATGGCCACAGACCCCAATCGTAGCAATTAGGATGTGTGGCCACGATTCACTTTTTCGTGGCGTCAGGATACTTATGCAATGAAACACAATCGTTGCATTAGGATGTCTTTCCATGATTCACTGGTTCGTGGCGTCAGGATGCTAATGCAACAGACCACAATCATTGCATTAGGATCTGTTGTCACGTATTACTGGTTCGTGGCGTTACAGGATCTATCGCCACAGAACACAATCGATGCATTAGGATGTGTTGCCACGATACTCTGGTTCGTGGCATTAGTATCAATGGCCACGGACCCCAATCGTAGAAATTTGGATGTGTGGCCACGATTCACTTTTTCGTGGTGTCAGGATACTAATGCAATGAAACACAATCATTGCATAAGGATGTCTTGCCACGATTCACTGGATCGTGGCATTAGGATCTATCGCCACGGGACCATAATCGTTGCATTAGGATCTGTTGCCACGAATTACTGGTTTGTGGCGTTATAGGATCTATCGCCACGGAACACAATCGTTGCATTAGGATGTGTTGCCACGATACTCTGGTTCGTGGCATTAGTATCAATGGCCACGGACCCCAATCGTAGCAATTAGGATGTGTGGCCACGATTCACTTTTTCGTGGTGTCAAGACCCCTTTCATTTACCTAACATAATGTCTAATTTAACTTCAACCAATTAGATTATGACACATAAGCGCGGAGTACGCATGGAAGCACAAATGGGAGCACCAAATTTGCATTCCCATATGGTTGCCACGTACGTTCACGCTCCAAATCTTACAGCTAAGGGCGCACTGCAGGATTCCCGCGACTGTACCACCCTGCCCTGATGATTGCCTTGTACGCGAGCGCACTGAGTCTTGCAGGGCGCATGGGCACACACGAACTCCATGTCCGAACTTTGCTCAGCGATCCGAATAACTCGGCGCTCGGCGTGCACAATCGATTATCATGCGCACGAATAATATTATGAAATTATCAACTTTGATGATTCAATAATCTCAATCAAGTTTCATCCAACCTACCAAAAAAAAATTGGATCGTCCAGTCCATCCAACCAAACGTTAATTTGGATGATCCAAGACATAGAGAAATGGATGATCTATCTCCAATCGAACTTCGACGTCAAACCAAACGCAATTGATGACTGAGCACTTTGTCACATGTCACTAGAGTGTACGCACAAATGACAAATACACGGCCTCAACACCAGGTTTAGGGTGCATCGTGGACTAACCACATGACCCGACCAAACACTCATGTAATTACCATACACCTGCAAGAGCAACCATCTGGCTGCATCCACCAACACATCCCGACCATGCGAAAGGATGACAAGCAGCGGCAGGTGAACATGTTGCAGTGGCGGCGCAATGGAAAACGGTGGCAGCGGACTGTGACGTACCTGTATGTTGGCGTAGTCAACATCGCACATCTTCCGCGAGTTGTTCACCTTCTGCGGCGAGCTGAACCACAGTGGCAGGAGCTCCTCGTTTTCGCGGTCGAAGCATGACTTGGAGAAATGGGCCATCAACGCATCCCGACCGTGCGAAAGGATGACGAGCAGCGGCAGGTGAACACCATGCAGCGGTAGTGCAATGGAAAATGGTGGCAGTGGACGGCGACGTACCTGGATGTTGTCGTAGTCAACCTCGCACATCTTCCACGAGTCGTTCACCTTCCAACGGAAGCCATGCAGGTGCTTCGTCCATAGCCAGAATGCCACATCTAGCGATGTGACGTTGACAAAGCAGTAGCCCTTGTTGGCCTCGGACCTTGGCAAATGCAACAAACAAGGTTAAGTATCAATCAGTAAAAGACCGGAGCTTGATTAGTATAATCATATATTTCAAAGCATAGGCGTGGTACTTGAAGTCAAATGGAACGTGAATAAAATCGTAAAACCGACTTGACACGGCCAACTGCAATTTTCGCGTTCTCCTCGGCCCAGTGCTGATCAATGATGTTCATTACTTTTTGCCTCCTGACGACTCAGTGCTAGACTAACAACGCTGATGATCCGCAATATACTCAACGATGTAAATCATCAGGTATTACGCATCAAAAACGGCTAGCGGCAAGCAGATTTAAAAGTATGTTGCGGATCATCAGCGTCCTCAGTCCAGAAGCAGGGTAGAAGCGGCGTCGTGGCCGCCGTGAACTCGAGAACGGATGAGGAGAAGGCTCATCGCCAACGGATCGAGGGGACGGAAGCTACACGATCGCTATGGGCGATGATCCTTCTCCTAGATCCGTTCTCAAGTGGCGGGCCGGCGGTGGGGGCGCAGGGGCGGCGGGCCGGCGGCAGAGCAGGGCGCAGTGGCGGGGGTGTGGCAGGCGGTAAAGCGGTGATGGGACGCGGAGCGGTTCCAACTGAATTCAAAGATGCGCATGCGGGATGCATAACCTTTGTAGTACTGCAGGTGCAGTAACAATCACTGACATGTGGGCCCCACGGATAGCAGGACCCACATGTTAGTGACTGTTACTACACCTGCAGTACCGCAGGTGATTTCAACGCATGTGCTGCGCGCGTCTATGGTCCCTCGGTGACTGGCGCGCACGTAAGCTCGGTGCGCCCGATCGCATCAGCCGCCTGTACAAATGGCTATGGCTTGAACGAAGGACGAAACCTTTTATGCGGCAAACAGCAACGTATAATACTTCCTCCGCCCCAACTCAACTCTATTTCTGTTTTGGTCGAACTAGTTACCTTTGACAAATGATTTATATGGAATTTATTAACTTCAATAACATGTAGTACTAGATTGTATATTATGGAAATATTTTCATGGTGAATCCAAAAGTAAAATTCTTGTATTGTTAAAACGGATCAAAATTGGGTAAATCTGAAAGATAGATTTGATGAAACCTAAGACTTCCCTTTGAAAAAGTTTTATACTTTACATTAGTTTTACATATGTAATATGCACATAGGATATATCACTAAATAGTTTTGCAAAAAAAAACATGAAGGAGAAATATGTATATCCCATATATATGCTACTACTACGTAAACTAGGGGTGGGCAAACAAACCGAGACCAAAAAACAGAAACCAATAAAACCGAGACCGGAACTGAAAACACTGAAATATCGTGTATCGGGTACTTTTCGGGTAGCAAATATAAATAACTGAAAAATAAATGTCGGGTTCGGACGGATGAATTCATTTTGGAGCTACATGTCACGTACTTAATTATACTAAAAATCATCATCTTCGCCGTCGTCAACCCACAATGGAGCTACATGACCATCATTGGTATATGTATCGTCGTCGTCGTCTTCATTTTCTGATGCAACTCCATCTACCTCAAACTGATCACCTGACGTTGTCATTATAAGAGTGGAAGCATCGCCGCTGGCTCCCTCAATGTCATTCCTAGCCCATGCGGTCGTATCCTCATTATTGATATCATCAGTAAGCAGATCATCATGTAATGTCTCAGCCTCCATCGTCTCAGTCACATTATTTTCACTGTCTCCAGGGGGCATGGCAAAAAGGTTCCGTGGCTTCGTTTTAACAACTGTAGCTCATTTAGGATGCTTCACACTTGGAACATAAAAAACTTGTTCTGCTTGGGTGGCTAGAATGTAAGGCTCATACTGGAATCAAAACAGAGTAGTGTCAACATCTATCATTCCGTATTGATCCTTTTTGTAGCCTCTGCTTTGGTTTGACTGCTTCCAAGAGGCCGATGAAACCATTCACACTGAAATAACAAAACCTCTTGTTTTTTTTTTCAAAATCAACAGCAATGATTTTCTTTATTACTCTAAACCAATCATAATTAGTGCCCTGAACAACAATACCACTGTTTTGGGTCTGTAAATCTTTTTCCACATCTGCAGTTTGAAAGAAGAAGCCATTGATGAATAACCGACTAAAAAAATGTGCCCGACGATCAGGTCCTCTAGATAATGCATACATATAATCGGTTGCTTTGCCTTCTTTGTGTAATGTCGTAATATGTACACATTAGTATAACAGGGGTTATCGACGACAAACCAATTTCAGAACACATATTTGTTCAATATCTCATCAATGTGCAAACTTGCATGTACTTACTCGTTTCTGAAACCAATCAACAAACTCATCTCTATGGAGTTTATCAATATCACGAGAATGAATCTTTTTCAGTTCTTCAATATGCTCACTGAAAAGGGTACAAAATTAAATTAGCCATCTACAATAAGCCATATATATAGTATACAACATCTGAGTTATACATTATTACTTGATCCATGGAGCGGCCTCTTCAACGTTAGTAATAAGATAATGCCTGATGTTATGTAGTTCCACCATAGTAAGTTGGTCCCATTTATACCCTTTTTAGAATTATCAACTTCTGTAAATATGTTAGAATTATCAACACAAGGTTCATTTGTAGCTGCAGCTTCATGACGTTCTGGCCTATTACGCTTGGTGCTGATGTTATCCAAAAACTGACTACAAAAAGTCATACACTTTTCGGCAATATATCCCTCAGCTATAGAACCCTCCGGGTGAGCTTTGTTACGTACATACCTCTTCAATGTACCAAGGTACCTCTCAATTGGATACATCCATCTGTAAGAAACAGGTCCACCCAACCGTGCTTCTTCGGCAAGATGGGTTGGAAGATGTACCATGATATCAAAGAAAGCGGGAGGAAACAACATCTCAAGCTTACAAATTGTTTCAGGAATTTGTTTGCTCATCTTGTTCGAATCTGGTTCCGCCAATTCTTTAGAACAAATTCCAGAAAAGAATGTGCTAAACTCAATTAAAGGTGCAACAACCTTTTCAGGCAATATGTTACGTATTGCAATACGAAGGATCTTCTGAAATATAATATGGCAGTCATGAGTTTTTAGACCCGATACCTTACATGCTTTTATGTCCACACATCTCTTGATGTTTGAGGCATAACCATCGGGCACCTTCACATTCCCCAAAAACTTGCACAAGGTGGTCTTCTCATCTTTGCCCAAAGTATATAATGCTGGTGGGAGTGTGTACTTGCTCTTTATGAACTTCGGATGTTGATCTGGCCGTATACGCATATCCTTCATATCAAGACGAGCTCGTAGACTATCTTTTGTTTTACCATCCATAGCAAGCAATGTCCCCAATATGCTATCACAAATGTTTTTCTCAATGTGCATGACATCCAAGTTATGCCTTATTAGCAATGTCTTCCAATAAGGGAGGTCAAAAAATATACTTTTCTTCTTCCAATTATGCCATCTATTTTCCTCGGTGTGCTTTCTCTTATTATTCGTTGGTCCAAAACTCACTTGATCAAAACACTCGTATTGTTGGAGTACTTCGTCACCAGAGAGTGATGTTGGAGCCTCTCTATTACCTGCCTTGTTGTTGAAAGAACCTTTGTTTCAACACCATCTGTGATCCTGAGGTAGGAAACGACGATGATCCATGTAACAATGCTTTCGTCCATATTTCAACCAGAAGGCGTCAGTGTTTATATGGCAGTATGGACATGCTAGATTCCCTTTTGTGCTCCATCCACATAGCATTGCATATGCTGGAAAATCATTTATTGTCCACAATAAAGAAGCTCGCATGACAAATGTCTCTTTCTTTAAACTGTCATATGTTTCAACACCATCAGACCATAATTTCAGTAGCTCATCAATCAAAGGTTGCAGATACACATCAATGTTGTTTCCAGGTGACTTTGGCACATGAATTATCATTGACATCACCCAATAAGACTGCTTCATACAAAACCAAGTTGGTAGATTATAAGAGATTAGAATCATAGGCCATGTACTGTAAGAAACATTCATTACTCCAAAATGATTGAAACCATCAGATGTCAGCCCAAGTCTTATGGTGCGAGGATCAGATGAGAAATTTGGGTGAATGCTATCAAAATGCTTCCATGCTTTCGAATCGGCATGATGGCGTAATATTCCATCATCAGCACGACCTTCTTTGTGCCAGCGCATGTTTGATGCCATTGATTCTCCCATATAAAACCTTTGTAGACGGGGAATAAGAGGGAAGTAACATAGAATCTTGCGTGCTACAAGCTTCTTGGATTTTCCACAAGGTAAAGCCTCTCTTGCATCCCCAGCAGTACTATTTTTCCATCTTAATTCACCACATTTTTGGAAACTATTCAGCAGAGAATAGTCATTCCGAAATAACACACAGTCATTGACACATGCATCGATCTTTTTGTAGTCTAGTCCGAGGTCATGAACAACCTTCTGAAGTTTATCAAGTGTATTAGGAATGCAGTGGCCCTTTGGAAGCGCAAATGAGAATAGTTCAAGTAACATCTCACAAGCTACTTTGCTCATACCAGTTAAACACTTTATCTGGTAGAACCTGACAATGTAGGATAATTGGGTCAGCTACGAACAACCTGGATACAACTCCTTTTTGGCATCAGTTAATAAGTCATAGAATTTCTTTGCATCCCCAATTGGCTCCTGCTATTTTATAGCATTTTCTTGATCATCAACATCTGCTGAAGTACCACCATGATCAGTGCCTCTAAGTAGACTGGACAACATATTTTGCATAGCACCATCATCAGAAATTATCTCCTCATTATTTGTTGATTCCTCAGCAATATTTTCCTAAACTCGTATTTCTCCATGGTGTATCCAACAAGTATAATCCAATAACATCCATTTTTGAGCAGGTGTAAATGAACTCCCTTGCGTGTCTTGTGGCAAATATTACGACATCTCGTGCAAGGACAAGGCATAGTTCCTCCTTCACGAGTGCCCTAAAATGCATAATTTAAAAATGACTTCATTCCATCCTGCCACTCCCTCGTATGCCTGTCATTTCCCATCCATGTCTTATCTTCTGACATTGCTTCCTACAATTCAATCAGCCATCAGCCTATCCGTAAGAGGATAGATGTACAAGAACACATTATGTGAGCAATTGTACCTAGCTGTTGTTACTCCACGCGCTGCGGCCGGCGGATTCTCCTACAAGCGTGGCGGCCGGCGGATGCTCCTCCAAGCGTGGCGGCCAGCGATTGGTCCTCCAAGCTTGGCGGCCAGTGGATGCTCCTACAAGATTGGCGGCCGGCGGATGCTCCTACAAGTGTGGCGGCCGGCGGATGCTCCTCCAAGCTTGGCGGCTGGCGGATGCTCCTCCAATCGTAGCGGCCGGCGGATGCTCCTCCAAGCATGGCGGCCGGCGGATGCTCCTCCAAGCGTGGCGGCCGGCGAATGCTCCTCCAAGCGTGGCGGCCCGCGGATGCTGCTACAAGTGTGGCGGCCGACGGATGCTCCTACAATCGTGGTGGCCGGCGGATGCTCCTCCAAGCTTGGCGGCCGGCGGATGCTGTACAAGCGCGTTGCGGAGAAGGGGCCGGCATTGCGGGTCGAAGGGTACCGTAATAAAATATTATTTTCATTTCTTATTTTCCTTCTTCATTCGGCGTGACAAAATTTTCCCGCCGCGGGCAGGCAGGCATGCAGGACGAAAAAGCTGGGCCGCTTGTTATTTGTGGGCTGAAACTGCGCTGATTCACATTATATTCAAGTTGGGCCTTCGCGCATTCATGACGCTTGTACAGAGCCGAAGGCCTCGAAATGTCTGGTCCTATCACCAGATTTTCGTGAGATCCTCAAGGGATGATGCTTCCGATGTTTGGCCTCTTCATCCTCGCCTTCTTAGACCACCCCCCCCCCCTATTGCTTCCAGGCTCAAGTTCCCGACTGATTCCCATCCATGCTCCCGTGTGTTGCCTGAGAAGTCCTTTGCCTCTGTTGTCGCAGCGCCATGCCTCGCAACCATGTTAGACGCGATCAGGTACCTACAGGCTCACCGTCCCTGCACCCTCGTGAGGGGCAATGCACGGTGGTCAGCAACCGCCTCATGACGACGGAGTTTAGCCGTTTGCGCCGCCAAGCAGCTGTTCCGGGACCCAGAGGAGGTTGCACCGAGGCGACGCCCATGGAGATCACCCTGGCCATCCATCACCAACTTGAAATCTCGCATTGGGCTTTCATCATGTCCACGTTTGGGGATGGTGAGTTCCTGGTGCGGTTCACCCGTGATGACTATGGGGAGCTCGCCATCGAGACGGCAATCATCCGCATGCTGGATGATAACCACTACTTCTGGCCATGGATCTTTGGCGTCGGTGTGCCGATCGTCAGGTGGTCCTTCCACGTGTAGGTTGTCATCGAGAACCTCCCTCTACATGTCTGGTCTACGGAGGGCGTCAGATAGGTTCTGGGTGACGTCTTCCTCTTTGATCACTTCGATGCTTCCACCTACCACTGGGAGCAAGCTGACCTGTGCACGGTCGTTGGGTGGATGAAAGACCCAAGCCTCCTGCCTTGGGCCAAAATGGCCACCTTCGTTGCAGGAAGTGATGGCCGGACTGGGAGTGACGGCGGGCCGCCGGCGGAACCTTTCAACCATGCTGCAGTGGTCCGGCCTGGCGGCCACACGACGGAGCTCATCATCCACCTAGATCACTACCTCGACTATACGTCGCCGGTCCACACCAACTCCCCGGCCTCCTCGTCATCAGGCGACTCTTCCGACAAACACTCCTCAGTGTCCTCGAACTGTTCAGGGGACACCTTCCCGCGGTCGAAGAGATTCTACTGGCAGTGTGGGGAAGTGGATGAGGCGGATCAGCAGCTCTTTTAGTATGGATACCAAAGTGTCCTAGCTCATGTGTTACATTTCCTATGGAAACTAACAATCCTTTACAAATCCTATCCTTCAAAGGGAGCCTATGTTTGAGAGGATTATGACTGGATTAATTTCTATGAAAAGATTTCCTGTTTAACATTTCGGCTGTCCTTCCTTTTTTCAAACATTTTTCTTCCTCGTATTGTCTTCACTTTTTTCTTTCCAGACCTATCTACCGGCATGTTGCATTTTCCTGTTACTACTACTTTACAGACCACTTTGCGGGCCCCGCTGCGGGCGAACTCCTGGCAACTCCACCGGTTTGGGGACAAGGAGGGTTTGGCGATCGGAAAATTCGAACTAATTTTGCACAGATAGTACATCCATGAACAAGAACACCAAGTACATTTAACTTAAAAACATTACTCCCTCCGTCCCGAAATACTTGTCCCTTTCGATGGAGGGACTATCTCCGTCCCAAAATACTTGTCGCTTTGGATGGAGGGAGTATATTACAAACACAAGAAAAGATAAACTACAACTAAAACCACAAAATGAAAAACTACAACTAAAAACATGAAACGAAAAACTACAACTAAAAACATGAAAAGAAAATAGCTAAATACTACTCTACTCAGCCTCAACCTCCTCCTCCTCAGGTGGGTCCTCAGGCTCCTGACACTCCTCTAGCGCCTCGGGCTCTGGCACCGGAAGGTGACCCAGTCTCAAGGCCGCCATCACGACGAGGTTGCGACGACCCACGACGCCGAGCTCAACCGCCATCGTCTCCCAGAGGATTCGAGACGAGAGGCCACATGCGAGAGGCCGAAGACGTAGTGGCCCGTGGTGTCCATTCTAGTACTTTGTGGAAGGGTACCGAGCCCAAGGCGTTCCATGGAGTGAGATGTATCCGTAAATACATCTCGGGCCATGTTGAACATGAGGGTATCCTTCACGCGCGGCGGCGAGGGGGGGTCCAGCCGCGACCGCTTACCTGCGGCCGGGTCCCTCGGCGGGCTCGATGGCGGAGGGTTGCTCGAGCTCGAAAGCATTTGCTGCATACTAGCCGCGGCTAGGTTTTTTGGAGAGAAGAGAGGATGTTGGAACGGTTGTGCGGAAAAGACGATGGCGTGGGTGACCATCTTATACTCCCTCCAACCCAAGTGAACTCTATTTTTAGGATGCAAACCACACATTAGTCAACACATCAAAGTACCCTAACACCCTTCATCAATACATATCCTCCAACTTTCCATTCAATGCCAGCAAGTTGCTATGGCAACAAAGGACAGTAGCTGAAAATGTGCACAGCACACAGCTGACATGACCATACAGTGAAATTAAAGTGGAGATGGGACAAAAAAATTGGTTGGAAATAACGCCCACACACCACCATCCCTCTTCTCCGCGCATACTAAAAATCACCAGGCGTCTCATCGTCTTCTCCACGCGTGCTAATAAATAGTAGTAAGACGACACACCATCCTCTACTCCACCACACACACCATCCTCTTCTCCGCGCGTACTCTTCCTCTCCGTCGCACGCGCCCTCATTGGTTCCCTTCGAAGCCCATGGAGTTCCCCTTGCCGCATGATATTGCGGTCCTGATCACAGGGTGGTTCGCCGCAACCTCCACCCAGCCCATGGACGACATCTCCAGTCTGCGCGCCACCTGCAAGGCCATGCACGCGGCGTGCCGTGATCCCGCCGTGGGCAGGCGCGTGGCGCTGGAGCGGGAGAGCAGCTGGGAGTGGTTCCAACGGCACGGGAACGGGAGCTACGACGCCCCCGTGGAGCGCCTGGCCAACGTGGGCAACCCTCATGGGTGCTATGTAACCGGGTTTGACCTCGTCTTCAACTACGGCCGCGTGCAGGTGCAGCGGGGCACCCAGTTTCTTCCCCGGGCGGCCGCAAACGGCCACAAGGTGGCGGCCTACGTCCTCGCCATGCTCCGCTACGGCGTTGACCTCGGGGACTGCGACGCCCTCGAGTATATCCGGCAGGTCGAAGGCGAGGCCCACGTCGGCGACAACGCGGCCGAGTCTGTCGTGATGAAGAGGACCAACGCGGAGTGCTGCTGGTGTCAGAATCAAGCCATGCAGAGGCTCAACGTTTTTGTCAGCAGGAGGTTACTGCATAGGCCTCCTTCGGGACCGCCGCTGGTGGCGCTGCTCGAGATTGATGATTACGTTTGCCGCTGCCCAACAGGGGGGAACCAGGGGCGTACCCGCTATGGCCGGCGAGGGTGGTACGAGTGGACCGTCTTCTGTACTGAGAACTGTAGGATTGAGCGTGAGTATGACCTGTTCTGCCATAACGTGTTGTACACTATGGGTTATATTCCCTCCATTCCCTTTTGGATGCGCTACTCCTAGTTCTCCCAATGCCAATGAAAAGTGAACAAATGGAGTACTGTATATAAAATAGACTTGTATAAGGCATGTTGATGTGTTTCTCCTATATATGCATGCTCGTCTCTGTTGAATGTTGCACTTGTTGTGTTTCTCCTATGTGCGCTCGTCTTTTGCTTAGCCCCGTTTGCATCAAAGTAAACTCACGGGGCAGTTTAAATGAATGGATTCCCCCAGAAGTGACACATGTGCTTTAAAAAATCTAGGTTCTATAAATTTTGGCTTCACTAATAATAAAGTTGTATAAATTGCTACTTCTATAGAGGTTCGTAATTATGTACTACTAGATATAAACACAATGATATAAACAAGGATTAAAATAAAGCATATGCATAAAATCTCTTCAACCAGCAACACAGTGATATAAACAAGGATTAAATACTAGATATAAACATCGACGAAGAAAGATTAGGATATTATATGCTACCTGCGCCGTGGACAACATATCCGACGCTTCATTATTCTGGTCGGCAGGATCATTCTGCCCCAAGTCATCTGGGGCAGCAGGCGGAGGACCTTGATCATCAGGATAAGGACCAGGCAAGACTGGTCCGTGAAAAGGGTGGGTTTGCCATTGAAAGGCGGAGGGTCCTCCTCATCACCTGGAAGGTGGTCCACAAAATCAAGACCTAGGACGTAAACTGGTACAGTCCATGAACGTCCTTCCCCGCCGACTTCATTGCCTCTCCTGAGAACAAGGCTTCAAGGGATGCCAAGTGGATTATCCACCATCACCAGCAGAATGACCCTAGTGAGGTTTAGATCATTTTCATCCCCATGAAGCAACTGGCCAAAACTGGAGCAGGTTTGTTCAATAAACCTTTGCTCCTTTAGATCCAGAGGATAACCAAGTAGCAAAATCCAACACCTTCTAGTAAACTGAGCACGACACATATTAAGACTTGCCTCCACTACAGGAATCGCGATAATAGACGACGGCCAAAAACCGTCGTCTATAAGGACAATACTGTCGTCTTTAGCTTATAGACGACGGTATAAGCTTATAGACGATGGTTTACGGCCATCTACGATAATTTGTCGTCTATAAGCTTATAGACAACGGTTACCATCGTCTATAAGCTAATTGACGACGGTCGGATTTAGCCGTCGTCAATTAGTCAACCAGGCCACGTGACAGCAAAGGAGGCTAATTGACGACGGTAAAAGAAAAACCATCGTCTATAAGGAGGCTTATTGACGATGGTAAAAGAAAAATCGTCGTCTATAAGGAGGCTTATTGACGACGGTAAAAGGAATGCCGCCGTCTATAGGGAGGCTTATAGACGAAGGCGAAAAAAAACCGTCGTCTTTTAAGTTTGCATTTAGAAAAAAAACAAAAAATGTTGTTACTTCCTTTGAGGACAAATCTGGCTCGATGGCCAACTCGCACAGGCATATGAAAACATAACTAAAAGTTGTCTATAGCTGGTAGCAGTGGCATATAGCAACTGGCAATGGCGCTTTAGAACCAACTGGCATATAGCAACTGGCAGTGGCATATAGTATACTGAATAATTGCTTGTTCGGAAATACAACAACAGACGGTAAAAATCAGTGGCCTTATCAGTAATACTAATTTTGTTTCATGTCATCACTTGATAAATTCTAATAAACAATAAAAACAACAGTTACATTATCACTATTACAGAACAAACAACATGGGTAATTAGCTAGTCTGTAAGAGAGAAAAGATAATGACTTAGACCCAACATAGCGCACTAGGATTGAGATTGGCCTATACAATTCAAACTCAGACGTGTGGTACACATCCAAGAACCTAAGAGAACATCTATGAGTGCAAGCGGGCGGGGGAGCAAGCTCACCGGCTACCTTCCTGGTAGAAGCGCTAAGGTAGGGGATGATCACGATGGGAGAAGCGTTGCCACCGTCGTTGGAAGCACCGCTGTCATCGATCAACCGATGGAAATTGCCGCCGCCGTGACGATGGGGATGTCACCTATAGGTGCAAGAATAATTAGTTTTGTAAATACAACACATGTGAGATGAGTGGACTGGAATCCAAAGTAGACAAATCCACAGTAAGAAACTAGGCTGCCGTTACCATGCATTATAGAACTTGGAAGATAAAATCGATGATAGTTTGGTCATTGTGGAAAACAGGTAATGTGTAGAAAGAAAAAAACACAGTAAAACAGATCGCTGGTTGCATGGTCAAAGAAAAGGATAGATTAGGCTAAGCCGTATTTGTGGCGCATACCACATGAATCCAAAGATTTTGCTGATAAGCTGCAAAAGCAGATAGATTTGCAACTTGGATTACAGGTTGGTATGCTGCACATAACATACATTTTTTTAGGGACACCCAACCATGAGTTCAAACAATTGACCACAGATCACAATACAATCACCCGATTATTTTTCTAAAGATAAAAATATATACAGCCAGACACTTGCACTGGTCTATGATAATTAGCGACATATCTAAGAAAATATCCAAAATCATGTAGAAAAAATCTATAAATGTAATAAAACAAACCTACAAGCAGTCCATTTGGAGATTGAGCATGATCACCTTTTAAAGGAAGTAAAAGGCAATAAGGAAGCAAATAACTAAATGTAACGTAAAAACATAAAACAAAACTTACAGAGAAGAAGTCCTTAAAGGTAAACTCAATATGGGTCATGAAAAGCATATGCATAAAGCTCGATAGATAAAGGCAAAAGAAAACGTGAACATAACCAAGGACAGATTGCTAGGTTCTTCTGACAAGACAATAATAGTGCACTCGCAGACTCGCATGATTAACATGAGTAAAATTATCGGAACACTAGTGATACATAAACAAAAGGTGATCAATGAGGAGAGATTTTACCATAGGATCAATCTCCCAGCCTACAAGTTGTAACCAAGGCCAAAACTTCAGCATCAGATGTGCTGCTGTCCCGGCACCCTGTAAAGATCCAGGCAAAAGAATCAGTAATTATTGTGCATAGACTATGTGGATGGTTGTTAACATATGAGTATCAAATACTCCCTCCGTTCTCAAATATTTAACATCTTCTAGTACAAAAAGAAATAAGAAAACATCAAGTATTCAGAGACAGAGGGAGTAAGAAGTATGATATTCCCATATAAAGAAAAAAATCCTATTACTCACCCCCCCTCCTCCCTCCCTAAGCACACTAGGATTTTTTCCCCAAATGCAAAGTACTCCCTCCGTTTCATTTTATTTGTCACCGGCTAGTTCATTTTTTAACTAGCCAGTGACAAATAAAACGAAACAGAGGGAGTAGCTTTGCACAAAAGACATAAAGTAAGACTTAACAGGGAAAAATATTGCAATTTTCATCTTGCACAAAGTGATTTACCAAACCTAGAAGTGCAACAGGACCAAGGGGAACAACAGCTGGCAGGCTAACAAACTCATCCTACGTAACAGCAAAAATGATAAATATTAGCATTAGACAGCCATTACAAGAAAGATATGCGAATCCAAAGTGTATGGAAAAATCACAAAATGCCTTAACTGATGTGATAGAGTCCCTTTTTCCCGCGCATTATTTATGAATTAGAAGAAATTTTGGATCTCTAATTTAGGGGCCAGTTCAGATAATCAATAGGTAATGCGTACGTACCCAGTATGAGTTGGTCCAAATACTGGTTTTGGGGAGAATGCTTTGTACATTCCCTGCACAACACAACCCAAAACAGAGCTGCAAATCAATTCGTAACCAAACTAATATAAGCTTTGGGCCGATGAACTAAAGTAGCTGCAGGTAACTGAGCCATGCGTACGGTTCTGGTCGAGGACGAGATACAGCGCGGCGGGCGAATCGATGACCATGATGACCACGTTAAAGTCGCTGCGGTTGACGGCGAGAAGCGTAAACTCCTCCTGATGCTGCTGCTGCTCCGGCGACTGCTCCTGCTGCTGGGCCTCGGCGGCCGGCGGAGCGGGAGGGGCCGAGACCTCTCCGCCGCTGTCCGGCATGCAGTAGAGCCGACAAGTGGACGGTGGACGGCACTGGAGGAGATTGCCGAAAAGGCGGTGTTGCGGATTGACGTGGAGGCGGCTGCGGTGGTGATGGAGGAAACCGTGAGACGAGGAGTAAATCCGCCGGGGCTGGAAAATATCAAATATTCTCTAATTGACGACGGTGTAGGTTAAACGTCGTCTATAAGCACTAATAAACGACGGCCTTTTGAATCCGTCGTCTATTACCGTGCTGGTGGGTCTAGGATTCGGTCCATATTGATGACGGGTCTAATTGACGACGGTTTGCCGTCGTCTTTATGTAATAGACGACGTTAATAGGGTTACCGTCGTCAATTATGGCCTTATTGACGACGGTTAGATCTGGCCGTCATCAATTAACTAAAAGACGACGGTGCCATCGTCAATTTTTTTGGCCGTCATTTATTTTCGTGTTTCCTGTAGTGCTCATCATGTTTTTCAAATCTGAACTCCCGATTCCCGACCACATGGGGATTTGCTAGGACCAAAGCATCTCTCTCCAGTTTATTTCTTAACTTGTAGTACATGCCAATCCCATGGGGATGTGCACCGTAAGTAACTACGTGCATTCTTTCCTTATCTTGGATGTGCACTGCTATCTGGTCCATAAATTCATTACGCTGGGCAGGAGTTAGTACCTCATTTGTGACCGCAACTGCATATTCCTCATTTTTCTTCGCGATTTCGCCAGATATGTGGCACACACTTCTGGTCCTTCTCAGAGGACCACCATCTTCTGGGATCATCAGCCACGGACAAAACCGATGGGGGTCGATGGAGAAGTTTGCCATTAATGAGCGACGAGCGGCGAAGAAACAAATCTGCCTGGGAGAAACAAATGGTGTACTACTAGTATTTGGAGGTTGCGATTTCTTGGGAGTCTCCGGAGTACTCCTATATTATAAAGTGAAGCAACATGGAACCAACGCACATCCCCTGCAGTACTGCAGGTGCAGTAGCAGGGGCTGACATGTGGGTCCTATGGACAATGTAATGATGACACCGCGTATAGGGGTAACTTCCGGCCTGTTCCAGTCCGTGCAATAATAACATCGCGAGTCTCGCGACTGCTCAGATTTTTGCAGGAAAATAACATGAAAAAACGTGAAAAGAAAAATATCAAAAATAACAAGAGAAAAACAACATCACGACTGGAGATGTTTTTCGATTCACGCACGAAGTGGGTTAAAGGTTAAAACTTGGTGTCGTTAAAGGAGATGTATTTCGATAAAAGGAGAATTTTTCGATAATACATCAGACACATTGTTCATGAACATAAAATACATATTACATTAACATACTACCAACACATATATTACAAACAAGAGTAAAGAAAACATGGATGAAAAACACGTAGAAACAAGAACAAAACTACTCCTAATCCTATTCTACACGGAGGCCTCGTCCACCTCCCCCGCCGCACGCGCCGCGGCCGACGCATCCTCCGGCGGCTCCGCCTCCGCCTCCGCCTCTGACGGCGGCGGCGACTCCTCTTCCGTCTCCACACCAAGCTTACAGGCGACACTGTGCAGAATCTTCCAACGGCCCTGTACCCCAGCAACCTCCACGATCGTCTCGTGGAGGGCGTCGAGACGAGTGGCCACAAAGCTTAACCCGAACAAGTTGTAGCTGGCGGAGTCCATGCTGGGGAGCTGGGGAAGCCTCCCAGAACCCAGACGGTGACAGATGAGAGATGTATTGTTAAATACATCCCGCGACATTGTGTCCAGCGCTCTTGCATGTTCGACGGCGGAGGACATGTCGTCTTTGACATCTTTAATTCGGCGCGTTAATTCGTCGATGCGGGCGGTAAAGAGGCGGACAGTCTCCTGTAACCAGTCGGGCTGAGGAGATGCGGGCGCCACCATCAGTTCCACCGGCATTGCTGGCGGTGATGGAAACGGAGAAGGAGGTTCGGAGGACGTCGATGGCCTAGAGCGCTTCAGCGTGGGGCTACCCATTTGTGTGGCGACGGAGGTGCAGAGAAAGAGCAAGAGGTTGTCGACGGTGGCTGGGGGGGGGGGGGGAGAAGTTTGGAGGCTAGGATCTAAGGAGAGGTGCGGTGGAGAAGCAAGAGAACGGTGAGCCTTTATAGCCGGTCGTCATCTAATAGCGGGCGTGTGGTGAGGGGTCCTCGTCTCCAGGCGTCGGTATTTTACAGGCGGTTTTTAACTTTACCTCAGGCGGGTTTTACTTACCAACCGCCTGATAAGATATTTAATCAAGAATATTAATCAATAAGAGGTAAATATCTTCACAGGCGGTTGGTACTTAATAACTGCCTGGGAAGATGTTTATCTCACGGGTATTACGTACCAACCGCCTGAGATAATGCCCGATACTGTTCTTCAGTTTCCTTATCCCTTGCTTCTTTTTTATTTAGATTCCAATATAAATACTCAAACATGTTTATATTCTGCAAATTGTGTTCAAATTATATGATTCTTTCTTCTACATTTGTATAAAATTAACATCTACCACCTGAACAAAATATTTTAAAACTTGTATAGCTGACATTGTAATGTTTTGGTAAATATCAAATTAATTTCTACTCACATATTATTCACATTTGTGTATCTCATAAAAAAAAGATCCTTCACTCAAATATGTTTGTATGAACATATTTGTATCATTTATACATGTATAAATTTTGTTAATTTATTTAAAAGCATTCCAACATGTCAAACTTCAAATTATCCATCATTCTAACTAAATGCTCATATACATATGAGGCATTCATCAAATTATGAACACACATTGATTCAAAAAAATTTAAAAAAATCTGAAAAAATTCATAGAGGTTGGTATGATGAGTAAAAATGTCCACTGAAAAAATAAATGAAAAAGGCATTATATTCAGCAAGATAGAAAAATGAAAATAAGCATTTGTTGTATGTTTTTTAAGTTCTAACCAATTTCAAAAGATTTATGAAGTTAAATTTAATGGTAACCTTTACTTATCAATAATATTACAAGAAAGTGGAATTTTACCTTTTTAAAGGACCCATATTTAATCAAGAATATTAATCAAGAAGAAGTAAATATCTTCACAGGCGGTTGGTACTTAATAACCGCCTGAGAAGATGTTTATCTCAGTCGGGTATTACATACCAACTGTCTGAGATAATGCCCGATACTGTTCTTCAGTTTCCTTATCCCTTGCTTCTTTTTTATTGAAATTCCAATATAAATAATCAAACATGTTTAGATTCTGCAAATTGTGTCCAAATTCGATGATTCTTTCTTCTACATTTGTATAAAATTAACATCTACCACCTGAACAAAATATTTTAAAACTTGTATAGCTGACATTGTAATGTTTTGGTAAATATCAAATTAATTTCTACTCACATATTATTCACATTTGTGTATCTCATAAAAAAATCCTTCACTCAAATTTGATTGTGTGAACATATTTGTATCATTTATACATGTATGAATTTTGTTAATTTATTTTAAAAGCATTCCAACATGTCAAACATCAAATTATCTATTATTCTAACTAAATGCTCATATACATATGAGGCATTCATCAAATTATGAACACACATTGATTCAAAAAAATTAAAAAAAACTGAAAAAAATTCATAGAGGTTGGTATGATGAGTAAAAATGTCCACTAAAAAAATAAATGAAAAAGGCATTATATACATCAAGATAGAAAAATGAAAAATAGCATTTGTTGTATGTTTTTTATGTTCTGACCAATTTCAAAAGATTTATAAAGTGAAATTTAATGGTAACCTTTACTTATCAATAATATTACACGAAAGTGGAATTTTGCCTTTTTAAAGGACCCACATTTAATCAAGAATATTAATCAAGAAGAAGTAAATATCTTCACAAGCGGTTGGTACTTAATAACCGCTTGAGAAGATGTTTATCTCAGTCGGGTATTACTTACCAACCACCTGAGATAATGCCCGATACTGTTCTTCAGTTTCCTTATCCCTTGCTTCTTTTTTATTTAGATTCCAATATAAATAATCAAACATGTTTAGATTCTGCAAATTGTGTCCAAATTCGATGATTCTTTCTTCTACATTTGTATAAAATTAACATCTACCACCTGAACAAAATATTTTAAAACTTGTATAGCTGACATTGTAATGTTTTGGTAAATATCAAATTAATTTCTACTCAAATATTATTCACATTTGTGTATCTCATAAAAAAAATCCTTCACTCAAATTTGTTTGTATGGACATATTTGTATCATTTATACATGTATGAATTTTGTTAATTTTTTAAAAGCATTCCAACATGTCAAACTTCAAATTATCCATCATTCTAACTAAATGCCCATATACATATGAGGCATTCATCAAATTATGAACACACATTGATTCAAAAAAATTTAAAAAAATCTAAAAAAATTCATAGAGGTTGGTATGATGAGTAAAAATGTCCACTGAAAAAATAAATGAAAAAGGCATTATATTCATCAAGATAGAAAAATGAAAAATAGCATTTGTTGTATGTTTTTTATGTTTTGACAAATTTCAAAAGATTTATGAAGTGAAATTTAATGGTAACCTTTACTTATCAATAATATTACAAGAAAGTGGAATTTTGTCTTTTTAAAGGACCCACATTTAATCAAGAATATTAATTAAGAAGAAGTAAATATTTTCACAGGTGGTTGGTACTTAATAACCGCCTGAGAAGATGTTTATCTCAGTCGGGTATTACTTACCAACCGACTAAGATAATGCCCGATACTGCTCTTCAGTTTCCTTATCCCTTGCTTCTTTTTTATTTAGATTACAATATAAATACTCAAACATGTTTAAATTCTGCAAATTGTGTCTAAATTCGATGATTCTTTCTTCTACATTTGTATAAAATTATCATCTACCACCTGAACAAAATATTTTAAAACTTGTATAGCTGACATTGTAATGTTTTGGTAAATATCAAATTAATTTCTACTCACATATTATTCACATTTGTGTATCTCATAAAAAAAAGATCCTTCACTCAAATTTGTTTGTATGAACATATTTGTATAATTTATACATTTATGAATTTTGTTAATTTTTTTTAAAAGCATTCCAAATGTCAAACTTCAAATTATCCATCATTCTAACTCAATGCTCATATACATATGAGGCATTCATCAAATTATGAACACACATTGATTCAAAAAAATTTAAAAAAATCTGAAAAAATTCATAGATGTTGGTATGATGAGTAAAAATGGCCACTGAAAAAATAAATGAAAAAGACATTATATTCATCAAGATAGAAAAATGAAAAATAGCATTTGTTGTATGTTTTTTATGTTCTAACCAATTTCAAAAGATTTATGAAGTTAAATTTAATGGTAACCTTTACTTATCAATAATATTACAAGAAAGTGGAATTTTGCCTTTTTAAAGGACCCACATTTAATCAAGAATATTAATCAAGAAGAAGTAAATATCATCACAGGCAGTTGGTACTTAATAACCGCCTGGGAAGATGTTTATCTCAGTCAGTTATTACTTACCAACCGCCTGAGATAATTACCTTATGATACCCAAGTCTGAGGAAGATGATGAACACACTACACATTCATTCATTCACACAGTTGAAGAACACACAAGATACTCATTCATTAACAATATTCAATGACACATCTCACAAAAGAACACATAAGATACACAATATTTACACAAGAACACACAAGAACACACAAGTAATATTCAATCACATCGTGAACAAAGATAGATTTCATTCATTAACAATATTTACAAAACAGAAGCAACTAAAAACAATAAAGAAAAACTAATTAAATCCTACTCCTTCACATACTCTTCTTCTTCCTCCTCCTCCTCCTCGTCCTCCGGCGGCGACTCTGGCGCTGGTGCAATAGGAGACAGGGCCGGTTGCACCGGCTGCACTGGCGGTGCAACCCCGAGGTTGCTAGCCGTCGCCTCCACCAGCGTTCTGCGACCCTCGGGGCCATGAACCTGGGCAATCGTCGCGAACAAAATGTCGAGATGATCAGCCACCCCTGTGAGGGCGTAGAGGTAGTGGCCGATGGTACCCATTCCATGATACTCTGGAAGGGTACCCAGCCCCAAGGCACGCATGGCGC
The DNA here is from genome assembly GCA_036927565.1 of Tuctoria greenei. Lineage (NCBI taxonomy): Eukaryota > Viridiplantae > Streptophyta > Magnoliopsida > Poales > Poaceae > Tuctoria > Tuctoria greenei. The sequence goes on along the minus strand of JAYESD010000004.1, from coordinate 42,582,430 downwards.
GAGACGTATTGTTGTACGCCTCTCGCGCCATGAGGAGGCGCTGCTGGGTGTTGATCCTCTCGGGAGAGCTGCAATATGGTTTCTTGCAAGGTGGCTCCCTCGAAGAGCTTGGCGGCAGAAGGTCAGCCATAGTTGTGTTGGGTCGTCGGAGCAGAGGAAGACGAAGAAAAGAAGAGGATTCAAAGTGAGCGACACGCTTGTGGAGAACTAACGGGTGATAGCGCGTCTTTAAGGACGCGCGAAGTGGAAGATGGAGCAGTTGGTTTACCGAGCATTGAAAGGTCGCCCCTCGGGGAAAAGAAAGGTCGTGCACGGTCGTCGACACGTCTTCATAGACGGTTGGTGAGGGGTCTTTTTGTAGGAGTTCATCAAATTATGAACACACATAGATTCAAAAAAATATCAATGTAGTAAATATCTTCTCAAGCGGTTGGTAAGTAAAACCCGCCTGAGGTAACCGTCTTCTCAGGCGGTCGGTACTTAAAATCCGTCTAAGAAAATTGGAGTTTATATATACCCCTCGGCAGCGTAGGAAAAACCTAGCTCGCGCAAAACACTTATACGCTGTTAGGCTGCCAAAATTTCGTTTGCTGCCAAGTGTTCGCCCTCGTCACTTCTAGGTACGCCGCCGAGCTTCGCCGTCGCCGCCGAGCTTTGCCCTCGTCACTTCCAGGTACGCCCTCATCGCTGAAAAAGAGTATCTCTTCTCTCCTGCAGCTACCTCGCCTCGCCTCACCTCACCATCCAAATCCAAGTGCCACACTTTGCGATTCTTGATACTAAAAAATGTTTACAGGATTTGCTTTTTGTACCTTGCTTGATCAGTTATAAGTCCGGAGCTAGGCGCCGCCTAGTAAACCTCAAGAACGTGGTCGCCACTCTGAATGAAGCTAGCCTATTTAGAATAAGAAGATAAAATTGCCATTGCTGGTGAGCAATTTTAACATGCTTGTCACCCTCACAATGTATAGGAACCTTTTGGTCAGTCGCCTTAAACCCTAGAATGCCTTATCAAATCCTAGAATGCTTCCATCTTTTTCTTCATGCAACACATCATGTAAAGTTAATATGCCATTTATTAGATTTTTTTCTTATTAGTTCTAGCATGGAAAGCCCTAAGAAGACTGGTCCAGGTAGTAACAATAAAGATGACAATATGGAGTTTACTGACTCCAGCAGTTCAGGCTCCTATCACAATCCATCGGATCCTTTTCTGAATATAAATATGAAAAAGACTTCAGTGGATCTAGACCCGTAATATGATCCTGCCGACGAGGTATGGATCACGAATCTTAACTTCAGCAGTTCAAGTTAATTGTCAAGTATACGAAGTCTTATAATTTTTCTACCTAGATTAATCGCGAAGACAATGAGGTGACATCGGCTCCTAAAACCGCAGAAGGTTCTCCAATGGATGAATCCTCAACTTCACTCAAGCTGAAACGAGGGCAACGAGGTCCCAATAAGGGTCCATTGGACCACATCATGTACATAACAAGGGTCGGTTCAGGTGGGCTTCCCCAAGAACCACTAGATTTAGTTACCAAGTATCGTAATGCATGCGGTTTTCTTGTTAGGGAGGTTGTGCCGATCACAACTGAGAATTGGAGGAAATTACCCAAGCAGACCAAGAATGAGTTGTGGGAAAGGATAAAGAAACAATTCAAGTTCCCGAAAGGCACAGAAGAAGCCGTAAAGAAAGCAACATTGGTCTCTTGCGGCAAGAAGTTTTGATGCTGGAAGAGTGAAATGAATTATTATGTTAAGGCCGATAAGGTCCCTAGCCCGAGGAAGATGGGAAAAATCACACAAGCTCAGTGGCAAGAGTTTGTTCGTCAAAAGAGCACACCTGATGCTAAAGCTCTAAGTGCAACTAGGTCAGAGCTTGCAAAAAAGAACAAATACCATCATCGCTTGGGGTCTGCCGGATATGCCCCCAAAGTACAGAAATGGAATAAGACATTAGATGAAATTACCAGTAAGGGCAATCCTCACCCATTAGAAGGGTGCGATGAGCAAACTCAATGCTGGGTCTTTGCTCGGTAAGGTTTGACCAGCGAGGGCAAACTTGAAAAGCCCGACTCTCTGAATGAAGTAGAGGATAAAATAAAAGAAGTAATTAAAAAGCAACAGAAGGGTCTCTTCAAGCCGAAGAGGGAGAACGACCAACTTACCGCTATCTTAGGAAACTCTGAACACAGCAGATGGGTTCGAGCGGTCTCTTCTCAAATGTCTTGGCTAGATGGTTTCCCTAAAGATAAAGACACATATAGAAGACGTGAGAAGTTTAAGGAAACACTTGATGAAACGATTGCTCAAAAGGTCAAAGGAAATATGCAAGAAATAATTGAACAACTTAGACAATCAGGACAATTAGTGGCACCGAGTACAGTGATGGTTCTGGTTCAAAAGGAGCAATTAGTATCTCCAACTGCCTACCCTAGCAGCGTTGGTTCCATGCCAGGCTCAGGGTCAACCCATAAGTTCCCTGTCGATGATATTTCTAATGACAAATCTTGTTGTCTTCTTGCCCCGATAGGCAGGGCAGGGAACAAAACCAAACAGGTTGCCACTGCTACAGCAAAGCCTGATTGTGACTTCAACAGGGATCCACTTCCGTTGTATTATGCTGTGGTGAAAGTTCTTCAGGTCATTGATAATGATTATGACGATTATGAAATAGACCACGTCACACCTGAGGGGATCGCTACTCTGGGGCAGGCTGTCAACCAATTAATAATTTGGCACCGACGCGATATCGTGTTGGACGATAAGCCAATTTCTAGCCCCGTCGCATCTCCAAATACTGCAACCCCATCTTCTAAGGCGAAAGTGCATGAAGATCCACTCCCAGTCCAGGAAGATCCAATCCCCCTATGTCTCAGCAAGGATGATATCCAAGAGCAACAAGTTGGACAACAGCTTCAAGCAGTACCAGAGCAAGCTGTTGCTAGTAAAGAGCAACCAGTTGAGCAACAGCTTGAAGTAGTACTAGGGCCAACTGCTGGGAGTAGAGAGCAATCAGTTGAACAACAGGTTCAACAACAAGCCAGTGTCCAACTTCCGACGACTACTCCTTGATCATTAGTGCCTATCAAAGTTACCTCATACAAAAATAAGAAACCTTCATCAGAAGTGTCAAAATATTTGGAAACTATGAAGGAAAATATTATAAAATCGAGTGCATCTCGTTCTTCTCATGAGCCATCATTAGGAAATATCGAGGTGTGGGAAGAAGACGGTGTCATGTATAATCGGCGGACGGCTTTAGTTAAACCAGGACTTCCATTATACAAGCTTGAGGATGTTCCTCCTGAATTTAAGAATGGGAAGTCGTTCATGACATCCGTACAACTTAGCAAACAACCCGTCCAGCTTAGAAAAATCCATGAGTGGTACATACTTGCCAGCAGAAAATATGGTCTTAATTGCGTCACATTTCGTATTCCAAAAGAAGCATTCTGGAGCACTGGAGTGGATAGACGAGTCATTTTATTTGAAGAGTTGTGTGCCCTTTTCCATTAGGGCATGCTTGAAATCAACCTGCTGCTCGTATGGTGCTTGTAAGTGCTCTAATATTTTGTATTTGCTTTTCTTACTACACGCATACGCATTTCATGAGATTATAACAATTCTTGACTTCTTCAATAGGATGCAATACATAGATAATGAAAAGTTGGAGCGCAGGACAGGTATCCTTCACCCTACTAGGATTGCAAAGGTGCTATTCAACGTCCAGGCGGATCGAGACTCAGCAAAGTTCAAACACATGAAAAAAAAAAGATTTTCAAAATGCAATCGCAAAACTTAAGAAGGATAAAAGGACAAAACTTGCAGCTTACATAGGACATGCGATGTTTAACTTTGTCAGAGACGGCAAGGACCTCGTAAAGGCTCCGTACCACTTCGAGTAAGTTCAACAAATGACATTGAAATAGCAATTATTGGTAATTTTTAACACGTGTGTTTGTATGTTTGCAGTAATCACTACATAATGATCTTCATCAAGCCAACACGGGGAATGGCAACAGTCTTGGACTCGGCTGATTTCTCACCAGATCGTTACAAAGATTTCCTTTCCATTTTGAAATTGTACGTTTATTCTATAATTTTAATTTACGCACATTTAGAATGTGTTGACAAGTTTTATATGACATTTCTTGTATTACAGCGCTTGGCGGTTTTACGCGGAACAACTTGGCACTGAGAGACCTTCCAATATGAATGCATTGGACATTAAAACGTATTATGCTTGTCCGAAGCAGCCTGCTCGGAGTGTCTTATGTGGGTATTATGTATGCGAGCATCTTCGGACCGCCGGTGTATATAGAGTGAATCGTGAGGATGTAAGTTATCCTTAATGTCGATACCTTATTTTCTTACTTTTGTGTTTCATTTTCATTGTAACTAGCATAGTTTAATACTTATATTCTCTGCTGTTCAATGTTACCAGAAACATTATTTTCATATTTTGATTCCAACTTCAAAATTCAATTGCTCATAGTACAACTGCTCCAAAAATACCAAATAAATTCCTGTATACTCTCACTGTGATCTATACTTTGAGATTGTTCAAACCAATACATTCTAAACATTGTTATGTGTTATATTGCAGCACACAAAGAATGGCCGGTTTGTAGAAGTATTCCTAGTGGAGGAGCCAACAGGATTGCTGCTAAACTCTGTCAATTCATTCGTCATGAAATTTTGCACAAAAGAGGGGAGTTCTTTGATGAGGATGGTGCAGCAGCTGATGTGCCAGAACTTTGCGACTATGCCAATAGAAACAGTTTTTAGTGAAAACTAGTAAACTTTGAGATGAATTGTATCTGTAACTTGTACATATGTATATTATTTTAGTGAAATTGACTTCTGTGATGATAATATTGTTGACTTTTGTTCTGTGATTATATTATTGATTTTTGTTCTGTGATTATATTGAATTGACCTGGAAATTAGAAATAACAGCAGTAGTATTACATAGGTTATACCTTATCATAGGCGGTTATTAACCAACGGCTAGGCATGTCTGTGAAAAACAATTGTCACAGACGGCTAGATACAAGTAAATAACCATCTGTGATAACCTAATTATCTCAGGCGGTTACTGTTATGGTAGAAACCAGCTACGGTAAAAGGTCTTCACAGGCGGCTTGATGTAGGTAAACATCCGTATCTGATAACACTATTATCACAGGCAGTTAGTTATGCTGCAAGACCTGCCTTTGATAAGAAAATTATCACAGACGGATATATATGCTGCACAGTCCCAACGGCTCGACGAGTCCCATCAGCATAAGAGAAAATGAACACGTGTACGCCACACGTCCGACTATCCGAGCATTAATGCTTTGTCGTGATCATGTATGATGGTCAGACATGCATGCATGCTTTTGAAAGAGAGCCAGCGAGGTCTCCATCATGTTTCATGCATGATTGATCACTTGTTGATGAGGATTTGTGATGTTGATTTTCTTGTTTCATGACGACATTTCTGCTGTTTTGTAATGTTCTATGTTACTGAACTCAATGTTGTTCGTCTATTCCATATGTTATTTTCTTCTCTGTCCGTTGTCTAATGAACTACGTACTCTGTATTTGTGTTCTATGTGTAACATGCATGTGCAAGACCTCGATCCACGATCATGTTAAATTGATGGTGTTATACAAGTGTTTTCTCTTTTTGTTGAAAAAACGATCGTCATATTTATTATTTGTATATTATTAATATACATTACTAAATAAAGAATTAATATATAAATAAATATTATCATATGAAATATCAACATGGATGGTCCAATCCAACCTACGAAACAAAAACTTTTTGATCGTCGTACATCCAATGAAACATCAACTAGCATGGATCGAGATCCAATATACAAAAACATGGATGATCCTATCGAATCCAACTTTGACAACAAAAAAACGCACGTACACGACGGTTGTTCATTAACATAGAATACAAATATATAGAACCAATAGTTCATTAAATAACAGACAGAAAACAAAATAACAGATGGAACAGAGGAACAATGACATTGAGTTCATTAACATAAAACAATTGTACTACAAAACAAGAAAAACAACATCACGAAACAACAAAACCAACATCACAGATACTTTCTTCCTCCTCGCGCCGAGGTCGCGCGCACGGCGCCGCCGTGGCAGGGCTCGACGGAGATCTCGCCGCTGGCCTTTCCAGTGCACCAAGTAACTGACGCGTCGCACGTGGTCTGCAGAGAAGTTAAGAAGCCGTGGTGCAGGGACGCGTGTGCGACGTTCCACATGGATACAAGAGATATGGAAGGATCTCTAAAGATCATCTTCCACAGTGGTTTAATTGCACTGAATGAGTTCTGCAAAGAGTTCAATGCGTGGGAAACGAACCGCTCCCTCGTCTACTCCGCACAAACCATATATAAGGCGCGTCGTCGGTTATGTACAAGCACAAAACTTTTGCACTCCTTTCTTCTTCTTCCATCGTTCCACCTCCTAGCCCAGCGCCGACGAACCACCACAGCCATGGCCAACCTTCCGCCTCCTAGCCTGCCGAGGTAGCCACCCTGCAAGCAGATATGCTGCATCCCCCGAGAGGGTGAACGACGACCAACGCCTCATTATGGTGCGAGAGGCATACAACAGTATGTCTCGGGCCTTGGAAGCCTTGGGTCTTGGTACCCTTCCCGAGTTTCTGGGAATGGATACCACCGGCCGCTACCTCTACGCCCACACGGGTGTGGCCGATCGCCTGGACATCTTGTCCGGGACGATGGCCCAAGAGCTCGGCACCGAGGGCCGTAGTGCCCTGGTGGCGGCGACGGAGAGGAACTTCCGTCGCGACGGGGTTGCACTGCTGGTACAACCGGAGCCACCGGTGCAGCCAGAGCAATCAGCTCAGCCGGAGCAGCCGGCCCACTCTCCTGCTGCATCATCTCCGGAGGAGGAGGAGGAGGAGGAGGAAGAGGAGGAGGAGGAAGAAGAGGAGGAGGAGGAGGAGGAGGAGGAGGAGGAGGAGGAGGACGACGACGACGACTACGATGACGACGACGATGACGACGGCAACGACAACGGCGACCATCACCACCACGACGACCATGACGACGAGGAGGAGGAGGACCGCTTGTCGTGGTATGATAAGTTGGGGGAGAGGGCGGAGGAGGCGAGGCCGGCAGAGTAGTTTTAGGAGTTCTTGTACATATTTTTTTTGTAGTTTTAGGAGTTCTTGTACATGTTTAGCTTCAATTCTGTTCTTGTACATATTTCTTGTGTTTTTTAATATATATGTGTTCATTCGTGTCAATGAATACTAGTGTGTTAGAATTTCTAGATTTCAATCAAGTGAATGTGCTCTAAGTTTAGTGATGTGTTAATCTGTCACAAGTGAACCGAGCAAATTGAACAAAAACAAAAGATCTTAGGGTTTGAAGCTCGTCTCAATTTGTAATTGCAAAGCTAAAGGAGACAAACAATGACTTTAAGCGCGTCTCGCATCACTTTGTGATCGATGGACATCCGATCTGTCACCCATCGTTGTCTCCTATTTGGATTTCTTACGTAGTGCAATAGGTTGATCATGTTTGCGGTCCGTGCATGTTAGACATAGCTAGAATTAAAACACCTCGGTCATGTTTAACAACACTAACATGCATGCATATATACCTCAAACAGTACATGATGATCTTTCAACAAAAAGAGAAAACACACGTATAACATCATGAAACATGATCGTGGATCGAGGTCGCACATGCATGTTGAACATAGAACATAAATAGTATTAGACAACAGACATAGAAGAAAAGAACATATGGAACAGGTGCGAAGGATTAGTCCCACCACGGAAAGTTGAGGTTAGTGCACCGACATTATAAGGCATGGCGCACAGTTGCAGTTAAAAATCCGAATGAAAGTAATGCATGCAGGACTAGGCCCATGTTCGCTGCAAGGCATCCGCTGGCACGGACGCGCGGTCACGAAGTTGACTTAGGCGTGTACGGACGGATTTTTTTATATAACGAAAAAATTGTTTTTACTCGCGTGTAAATTTACTCCTAATGGGACGCGTCGAGCCATTGGGACCGAGATGATGCAAACCGCGGTTTCGAGGAAACCGGGGCCATCGACCTGTTCATAATTAAGCGCGGTTTCTTCTAGCATCTGATCATCTCGACACGCCCGCTTAGACGACGACCTGCTATAAAGGCTCACCGTCCTCTTGCTTCTCCGCCGCACCACTCCTTAGATCCTAGCCTCTAAACTTCTCCCCCAACCACCGTTGACGACCTCTCGCTCTTTCTCTGCACCTCCATCACCACACAAATGGGTAGCCCCGCGCCGAAGCGCTCTAGGCCATTGACGTCCTCCGAACCTCCTTCTCCGTTTCCATCACCGCCGGCAATGCCGATGGAACTGATGGCGGTACCCGCATCTCAGCCCGCGGCTCCTGCATTTCCTCATCCCGGTTGGGTTGAGCAGACTCTCAGACTCCTCACCGACCGCATCGACGAACTCGATCGGCGCCTTAAGGTGGCCACCGACGCCAAGTGCGCCGCTGCTCATAGCGCACTAGCGCTCAACGCAGTGGCGCGAAAGGTCTTTTCCGACACAGATCGCTTGTGTTGCCGTCTTGGTCTTGGGACCCTTCCCCCCCACACGAGCATGGACACCGCAGTCCACTACTGCTACGAGTTGATGATTGTGGCCGGTCGTCTTGACGCCCTCCACGAGACGATCGCGGATGTTGCTGGGGTAGAGGTCCTCCTGAAGATTAAGCACCGCATCGCCGAGAAGCTTCGGACTGTGACGAAGGTTGAGGAGTATGAGGCGGCTTGGGCAGCGGCGGCAGCGGAGGAGGCGGAGCAGGAGGCGTCTCTTGAGGCGGAGGTGGACGTGGCTATGGAGGCGGCGACAGCAGCGGAGGAGGAGCAGGAGGAGGCGGCAGCGACGGTTGAGGTGGAGGCAGAGGTAGCAGCAGCGGCGGCAGCGGCAGCGGAGAAGGAGGAGGAGGCGGCACCGGCGGCGGAGGCGGAGGAGGCGACATCAGCGGAGGAGGAGGACGTGTTTTTCTCCCAGTAGAGTAGTATTAGGAGTAGTTTATCTATTTCGTGATCTCTGAGTAGAGTAGTATTAGGTGTAGTTTATCTTGTTCTTGCTGTCTACTACGTGTTTTCCTATTACTTGTTTGTTAATGAAATACGTCTTTATGTTCATGAACAATGTGTTCTATATATGCGGTATCGAAAAACTTCTTTTATCGAAAACATCTCCTATATGTTTGTAACTTGGGACCGTCTATATTTCTTGTGGCTGAATGAATGAAATTCGGTAAACATTATCCTTACAAGTAATAGAACTAACAACAGACATGATGCATAATTAACTTGATTAGGAAATTATGTCATCTAAATTGCTAACTAGTCCATCGTCTGATGCAACAGGTGCATGAAAAGTACTTTATCCGTTGTAACTAATATCCGATGACATTGTTGATATATATATATCGTATGTACCTGTGATGCTCGTATCACAGGCGGCTTTGGATCGACGGCCTGAAGATTAGACATCACAGGGGAAAATGTTTTTTTTGTAGTAGTAGTATATACTCTGTATATGTTATCATTTAATTGTGACAAATATTATATATAAAATGTTGATTGTTTACCTTTTACTAGACCATGGATTTGCCGTCCTCCTTTCGTGGACTTGGGTGTTCTGTGTTTGCATGTCGTTTGCATTAGCACAATGATACATTTGGCGATTCATATTTTTGTTTGTATTTTTTTTGGAATGTCCCACTACCACATGACTGCTTTTACATCTCCATGAAAATAAAGATGAACGGCAGGTAGCGGTCCCTCGAAAATTTTTTCTTTTTCTTGGCGCGCACAATTGAGATTTTCACAATTGAAACTTCACTCCGTGCGCCCAAAATTCTAGTCCCGCCCATTTGTAGCTAGCCACGACGAATATAAATGTGCGTCTCCCTCTAATCCCGCGTGGCTTCTGTTCCCGGCACACATGTTCTCCTCTTAGTGCTGTGTTACAAACTTGCATTCCTAAGAAATTCCCATGTGAGTGGTTGTGGTGACTGTGGGTAAAACGTCGAGCGACCAAGTTTGACGGGCTCTACCGAACCTCTTCGTCGCTGACCCCGCCCTGCAACACCCCGGACTCCAGTTTCGTGCTACGTAAGTTCTACACGATCCATGCCGTCTTTTTATAGAGCTACTCCCTCCTTATCGCTTTAGTTGTCGTCCCAACAGTTGCGGCCAGTTCATTCCTAGTTGTCGTCCCAACTCCTTATATGCTCTTATGTTTCATGAATGTCCAGTATAAAATCTGATTAATGGTGCAATCGTGCAATCAACTATCCTCAATAGTTAGATCTGCATCCTACAGTCGATTCATCTTTTTTATTTTACCCTAGCATCTGATTGGATTCTACTTGTTTCAATATATAAAATACACTACACCTCTGCCCCGAAATAAATGTCGCTCCGACAGTTTATGGTAGTACATTTCTTGTACATTTCCATGTCAGGAAGGATAACTATTAAAAACCGCATGTACTATGTAATTTCTTGATCTTGAAGTAAATGACGCCAGGGTTATCTTATCAACCACTCCCAATGTTGTACTCTCATTTCTATGTTCCAAACTTGTATTCCTAAGATTTTCAGTTCCCACGGTTTGTACACGTTTTTCTTATTTTTCTTTCTCGGATTGTATGGGTTTTTTTCCTACTCCTTCATTTCTAATTCCTCCGTTCAAAACAAACATTTTCAGTTCATAGCGACCACACCGCCCTATCAAAAATACACATTCTCATGTAATCTGGTGTTATCACTATTACTTACTATATATACTCTTTACTTTAGGAACAAGACACCAAACCATCATGTTGTCTGCAAGTAAACGTGATGGGCAACAAGCACCTGGTATAACTATAAATGTGTTTACTATCAAAATACACATATTTATAACATTTTAATTCCTTTGCATCGTATGCAGAGAATATTGCAGCACCTGATGCTCAGGAACCCCGAGATTCATCATCCCATGCTGGTACTACGAGTATAAATATGTATCGGGCTCTACTAAATACTTTAGCATTGCGATTGTAGTTTCCTAGTCCCAGTTAACAGTTAATCAGTATATGTGATGGCGTGATTTATTGATGCCTACACACGCACGATGGGCTCTCTCGCCGCCGGCCACTCCGGCACTAGCAACCACACCCTGCTGCTGCTCACTTCAGTGTGCTCCCCGACGTGTCTCCCTCCACCATCGCCACGTCCCATCCTTCGCGTGTCATGATTACCCCGCCGCCCGTAAACCCCTGTCACCGCCGGTCACTCCGGCACCAGCCGGCGCCCACACCCTGCTGGTGAGTATATGTGATAGTGTGATTTATTGATGCCTACACACGCACGCTAGGCTCTCTCGTCACCGCCACTGCGCCACCGGCGACCACGACTTGCTGCTTCTCACTTCAGTGTCCTCAGAAACGTGTCTCCCTCGACCATCGCCACGTCCCATCCTTCGCGTGTCATGATGACCCCGCCGCCCGCAAACCCATGTCGTCGCCGGTCACTCCGGCACCGGCCGGCGCCGACGCCCTGCTGGTGGTCACTTCACTGTCCTCCCCGACGCGTCTCCCTCCATCTCCACGTCCCATCGTTCGCGTGCCATGATGACCCCGCCGCCCGCAAACCCCTGGCCATTACGGCGTACCTACTCCTACATGTTATGCCCCATATGACATGGCATACCGTGGAAAAAATAGTCCAATATCATTAACCCCTGTCCCATAAGAAATGTTAGTATCATATAGTTTAGAGATGCATGTATGTGAGGGTTAATTGCTGCTTATATGATCTCAATTCCGTTTTTTACACTACCTAATGCATTGCTGATGTCTGGTAATTAACGCAAGATTATATTCATGTATCCGTTCTAGTAGCACTTTAGGGCGACATGCTAACATGCAGAGCAAAATATCAGTATGCAATCCACCTAAATTTAATTCCTAGATCCGCCACACTGTCCTCCTAGCCTCGAGACTTGCTCCGGGGTGATATCAATGGACGCAGATCACTTGACTTATACGTTTTTACTGCACGCGATGCAGTAAAGATCCAACGGAATCACACCGTTGGATCTTCACTGGATCGCCTGCAGTAAAAACGTAAGTCACGTGAGATCCCGGTGTGATCTGGACGTCGATCCTCTTATTTAAATTTGGTCACTGCACTGCTAGACCGAACCCTAGCTTTTTTGAACATTGCAAGCTGCCCGCCTCATCTGTCTTGCATCCTCTACCTGCTAATACCCCTGACGTCCATGACTCGCCCTGCCACCAATTCGCCTCGAGACGCGCTCCTGCTGATGTCTGTTAGACCGAACTGGAAGTACTGCATAGGATGAGCACCCGGCGAACCCTCACCTTCTCTAGCATCGCCAGCTACTGTCTTGCCTGCTTCGCAGCTGGACTGAAAATCCCCTGCAGTACTGCGGGTGCTGTAGCGCCACTGACTACTGCCTGATGCCTGATTGTAGGGTATGAACAGCAACAAAGAAGTCAACAAGTCGATGCATCGCCCAATATGGAGCAAAATGCTGTTGCGACACGGTGTTCCCACCCAAGATGGTAAAACATCAGACGTCTTCTTCTTTCACACTATTTGTACATTATACTAGGCCTGGTCAGTTGCTAATTTGCTTTAAACGTTTACAGTTTAAATGACACTAACAATAGGAAAGAAGTTTGGAAGAGGGGTGGCTAAAGGACTTAAGGTTGCTAAATTGCTCTATCTAGCATCTGCAAATAGAATGAATGATCAGAATCGGAAGCTACAAATTGAGTGGTCCGATAGGTTGGGTGCTGCGGTTGGTCCTAATCAGCGGCACTTTGTCAATGATGTGGTTATTACAACAAAAAAATGCACCCCTCGCTGATGTAAGGAAGTGGGCAGAGGTTGGCGATACTTCGAAGAGTGATATAGTGAGAGACATTCTGGTTAGTGTTGTGACACCCCACATAAGTATTTTTTTAGCGACCTCTATCTTCAACGTTTATAACAGTATGATATACAATGTACAGAATGCCTGGGACTCGAAGGACACAGATGATACCATAAGAAAAATATTGAAGATTGCTGGTGAGCGCTACAAGGGGTGGCGACCAACATTGCATGCCACCTATAATAAGTATTCGACCAATGAGGAACGTATACAAAACAAACCTGTTGATGTAGCAGATTCTGTTTGGTTGGCGCTTATGGACTATTTTGGGTTCGAGCGATTCAAGGTCAGCTAGCTTTCTAATACCTTCATATCGTACAAAAACTATTTGATAACACCCATTCGTGAAATTAATTTTTAAATTGCAGTGAATAAGCAGAACCAATTCATGAAATCGAAGTACTCAAAAGACAAAACACTTGCTTGGCTCAAAATCCTACGCCCAACTTAGTTACGAGAATGTATGAAAACTAAATCATGCTTTTCTTTGCACTGCAATCATTCAATCAAATTTTACTTGTATTGGATGTAGCAAGACCCAGAGACAGGAAAAGAACCCCATGACATAGAACTGTGGGAGGCAAGCAATTTGAAGAACGGTCAATGGGCAAACGAGCAGGCAGAAGCTGTACATGTGAGAAACACTTCAAACAGTCCCCATTTAAATAAATATTTTCAATGTACATGTGACTTTTCTTTTTGTATATAGACCCAGGCACGTACCCAAATCAACATCAAGGAAGCTGAGTTGGGAGTCCCAATCCCAGATGAGGAAAGAAACAACATCTTCCAGCTTACTTATATATCCGCAACCGGTTCTTGAGTATCACAGTTTCGGGGGCGTGGTTATATGGCTAAACCTAATGTTTCTGAAAGACTGCGTATCCAGATGTCTGAACAGCTCGGCTAGCAAGTTCGATCCTTGCAAAATAGAAATGAAGACCTCAGCTCTCAGGTGCAAGAGTTGGAAGGAAGAAATGATAATATGACTTCCCAGATGGATGACTTCATCCAGGCAAATGAATAGCTCAACTAGGAAGTTCGGGCTTTACATGATCAGATGGCAGCCAATTCTGCACGGCAAGAAAAGGAGCTAGCAGACATGCGCAGAATGATGGAGAGCTTGCAAAATCAACAACGGCTAGCAGCAACTCCACAAAAGCCTCCTGCTCGCACCAAGTCGAAGCTGGATGTTCAAGAAACTATTCCTAGTACTACAACTCGTCACGGTGCTATTTTAATGGGTGCAATGTTGTAAAGTGAAAAAACTGTAAATAACATCATCTCGCAACGACGCAAGGGTCCTTGAGCGTTGCATCAATTACTGGATGTTTGTTGTTAAGTTGACAGACATATCGTGTGCGAATAAATTGATTCTGTTGCCACTAGTTTTCAAACCTGGTGCATTAGGATTCTAGTGCCGCTAATTATAAAACGTGGCATTAACAGATTATTGCGACGAAAATAAACTGTTGCAATAGGAAGCTAGCTATTGCCACAAATTATAAAATGTTGTGCTACAAACATTTGTCTACGACCAAAAAAACGTTGCACTAGACTGCTATTGCCACCACCCAGAGAATATCGCATTACGACCCTATTGCAACAGATTTGAATATGTTGCATTACGAACCTATTGCCACACATCAAAAATCATTGCAATACAATACTGTTGCCACGGTTTTGAAATCGTTGCAACATCGTACTATTCGCCATGAACGTGAAATCATTGCAATACCGTATTACTGGCCACGACTGTGAAATCGTCGCGATACCATATTATTCGTCACGAGTGTGAAATCATCGCGATACCATACTATTCACCACGGAAGTGAAATCGTTGCAACATCGTAGTATTCGCCACGAATGTGAAAACGTCGCGATACGATATTATTCGACACGAGTGTGAAATCGTCGCGATACCGTACTATTCACCGCGGATGTGAAAACATCGCGATACCATATTATTCGCCACGAGTGTGAAATCGTCGCGATACCGTACTATTCGCCACGGATGTGAAATCGTTGCAACACCATACTATTTGCCATGAATGTAAAAACGTTGCCATACCGTACTATTCGCTACACATGTAAAATCATTGCAACACCGTACTATTCGCCGCGAATGTGAAAACGTCGCGATACCATACTATTCGCCACGATTATGAAATCGTCGCGATACCGTACTATTCGCCACGAGTATGAAATCGTCGCGATACCATACTTATCGCCACAGATGTGAAATCGTCGCAAATAACGTACTATTCGTTGCAATACATTAAATCATCGCAATACGTTAAACCGTTGCAATACCATACTATTTGCCACGAACGTGGAGTCGTTGCAATACCATACTTTTTGCCACGAATGTGGCATCGTTGCAACACCATTATTTTTCGTTGCAATACGTTAAATTATCGCAGTACATTAAACCGTTGCAATATCATACTATTTGCCACGAATGTGTAGTCGTTGCAATACCATATTTTTTGCCACGAACGTGGTATCGTTGCAACACCGTTATTTTCGTTGCAATACATTACATCGTCGCAATACGTTAAACCGTTGCAATACCATACTATTTGCCACGAACGTGGAGTCGTTGCAATACCATACTTTTTTCCACGAACGTGGCATCGTTGCAACACAGTTAATTTCGTTGCAATACGTTAAACCATTGCAATACTGTAGTATTTGCCACAAACGTGGAGTTGTTGCAATACCATACTTTTTGCCACGAATGTGACATCGTTGCAACACCGATATTTTTGTCGCAATACGTTAAATCGTCGCAATAGGTTAAACCGTTGCAATACCATACTATTTGCAACGAATGTGGAGTCGTCGCAATACCATTCTATTTGCCACGGATGTCAAGTCATCGCAATAACCTATTGCCATGGTTGTTATCGCCATGAGTCGGGAAAACTATCGCGATGTTCTATTTCGTTGCGACAACAACCTATCACGACGAATTTCAACCTATTGCAACGATTTTTTTCGTTGCAATAAACCGGAATCCTGGTAGTGTAACCTAGGCCTTTGGTATCCTAAAGGTTCCAAATTCAATCTCATTTGATACTTCGATGAAGATTATGTCGGATGCAAAGTAGATAGAAAAAGTACCTCCGGTACTTGCCAATTTCTAGGTAGATCCCTAGTGTATTGGTCCTCCAAGAAGCAAAACTCCATTGCATTATCCACGACTGAAGCGGAGTATGTTGCAGCCGGGAGTTGTTGTGCACAACTCCTTTGGATGCGACAAAGACTAAGGGATTACGGTTACAATATGAGCCGTATTCCACTCCTTTGTGATAATGAGAGTGTAATTAAAATTGCCCATAATCCCGTTGAGCACTCTAGGACCAAACACATTGACATCTAGCATCACTTTTTGAGAGACCACTCAATGAAAGGAGACATAGCCATTTCTCATGTCAACACCGAAAGACAACTAGCCGATATACTCAGCAAGCCACTTGATGAAAAATGATTTTGCGAGCTCTGAAATGAACTAAATATCATTGCTCAGAATGTGGCTTGAAAACTTGCATACCTGTATGGCTTCTTCAAAATATGTTGATTGTGTTGCAAAAATCATCTGTCTCAATTTTCTCCGAAAAACTGTTTTAATTACTTGATCTTCATGAATTATGGTCGTTGCTTGATTGTTGTATGTTTACTGATCATATTCATCAAGATTAATTGATTGTTTTGGCCCCTATTTTCTCTATAAGAACCTTCGAATATAGACGAATGGGCTAATTATATCTGTTCTGGTGACCACGGACTAGTCTGTGGTCATCCGGACTAGTCCGCACACTGCAGACTAGACCGCAGAGGTCCGGTAGTCCGGACTAGTCCGGCTGACCATGTACTAGTCCGATTTTTTGACCCCATAACCCTAGGCGCCGCCAAAACCTAATCTCCTTCACCCTCACAACTCACCTCACATTCTCTCTCTTCACTCAAGAGCCCCCAAGGCAATTTGGCGATCTCTCCATCAAATCCCTTCAAGTTTGGGTGGAAATCGATCTCCATTGCTAGGGGATTGAAGACCATGGACTTTTCCGCACCTCCAACTCCTCCTTCGTCAAGAATCGAAGAATTTTGGTAAATTTCACCCAAACCCTAAAAACTTCGATTTCTTTCGTTTTGGATCAAATAGCTTAGTTCCTTTCAGCTAATACATGCTTCCTTGTTGTATTACATCTATGCTAAGCTAGTTTTGCATTGAGCAACACCATTTGTCTCATAGTTAGGGTTTGTTGTGATAAATACCGGACTAGTCCGTAGCTGAACACCGGACAAGTCCGATTTTCCACTGAATTCAACCCTAATTTTCAACTACTCAATGCACTTCCTTGCCATCAATTCTCATATGTACACTGTATAATTCCCTCTTAGGACTATGTCAAGCTCCAATGATGAGATTTCCGATTTTGAGGTCGAGTTGGACCAATACCCCTTGATTCGGTCCTCAACGGGCCAAGGGAAGAAGAGGCAAGAGCGTCCCTCCGAGCTGGCACCTTCTCCAACTCAGGTGCGGCGAAAAGTTCTAGCCAAGAAACCTACGTCCAAGGCCAAGGATGCAGCTAGACCTAGCTCGGCAGCTTCTTGCCAAGCTAAGGGCAAAGGAAAGGGAATCGCCTCGGGTTCGATCGGCCCTCTCAAGATGGCAGCTCCAAGACAAGGGAATAGAGATACCTCCGAGGAGAAATTTAATGGCAAGGGAAGCGATACGGCTTCCAAACTCAGATTTGTGGACTGTTACAGCCGGTCAAGGAAGGCAGCCGATGCCATATTTTGGAGTAACTTCCATGCAGATTTCTATAGCTCCGTGTACTGAACCATGAAGACTCAAGTTGTTCGCAACCAGTGAATTGACGTGAATCACTTTTAATGGAAGAGCTGTGGAGCCTTTGATCAAGTGGTGGAGGTTGCAGCTAGGCAATGACTGAATGACCTGTTTGCCTTCAGATTTAACTGGAATGATGAGATTATTGCTCAGTTTTATGCCACATTCTTCTTTGCTAGTGATGAGGAGGAAAGGGTGACTTGGATGACTCATGGATCCAAGTACACTATTACTTATGATGATTTTGCAAGACTGCTTCACCTAGAAGACACCGACAACAATGAGCTGACTATCCACAACATTGGTGTCTTGGGAAAGGATAAGATGGACTTCCTATACGATACTAGCCTGAGGTACACCCCTCCATCGACTAAGAACATGAATCCCTTCTTCATGGTCCTTAATAGGGTGCTGAGGAAGACAATAGCTTCGAAGGACGGAGATGCAGGAAGTGTGCAAGGGTACTTGAGGACCCTAATGAAGGTGATTAGCAAGAACAGGAAGTTCGATGACTTTGACCACATCTGTAATGATATTGTCAACATCTCTTGCACACCGAACAGATCTTGTGGCTATGCCCCTTACTTGATGTTTATGATTGAAAAGTCACAAGAATCGAGTTCGTGAAGGATGTGGAGCACACTCCTTTGAGGACCCAAAAGCCTCCCCAAGCCACTGTCCATGCTGCTCCATCCCCAGTGTCCAATGAAGAGGCTCCAAGGAGAGCTCGAGGAGATGAGAGGACTACTCCCGCCACTAGGGCCCCTCCCCAAAAAGGGTCTCCTAGTGGAACCTTGAAGTACTTGGCAACCATTTTTGGCTCATGCAAGAAGGCTGAGGTAAAGCTTCACAAGTTGAACAAGGCGAGGAAGGAAGATATGAGGTATGTCAAAGAAAATGTCAAGCATATTTGCCAGAAGTTGGAGATTGAGACTATTGGATCCACTGCTATCTCTGAAGATTCAGACTCTGATTTCACTGAGCTTGGACCTTTGACTCCCTCCGAGCTTGCTTACTTTGGCGTTGGGGGCACTTCAAGTGGATCCACTCCTCCTCCTCCTACTCAACCTGAAGATGAAGATGAACATGGGGAGAGGACCAACGGCGAGGAATGAGCCACTAGATCCCTCCTCTCCTTCTTTTTGGTGTCTTCATGCCAAAGGGGGAGAGATTGTGGGGAGTCACTTGATCCTAGCTGTAGGTTGAGATATGAGAGATTCATTTGTGTATCTTTTTGTGTCTCTTTTTTTGTAAACTTTATTGCTCTCTTATGGTTATGGACTTGTGATGTGGTGCAACGACTATGTCTATGCTTATGCTTTTGAAAGGTTGATATATTATGTGCTTATGCTCTAAAATTGACATATATGCTTGATATTGTTATTTCCATGTGAATCATTTCATTCTCATCACAATTATTGCTCACACTCATGTAGTTTTACACCCCACCATAAAGAGTGCACATATGCCCTATGTTTTCATTGCTCAACCTGTTCCAAACTGATACGTGCACACTTTATTAAAATTCTATATTTTTATCACATTTTGTGAAATCTCAATTGGTTATCATCAATCACCAAAAAGGGGAAGATTGAAAGTGCATCTAGGCATCCCTTGTGGGTTTCAGTTGATTTATGACAAACAAATGAGATCCTAACCAAACTGTTGAGATGAGCGCATGTTTCAATGAAATTATGATGAAAGCGTAAAAAGAAAGGAGAATGAGGTTCTTTATGGAAAAGAGCTCAAGAGCTGAATAGAATAGATCAGTGTGTATGGAGTGTATTGGAGAAACACACCCCAAGAGCTCAAGAACAAGAAAACTCATTCACTGCACAAATTTACACAGGACCGGGCTAGTCCGATAATCCCTCTGTTCAAGATCGGACAAGTCCTCTCAGTGCAGACTTGTCTGCACAGTCCAGGTTTACACAGACCGGACTAGTCCGATATCACCAAGGACTAGTCCGATATCTTTCTGACTAAGATCATACTAGTCCTCCCTAGTGCGGACTAGTCCTCAACACTTTACAACTTTGCACGTCATCGGACAAGTCCCATAATATCCGAACTAGTTGATAACCTCTCTGACTAAAATCGGACAAGTCCTCCAAGTGCGGACTTGTCCTCAATTCTCTAAGGGGTTCACCACAGCCAGACTACTCCGATAATGACCGGAATAGTCCAAACTCTTCCAAAGCCTAAATCGTACTAGTCCGCCCAAGGCCGGACAAGTCCAATATTCCTGAGAACTTAGGGTTTCCTACACGCCGCACACCGGACTAGTCCGGACTACACCACGGACCAGTCCAGACTCTCGAAACCCTCACGGTAACCTTTGGAAACCTCCAAATAAATAGATGTGCATGGCCCTACTTTCACCACTCTAGACTCCTTGCGCCGTCACACCCTCCAAGAGCCTAGAAAACACATCTCTCCACACAATCCATTGCAAGAAAGTTCAAATCCTTGAGGAACTTTGGATCAAAGGAGAGACACGATTCTCACGCCTTGAGCTCTTGGGTTTGATTCTCTAACACACTCCTGTCGTTTTATTGTGGATCTTACGAGTTTGTTCTTGGTGGTGTTTGATTTGTAATCTTGGGGAGCCCTCAACTTGTGAGAAGCCCCCTTGAACTTGGTGATTTACCCTTTGTGATAGTGGAAGAGAATTGGGCCCCGTGGCGATTCAACGAGGGTAGGGTTGGAGAAGACCCAGTCCTTTTGTGGGCTCCTAAGTGTGGATGTAGGTTGCCTCTGTGGGACCGAACCACGGGATAAACTCTTGGGTCAATCTTGTTCTTAGTTTTTCATATCACATTCTAGGGTTTACTTAATCTTGTATATCTTACGTTAAAAAATTGAAATCAAAGTTAGTTTGTACTACACTTAATTTCATTGACTCAATATCTTCAAGTTACATATTATATTCCGCTGCGTACTATGCTTGTATTGAGATCATTGATCTAACTTGATTAATCTAGTCTGCACGCATCGAACTAGTCCGCACACTACCGGACTAGTCCGATTTCTTTGTATTTGATCAAGTTGCTAAGTGTTGCAGGTTCTGACTAAAATTCAAAAAGGCCTATTCATCCCCCCCTCTAGGCCACATTCAAGGAGCAATGGCTCAATTGCCTTTAGGGTGTGCTCAAGGGAAATCTTTATCTTGCGGATTTTTCTGCGGATAAAGCCAAACTTAACACATGCTTAATGGCAAAAACCAACGTGGGATGGCTTTGGCATAGAAGACTGGCCCACGTTGGGATTTGGAACTTGCAAAAACTTCTTATGGGCAAGCACATCCGTGGTTTGAAGAATGTTATATTTGAAAAGGATAGTCCAACACCGCTTGCCATGCCATAAACTGGTTGTACCTTCATCTCATATTAAAGAAGACATCCTACGAGCTCCTAACTGGTAACAAATCCAACATTTCTTATTTTGCGTTTTTGGGAGCAAATGCTATATTCTAAACAAGAAGCCTAGGACTTCGAAGTTTACTTCAATGTCCAATGAGGGTTTCTTGCTTGGTTATGACTCAAACACTTACACCTATCGTGTCTAACAAATCCTCTAGAATTGTTGAAGTAGCACGTTATGTAGTGTTTGATGAAACTATTGGCTCCCAAGTGGAGTAAGTTTATCATCATGTGCTAGATCAGGAAGAAGCTCTACGAGTGATGTTAGGAAGGGTGGCACTTGGATATATTCGACCCCAAGAACAACTTCAAGACTCAAGTGGACATCCCACACATCAAGAAAGCTCTTCCTGAAACAATAAAGTTCAAGACCCTCAAGATGCACCTCAACAAGATCAAAATGGAGGCAACGATCAAGGTGGAGACAAAGAAAATAAGGAAGATAAAGATGAAGATCCAAGACCTCAAGCACCACACCCAAGAGTACATCAAACCGTTCAATAGGACCATCCCGTCGACAACATCCAAGGAGATATCTCCAAGGGGGTAACTACTCGATCTCGTGTTGCAAATTTTTGTGAACATTTTTATTTTGTTTCTTCCTTGGAACCTCACAAGGTTGAAGAATCACTATGAGATCTGGATTGGGTGGCGGCCATGCAAGAGGATCTCAACAACTTTGAAAGAAATCAAGTGTGGGAGCTCGTGAAGAGGCCAAATGCAAATGTTGTTGGCACAAAGTGGGTGTTCCTCAACAAACAAGATGAGCACAGGGTGGTCACATAGAACAACGTACGACATGTGTCCAAGGGGTACTCACAAGTCAAAGGTTTGGATTTCAACTAATCCTTTGCTCCCGTAGCTAGGCGTGTATCAATTCGTATATTACTTGCCTTTGCTACTCACCATGATTTTAAGTTATACCAAATGGATGTCAAGAGTGCATTTCTCAATGGTCCTATCAAAGAAGAGGTGTATGTGGAGCAACCCCCGGGCTTTGAAGATCAATACTTTCCCAACCATGTCTACGAATTGCGTAAGGCTCTCTATGGCGTCAAACAAGCCTCTAGGGCTTGGTATGAGTGCCTTAGAGACTTTCTAACTCGAAATGGTTTGAAAATTAGGAAGGCCGACTATACTCTATTCACAATGCATTACAATGATGATTTGTTTGTTTGCAAAATATATGTCGATGACATTATATTTGGTTCTACTAACAAAACATTTTGTTATGAGTTTTATAAGATTATGATCGAAAGGCTTGAGATGTCGATGATGGGGGAGTTGATGTTCTTCCTAGGATTTCAAGTGAAGCAACTCAAGGAAGGGATGTTCATTAGTCAAACGAAGTACACACAATACATACTCAAGAAGTTAGTCATGGACAAAGCCAAACCCATCAAGACTCCATTGGGAACCAACGGGCATCTCGACCTTAATGAAGATGGTCCAAGTGTGGACCAAAAGGTATATCGCTCCATGATAGGTTCATTGCTTTACTTATGTGCATCTAGGCCCGATATAATGTTAAGTGTTTGTATGTGTGCTCGATTCCAAGATGCTCCCAAGGTGTGCCATTTGACTGCCGTAAAGAGAATTATTAGATATTTAGTTCACACACCAAGCCTGTGACTTTGGTACCTCAAGGTCTCTAAGTTTAATCTCATTAGATATTCTGATGCATATTATACAGGGTGCAAAGTCGTTAGGAAGAGTACCTCCGGAACATGTCAATTTTAGGTACATCTCTAGTGTCTTGGTCCTCAAAGAAACAAAATTCCAGTTCTCTAGCCACAACCGAGGCGGAGTATGTCGCAGTCTGAAGTTGTTGTGCACAACTTCTTTGGATGCGGCAAACTCTTAGGGGCTATGGTATAAACTTGTGCCATATCCCTCTCCCATGTGACAATGAGAGTGCCATGAAAATAGCACACAATCCAGTTGAGCATTCTAGGACCAAGCACATTGATATCCGCCAGCACTTCTTGAGATCTCACTCCATCATTGGATATAGTGATATCCAATTTGAGAACCGAAAAACAATTGGCCGATATATGCATCAAGCCCTTAGATGAGAAAAGATTTTGTGAACCTAGGAGTGAGCTAAATATATTATATTCTCGAAATGTGGCTTCAGTCTTGCACATCTAATTGTTACTTGTATCTGCATCAAAATTCATGCATGCTTGCAAAGAACTCTTCGCCATCGATTTTCTACAAAACAATTTAAAGTTTTTGGATATTTGTGAATTATGGTCATAGTTTTTGTGACACCCGGTTCCGAAAATGAACCAAGTGAACGTATATGTGTTCCCAGGATGTTCAACACACATACACGAGTGATTCACAAAAGAGTATACAGAAAATTACCACAGAACAAGATTAATTAACCAAATTTTATTACACAATTCAAAATATTCTCGAATCCAAGCTCTAATGAAGATTAATGACAAGTTCAACTAATGCAGCGGAAATAAACTAATTAAGCAACTAAGAAAACTAAGCAAAAGGGATAGCGCAGCTCCAATAACACCACAGGCAAAGCTGACGGTAGACACAGCCTAGAACTCCGCATTATCGCCATTAAACTCACAATCCTGACCTCCAACTGTTGGGGGGGGGGGGGGTTGCAAGAGTGAGTACATGTCGTACTCAGCAAGTGTGGAATGTATGACATGTGGTTGATTCAAATGACGACAATAATACTGGCTAAGTGCTGAAAATTACAGTAAAACCATTTGGAAAAGCAATTTATCATATTTATGTGAAGTAAACCCATCATAAACCATGTAACCATAGTAATACCAGTCCATAATTCACCATTACCAATAACCATAATCAATATCATAAACAATAATTCCATCCCATAACCATAACCATAATCATAATATCAACCATAACCATTACCAAACCATAACCATCCCAAATCCCAATTTCCCTCTAATCATGTAGTTCATCCAGGTGCTCTTAACTGGGAGCATGGCTATCATGATAGTTTTAATAGACTCTGAAGAGTTTGTACCACTTTACCAACATGTTCGTGATTTCATCACCTTTTGGTGACTAAGAACCTCCCTTATGCCCGTGACCATCGGTCACATTACACACTTCCGTTGGTGTGTGGCCAAGAGATCACAAAATAGCCTTTACAAAGGGATTACTAATCTATTTAGACCCCACTGAGGTTTCACGGGTGGCGATGTCTCCAACTGAGCACATCTTCAACCAAGGGCCCCCTCTTGAGCCATTCGGATCCCAGGGTAGTCCCGCCAATCTTCAACAAACCCAATCCGACTACCCCTTCCCCGAGCATCCTTGATGGTCCAAATAGCACTGGCAAATCCCTAATTAATCAGCTACGCCACACCCATACTTGGCCTCGTGGTGGCACTGTAGTCCTGGCCTATTCTCGCATGAACCGGTCCTTAGATCTAAAGCAAGCAAACCACCATGACATCCAACCCACCCACATACCAGGCTTGCCTAGATCACCCATTACCAAACCGTATTGACCAGTTCACATTAACCAGAATATCATTAATACATAATTAAATTTGTAGTGTTGTTTTCCCATCGCAATTAATCAAGCGAAGCAAAAAGGTAAAAGCCCTTCCCGACTCTCTACCATAAATTCCAGGTGACAAGGGTGGTTTAACAAATCTAGTAAACTTCCTACCATAGGATTCCCATTAAATTGACACAAGCATGCAGTTTGCAAACAAAACATTTATTTTAAAATAGGATCAATATGCTTCAAGGACACTTGCCTTGCTTCAGCGGATAGGGTTGCTCAAGCGCTTCAAAGTCTTGGTTCTGAAAATCCTAGTTCACGACCTCTTGAGCACTTCCCTCTACTCGTGATCACACGTACAAGAAAATACATACAATTCAATATGATGCACACAACTTAATCAACATGCAATGACATGCATGCATGCAAAGTTCAATAATTAATTAACTACTGTTGTTTATTAATTAGATGCGACTAGTTCATACGTGTTCATATGCATTACGTGGTTTTAACGAGAATTAATGCTGCTGAAAATAAAAAGACGACGCAACTAAAATCAATTTACTTCTATTAGAACTAATACGTCGCTAAAATTTGCACCGGAAAAACGAACCCTACCGTAGATGCGACGGCTCCGAAGATCGCAGGACAAAGGCGACGCGTAGACGAAGCGGACGGCGCAAGGGTCCTCTAGTGGCACGACGACGGCGACGCGACGACAACGATCTCCGGCGGACGATGGCGCCCTCCTCTTTTTCTTCCTCTTCCTCCTCTTTTTTCTTTTTTTTTTCCCTGGCGGCACAACTTCTAGTGCTTCTGCTCTTTTTTTTTTTCTCTACCGCTAGGGTTTTTCTCCCTACAATGGCGGCGCTGGCGTTTTCTGGCGTTGGGGAAAAAATACGAGGTCCTCGATCGTATTTATAGGCTCGGGAGGGCGCACGACGCGGCCAGAGGCCGACTCGGCGGTGGGAACGCGCGGCGGGGTCGCTCGGGGTGCGGGCCTGTGCGGCGCTCTTGACGCGGTGCGGGGACGCGATTGGCGTGGGACAGGGGCGGCGGGGCGGGCACGTGGCCCGGCGCGTGAGCGCTTGGGGTCGCGCGCTGGGTCGCGCGGGAGCGGCGGCCAGCACTTGCTGGGCCGGTTCAGCTTGGCCAGCGAGCGGTTTTTTTTCTTTTTTTTTCTTCTTTTTTTACATATATCTTGTTATTATATATATATATTATTTATATATTATTTTTTATATTTATTATTATTATATATTTATTTTATTTATTTTTTTCTATATATATTTATTATTATATATTATTTATTTATATATATTTCTTCTTCTTTCTTTTTTTATATATTATTATTATATTTTTATATTTATATTATATTTATTCCCTAATACATGTTTTATATTTTTATTTTCTTTTTCTTCTCTTGATACACATATTTGTATATATGCTCCATCTTTTATTATTATTTTTCTTCTACTAATGTTTAATGCATGATCATGTACGCAATGCATGATGCAAAAATTTAGAGTGTTACAGTTTTATTGTTGATTGCTTACTGACCATATTTGTAAAGATCTTCTGTAAAAACTTGTCCATAATGTCCAAATTATTTGACCTACCCTCAAAATTCTAGTTGCACATTGCAACTATTCAGGGGCAGTCAAATAAGTTTGACTCATAAGTCAGACTTGTCTGACTCAGTCAGACATGTCCGACGTTGGAATCAAACTAGTCCGACCTGGGTCAATTAGGGATTCGGGAGACTGTCGGACAAGTCCCACTTCTTGCGTCGTACAAGCCCAACGTGGGATTTCCGAGGCCCCCCAAAAGAGGTCGACTACTCTTCTCCCTCTCTCTCTTCACTTCATCCATTGCAAATCGAGTTCCTCTCCATTTCTCTCAAAATCCCCTTCGATTTTGAGCCTCTTGCGATGAGTGTGTGAGGTCGATCACTCCAAGGCTTGAAGCTCTTCAACATTTTCGATCTTCTCCTTTCTTTCCTCATTTCAAGGTATCTTCTCCATTCTTACCTCATTTCCTTTGGATCGTGCAACAAGTTTCATTTTCTTGCTAATGAACTTTTTCACTAGATTGATTAACAACTTGTGGTAGAATCTTGTTGATAGAAAAATTGATTTGCGTAGTTTAGATAGAAGTTAGGGTTAAGACTGCACAGGTCAGACATGTCTCACATATGCATCAGACAAGTTCGACAAAGTATGTTGGAGAAATCTGACTCATAAGTCAAACATGTCTGACTTTTAAGTCAGCCAAGTCCGATCCTGTATGGCACCTGACCTATTAACTTCTATACAAAATATCTTTTAATGATTCTATTCATCTTGCTTTGTCTCTTACCTATCCTTCATGTCTTTTCTAGCCATGGTTCATGACAATCAAGGTGCAAAGAGGGGCAAGCAAGCCGCCGGCACTGAAGCATCAACTCAGGCCCCAAAGAGAGTCAAGAAGACTGTCCATCACACTAGCTCCGCTCAGAGAGCCCATGTTGTGTCAGGTGCCTCAAGTGGTGGTGCTCAAGCTACCTAAGCTACTCAAGAGGACACGGAGATTGGACCCTTGGTGGTGCACTCACTTGTTGGCGACCCTCGTCGCCCAGTAGACCGGGTGAATTATAGAAGGAACCTCCTTGAGACATATACTCAAAGGGATGTCATGTGCTACGAGATGCCTAAGGTTGGGAGAGACCTTCAGTTTTGGAGCTATTTTCACATGGACTACTATCTGTCAGTGCTTACGACTAAGTAAAATCCAGTGACTGACATGTAGTGGGTTGACTGGCAGACAATCCTGAAGAAGAGAGATGGTCTATTTACTCAGGTCAAGGATGCTTGTAAATTTCATGGTGTAAAGGACATCATGGGGCTTCAATACCCATGGAATTTTGAATTCATTTTTCAGTTCTATGCCACCATATTCTATTGTACAAACAAGCATGGTTTCACTTGGATGACCAATGGTGAGAAGTACTCTGTGAGCTATGAAGATTTTGCCAACATCTTGGGCATGGGACACTATTTGAAGCATCCATTGAATATCCATGAGGAGCCTCTTGTCACTTGTGAGGAGATGCTGGATTTCACTCGGAGGGGTATCCAGCTCAGCCTCCTCGCATCCAAGGGCTACGCCTCTCCATGTTGTGCTTAATCATCTTATCTGAAAGACGATAGCCCCTAAAGATGGTGATGCCAAACGGATCAACCACAATAGCTGCAATGTCATCAAGCTGCTTGCTACGCGAACAAAAGTTTTAAACTTTTGACTTCATCTTAGGAGATTTACATTGCTTTAGAGACTCCTGCTAGGTCTTGCTGTTATGCTCCCTACATTATGAAGCTTATTGAGACTGTCTCTGGCAATAAATTTGTGCTGGAGGTGGTGCATAGGCCTCTAGTGCCTCAGAATCCTTCAAAGCTTCTTCGTCTTGTGAGAGCTCCTTCGGTACCGTCTCAGCCTAGCGCTCCTAGGAGGTTCTCAGCTCAGCCTCCTCCTCCTCCTGTGCCATAGCAACTGTCCTGCTCTTCAAGACTATTGAAGGTTCTCAAGGCAATGTTCTCTATGTGCCATTCTACTCATATTTCAGTTCAGAAGTTAAAGAAGAGTCAAAAGAGAGACATGGCAGCCATAAGAGAGCACCTCCAGCTTCCTCCTGCCCTTGTGTCAGATGACAGCGAATATGAAGTACCTCCGGAGTTTCCTGAGCTGTCGGATTCTGAGCTTGCTTTCTTCTCAGGGATTGGTGCTACTTCTAGTGCTCCCGCAGCTGCTCGTTTTGATGATTATGATGATGAAGAAAGCGAGTATTAAGAGGAGCGAGAGAGAGTAGCGAAAATGAAGGGAGCAACGACAATTAGATACTAGGACTCTTTTATCTTTTCTCCTTTTTGGTGCCTTGATGCCAAAAGTGGGGAAGTATTTTAGTTATGGACATGGACTTGTACTTATTTTGTGGTTTGTGTGTAAACTCTTTACCTAGTAATGCTTAATGCCTGTGATGCTTATGTTTCACTCATGTTTTGAATGCTTAGTTTATTTCAAGTCATCAATGTTTATTCACTTGCAATGCATTACAATGCTCTTCACACAAAATGAATGTAGGCACCCCACGAGTATTAAGAGTATATGATCCCATTTAATCTTGATTTAATCGAAAGCTCGTAGACCCTTAATACTCAAAATCATAAATTTTATCTAATTGTTGGAAACTTTAATTGGTTGTCATCAATCACCAAAAATGGGGAGATTGAAAGTGCATCTAGGTCCCTTGTGAGTTTTTGTTGATTAATGACAAACAATTAAAGGGCTAATGACTTTGGTTGAGTTCTTGCAGAGATTGTAGTACAGAAAGAAATTCACAAAAAAGTAGAAAGGGCGTGAAAATTGGAGTAGAAATAGATTTTCTATTTCTCCTTGAGTCATAGGAAAATCCGTACTATTAAGAGGGACACGACGCGTGGAAACTTAGTGAGTCAAATGGGAGCTCAACATCTTGGGTAGGTTTTAAGAAAACCCCTTGTGTTAAAGTCATACTTGTCTGATGCCTTGGACGAGAGAAGTCCAAAAACCTTTTGTCTAGTGTCAGACTTGTCCGGTGCCTTGGGTCGGATAAAATTCCTTCTGGTGGAATTCAGACATGTCTGAATCCGTATTTCAGACATGTCCGAAATCTCTTTGTTGGTATTCAGACATGTCCAAAGTGAGTCGGACATGTCTGAGGTGCTGGACTTAGAAAAACTCTCTAAGTGTTTGGAAACTCGGAATTGTCTGAGATGGGTGTTCACACAAGTCCTAGAAGTCTCTCTTTGAATTCAGACATGTCCGAGGTGGACTTCTCTTTCTTAGTATCTCGGATAAGTCTGACTTGAAAAACCTCTCATTGTGTGTCGGACTTGTCAGGTGTTAGTCAGACTTGTCCAACGCAGCTTTTGCGCGCAGATTCAAATTCAATTGGTTAGCCATACTGATTCTGTTGTTAATCCGTTGGACTTGTCCGAACTTGGGTCGGACTTGTCCGACGTGGGCTATCACCTAACAGTTAAAAAAGGTTTTTGAGTATAAGTTTATGGGGATTTCGTCCCCAATCAATGTCTAACCCTACAAGAACTGCCAGAGCCACCTCAAGCCCTCAAGAAACCCTCTGCTCTTGTTCTTCACCCTCTTGAGCCCAAATCCAACATTTTTGGGACAGAGTGAAGGAGAGATTGTGAGACTTGGCAAGAGAAGTCCATAGAGGGTTGAGCAACGTTTCATTCACTGAGTTTCTTCGTGATGGTGTGTTTGTTACTATTGGGGTTCTCCCCAAGACGGTTAGGCGATGCCTCAAAAATTTCTTGCGTGATTTCTTGGTCCTAGGAAGTTTGTAACTCTTTGTGATAGTGGAAGATCCAAGACATGACCTTTGAGGTGTCTTGGCGATGATAGGGCTGTTAGGCCCGACCCTTTGTGGGTTCCTCAACAGGGACGTAGGATTCATTGTCGAACCGAACCTCGGGAGAAAATTATTGTGTTCGTTGTTGCCATTTACATTTGAAAGTGCATCTAGGCATCCCTTGTGGATTCTGGTTGATTAATGACAAACAAAGGAGATCCTAACAAAATTGTTGAGATGAGCGCATGTCTTAAAGAAATGAGGAAGAAAGTACAAGGAATGAGAATGAGGATCTAAAGGGAAAAGAGCTCAAGATCATTAGATTATTTTTTATGGAGTGTGTTGGAGAAACACACCCCAAGAGCTCAAGTGAAAGAGATTACACTCACTACACAGAAATAAACATGTGCGTACTACTCCCGTGTCCACCGAACTAGTCCGATATCTCTCTGACTAAAAATGGACAAGTCTCCACAGTGCAGACTTGTCCGCAACACACCACATTTACACAGCACCGGACTAGTCCGATGTCAACCAGACTAGTCCGATAATCCCCTGGCTAAAATCGGACAAGTCCTCAGAGTGCGGACTTGTCCCTAGGCCTACAATTTTGCACCACCACGGACACATCCGATATTGACCAGAATAGTCTAGAAACTCTCTGACTAAGATCATACTAGTCCGCACATCAACAGACTAGTCCGGTATCCATCAACACTTAGGGTTTCTCGCACACATGCACACTGGACTAGTCCGGTGTCCACCACGGACTAGTCCAGACATCGCAAACCCTAACAGCAACTTTTGGAAACCCTAGTACAAATAGAGGTGTACGGCCATACATCAAACACTCTCGACTCCTTGCGCTGTCACACCTTACAAGAACCTAAAAATTCACGTCTCTCCATACATCCTAAGCCTAAAAAGATCAAATCTTTGAGGATTAGCTATTGAAAAAAGGAGAGACTTGTTATACACATCTTGAGCTCTTGGGTTTGATCTCTCGCACACTTTAATTGTTTTATTGTATATCTTTTTAGTGTGTTTGGTGAGAAGGCCCCTTGAACAAGTTATTTTCCCCTTCGTGGTTAGTGGAAGAGAATTGGCCTCCGTGGCGATTCAATGAGGAAGGGTTAGTGAAGAGCTGGTCCTCCATGGACTCCTCAACGGGGATGTAGATTTCCTCCGTGGAATCGAACCTCGGGATAAAATCTTGTCTCCCGCACCTTTGTTTTATAGTTCATCGTATTCTAGGGTTTTCTTAAACTTGTGTAACTCACATTGAAATATCATAATTAAATTTGGTCTTTGCAATACATTGTTTCATTACTGTAATAGATCCAAGTTGTCAATTGTTTTCTGCTGCATATAGTACTAGAGGTGAAATTAACGATCAATCTTGATCCTTCTAGTCTACATACATCAGACTAGTTCGCACCGTACCGGACTAGTTCGACCTTCCTTGTATTTGATCAATCTGTTAAGTGTTTCAGGAATTGACAAAGATTCAGAAAGCCTATTCACCTCCCCCCTCTAGGCTACATTCAATTGGTATCAGAGCCAAACTCTTCATAAGAGACTCACCACTCTAAGAGACGATGTCGGACATTAAGGATGTAAACAAGAATTTAACAACGAGAAGGGTGATGATGAAAAGACCCAAAAGTTGGATAAGCTCCTCGACATCATTCAAGACTATGAGGATGATGATGAGGAGATGCTTTAACTCAATGATCTTCTCCGGAAGAAGGCACTACCTCCAAAAGGAAAGAAGAAGACTCAAGATGAGAAGATGAAGGGGAGTAGTCATACCGATGACTCCCGAAATCCTTTTGACTATGAATGCTTAAATTCTAATAATAGTCATTACCTATCAATTCCTTTAGGCAAAGCACCTTATTTTGATGGAAATGACTATTCAATGTGGAGACAAAATATAGAATAGCACCTTATATCTCTTAACCTAAGTTTGTGGCATATAGTTTGTACAGGGATAGTTATTTCAGACAATGATGAAGAGTTGACACCAAGTCAAGCACAAGCTGCAGCTGTGATCACTTCATCATTGAGACGAGACGAGTTCACCAAGGTGGATGGACTCGAAATTTCCAAAGAGATATGGGACACTCTACAAACCATACATGAAGGTGACTGTGATGTAAGCGAAGCAATGATAGAGATGATCGAAGATGAATTGGGATGATTCTCTATAGAAGATGGTGAATCACCTCAAGACATGTACAATAGACTCAAAAATCTTGTCAATAAGGTTTGAGCTTATGGCAAAAAGAAGTGGAATGATCATGAGGTCGTGAAGTTGATTCTTAGAGCATTCATGCCTCGCAACATGACTCTTTGCTCTATGATGAACCCATTCCGTTTTGAAAGAAGCATGTAAAAAAAGGCTATCGATACCCCGGACGAACTTCTTGGCAAGATTATCAACTTTGAAATGATGGAGAAGCAAGCCAAGCACGTCAAGGAAATTGCCGACCTTACCTAAGCAAAGAAGAAAGGAGTTGCTTTGAAGTCAACTTGTAAACCCGCATCAAAAGAACCTCGGGAAGCTATTGAAGAAGATGACAGTGATGATGATAGCAGTGACATCAATGATGAAGACATGATCTTATTCATGAAAAAGTTCAAGAATATGATGAGAAGAAGAAAGAGTAATAGCTCAAACGAAGGAAGACAAAGGGACAAACAAAGACCCGAGATGAGACGGGCGTGCTACAATTGTGGAGAATATGACCATTTGATAGTAGATTGTCCACATGAAGAAAATAAGAGGAAGAGTAAATACAACAATCCTCAACCAAAGAAAATGTTCAAGAAGAAGAAACAATATGGCCAAGCACATCTAGGGAAGGAGTGGGACTCCAATGATGAATCCTCATCCGAAGAAGAAGAGGAGATGGCCACCATAGCCGTAAAGAAGCCTACCAGGAAATCCACTCTCTTCCCAACCATGGGCGCAAGGAAGGACACCGATCACACGAGTCCAATGGCCAAGGAAGGAAAAAGAAAGGTCAAAACTAAACCTCCCTCGTCACTTTATTCTGATAGAGATATTGATAATCATAGTGATGAAGAAAACATGCTTAATTGTTTAGATAGAAAAACAGCTGCAAAAATGAAATTTTTAATGGATAAGATTGTTGACAAGGAGGAGCTAGTCAATCACCAATAAGATATGATCATTCTCCAAAAGGAAAAATATCTTAAGATTGAAAAGCTCCTTGAACTTGAAAAGGAGCGAAGTGATCACTAGAACTTTAGTTAGCTTCAAGCAAGGAAGCTTGTTTGAAGTTAAACGACTCAAATGTGTCCTTCAAGGAAGAACTTGATAACTTAACCAAAGTTAACAATATCATTGAAACACAGGTTGAGTCACTCAAGCAAAGTGGGTCTTCATCCTTTTAAAGCACACCTTCTCCACACATCAAGACTGAAACTATTTTTACTTGCACTTGTGCTAAAAATGATATCAACTTGGAAGAAAATTCCAAATGGACAAAAGTAAAGCACCCCTCCCAAAGTTGCATATTTGACAAGGAGAAAGTCAAGTATGCACGTAGTGCATACTTGGTCACAAGACCTCCGAATGTTAAATATGGAATTGGGCATTCTTATGGTGAAAAGAAAAATGCTAGAAGCAACAAGAATAACAGGGATCACATTGCTTTTATCAAAGGAAGTTCTTCTCAAGTTGTAAAACATAGTAACTTTGATAAAAATGAACATTGTAAACTTATATGAACAACAAGTTTTATTTAGAACCTTTGATGCTTCATATGTACTTACGAAAACTAGTTATGGAAAAGTTTATGCGAAATATATTGGGCCACACCATGAGAACACCATGTCTCGTGTGTGGGTGCCCAAATCACTTGTGACTAGCCTCAAAGGACCCAAGCAATCTTGGGTACCTAAGACCAAGACATAATCTGTTTTTTGCAGGCTTATTCATCTGGTGGAGCAAAATGAGTGCTAGATAGTGGATGCACCAATCACATGACCGGAGAAAGAAGAATGTTCGTGGAATATGAAGAAAATGAGGATCCAAGCGAATGCATTTATTTTGGTGATAATAGTCAAGGAAGGGTGCTTGGTACCGGTAAATTTGCAATTACATCACAACATACTCTTTCTCATGTTTTACATGTTGACTCATTGGATTACAACCTTTTGTCCATATCTCAATTATGTGACAAGTTTTATAATTGTTTATTCACTAATGAGGGTGTGATCGTCTCTAGAAGGAGGGATAACTCAGTTGTATTCAAGGGTGTGTTAAAGGGAAAACTTTATCTAGTTGACTTCAACAAAGATAAAGCCAAACTTAACACATGCTTGATTGCAAAGACCAACATGGGTTGGCTATGGAATAAACGGCTAGCACATGTTGGTATGGGAAATCTTCAAGAACTTCTGAAAGGTGATCACATCTGAGGTTTAAAGGATGTTGTTTTTTAGAAATACAAGACTTGTAGAGTGTGCCAAGCCGGGAAGCAAGTAAGAGCACCCCATCCACTACAGGAAACGCCAACAATTACGTCCGCCAACTCTACTTATGTGCGCCAGCTGACGAAATTAAGTTACTTACGTCAGTGCCTGGTAACCGATGTAAGTTAAATAAATTATGTCGGCTCTCTCCCATGGTCGATTTAAGTAAAAAAACCGATGGCAATTAACGGATACTTACGTCGGCCATGGCCCGTAGCCGACGTAAGTTGAGTGCCCGACGTAAGTTAACATTTACTTACGTCGGTCATGACGTCGGCCGACGTAAGTAACCACGGCCGACATAAGTTGTTGATTTCACCTAACTGCGCGAGCCGCGCGCGCACGCGCGCCTTCTCTTTTTCCTCGCGCCGCTTCGATAGCTTTCACAATGCCGCCGCCGACTGACGCTGCCGCCGACCGATGCCCCGCCGCCTGCCCGCCGTCGCCGCCCCGCTGCCGCCCCTGCTCCCGGCCCCGGCCCTTCCCCCACGGCGCCACCCCGACCCCAAGGTGCGTCGCCGCCCCTGCGCCCCCGCCGTCGCCGCCCCCAGTCCGCCGCGCCCCTGACGTCGCCGCCCCCGGTCCGTCGCCGCCCCCGTCCGCTGTGCCCCCGATCGACGCCTCCAGCATAGCACAGCAAGGTGAGCTCGGGTTTTTTTTGTTTTCATTTTAAAATTCATATACATAGTGTGAATAATGTGTTTAGGGAATTATTCCTACAAATTATATAGATACACAATAGGGAATCATGCATAGTTTAGGGTTTAGGGTTAAAATTTATACACAGTGCGAATAATGTTTACTATGCTTATGTTAGAATTAAATCTATAAATTGATGAATTGCAATTGATGAATTTTTATGCTTATTTGTTATGCCTAGAATTATGGTTAGAATTGAATTGCTTATGTTTAGGTTTAATTTAATTGAATTGAATTGCTTATGTTAGAATTGAGTTGAGAAATTGATGAATTACAATGGACAATTGTTATGTTTAGGTTTATTTGAATTGCTTAGTTTTTTGAATTATGGTTACAATTTTATTTTTTATTGCTTGAGTGTTTAAGTACTATATATACATAAATGGGCTTCGGAGCGGCTTGACAAGGCCCGACAAGGACCATTTAGTGGTAAGGTAAAGTATGCGCGTAGACGGGCACGAAGGCAAACGACGGCGGTGAGGATGGCAAGCACCTGCGCATGGATGGTGTACCCCGACGAAGTGGTTTCATCTCTGATCTATTTACAGCAGCTAACCCTAAAGCCATCGTAAGATAACTGCGGGTCCAGACTGGGCATAATGTACAACGAGCTAACACTAAAGTCGTCTTAAGTTAACGGCGGGCTTTGATGGGGCATAACTTACTCTCTAAGACCAACTGGATGTGGATCATAATACCCTACTCCACATGGATGTGGAATTGTCATCTAAGACCAACTTTCCTCTCACTCTTTCTCTAGTTCTTTCCTCTCTCTTAAATGACCTCAAAATGAAAATGAGCAACATAACCTATAGCAATGTATTACCCATTTCGGATCATCACGTCTCACATGCCATTGGCATGTGAGACGTGTAGGTTTGGAATTGTCCCTTTTTGGACGGCCTCGGAGTGACCGAGGGGGCATGGCTTGTGACGAGACACGGGTCTAGATTTGGACGAGATTTCGGTGATGTAACCCTATTGTTCTCTGCTACACCATTTTTGGGAGTGCAGTGGAGAACAGCAGGGTTATGCTGCCGAAATTTCGTTCGAATCCGAATCACGCGTTTCGTCATGAGCACGCTCCGCTCGGTCACTCTTGGGTGGGTTTAGGATCTATCTGCCTAGGTTGTAGGGCCGTGACATAACATAACAAGACATTAACGACAATTTCTTTGCGTTAAACTGCATAGCCAAACATGGGTGAAGACCGTAGTTGGATGTATACTGGCTGGAATAGCAGAACTAGTGGTCACTCAAATGAGTGGTACGCCAAGACAGAAGCTTTTGTGGAATGAGCTTTTTCGTTGTCAAATAGTGATAAGGCGCGGTGCCCATGTACGAAATGTCGAAAAGGAACATTTTTGGAGAAAGTGGATCTTACGATGCACTTGTGTTGAAACGGTTACATGTCACATTATGAGTTGTGGAACTTCCACGGCGAGACAACTTCTCAAGCTGTACAAGAAGTGGAAGCGGACAATGATGATGTCACAGAGGTTGATATGATGGATGAGATGCTGGAAGCTATACGACTAGAGCTTACAGAAGATCCTCAAACAGCAGAGGTTAAAGAGTTCTTCAAATGTCTCAAAGATTCAGAAGAGGCACTGCATGGACACACTAAAATGTCAACCCTCAATTTTGTGACTAGACTTATGGCAATTAAGTCTAAGTTCTTCTTTTCTAACAATTGTTACAACATGCTCATCGATTTGTTCAAAGATGCCCTTCCACAACCCAACAAAGTGCCTAAGGATATGTACAACTCGAAACAAATTCTTTCTGGTCTCGATATGAAGCACGAAAAGATTGATGTGTGTCCGAGCAACAGCATGCTTTTCTGGAGAGAGCATGCCAATGAGAACAAATGTTTGAAATGTGGTCAACCGAGGTTTGTCGAAGTTGTTAATAAAGATGGTAATACTTTGACGACGGAAGTCGCACGTAAACAGCTTCGTTACTTACCTGTGACACCGAGGTTGAAGCGGCTGTTCCTTTCAAATAAAATGGCCAGACACATGAGATGGCACAAAGAAGGTGAGCGTGAGAAAATGGAGTCTTGACGCACCCGTCCGATGGTGAGGCATGGAAGGCGCTGGACCGGTTCGACCTAGAATTCGCTCGTGAAGAGAGAAATGTTCGCATCGGGTTGGCGACAGATGGGTTCATGCCATTCAGCACAAACGCCGCACCATACTCCTGATGGCCCATCTTTGTCATTCCGTACAATATTCCACCGGCTTTTTGCATGAAGAATGAGTTTATGTTTCATAGCCTCATTGTACCTGGGCCAGATCATCATGGGTCATGTCTCAATGTGATGTGGAAACCGTTGATCGAAGAGTTGAAAATGTTGTGGACAGGAGTCGAAGCGTACGACTGTTACAAGAAATAGAAATTCAACCTTTGAGCTACTTATTTGTGGTTCGTTCATGATTTTCCGGCATACGGCATGTTTTCTGGATGGAGCACTCATGGTCGTTTGATGTGTCCGATATGTGCCTCGGATACCGATTGCTTTCGACTTACCCATGGAGGCAAGATATCTTACTTCCATTATCATAGACGTTGGCTGCCTCCGAATCACTTGTTTAGACAGCAAAGGAATGTCTTCATAGAGAACACCGTTGTCACTAAAGGACCACCAAAACGTCATAACGGGTCAGAAATATCTGATATGTTGGACAAATTGGGGTCAGATGATAGTCGCCCTGGATATTTCGAAGGTTACAGAGACAAACACAATTGGACTCACATATGTGGACTTTGGGAGTTACCGTATGTGAAGTCGTTGATTCTAAGGCACAAAATTGATGTTATGCATCAAGAGCATAACATGGCCAAATGTATCAGAAGCACATGCATGGACATGACGGGCAAAACAAAAGACAATTTAAAGGCTTGAAAGGATCTTGCAGAGCTTTGTAACCGTCAAACTCTTGAGCTCTCCGAAAATTGTGGTAAACCACGCGCTCCTTTCTGTCTTCGACCTAGAGAAAAAAAAGAAGTTCTCGAATGGTTGCAAAGGTTGAAATTCCCAGTGTGTTATGCAGCTCTGATACGAGCCATGAATGTGAAAACAGGAAAGCTCAATGGGTTGAAGAGTCATGATTATCACATAATCATGGAAAGACTTCCGCCTGTTATGTTTCGAGGCTATTTTGACGATGCAGTGTGGAAGGTTTTAGCCGAGCATAGCCACTTCTATAGGCAACCCTGTGCTAAAGAAATCACGCCAGAGATGATGACTAAATTGGAAAGGAGGTTCCGGTACTTTTGTGTAAGATGGAAAAAATTTCCTCTAGGATTTTTCAATCCAATGCAACACCTCTTAGTTCATCTTCCATTTGAAGTGAAAGTGGGCTGTCCCGTGCAATATAGGTGGATGTATCATATTGAAAGATCACTTAGATATCTGAAACCAATGGTTGGTAACAGGGCAAGGGTTGAAGGTTGCATCTCCGAAGCTTT
Source organism: Tuctoria greenei (assembly GCA_036927565.1). NCBI lineage: Eukaryota > Viridiplantae > Streptophyta > Magnoliopsida > Poales > Poaceae > Tuctoria > Tuctoria greenei. The sequence continues at coordinate 42,543,554 of JAYESD010000004.1, read as the reverse complement.
TACTCTTAAGGAAGTGGGATACTTCTCAAGTGTTTACTTTGCAGAGGAAAACAATGTTAATACTTTGGTAATGCGATACAATATAGATGAGCAACCTCCTTGTAGCGATCTCTCCATTTTTGCAACAAGAGGCACTACTGTTGGTAGTTACACTTCGTACGATGTTAGCGAAAAAGAAAGGCGTGCTGCATTCTTCTACATGTACACTAATATAGAAGAAATGAACGAATATTTCAAGTAAGTGTTTCTCCTACACTTATGCCTTTCACCATCTTTTCCGACACATGTATTCTAAAAGGTTCTCTTTGTCGTGTAGTATGTTCGACAAGCAAAATTGGAGACATAGACATCAACCCACGAGCAAGCAAATAGAACATATTCGACGGCAAGGAATAAACGGGGGATCGAATTTTCTCTCCTGGTTTCGAGATCATGTAACGTTTTCTCGATAACTAATCAATGTTAACAGCGTTTTCTTATAACTTAAGAATGCTTACGTTTTCTAATAACTCCATATCTTGCACAATGCCAAAGAGATGCCAACGTCCATGAAGATTTGCGACAACTATCCCGTGGAGTGGTTAATGTTAGAAGCTATGGTCGATATGACATCAACGGCTTTCGATTCCGTACAACTCAATTTGAATCTCTGCCTCCTCTCGCGGCAAAATGTAATACCGGAGTTGTGATGAGGGCAATCGATTTGCAAGATCATGAAACACAGTACTACAGGATTATAAAAAAATCCTTGAATTCACTTTTGTCGCAAACAAGCCAATTCGAGCGGTATTCTTTGACTGCGAATGGTTTGATTCCATTCATGGAATTCGAGTAAACAAATTTGGCATGGTCGAAGTAAAACACAAGGAACGGTTGAAAGGATTCGATTCATTAGTTCTTGCACACCAAGTAGAGCAAGTGTACTATCTACCTTATCCATGCAATAAATTTAAAGCTTGGTGGGTGGTACATAAGGTGAATCCTCATGAGCAGTTATACGCTCCAGGAGATGATGATTACCACGACGAAGCTGAGGTTGATTGTGTCTACCAAGAGGAAGAGTTGCCAGACTCCTTCTCAGTCGAGCCCAGTGTAGTACTCGATGACTTAGCTGGAGACGCTCAAGATATCGAGGCTCGCACGGAAGCGGAAATAGAATCAGAATCGGAAACTGAAGATATCGATGACATAGTCGAACCTGCTGATTTTCGCAAACGAAAATGATATGTGGAAGAAGAAGATGGATGGGCTGGTTTAAGGAGTAGGGTGCGTGATCGTGATGTTGGTGAATTTTGAAGTAACATTTTATTCACTAATTTAACATTAATTTTGTATATTATCTTTGCATATTAATCATTTATTCCTTGCAACAGGATGTCATCAAAGGGGAAGGGGAAGGGGAAGCCAGTGAGAGGGTTTGAGCCACCACGAGACCCTTGCTCAGGGACCTCGTTCCTTTCTAGCTGATGTTCCCTCTTTCTGGCACACGCTCCACCCTCAGTTGTCTTGTGCTTTCAGCGAACTGAGGTAAATTTTAGTTACAATAAAGTTATTTTTGAAATTGCAGTTGTTATTAATTATTTATTGTCAATCTCTTCCTTTTGTGCAGTCTGACTCAGAGACTTCTGAGTCAGAGTCAGAGTCAGAAGCTAGGGGTCCGCTACAGGAGCCCGACTCAGAGGCTAGGGGGCCACTACAGGAGCCCTCTAGCGCTAGCCTCCCTTTGGAGCCGGCTACCGCTAGCCTCCCTGTGCAGCCGGCTACCACTAGCCTTCCTGGAGACTCTGGTGGTTCCGCAGAGCCTTCAGGGTCACGGGACGCGGCAGCATCGCAGCAGAGGTGACGTACGAGGAGGACCCACTTTGCGGCTCCTCCTCCGGTTACTACTCAGCGGACCACGATCCACCTTGTTGGAGACAGGTAAATAATGTATATAGTATACTAAATATTAGATGTTGTTTCCCTTTACTTAATCATTTAATATATTTTGTAGATGTTGTTACGACTTTTCGTTCACGGGGGCCAAGAAGCACCACAAGCAGGTTAACAGTGTCCTGGGTGCTATCGTGAAGTTGCACTACCCCAGTGTGATTGACAGTTTTCCTGCCCTGTCGTGGGATGACTACGCTCGTGTTTCTCACCCGGTCCACAGCATGGTTCAGAGAGCCGTGTGGCACGATTTTATGGTAAGTTTAACTGTTTCATTTTTTCAACCCGTTTAAATGGTTAATTTATATCACTTAAATATTTGTTTGCTTAAAGCTGAGGTACCAAGTAGAGGAACCGGGCATGGAGGACCACATGAGACGTGTGTTCCATTACAATGCTCGGAAGCTGATGACGGCAGCGTTGTCGTACACCCGAATTCAGGCCGTCAACGTGTACTACAAGCGGCACCGCCGGGAGCAGGAGCGGGAGCAGAAAAGGGGTGTATTTAGGAAGGACTCCGACTCGTACTTAACAGAGGAGCAGTACGCGGAGGTAAGTTTTAATATTGTTAAATATTTACAATATCTATGTATGTTAACCGCTTTGATGAAAAAAGAAACATGTGCAGGTTAGTATTTCCTGGTTACAGGGTAACATGGAGGCATACTTAGCTCTCTATCAGTACTGGGCTAGCGACGCTTTCATCAATAAGTCCACGAAGGCTAGACAGTGCCGCATGGGGTCCGAGGGCAAGCACAACTATGGCGTCGACGACTACTTGTGTTTGTCTAAACGCATGGTAAGTATCTTTTAAATTTATTTATGTGTTCCTAATATATTATTTATCTCACTAACACGGCTATACAGGAGCGAGAGATGGGTCATGAGCCGACCGCGACCCAGGTTTGGAAGAGAGGTCACAAAGGAAGTGACCCTTCTCAGCCAGGGTAGTGTAGTCAAGTCGCAGCCGACCGACTGGTTAGTTTTCGAAATTCATCAATTTCATTATAACTAATACTGTTATTGACATGCTGACAATATTTATTTGTTTTGTAGGCAAAGTATGCTCAGGAGGTCGTGAAGATACACGGTGCGGATTATGATTGGGAAAGCGCGCCGATTGACCCCCAAGCCGCGTACACAAGCGGAGGCGGGAAGGCCCACGGACGATGAGTTCTTCGTGTGTTTCATTTCTTTTTCAATAAATCTTATTCTACTTAGTGTTTTCATTCTTTTGCAGGTTTTCCATTTTTGATGGAGTTGTCGACTCGAGGTCGATGCGACCTTTGAGAGGCGCTTCATCGTCATAGGTTTCATCCGTTGGGACCAGTGGTCGTCTCTCGTAGACCCAGCTGGAGCTCTAGGCCATGAGGGAGACGTTGACGCAAACCGAGGCAGAGTTGGAGAGGACGAGAGCGGAGGCAAGGGAGGAGCAGCAGAGGACGGCCTTAATGATGGCGCAGATGCAAGTAGCGGTGGTGGTAAGTAATTTAAAGTACCGCAGTTAAATTTCACAACACTTCAATAACATATATCTTCTAATATTTTGCAATGGCAGGCTCTTGCTCGACACCGCGGTCAGGATAGCGAGATTCCTATGCTTCCGCCGCAGCAGACACAGGAGCAGGTGATAAACACTCACTTTAATATCAGTTGGCCTCCCTTTAGTTTCAGTTTCAATTTATTAGCAATCTGCTCGGCCTCCCTCTATTAGCAATCAGGTCTAACCAATTCAAAGCACTGCCTAACTATTTTAGTTTCAGTTTGGGCATTCTAATTAAAGTTCAGTTCAATTTGGGCAATATAAGTTTCATATTCACATCTAGGGCAGATTCTGACTTTAAAATCATGAAAAATGACATAAGAACATAAATTGTTCTACTAGCAAATCATTCATTCTTTCATGGTGAAATGGTATTTTATTTTTTCCATAATCTCAATCTGTTCATATACTTTACCTCCATGCTTTAGGATTGGGAGGTAATCTTCAAGATCGGGAGATGGAGAAGTGAATGAATGTATTGTACATGGTTGGAAATATATGGAAGTCCTCTAAAACTAAACTTTTGTATGTATTGTTTCTTCCGCAGGGTTCGGGAACGCGCCGAGAGGATCCCAGAGGTAGTGGAGGGGCTAGCGTGTAGCCCGATACTGAAATTGTGTTTTTCTCAATGTTTGAATACTATTTTGAATCTGTCTGCTCTCTTCTGTGTATATGTGTGTATATGTTTGCTTGTTTTGTGTTCTCGCCATCGAGCGAGGTAGTTAGTTTCTGTTTAAAAAAAATCGATAACTTTACTTACGTCGGCTATGGCCTTGTCGACGTAAGTTAGCCCAGTTTAACTTACGTCGGTCAGACCATACCGATGTAAGTTAAACCACTTAACTTACGTCTGTTTGGAGCAACCGACGTAAGTACTCCGGCCCAGCCCGCGGCCCATCCCGGTACGTGACTTTCGTCGGCTACTGCAGACCGACGTAATTAAGGTAACTTATGTCGGTGGCCGACGTAAGTTACCTTAATTACGTCCAAACCGCTATGTCGATCAATCGACGATGTAATTAAGTAAAAACTGATGTAATTAAGTTACTTACGACGGTTTAGGCCTTAATTACGACGGCTTCGGCCGACATAATTGATCGATATTCCTGTTGTGATCCCGCGAAAGATGTCATGACTACAACAAGACCTCTTGAGCTCCTCCACATGGACCTATTCGGTCAAAGTGCTTACATAAGCATCGGCGGTAACAAATACAGTTTAGTCATTATTGATGATTTTTCACGCATCACGTGGGTTTTCTTTTTGCATGATAAGACAGAAACTCAAGGAACACTCAAGAAGTTCATCAAGCGTGCCCAAAACAAATTCACACTGAAGATCAAGAACATACGAAGTGACAATGGAACGGAGTTCAAGAATACTCAAGTTGAAGAGTATCTAGATGAGGAAGGAATAAAGCATGAATTTTCAGCACCATACTCTCCTCAACAAAAGAGGAATAAAGCTGAAAGGAAGAACCGAACACTCATTGAGATGGCTAGGACAATGCTCGATGAATACAAGACTTCAGACAGGTTTTGGGCTAAAGAGGTTAACACCGCTTGTCACACCATAAACCGACTATATCTTCATAGGTTTCTCAAGAAAACTTCATATGAACTACTCACGGGTAACAAGCCAAATATTTCATATTTTTTAGTCTTTGGTTCAAAATTTTATATTTAAAACAAGAAGACTAGGGCTTCAAATTTTGCTTCAAAGTCCGATGAAGGTTTCTTACTTGTCTATGATTCGAACGCCTACGCCTATCGTGTCTTCAACAAGGCCTACAAACTTGTTGAAGTGGCACGTGACCTAGTGTTCGATGAAACTAATGGCTCTCAAGAAGGGCAAGTTGATCAATGTGTGCTAGATCAAGAGGAAGCTCCATGTCAAGCTCTGAGAAGAATGGCATTGGGCGATGTTCGACCACATGTGCCACCTCCAAATGTGAATGAAGAAGATGAACCACGAGTGGAGGAAAATGGTCAAGGGGGAGCTTCTACACAAGATCAACCTCAAGAAGTTTAAGATGATCAAAACATCAACGAGGGCAACTATACCGGGCAAGAAGAATATGATAATCATGAAGATTCAAGACCACATGTACCACATCCAATGGTACACCAAAGCATCCATAGAGATCACCCCGTCGACAACATAATCGGTGACATCCAAAGGGGGGTAATAACTCGATCTCGCATAGCTAAGTTCTGTGAACACTGTTTGTTTGTATCCTCTTTGGAACCATACTGAGTTGAAGATGCATTGAAATATCCAAATTGGGTAATGGCGATGCAAGAAGAATTGAACAAATTCAAAAGGAACGAAGTGTGGGAGCTTGTTGAGAGACCAAAGTCCAATGTCGTCAGCACTAATGGGTCTTCCGCAACAAGCAAGATGAACATGGAGTGGTAACAAGGAATAAGGAATAATTTGTGGCCAAAGGGTATTCACAAGTTGAAGGTTTGGATTTCGACGAGACTTTTGCTCCCATAGCTAGGCTTGAATCAATTTGTATATTACATGCATATGCTACTCACTATGATTTCAAGCTTTATCTAATGGACGTGAAAAGCGCCTTCCTCAACAGACCGATCAAGAAGGAGGTATACGTGGAGCAACCACCTTGTTTTGAAGATCAAGAGTACCCCGACCATGTGTAAAAATTGGGTTAGGCTCTCTATGGCCTCAAACAAGCTCCTAAAGCTTGGTATGAGTGCCTTAGAGATTTTTTGGTTGAAAAATGGCTTCGAAATCGATAAAGCGGATTATATTTTGTTTACTAAACTCTTTGATGATGATCTCTTCATTTACCAATTCTATGTTGATGGTATCATATTTGCTTCAACTAACAAATCTTTTTGTCAAGAATTTAGTAAGATTATGACAGATAGATACGAGATGTCCATGATGGGAGAGTTGAGATACTTTTTGGGATTCCAAGTGAAGCAACAAAAGGAAGGGATGTTCATAAGCCAAACAATGTACACTCGAGACTTTCTCAAGAAGTTTGGAATGGACAAAGCGAAGCCCATAAAGACTCCCATGGCGACAAATGGACACTTGGATCTCAATGAAGACGGACCAAACGTGGATCAAAAGGTATATCTTTCCATGATTGGCTCTTTACTGTATTTATGTGCATCTCGGCCAGATATTATGTTGAGTGTATGTTTGTGTGCAAGGTTTCAATCCAATCCTAAGGAATGTCATTTGAAAGCCGTTAAAAGGATCTTGAGATATTTACTTCAAACACCCAACCTAGGACTTTGGTATCCCAAAGGTTCAAATTCAATCTCATTGGATACTCCGATGCAGATTATGCTGGATGCAAGGTAGATAGAAAAAGTACCTTCGGTACTTGCCAATTCCTAGGTAGATCCCTAGTTTCTTGGTCCTCCAAGAAAAAAATTCAATTGCCTTATCCACGGCCGAAGCGGAGTATGTTGCAGCCAAGAGTTGTTGTGCACAACTCCTTTGTATGCGACAAACTCTAAGGGATTATAGTTACAATATGAGCCGTATTCCGTTCCTTTGTGATAATGAGGGTGCCATTAAAATTTACCATATTCCTATTGAGCACTCTAGAACCAAACACATACACATCCGACATCACTTTTTGAGAGATCACTCAATGAAAGGAGACATAGCCATTTCCCATGTCAACACTAAAAAACAACTAGCCGATATCTTTACCAAGCCACTTGATGAAAAACGCTTTTGTGAGCTCCAAAATGAACTAAATATCGTTGATGCTAGGAACGTGGCCTGAAAACTTGCATACTTGTATGCCATCTTCAAAATAATGTTGATTGTGTTGAAAAATCATCACTCTCTATTTCTCTTTGAAAAACTATGTTAATTACCTGATCTTGGTGAATTATGGTTATCGCTTGATTATTGTATGTTTACTAATCATATTCACCAAGAATATTTGTGTGTCCTTGTCCCCTATTCCTTAGTAGGAACCTTTGAATATATATACAAACAGTTTGGTACTTTTCTGTACAGGGTACCACGGACTAATCCGTGGTCACCTCGGACTAGTCCGCACATTGCAGACTAGTCCGCACTGTTTCCGCTAGTCTGGACTAGTCCGGTCCGACCACAGAATAGTCCAATATTTGGACTCCATAACCCTAGGGCCGGCACATACCTAATCTTCTTCTACCTCACAACTCATCTAACATTCTCTCTCTTCACTCAAGTGCTCCCAAGGCAATTTTGCAAGTCCTCCATCAAATCCACTCAAGTCTCCATGGGAATCGATCTCCACTGCACGGGGATCAAAGACCCCGGACTAGTCTGCATCAAGAACTCATTCAACGCCATGAATCGTAGGATTCGGTAAACTTCTCTCCAAAACCTAGAACCTTCAATTTTTCTTGTTCTTGCTCCAATAGCTTAATACTTCTGGCCAATACATGCTTTATTGATGTATTCCATTTACCCTGGATCACTTTTGCATTGATTAGCCTAAAGTTTCATTGAGTTAGGTTTTGAATAGCCACACAACAGACTAGTTGTTCTCAAGGAAGACAAGTCGGTACTCTGGACTAGTCTGTCCATGAACAACGGACAAGTCCGGTATGCCCTGATCAAAACTCTAGCTTATATCAATTCAATGCAATTCCTTGTCATCCTTGCTTATCCTTATCTTTTATATCTTCCTTGTGAGAATCATGTCGAACTAAAACGAGGATATCTCCAACTTTGTGGCTGAATTGGATCAAGAGACATTGCCTCATGCCTCGGCGGGCCAAACCAAGAAAAGGCAAGACCATGCTGCTGATTCCTCGCCCACTCCACCTAGGGTGCAGCAAAAGGTTCCGGCTAAGAAACCAGCTTCCAGAGGGAAAGATGTGGTTGGTCCTAGCTCGGCAGCTCAACGCCAAACCAAGGGCAAAGGAAAGGGGCTTGCCTCTGGCCCGATTGGTCCCTTGCAGATGACAGCTCCAAGACAAGGGAATAGGAACCCCTCAGAAGAGAAGTTCAATAGCAAGGGCAATGATGTAGCATGGAATCTAAGGAAGATTGATGCCTATAGCAGAGGGAAAAAAGCAGCTGACCCGAGATTTTGGAGTCACATCCACTCGGACTACTACAACATCGTATACCTCCAAATGAAGACTCCAGTGGTCCACAACCAATGGATTGACTGGACCCATTTTGAAATGAAGAGTTGTGACGCCTTTGAGGAGGTGATACAGGCTGCAGAGAGACACGATCTCAATGACTTGTTTTCTTTCAGATACAACTAGAATGATGAAGTCCTTGCTTAGTTCTTTGCAACTTGGTATTTTTCCAGCGATGAAGAAGAGACAGTGACTTGGATTACACATGTATCCAAGTACACAATTACTTATGCTGAGTTTGCCAGGCTATTACACCTTGAGGACAGCGGCAGAAATGAGATTGTGATTCAAAATCTTGGTGTTTTGGAGAAGGACAAGATGGATTTTCTTTATGATACTCGCCTCAAATACAATCCTCTCTCAACCAAGAACATGAAGCCCTTCTTCATTGTTCTCAATAGAGTGCTCCGAAAGACAATTGCTCCAGAGGATGGAGATGCCGAGACTGTCCAAGGTTACTTGAGAACCTTGGTGAAAGTGATTAGCAGGAGGAGGAAGTTTGATATCTTCGATTACATCTGGAATGACATGGTAAACATCTCTTGCACACCTAATTGCTCATGTGGCTATGCACCGTACATCATGTTTATGATAGAGAAGGTCACCGGTATTGAATCTTTGAAGGATGTTGAGCATACAGCTTTGAGGCTCAGAAGCCACCTCAAGCTGTTCTTCCAACTACTCCATTCTCCGTATCAAGTGAAGAGGCTCCTAGGAGGGCCCAGGAAGAGGCAATACCTCCATCTAGCTCAAGGGCTCCTCCTCACAAAGGGTCCCCTAGTGGGATTATGAAGTATTTGGCTGCTATCTTTGGCTCTTGCCGCAAAGCAAAAGTGAAGATACACAAGATGAACAGAGCAAGAAAGGAGGAGATGTGATACATGAAGGACAATGTCAAAGCCATTTGTCAAAAACTGGACATTTAGCCTATTGTGTCTCCAGTTATTTTAGAGGACTCCGCTTCTGACTTCTCAGAGCTTCACCTCTCTATCCTTCTAAGCTTGCCTACTTTGGTCTTTGGGGCACGACGAGTCATTTTTCTCATCCTCCTCCTCAGCCCGATGAAGAAGATGAAGAAAGGACCAATAGCGCGGATGAAGGCGGCGACGACTAGTAGATTCCTCCTCTTCCTTTTTTGGTGCCTTGATGCCAAAGGGGGAGAGATCGAGGGGGAGTCTTAGGTCGTAGATCTAGTTTGAGAGAGAGAGAGAGAGAGAGCTCTATTTGTGTTTTTGTTGCGACTCTATCATGCTTTTGAACTTGTAAAACTTTAATGATGCTCTCATCATCCTTTTGGACATGTGTTGTGAAATTATGACTATGTTATGCTTATGATCAATGGTTTATGTTTAAAACTGCTATTTATGCTTGATATTCTTGATGTTATTGTGATTATGACTCTTATGATATTCACATCAATATTATTGCTCACACACATAGGTTTGCACCCCACCATAAAGAGTGCACATATGTATTACTTTTACATTTGCTATTTTTTCTCAGGATTCATATGTGCACACTTTATGAAAATCTGAATTTTTCATCATAATTGTGTAATCTCAATTGGTTGTCATCAATCACAAAAAAGGGGAGATTAAAAGTGCATCTAGGAATCCCTTGTGGGTTTTGGTTGATTAATGACAAATAAATGAGATCCTAAAAAATTGTTGAGATGAGCGCATGTTTTAAAGAAATGAGGAAGAAAGTAAAAAAAGAAGGAGAATGAGAATCTAAAGGGAACGGAGCTGAAAAGATTAGAATATTTTTGGAGTGTGTCGGAGAAACAAACCCCAAGAGATCAAGTGAAAGATATTACACTCACTGCACATAAATCCATATGTGCGGACTAGTCCGATGTACACCGGACTAGTCCGATATCTCCCTGACTAAAAACGGACAAGTCTCCACAGTGCGGACTTTTCCGCAGCACACAACTTTTACACAACACCGAACTAGTCCAATGTCAACCAGACTAGTTTGATAATCCTCTGACTAAAATTGGACAAGTCCTTTGAGTGCGGACTTGTCACTAGGCCTACAATTTCTCACCACCACGGACAAGTCCGAAATTGACCGCACTAGTCCGAAAACTCACTGACTAAGATTGGACTAGTCCGCACCTCAAGAGACTAGTCCGGTATCCATCAACACGTAGGGTTTCTCGCACACATGCACACCGGAATAGTCCGGTGTCCACCATGGACTGGTCCGGACATCACAAACCCTAAAGGTAACTTTTGGAAACCCTAGTATAAATAGAGGTGTACGGCCATACATCAAACACACTCGACTCCCTGCGCTGTCACACCTTCCAAGAGCCCAAAATTCACATCTCTCCACACATCCTAAGCCTAAAAAGATCAAATCTTTGAGGATTAGCAATTGAACAAAGGAGAGACTTGTTCTACACATCTTGAGCTCTTTGGTTTGATCTCTCGCACACTCTAATTATTTTGTTGTATATCTTTTGAGTGTGTTTGGTGGTGTTCATCGTTGTAATTCTTGGGGAGCCCTAAATTTGTGAGAAGGCCCCTTGAACAAGTTATTTTCCCCTTCATAGTTAGTGGAAGAGAATCGACCTCCATGGCGATTTAACGAGGGAAGGGTTAGTGAAGACCCGGTACTCCATGGACTCCTCAACGGGGATGTATATTTCCTCCATGGAATCGAACCTCGGGATACAATCTTGTCTCCCGCACCTTTGTTTTATAGTTCATCATGTTCTAGGGTTTGCTTAAACTTTTGTAAATCACATTGAAATATCGTAATTAAAGTTGATCTTTGCAATACATTGTTTCATTACTATAATACATCCAAGTTGTCAATTGCTTTTCGCTGCATATAATACTATAGGTGAAATTAACGATCAATCTTGATCTTTCTAGTCTACATACACTGGACTAGTCCGCACCGTACCGAACTAGTCCAGCTTTCCCTGTATTTGATCAATCTGTTAAGTGTTTCAGGGATCAACAAAGATTCAAAAAGTCTATTCACCCGCCCTTCTAGGCTACATTCAACATTTCTGCAAAGTTCTACTTTCTAGCGATCATCTAGGTTTACTTCGTTTCTAGCACTTAACATTGTTCCCATCATCTACTAGAATTGCTAGGTTGTGTTTCCTTTCACGAGGTTGCTTAAAAACTTCGTTTTTGCTGCTATCTGCAGATTCAGTCGGACTTATCTGAGCTGAATCAGACTTGTCGGACTTCAGTCAGACAAGTCCGACTTGTATTGACAGGACATATTTTAATTAAGTCTTGATTTTCGATTATTGCCTATCCCCCCCCCCCTCTAGGCTACTTTCAATTGGTATCAGAGCAGGTCTCTCCACCAAGAGTCTAACAACTCGGAAAGGAGATGGCCAACATAAGTGATAACCCAGTGTCATTTCTGGAGATGACAAGACGAAGAACACTGATGTGCTTCAAGATGATCCAAATGACGACGAGGAAGTGCACCTACTCAAGGCGCGACTTCGTGAGAAGCTGAATCTTCCCAAGAAGGAGAACAACAATGCCAATGGGAGTGGCTCACAAGACTATACTCGATATCCTTACAATTATGAGTGTCTAACTCTTAATAATCATTACTTGTCTATTCCTATTGGGAAACCTCCTCAATTTGATGGAAATGGTTATACTATGTGGAAGCATAACATTAAGATGCACTTCATTTCCTTAAACCCTATCTTGTGGAAAATTGTTTTCACAGCTGTTCGTCTCCCCAAGAATGAGGAAGATGTTACCCCAAAGCAAGCCATCCTACTCCACTGTAATGCTCAAGCGGTTGGAGTGATCACCTCCTCCTTGACTCGTGAGGAGTTCAATTGAATTGAAGGTTTGGAGGTGGTCAGGGACGTTTGGTACACCCTCAAGACGGCGCATGAGGGCAACCCTATGATAAGGGAGGCCAAGATTGAGATGATCGAAGGATAAATTGGGAGGTTCACTATCATGGATGGTGAAACCCCCAAGACATGTACAACCGCCTCAAGATCCTCATCAACATGAGTCGTTCTTATGGGAGCACCAGATGGATGGACCATGAGTTGGTGAATAGGATGATTCGGGCATTCATGCCTCGAAATGTCACTCTTTGCTCCTTGATTCGTGAAAGTTTGGGGATTTATATGATGACTCCCGAAGATGTGCTATTAAGAATCATCAACCATGAGATGATGGAGCAAGAGGCCATGTTCTACAATGACCTTCAAAAGCTCGCCTCCTCGAAGAAGGAAGATGTTGCATTCAAGGCAACACCATCAAGATCTCAAGAACAAGAAGAGAGTGATGAAAAGGGCCCTAACACTAATGAGCAAGAGGCACTCTTCATCAAAATTTTCAAGAGGATGATGAGAAGGAGGAGGGGGAGCTACCATCGTGAAAGCAAGAGCAAAGACAAGCCCAAGACAAGATCAAAGAGGGCTTGCTACAATAGTGGGGAATATGGCCACTTCATTGTGGATTGCCAACATGAAGAAAACAAGAAGAAGAAGGATTACAAGTTCCATGAGAAGAAATACTTCAAGAAGAAGAAGCAACCGGGACAATCTCACCTCAGGAAGGAGTGGGATTCAAATGAAGACTCCAACTCCGATGAAGAAGAGAAGATAGCAACAATTGCTATGAAGAAATCGACCATGGAGAACAAGCTCTTTCCCAACTTGGAGAGCTCAAAGCCAACTTGCCTCATGGCCAAGGAGGGAAGAAAGAAGGTTAAATCTAAACCATCTTCTTCGATTTCTTCACATTATGACTTTGATGTGCTAGTGAAAATGAATACATGCTTAAGGACTTGAGTAAGAGTACATTGAAAAGGTTGAAGATGTTGTCGGATGAGATATTTGAGAAGGAAGAGCTCATCAACCGTCAAGAGGACATGCTCATCCAACAAAAGGAGAGATGTCAAGAGTTTGAGGAGCTCTTGGAGATTGAAAGAGAAAGAAGAAATGCACTTGAGCGTGAACTCACTTTAAGCAAGGAAACTTTCTCAAACCTTGAGAACACTACAATTGAGCTAAATGATGAACTTGTTAGCTTGACAAAAGTTAACAAGATCCTTGAAACACATGTGGAGTCTCTCAAGGTCCATGCACCTTCTTCCTCTAAAAGCTCACCTTCCACAAATATCAAATTCGAAACACCTCAAGCTTGCAAGTGCTCTAATGTGATCCTAAAACTAAAAGATGAGCTTAAGGTGGCACAAAACAAGCAAGCACTAAAAGGTGGCATCTTTGACGAGGATAAGATGGCCTATGCACGTGGTGCATACACCAACATAATACATCCTCTCATCAAAGATGGTCTTGGCTGTTCTAGGGAGAGGAAGCAAAATGCTAAGACTCCCAAGAATGGCAAAGACTTGATTGTTTTCGTCGAGGAAGGTTCTTACCACAACAACAAGGGAAAGAACATTGCTACTTCACATGATATGCCTAAAAATGAACCTCATTCATTCTTCCATGATTTTGATGCTTCATATGAAAAAGTTCGGAAAGCCTTATGCTAGGTATGTTTGACCACACCACAAGAGTCCAAAAGCGTGCGCGTGGGTGCCCAAGTGCCTCCTGACTAACATCAAAAGACCCAACACCGGTTGGGTACCTAAAGCCAAGGCTTAACTCTATTTTGTAGGCATACTCCTCTGGTGGAATCATGTGGGTTCTTGATAGTTGATGCACAAATCATATGACCGGAGAGAGGAAGATGTTTGTGGAGTATGAGGAAAACGAAGATCCAAGTGAGGGAATCTACTTTGGGGACCATAGGCAAGGGAAAATCCTTGTTACCGGTAAAATTGCTATATCCCCTAATCATCCTCTTTCAAATGTTTTGCATGTTGATTCACTATATTATAATCTCTTGTCCATATCAAATTATGTAACAAACTTTATAATTGTCTTTTCACTAACGAGGGTGTGACCGTCATAAGAAGGAGCAATGGCTCAATTGCCTTTAAGGGTGTGCTCAAGCGAAAGCTTTATCTTGTGCATTTTTCCACGGATAAAGCCGTACTTTACACATGCTTAATGGCAAAAACGAACATGGGATGGCTTTGGCATATAAGACTATCCCATGTTGAGATGAGGAACTTGCAAAAACTTCTTAAGACCGAGCACATCCGTGGTTTGAAGAATGTTATATTTGAAAAGGGTAGGCCATGAAGTGCTTGCCAAGTCTGAAAGCAAGTTGGAGATCAACATCCATCCAAGAACATCATGACGACAACAAGACCATTGGCGCTTCTAGACATGGACCTATTCGGCCAATTGCCTACATAAGCATTGTGGTAACAAATATGGTCTTGTCATTGTCGATGATTTTTTACGTTTCACTTGGGTGTTCTTTTTGCATGACAAGAGCGAGACTCAAGGTTTCTTTAAGAAATACTTGAGAAGAGATCAAAATGAGTTCTCCTTGAGTATCAAGACTATAAGGAGCGACAATGGCACCGAATTCAAGAACACTTAAGTTGAAGAATTTTTGGATGAAGAAGGCATCAAGCATGAGTTCTCGGCTCCCTACTCTCCACAACAAAATGGGGTGGCCGAGAGGAAGAATAGGACCCTCATTGAGATGTCAAGAACCATGCTTGATGAGTATAATACATCGGACCAATTTTGTGCGGAAGCGATCAACACCGCTTGCCATGCCATAAACCAATTGTACCTTCATCTCATATTAAAGAAGACATACTGCGAGCTCCTAACCGGTAACAAACCCAACATTTCCTATTTTCGTGTTTTTGGGAGCAAATTATATATTCTCAACAAGAAGCCCAAGACTTCGAAGTTTGCTTCAAAGTCCGATAAGGGTTTCTTGCTTGGTTGTGACTCAAACCCTTACGCCTATCGTGTCTTCAACAAATCCTCATGAATTGTTGAAGTAGCACATGACATAGTGTTTGATGAGACTAATGGCTCCCAAGTGGAGCAAGTTGATCGTCATGTGCTAGATCAGAAAGAAGCACCACAAGTGGTGATAGGAAGGATGCCTCTTAGAGATATTTGACCACAATAATAACCTTAAGACTCAAGTGGCCAATCCACACATCAAGCAAGATCTTACTCAAACGATCATCTTCAAGACCCTCAATATGCACCTCAACAAGATCAAAATGGAGGCAACGTCAAGGGGGAGACGAAGAAAATGAGGAAGATGAAGATGATGATCCAAGACCTCAAGCACCACACCCAAGAGTACATCAAAGCATTCAACGGGACCATCCCGTCTACAATATCCTTGGAGATATCTCCAAGGGGTAACTACTCGATCTCGTGTTGCAAATTTTTGTGAATATTACTCTTGTGTTTCTTCCTTGGAACCTCACAAGGTTGAAGAAGCACTATGGGATCTGGATTGGGTGGTGGCCATGCAAGAGGAGCTCAAAAACTTTGAAAGAAATCAAGTGTGGTAGCTCGTAAAGAGGCCAAATGCAAATGTTGTTGGCACCAAGTTGTTGTTTCGCAACAAACAAGATGAGCACGAATTGGCGACAATGAACAAAACACGACTTGTGGACAAGGTGTACTCACAAGTCGAAGGTTTGGATTTTGATGAAACCTTTGCTCCCGTAGCTAGGATTGAATCAATTCATATGTTACTTGCATTTGCTACTCACCATGATTTTAAATTATACCAAATGGACGTCAAGATTTCATTTCTCAATGGTCCAATCAATGAAGAGGTTCATTTGGAGCAACCCCCGAGCTTTGAAGATCAAGACTTTCCCAACCATGTCTACAATTGCGTAAGGCTCTCTATGGCCTCAAACAAGCCCCTATGGCTTGGTATGACCGCCTTAGAGACTTTCTAACTCAAAATGGTTTAAAAATTGGGAAGGCTAACTATACTCTATTCACAAAGCTTTTCAATGGTGATTTGTTTGTTTGCCAAATATATGTCGATGACATTATGTTTGGTTCTACTAACAAAACTTTTTGTGACGAGTTTTCTAAGATTATGACCAAAAGGTTTGAGATGTCGATGTTGTGGGAGTTGAAGTTCTTCCTAGCATTTCAAGTGAATCAACTCAAGGAATGGACGTTGATTAGTCAAACGAAGTACACACAAGACATACTCAAGAAGTTTGACATGGACAAAGCCAAACCCATCAAGACTCTAATCGGAACCAATGGGCATCTCAACCTTAATGAAGATGGTCCAAGTGTGGACCAAAAGGTATCTCGCTCCATGATAGGTTCATTGCTTTACTTATGTACATCTAGGCCCGATATAATGTTAAGTGTTTGTATGTGTGCTCGATTCCAAGGCTGCTCCCAAGGTGTGCCATTTGACCGTTATAAATAGAATTCTTAGATATTTAGTTCACACACCAAGCCTAGGACTTTTCTACCCCAAGGGCTATAAGTTTAATCTCATTGGATATTCCGATGCAGATTATGTAGGGTGCAATGTCGATAGGAAAAGTACCTCCAGAACATGCCAATTTTTGGTAGATCCCTAGTGTCTTGGTTCTCAAAGAAACAAAATTCCATTGCTCTATCCAAAGCCAAAGCGGAGTATGTCGCAACCGGAAGTTGTTGTGCATAACTTCTTTGAATGCGGCAAACTCTTAGGGGCTATGGTATAAACTTGCACCATGTCCCTCTCATGTGTGATAATGAGAGTGCCATAAAAATAGCCCACAATCCAGTTGAGCATTCTAGGACCAAGCACATTGATATCAGCCACCACTTCTTGGGAGATCACTCCATCAAAGGAGACATAGTGATATCCCATGTGAGAACCAAAAAAACATTTGGCCGATCTATTCACCAAGCCCTTGGACGAAGGAAGATTTTTTGAACATAGGAGTGAGCTAAATATCTTAGATTCTCGAAATGCGCCTTGAGTCTTGCACATCTGATTGTTACTTATATTTGCTTCAAAATTCATGCATGCTTGCGAAAAACTCTTCCCCCTCTATTGTCTACAAAACTATTTGAAATTATTCGATATTTTTGAATTATGGTCATAGTTTGATTGTTGATTGCTTACTGACCATATTAGCAAATATCTTCTATGAAAACTTATCCATAATATCCAAATTATTTGACCTACCCTCAAAATTCTAGTGGCACACTGCAACTATTCAGGGGGAGTCGAATAAGTCTGACTCATAAGCTAGACATATCCGACGTTAGAGTTAGACAAGTCTAACGTGGGTCAATTTGGGTTTTGGGAGACTGTCGGACAAGTCCGACTTCTTGCGTCGGACAAGTCTGACATGGGATGTTTGAGGCCCCCCAAAAGAGGGCGACGACTCTTCTCCCTCTCTCTTTCTCTCTTCACTTCATCCTTTCTAAGTCGAGTTCCTCTCCATTTTTCTAAAGATCCCCTTTGATTTTGAGCCTCTTGCGACGAGTGTCTGAGGTCGATCCCTCCAAGGCTCGAAGATCTTCAACATTTTCGATCTTCTCCCTTCTTTCCCCATTTCTAGGAATCTTCTCCATTCTTACCTCATTTCCTTCGGATCTTGTGGCAAGTTGTCATTTTCTTGCTAATGAAATTGTTCTAGCATTATTAACAACTTGTGGTAGAAAAATTGATTTGCATAGTTTAGATAGAAGTTAGGGTTAAGACTGCAGAGGTCGGACATGTCTGACCTCTGCATCGGACTAGTCCTATATAGTATGTCAGAAAAGTATGACTCATAAGTCAGACATGCCTGACGCGGTCATACATATCCGACTTTTGAGTCAAACAAGTCCGATCCTATATAGCACCTGACCTTTCTTCTATACAAACTATCTGTCAATGATTCTATTCCTCTTGCTTTGTCTATTACCTATCATTCATGTCTTTTCTATCCATGGCTTGTGACAATCAAGGTGCAAAGAGAGGCAAGCAAGCCGCCAATAGTGAAGCATCAACTCGGACCCCAAAGAGAGTCAAGCAAACTGTTCGTCGCACCAGCTCCACTCAGGGAACCCTTATTGTGTCAGGTGTGTCAAGTGGTGGTGCTCAAGCTACCCAAGCTACTCAAGAGGACACGCGGATTGAGCCCTTGGTGGTGCACTCACCTGTTGGCAACCCTCGTCGCCTCGAAGACCGGGTAAATTATAGAAGGAACCTCCCAGAGACAAAGACTCAGAGGGATGTCATGTGCTATGAGATGCTTAAGGTTGGGAGAGACCCTCGGTTTTGGAGCTATTTCCACATGGACTACTATTAGTCAGTGCTTACGACTAAGCAAAATCTAGTGACTAACATGCAGTCGGTTGACTGGTAGACAGTGCAGAAGAAGAGAGATGTTCTATTTGCTAAGGTCGAGGATACTTGTGAATTAATGGTGTAAAGGACATCTTGGGGTTGCAATACCCATGGAATGTTGAATTCATTCTCCAGTTCTATGCCACCATATTCTATTGGCCAAACAAGCATGGTTTCACATGAATGACCAATGGTGAGAAGTACTCGGTAAGCTATGAAGATTTTGCCAACATCTTGGGCATGGGACACTGTTGAGGCACCCATTGAAGATCCATGAGGAGCCTCTTTGACCAATGAGGATATGTTGGATTTCTACTTAGATGGGTACCTGGCTCAGCCTCCTCACATACACGGGCTACGTTCTTTCCATTCTGTGGTTAATCGTCTCATTCGAAAGATGATAGCCCCTAAAGACGTCAATGCCAACTGGATCAACCACAACAGCCGCAATGTCATCAAGCTCCTTGCCAGCCAACAAAAGTTTAATGCTTTGGAATACAACTATGAGGAGATTTACATTGCTTCAAAGACTCCTGCTAGGTCTTGTTGTTATGCTCCCTACATTATGAAGCTTATTGAGACTGTCTCTAGCAAGAAATTTGTGAAGGAGGTGGTGCATAGGCCAATAGTGTCTCAGAGGCCTTCGAAGCTTCATCGTCCTATGAGCTCCTTCGGCACCGTCTTAGCCTAGCTCTCCTAGGAGGTGCTCAGCTCAACTTCCTCCTCCTTTGCAATAGCAGCCGTCCTACTCTTCAGGACTCTTGAAGGTTCTCAAGGCGATGTTCTCTATGTGCCACTCTACTCAGATTTAAGTTCAGAAGTTAAAGAAGAGGCAAAAGAGAGACATGGCAGCTAGCAGAGAGCACCTCCAGCTTCCTCCTACCCCTGTGTCAGACGACAGCGAAGATGAAGTACCTCCAGAGTTTCCCGAGTTGTTAGAGTCTGAGCTTGCTTTCTTCTCGAGGATTGGTGCTACTTGTAGTGCTCCTACAGCTGCTCGTTCTGATGATGATGATGATGAAAGTGAGTATGAAGAGGAGCAAGAGAGTGGCAACAACGAAGGGAGCGATGACGAGTAGATACTAGGACTCTTTTAGCTTTTCTCCTTTTTGGTGCCTTGATGCCAAAGGGGGGGGGAAGTATTTTAGTTATGGACATGGACTTGTACTTATTTTGTGTTTTGTGTGTAAACTCTTTACCTTGTAATGCTTAATGCTTGTGATGCTTATGTCTCACTCTTGTTTTGAATGCTTAATTTATTTCAGGTCATCAATTTTTATTTACTTGCAATGCATCACAATGCTCATCACACAAAATGCTTGTAGGCAGCCCACGAGTATCAAGAGTATATGAGCTCATTTAATCTTGTTTTAATCGAAAGCTCATAGACACTTAATACTCAAAATCAAAAATTTATATGATTTTTGGAAGTTTTATTTGGTTGTATTCAATCACCAAAAAGGGGGAGATTGAAAGTGCATCTAGGTCACTTGTGGGTTTTGGTTGATTAATGACCAACAATAATAGGGCTAATGACTTTGATTCAGTTCTTGCAGATATTGTAGTACAGAATGAAATTTACGAAAAAGGAGAAAAGCTGTGAAAAGTGGAGTAGAAATAGGTTTTCTATTTCTCCATGAGTCATAGGAAAATCTGTACTATTAAAAGGGACACGACACGTGGAAACTTAGTGAGTCAAATGGGAGCTCAACCTCTTGGGTAGCTTTTAGGAAAACCCCTTGTGTTAAAGTCAGACTTTTTCGATTCCTTGGACCGAACAAGTCCGAAAATCTTCTATCTAGTGTAAGACTTGTCCTATGCCTTGGGTCGGATAAGTCCGAATTCCTTCTTATGGAATTCAGACATGTCTAAATCTGTATTTCAGACATGTCTAAAATCTCTCTTTTGGTATTCAGACATGTCCAAAGTAGGTCGGACATGTACGAGGTGCTGGACTTAGAAAAATTCTCTAAGTGTTTGAAAACTCAGAATTGTCCGAGATAGGTGTTCAGACAAGTTCGAGAAGTCTCTGTTCGAATTCAGACATGTCTGAAGTAGGTCACACATGTCTGAGGTGGACTTCTCTAGCTTAGTGCCTCGGATAAGTATGAGTTGAAAAACCTCTCCTTGTGTGTTGAACTTGTCCGATGTTAGTCGGACTTGTCTGACGCGGCTCTTGCGCGTAGATTCAAATTTGAGTGGTTAGCCATACTGATTCCGTTGTTAATCTGTCAGACTTGTCCTACGTGGGCTATCAACTCATGGCTAAATACACTTTTTGAGTATAAGTTGATGGGGATTTCGTTCTCGATCATTGTCTATCCCTGTAGAAACTCCTAGAGCAGCCTCATGCCCTCAAGAAACCCTCCTCTCTTGTTCTTCACCCTCTTGAGCCAAAATCCAAAGTTTTTGGGGAAGAGTGATGGAGAGATTGTGAGATTTGGCAAGAGAAGTCCATAGGGGGTCGAGCAATGTTGGATTTGCTGAGTTCCTTCATGATCGCGTGTTTCTTACTCTTGTGTTTCTCCCCTAGACGGTTAGGTGTTGCCCCAAAGATTTCTTGTGTGATTTCTTGACCCGGGAAAGTTTGTAACACTTTGTGATAGTGGAAGATCCAAGACTAGACCTTTGAGGCATCTTGGCGAGGATAGGGCTGTTAGGCACTGCCCTTTGTGGGTTCCTTCATGGGGACGTAGATTTTTTTGTGGAACCGAACCTCGGGAGAAAATCCTTGTGTTCATTGTTGCAATTTACATTTCCGTAAAGTTCTACTTTCTAGCGATCATCTAGGTTTACTTCATTTCTAGCACTTAACATGGTTTCCATCATCTACTAGAATTGCTAGGTTGTATTTCCTTTCACTAGATTGCTTAAAAACTTCATTTTTGCTGTTGTTCAGCAGTCTGACTTTAGTCAGACAAGTACGACTTCGAGTTGTGGGGACCGGAATCCCGACCTCCAAGGATCTCATTGGGTGGTGTCGTGCGATGCGACACCCAACAGCATACAAGAATAGAACGAGAACAGATTTACAATACCAAGTCTTTATTGACAAGCACAGCGGAAGTTTAAAAGTACTAACGGAAGGAAAGAGAACTATACATCATAGCTACGCTCTCAGCACTAGCTATGCAAAAGGAAAGTCATCCATGTCCTGGATACTTTGCACTAGCAACACACAAATCACGGCGGCGTGCAGGGTTCCCACTCGGCTGTAAACCCTGGAGGGGGTGCAGCCTCATCATTAAACCCGTCATCAGTCATATAATCTGCAAAAACTCGTTAACTGCAAACATGAGCATAAGACTCAGCAAGACTAACTCGTCTCACTAGACATATGCAATGATGAGTACTAAACATGGGTAAGTAAAGCATAAGGACTCGCCTACAAGTGGATCCTTATAGTCATGTTTTATTTAGCACATGACATTCCTTAGGCACGACCCATCATAGACTCCACAATCAAACAAGAAACGCTTTGCCAATGATATGACATGCACAAGGCATATAATTCTATTACAGGTAAATTATGGGGAAACTATAAAATTTTAATTGTACAATCTCTGAGCCAAACAAGGTTGTTCAAGCAATTTCTAAACCAATATATCATATTCTCTTGACTTCTTTAGTATTTACTACGTCACAGCGCAGTGAACAAGTGGTACTCTATTACTGCGAGGGACGGTGATTGCAATCAGGATATACTCGGAACAACACGACACATACACACTTTCGGAAATGCTAACGTGTACTTTCAGCAGTACCTACATAACAATTCAGTACTAGTCGTATATGGCCACCTTTCACTAAACACTCGAATGTCAAACCGGTCGATCTGTCACGAGCAAGAGGTCACTGCGTGGGGCGTACTCTAACGTGCCCACCAGCTGATTTACACCTTGCTGCCCTCAACTTACGCCTATAAAATAGAACGGAATGCCTCAACAAACCAGTATCAAGCTACGTCAGTTTACTCGAGCCCATAACTCCAGTATGTCGCCGATATAATTCAAGCCTGTCCAGCAGGACCGCACACGAAACGATCCTCAATCGACACAAGCAGGGCTACGCACGTGAGACCACGTCTCACTGCATCCTATCCACTGCTCGGTCTCAATTTCATATTCATAAACCATTTTCTTATTTCAGAATCTCCCATGTGATAAAATTCCTATCTCGCGAGTAGATTCCAACTACTCGACTTCTACCAAATTCCTATGAGCATAAGCATAGCAATGTCTACTCAACGGGACGTAGACCTACCCAAGAATCCATAGGATTTGTGGGCCGTGCAAGTGGATGTCAAACACCTTAAACGTAATGCACAATCATCTGAAGAAGTAATGTGAAATAAAACTGCAAAACACTATAATGAACTTAAATGCAAACCGGGGCTTGCCTGAATGCGAGTTTGAGTCTATGTTAGTTTCTGGCAGCTGGACCTCCAAAGCTTCCGGCTGCTCCTCGACTTCAGCTACTACACGATATGCATATACTAGGTATAAATGATTTTGTGAATAATTAATATGCTTAAGGTGGGGTGTGTATATTAAGATAAAATAAGACAATTATCTTAATTGACTTTGGGATTTTTATGGTGGATACTAGACATTATGGAGAAGACACTTGCAAAGAACAGTAGATGATAAAGGATGTTTGTTATTCTTAACAATTATGGTAAGCAATAAGATTCTCTAAATTTTGGTTGACATTTTTGGAGATGTATTATGGCTACCAAGGGTTGTATTATGTAGAGAGGGTCTCACTGGTTCTAGGAAATTTTGTTTCACAATTTTCTGAGCTTCCAATAGGAAGAAAATGATTTTTAAAGTTTGGGTAAATTTCAGGAAATAGATTTTTCCATTTTTCTCAATTTATAGCTACATAGAGAATTGGAACATAGATCAACCCAATATTTAACTCCAATGAGCTTGAAATTTTTACTGGAGATCGCGTGTATCAACTATAGGGTTCTGACCAAAATTGGGAATTTTCCAATTAACAGAACTGTAGGAATGAAATCTTTAAGAATTTTTATTATTTGAAATATGGAGAAATTAATATGGCTTTTCATACAAATCAAAGTGCACCTCTGGACAGTATTCTTCATTATGGTTCTAAGAAAATTTATTTGGGAATTTTTGGATAATTCTACAGGAAGTTATGGGTTTTCTAAGTTTTGATTGAATCTGGATTTATTTTCCTATTGGAAATTTCAAATAAAAGGGGCTGGTCCCACTTCATTTTAATTCGTCCAATCGGAATGGAGCCACACCGGGAGCCACGGGGTTAAACTGTGAAGCCATACCGGATCCTTATCCGCAACTAATCCCACGCGAGAGCGGTGTCGCTGACCGGTGGGACCCGCGTCTTTGTCTGCCTCCCGACGCGGCGGCGCTCCTCGCCGGACTTAGGTGCGTTGAACTCCTATCGGCCTCGCCGTGACTGCTCCACCCTAAAATCGACTGCTCAATTCGATGGTGGTGTCCAATCATGCCGGCGATTGCCGGAGACAGTGGCACGACGGCGACGGCGGAGCTAGGGTTTTGGCGTTCGTCAGAAATGCTCAGGAATGGCTCAATAGGCTCGAGAAAAGCTCGGGAAGGTTCCTGGGAGTACCAGGAGTATGATTTTTGGGTCAGGTTGGGGAGAAATCGCTTGCAAGGTTGAGTTCGACGGCGAAGTGCGGGTTTTCAACCGGCGGCCTCTAAAACTTGAAATCTAAGATGCTCGGTTGATAACTTTCAGGGTTTTTGGGCATGGAGCTTCCTGAGGACACATAGAAACTATGCGCTAACAAGATTTAAAGATGATTGCAAGAATGGAATGAATTTAACCGTGAAGCTTTGCCGTTCTATTGAGAGACCGATCGGTTCTCGAACAAGAACTCAAGTTATACTTCATGTCATAAGCTTATATTCTATGAGTCTGAACAAGAGAGTATTGCGAACCTTTTTGCTTAAAGGATCGAGGCTGGAGATGGTCTGGAAATGGTGTTCGATGGTGAGACAGTGAAGCTTTCTCGGCAGCTTCCTTAGCGGCGACCGGGAAACTTCAAAATAGGCCAAGCAGAAGCTGTGTCACGATCAAGGACCGAATGGAATACATAGAGGAGTTTTCACATGCCTTTTATCTACTTACAGCTCGGCAAGACATGGCGTCAATCATCGACGAGAGCTCGATTTAACAGAGGCGGTGAGAATGGCGTGAATCGGGATGGGGCTCAACGGCGACGGCCAAGGGGTATTTATAGGGGCCGAGGGGTGAGGGGAGCGCACCACGTCGTCAAGCAGGCAAGCAGCTTCGTGGATGCATGCACGTCACGGTATCGCATGCTGCCGGCGTCGAACGGCTGGGTGAGCTGGAGACAGGGCACCCCCCGTGGGTTTCACTCAAGTACCTTGGCTAACAGTGGGCCCCACCTCCTCTTATCTCTCCCCTTCTATGTAACTTCAATTCTCCTACCAATTTTTATCCAAAAATTCTATATTTTTGTGGGGAGGCTCAAATAAATATCTGGAATTTGATTCTGCAATTGGATTTTGATTTGGAGCAAGTTTCAATTGAATTTCAAATTCAAATTTGAATTTTAATGGAATTCAATGGTGCCACTGTTTTAAATGGCAATGGAGTTCCAAAAATTGTGAAACTATGGGAATAAGTCAAGCAAGTTATGCTGACCATGATTGTGTGTTCAAATCTTGATGTTCAATCTAGTTGAACGGAATTCATAATTTGAAGTCAAAACATGGTTTGAATTTGCTAAGCATCTCAGATAAAATAGCAAAGGGAGTTCAAAATTTATGAAACTTTGCAGCAAGTACATTTGGAATATTAGAAAACCATAAACAAATTTATGGCCTCTGAGTTGAATAAATTTGTTTATGGGCCGATTCTCCTTAGCCGCAGGTTGATAAAGACAATATACAGTAGTATATATTCAATTTATTTTAATTTGAATATCTATTTGGTACTGCATATTAAATTGGCCTAGCAATCTTTCTTCAATTAGTTCCCAACTTTGAAGAGAGGTCAAAAGAAATAAATCTAAGTTTATTGGTGAAGTTCATTCCTCATGTTAATAAATTCAAACATGAGTAGAAGAAAAGATTTGATGAGATCAAGTTTATAAGCATGGCTATAATTGGTCTCCATTAGGGTTAATAACCAATTACAACTGAACCTCATATGAAGGAAAATGTGGGATTTTATATATTCCTCCCCCCTTAAAAGAATCTCGTCCCGAGATTACAAAAGGAAGGATAACAAGAAAAGACCTAATGAACATATGATGTTAACAAGTCCGGATAATTGGCTTTAAGATATTCCTCGCTTTCCCACGTTGCTTCATCAGCGGTGTGGTTTCCCCACAAGACCTTGTAGAAACGCAAGGTGCGGTTTCTTGTGGTACGAGTCTTCTCATCAGTTATCTGGGTTGGATGTTCGGAGTAAGTAAGATCTGGTTGGAGGGCTTCCAAATCCTCCATACGGACATTCGCTGGGGCCTTGAGACATTTTCTCAATTGTGAAATGTGAAACACATTGTGGACCCCTGAAAGCGATATTGGCAGCTCTAGCCGATAGGCTACAGGTCCGCACTGCTCACTTATTGTGAATGGTCCTGGCAAGACCTAGCACGTGGAGCTAGTTTCCCTTTTACTCCGAAATGATGAATCCCTTTCATTGGGGATACCCGAAGGTAAACGTGATCCCCGATATCAAAATGAAGCGGTCGACGTCGTTTGTCCACATAGCTTTTCTGGCAAGACTGAACAGCCTTGAGGTTGGCTTGAATAACTCGTACTTGATCT
This sequence comes from Tuctoria greenei, assembly GCA_036927565.1. Lineage (NCBI taxonomy): Eukaryota > Viridiplantae > Streptophyta > Magnoliopsida > Poales > Poaceae > Tuctoria > Tuctoria greenei. The sequence goes on along the minus strand of JAYESD010000004.1, from coordinate 42,516,916 downwards.
TCGGCTTCCTTTACCAAGTCTATACCATATGTTACTCGTTCACCGGATTCACACTAGTTTAACGGTGTGCGGCACTTTCGGCCATAAAGATCTTCATATGGTGCAATTTGAATGCTAGTGTGATAACCATTGTTGTATGAAAACTCCGCCAATGGTAGATGATCATCCCAATTCTTACCACGGTGAATGGCACAGGCGCGGAGCATATCCTCTAGTACTTGGTTTACTCGTTCCGTTTGACAATCAGTCTGTGGGTGGTAAGCTGAGCTTCTAATCAATTTGGTACCCAAAGATGCATGGAGCTGCTCCCAAAATCGAGCAACAAACAAAGTTCCACGATCTGATATGATAGTGCGGGGTACTCCGTGTAAGCATAAGATCCTGGCAATATATAGCTCTGCATATTGCCGTGCCACATACTTGACATTGACTGGAATAAAGTGAGCCGACTTGGTGAGTCGGTTGACTATCACCCAAATCGAGTCATGTTTGCGAAAAGTGAGAGGTAGACCAACAATGAAATCCATGCCGATGTCCTCCCATTTCCAGGCAGATATGCTTAACGGTTGTAATTGTCCGGCTGCTTTCAGATGGTCGGCTTTCACTCGTCGACATGTATCACATTCGGATACATACTTCATTATTTCCCTCTTCATCTGATTCCACCAAAATTTCTTCTTCAAGTCTTCGTACAATTTGTTACTCCCCGGATGAATAGAATATTTGGACAAATGAGCCTCGTCCAAAATTTTCTTCCGAAGTGCCACATTGCGAGGTACCACGATGCGGTCTTTGAACCACATGGTACCGTCATCGTCACTTCGGAAACACTTCATTTACCCCTTTTTAATTCGTTGACGAATATGGGATTTGCCCTTGTTTTCCTTCTGAGCCTCCATAATTTCCTCCCTTATGGTGGGAATGAGGGCTAGGTTGTAGAGCGCCCCATATGGAACCAAGTGGAGACTCGGTTCTTCTTCCTCTATCAAGGTGATAGAAAGGTTATTGATATGGGACTTGCGACTTAGTGCATCTGCGACTACATTTGCCTTTCCGGGGTGGTAGTGGATCTCAATCTCGTAGTCTTTAATTTACTCCAACCATCTTCGTTGTCACATATTCAATTCTTTCTGGGTGAAGATGTACTTCAAGCTTTTGTGATCGGTGTAGAGATGTACTAGGTTGCCCCATCGATAGTGTCTCAACATCTTTAATGCTAGTACTACAGCAACGAGCTCAAGATCATGAGTCGGGTAATGCTGCTCATGGTTTCGAAGATGCCGGGATCCATAAGCGATCACTCTTCTGTCTTGCATTAATTCGCAACCCAGACCAATTCCAGATGCATCACAATAAACATCAAATGCTCTTGTTGTGTCTGGTTGGGCTAATACTGGTGCTGTTGTGAGGTGTTTTACCAATGCTTGGAAACCCTCCTCACATTCCTTTTTCCAGGTATACCTCTTTTCTTTCTTCAGAAGTTCCGTCATTGGTTTACCTATCTTGGAAAAGCATGGTATGGACCTCCCGTAATATCCAGCTAAACCCAAGAAACTTCGAACTTCATGCACAGACTTGGGAGACTCCCATTTGAGTACTTGCTTAATCTTGCTTGGATCAACTGCAATCCCTTCGGCGGAGATGATGTGCTCCAGAAATGGCACTTGGTTAATCCAGAACTCACATTTCCTGAACTTAGCATACAACTTGTGGTCCCGCAATCGCTGAAGCATGATGTACAAATGTTGTGCATGTTCTTCTTCGGACTTTGAGTATACAAGGATGTCGTCGATGAATACCACGACAAACTTGTCCAAATCTGGCATGAATACCAAATTCATGAGATACATGAAATGGGCCGGAGCATTGGTTAATCCGAAGGACATGACAAGGTATTCATATAATCCATACCTCGTCGAGAATGCTATCTTAGGTATATCCTCGGGTCGAATCCTGATCTGATGATAACCAGAGCGAAGATCCATCTTTGAAAATACCTGAGCACCTACCAACTGATCTAACATAATATCGATACGGGCTACTGGATACTTGTTCTTGATTGTGATAGCATTGAGTGGACGATAGTTCACACATAGTCTCAATGTTTTATCCTTCTTTTCCACGAACAGTGCAGAACAGCCCCAAGGTGATGAACTTGGACGAATAAAACCCTTGTCCAACAGTTCATTCAGGTGCTCTTTCAGTTCTGCCAGTTCTTTAGGTGCCATCTTATACGGCCTTCTCAAGATTGGCACTGTTCTCGGTACATGTTCAATCTTAAACTTGACATCTCTTTCTGATGGCATATCAGGAAGATCTTCGGGAAAAACGTTCGGATACTCACATTCTACCAGAATATCTTCGAGTTTACAGGCATCGATGTTATCAGCAGTTGGAGGCACGTGGATATTACTCTCAAGAGTGAGAATTTGGGGAGAGTGGACCGGAGAATCTAGATATATTCTCCGAGGAATGATGTCAATAATAGCACCGTTGTATTGCAACCATGCCATCCCTAAAATGACATCCAATTTTTGATGCTCCAATATAATGAGAGAGATAGGGTATATGTTCCCACCCAGATTAAGAGGTACCCTATGGACCATCTTATCTGCTACTACTTTCCCTCCCGGAGAACAAATCATATATGGGGTTTTTGTGGAAATGATAGGCAATTGGTATTAATTGACATAAGACTTGCTAATAAAATTATGGGAAGCACCCGAGTCAAAAAGGATGACTACAGGATGACGAATGAGAGAGAACGTACCCGTGAGCACGGGTGCGCCTTCCGGAACTTCCTTGATGGCGAGATGGTGGACGTTACCAGTTCTATCGCTGGCTTCTTGGGCTGGTTTGCCCCCTGGTACGATGATTGTCCTCTGCTCTGTGGGCAGTCCTTGGAGAACTGTCCCGTACGTCCACACGTATAACACGTGTACGGGGTCTGACCGACACGGAATGGAGGACGGAATCCCGGTGCACGCAGTGGAGGTAGAGGTGCAAGCAGAATCATCCCCTCTTGCTGTTGTGGGTGGAAGCCGGCATTGTTGAATGGGCGACCACGAAACATCGGTGGTCGCGATGGCAGCTGCCACCTCTGGCCGGATGGTGATCGATATACCATGCGGTATTTCTGAGGAGTACCTCCTCTGCTGCCCTGCGGAGCACTCCTTTTCTTCTTGTCAGAGAACAGCTCCCTAGTAGCGTCCTCGTGCACGATGGCAGCATTGACCATGTTGTTGAAGCTGCCGCTGTTGAACAAGGCAAGCTTGTCCTTCATCTTGGGGTTCAAACCCCGATAGAATCATTCTCGCTTCCGATCTTAAGTATTCACTTGGTCCTGAGCATATTGGGCCAAGTGGTTGAATACCTTGGAGTACTCGTAAGCACTCCTTCCTCCTTGTTTCAGCTCCAAGAACTCTTGAAGCTTCCTTCTCATCACACCGGAAGGTATGTGATAGGCGCGAAGCGCCTCTCGGAATTCCTCCCAGCTCGCGGCGTAGCCGACTGGTCGTGCGGCAAGGTAATTCGCCCACCACGCACCAGCGGACCCTTGTAGTTGTTGGGCTGCGAACAGGGTCTTCTGATGTTCGGTCACTTGTAGCAAACCGAACTTCCCTTCAATGGAGCGGAGCCAGTTGTCCGCCTCCAATGGTTCATCGGCCTCCATGAAGACCGGCGGGTGTGTTGACATGAAATCCGAGTACGAACCCGGAGAAGGTTGTCGTGGACCTGCATCTGGTCGCCCTCCTTGACGGGACGAATGCTGGACCAGAGTCCGTAGTAACTTCATTTGTTCATCGCGTGAGCCAATCACCGCGGCGAGAACCTCCGCTAGACTCCGTGGAAGTTCCAGAGGTGGTGGTGGAGGAACTTGTTGCTGCGGCGTTGCAGCTGTCTCCTGGGTTGTATATTCGTTCTCACGACCACGACTGGATCCCCCCATTTTAGGTGTCGAGCGAGTACGCACTATTCTGCATCCAAATGACTTTAAATCAGCACATGTTTTCTTTCCTTTATCCAGTTTATCATCCAGTAGCACGACTTTTTGATAAGGAAATAAGTGCATCACATTCAGATATATTGATAAAGTACAAACTTTATACAAGATATATTATCTCATGACCAAGTTTACAGTAGTGTACTTAAAAATGATGGACTCCCACTATGGAAATTCATCTCTACCATACTTGGTTCCCATGAGATGTCATACACATCTTATCAGCTTAGACATACCTACTACTATTCTTAATATGACACAAACATGGTCACAAAAGAAACACACGAGCAACTATTAAACTATATGTTGCCTCGTGACGGTAGAAGGGCTGCCACATCCCACTCCAATACGTCCTACTCGATGTACTCGAGTTCCTCGTGATCTTCTTATTCTTCTTCGTCGTTCGAAGTTGGTGCCATAGGTGCGGTTGCAGGAGCAAGAGTTGCTACCCCACCCACCACAGATGATGTCGCGGCAACTAAAGATTTCACATCAGCCTGCAGAAGAAACATCCTGAAGTCTTCCAGTTCCTTCTGTGCATTTTTGTAACTGGCCTTCCAATCCTGAGTTTCCCCTTTGGATTGATCCCTTTCTTGAGTCACCTCACTCAGCTGTTCATCCAACAGTTGCACTTCGAGTTGACTCGCTTCCAACGCGCTTTCTGTGTGTTGTGTTTTCATGCGAGCTTCCGATCGAGCTTGAACAGCCTGGTGCCACTACTTCTCCCTTAAGTTTAAACGGCAGTTTAGGGGAGCAACTGTGGCCCTAAGTGAGTCGTTGGCACCTTCAAAGTGATCCCCTCGAATCAAGGCCTGCTTCAGGTCACTCATCATTTTCCCAAGCTAACATACTGATCAAGGCTCTCCTGATACGCTGATGCTGCATATGATGCTAAAATCATCTTGGGTACTTCTTCAGTATGCCCATATGCTGCAACCATCCGACTTGCCCACTCGTCACCGGCTCTACCGTCGACTGGAAAGAGCTCGAATGGAGTGCCAGCCATAGCATGGTAATGGAGTTTGCAAAACCTCATGATGGCCACACTTGCGGCATAACACCATGTGTCTTCCAATTGAATTCCTTGCACTTGGATGGAAAAAGGAGCCCATCCAATATTTAGTGGTGCAGCAGGCACATCTACATAAATGGTGCACCTCGTTACCCCTCCGTCATCGATCTCCTTGCCTCAATAGTCCGGTATTTCACGATATCCGAACCGTTGAAGCATTGCAATCAACAAATCCGGAAAACCCTTCAGAAGTGTACAATTCGTGAACACCCATCCGTTTGGTAAGCATACAATAGAATCAGCCATCTGTGAAAAAGATACTGGAACAATGAGAAGGTTTCCAACTCTCAACAGTTTAAGAAAATTTAAAACTGGAGTTGTAATCACAGTGTGTTCCAGCTGACCTTCCTGTATAAATTCAAAATTTTCATACAAGAAACCTCAGAACCAGGTGTTGGGTTGAATACAAAAGTTGTAATACACTTTCCAAACTTTCCAGATTGTACTCATACAGACCCAGGTGAGCTAGGAAATAAAATCTATAGAGGTTTTAATTTGACCCATATTTTCTGGAAATTTTGACAGTACCTCTCCTGTATATGTGGTGATTTCCACAAGTTATACAGGTATATTATGACAATATTTTGAGGTAATGACAAAATAAACATTTTATAACATCAAGTTAACAATACAGTGGTAAAAGATTTAGGCCATGAAACATTTGTTACATAGGTATAGTGTGCTAATTCTAAACTAGGTGCCAACTGTTCAAGTTCTGATCTGCCAGAACCAAGTTTGCAACCATAGGAATTTAACACAGGTATACCAAGATTTAGGCCACGAGTACAACACAAAGTTGATATAGGACTTGCTAAGATTCCCATAAATGTATATATATGACCATGTCACTATTCTTGATCAAAAGCTAAAGCTACCTAAACTTGACAGACGAACTGACTGTTGTTCAACAGCAGCCCTGCAGTTCAATGTTTTGAACTCGAAATTTGAATTGCCTCCAACTTGAATCAAGAGGAACTTTAAATAACAAAACTGTAGATCTGTTTCTCCCTTTTTCAGATATATATCACAATAAGGTAGAAGACTTTTCTATAGTGAGTTATCGCAAAATTACTGAGGCTGGTACAACGGTAGGGTTATCTGGAGTAGTTTAAGCATACTCCAAATTTCAATAGATTATCAAGCGTTTATGCCTTGATGATCAACAGAAAAGTTGTAGAGGACTTCTAGAACTTTTCATCCATATATCCTAACCCTATTTTTATTTTAAATTATCGGCCTCCAATGGTTCATCGGCCTCCATGAAGACCGGCGAGTGTGTTGACATGAAATCCGAGTACGAACTCGGAGAAGGTTGTCGTGGACCTGCATCTGGTCGCCCTCCTTGACAGGACGAATGCTGGACCAGAGTCCGTAGTAACTTCGTTTGTTCATCGCGCGAGCCAATCACCGCGGCGAGAACCTCCGCTAGACTCCGTGGAAGTTCCAGAGGTGGTGGTGGAGGAACTTGTTGCTGCGGCGTTGCAGCTGTCTCCTGGGTTGTATATTCGTTCTCACGACCACGACTGGATCCCCCCATTTTAGGTGTCGAGCGAGTACGCACTATTCTGCATCCAAATGACTTTAAATCAGCACATGTTTTCTTTCCTTTATCCAGTTTATCATCCTGTAGCACGACTTTTTGATAAGGAAATAAGTGCATCACATTCAGATATATTGATAAAGTACAAACTTTATACAAGATATATTATCTCATGACCAAGTTTACAGTAGTGTACTTCAAAATGATGGACTCCCACTATGGAAATTCATCTCTACCATGCTTGGTTCCCATGAGATGTCATACACATCTTATCAGCTTAGACATACCTACTACTATTCTTAATATGACACAAACATGGTCACAAAAGAAACACACGAGCAACTATTAAACTATATGTTGCCTCGTGACGGTAGAAGGGCTGCCACATCCCACTCCAATACGTCTTACTCGATGTACTCGAGTTCCTCGTGATCTTCTTATTCTTCTTCGTCATTCGAAGTTGGTGCCATAGGTGCGGTTGCAGGAGCAAGAGTTGCTACCCCACCCACCACAGATGATGTCGCGGCAACTAAAGATTTCACATCAGCCTGCAGAAGAAACATCCTGAAGTCTTCCAGTTCCTTCTGTGCATTTTTGTAACTGGCCTTCCAATCCTGAGTTTGCCCTTTGGATTGATCCCTTTCTTGAGTCACCTCACTCAGCTGTTCATCCAACAGTTGCACTTCGAGTTGACTCGCTTCCAACGCGCTTTCTGTGTGTTGTGTTTTCATGCGAGCTTCCGATCGAGCTTGAACAGCCTGGTGCCACTGCTTCTCCCTTAAGTTTAAACGGCAGTTTAGGGGAGCAACCGTGGCCCTAAGTGAGTCGTTGGCACCTTCAAAGTGATCCCCTCGAATCAAGGCCTGCTTCAGGTCACTCATCATTTTCCCAGGCTAACATACTGATCAAGGCTCTCCTGACACGCTGATGCTGCATATGATGCTAAAATCATCTTGGGTACTTCTTCAGTATGCCCATATGCTGCAACCATCCGACTTGCCCACTCGTCACCGGCTCTACCATCGACTGGAAAGAGCTCGAATGGAGTGCCAGCCATAGCATGGTAATGGAGTTTGCAAAACCTCATGATGGCCACACTTGCGGCATAACACCATGTGTCTTCCAATTGAATTCCTTGCACTTGGATGGAAAAAGGAGCCCATCCAATATTTAGTGGTGCAGCAGGCACATCTACATAAATGGTGCACCTCGTTACCCCTCCGTCTTCGATCTCCTTGCCTCAATAGTCCGGTATTTCACGATATCCGAACCGTTGAAGCATTGCAATCAACAAATCCGGAAAACCCTTCAGAAGTGTACAATTCGTGAACACCCATCCGTTTGGTAAGCATACAATAGAATCAGCCATCTGTGAAAAAGATACTGGAACAATGAGAAGGTTTCCATCTCTCAACAGTTTAAGAAAATTTAAAACTGGAGTTGTAATCACAGTGTGTTCCAGCTGACCTTCCTGTATAAATTCAAAATTTTCATACAAGAAACCTCAGAACCAGGTGTTGGGTTGAATACAAAAGTTGTAGTACACTTTCCAAACTTTCCAGATTGTACTCATACAGACCCAGGTGAGCTAGGAAATAAAATCTATAGAGGTTTTAAATTGACCCATATTTTCTGGAAATTTTGACAGTACCTCTCCTGTATATGTGGTGATTTCCACAAGTTATACAGGTATATTATGACAATATTTTGAGGTAATGACAAAATAAACATTGTATAACATCAAGTTAACAATCCAGTGGTAAAAGATTTAGGCCATGAAACATTTGTTACATAGGTATAGTGTGCTAATTCTAAACTAGGTGCCAACTGTTCAAGTTCTGATCTGCCAGAACCAAGTTTGCAACCATAGGAATTTAACACAGGTATACCAAGATTTAGGCCACGAGTACAACACAAAGTTGATATAGGACTTGCTAAGATTCCCAGAAATGTATATATATGACCATGTCACTATTCTGGATCAAAAGCTAAAGCTACCTAAACTTGACAGACGAACTGACTGTTGTTCAATAGCAGCCCTGCAGTTCAATGTTTTGAACTCGAAATTTGAATTGCCTCCAACTTGAATCAAGAGGAACTTTAAATAACAAAACTGTAGATCTGTTTCTCCCTTTTTCAGATATATATCACAATAAGGTAGAAGACTTTTCTATAGTGAGTTATAGCAAAATTACTGAGGATGGTACAACGGTAGGGTTATCTGGAGTAGTTTAAGCATACTCCAAATTTCAATAGATTATCAAGCTTTTATGCCTTGATGGTCAACAGAAAAGTTGTAGAGGACTTCTAGAACTTTTCATCCATATATCCTAACCCTATTTTTATTTTAAATTATCCAAAATTACAACCTGGCGAAGTTGAGCAAACTTTGGCCAGAAAACAAGAATCTTGGTGCTAACCCATGTTGAATAAAATTTTTATCTTTGCGGAGTCCAAACCTACCAGCACCTGATAGTCGGACTTTCCAAAATATAATGCATCCAATTTTTGTCGTTGTTGGGGATGGTCAAGTATCAAAGTTGATACTATCTGTACTACGTGCCTCACCAAAGAAAATTCTAGCCGGTTATTTCCGGATACGTTTATAGGTGGTCCTAGTATCGTTCACTCGCAAACGTGTGCTACACGGGTTGCTACCGTAGTCAATGCTGCAAAAGACAAACAATCCCCTTTCACACCTTCACACGTCAAGGGCGGCACAGGGAAACACGACAGGCAGTCACAATAATACATATGAAAATAAATGCATATGACTCTGGTGTGAGTCGCCCTCGAGCGAGGTCATGTCTCGAGGTACATAGCTGTAAATACATCTGTACAGCAAAGACTCCCGTACGAACCGGCTTATACACGCTCGGGCATACGTGTTTCGCATGCTCCCTTAGAATATGATTGATTCTAGAGATGCATACTATCGGGTTATACACCACCCGACGGCGGCTCCCACTAACTTTGAAGCACGCTGGGGTACCGCGCGTCATAGGTTCTCAGGAACATAGAAAGCTTCAGAGACTCCTATTAACATTTTCGTACTAAGCCACGGAAAACATCCATTCTACCTCTCGCATGATGAGCTTACCGCAATCGATCCGCTTACGGTGGCGTACCTTACCTCTTACCAGACGTCGGAGCGTCGTTACATAATTAATAACATATAAGTTAGTTTACCACCTTTATATCTTATACTAATAATACTCCTTATAAGGGCATATAGCCAATTCCTGACTCAAATCCTAATTTTTGAAAATATGTTCTTTTCAAGTACACTGTTCCCAATGATGCTCTGATACCATGTCTGTGGGGACCGGAATCTCGACCTCCAAGGATCTCATTGGGTGGTGTCGTGCGATGCGACACCTAACAGCATACAAGAATAGAACAAGAACAGATTTACAATACCATGTCTTTATTGACAAGCACAACGGAAGTTTAAAAGTACTAACGGAAGGAAAGAGAACTATACATCATAGCTACGCTCTCAGCACTAGCTACGCAAAATCAATGTCATCCATGTCCTGGATACTTTGCACTAGCAATACACAAATTACGGTGGCGTGCAGGGTTCCCACTCGGTCGTAAACACTGGAGGGGGTGCAGCATCGTCATTAAAGCCGTCATCAGTCGTATAGTCAGCAAAAACTCATTAACTGCAAACATGAGCATAAGGCTCAGCAAGACTAACCCGTCTCACTAGACATATGCAATGATGAGTACTAAACATGGGTAAGCAAAGCATAAGGACTCGCCTACAAGTGGATCCTTATAGTCATTTTTTATTTAGCACATGACATTCCTCAAGCACGGCACATCACAGACTCCACAATCAAACAAGAAACGCTTTGCCGATGATATGATGTGCACAAGGCACATAATGCTATTACAGGTAAAGTATGGGGAAACTGTAAACTTTTAATTGTACTATCTCTAAGCCAAACAAGGTTGTTCAAGCAATTTATAAACCAATATATCATATTCTCCTGACTTCTTTAGTATTTACTACATCACGGCGCAGTGAACAAGTGGTACTCTATTACTGCGATGGACGGTGATTGCAATCAGGACATACCTGGAACAACACGACACATACGCACTTTCGGAAATGCCAGCGAGTACTTTCAGCAGTACCTACATAACAATTCAGTACTAGTCGTATATGGCCACCTTTCACTAAACACTCGAATGTCGAACCGGTCGATCCGTCACGAGCAAGCGGTCACTGCGTAGGGCGTACTCTGACGTGCCCACCAGCTGATTTACACCTTGCTGCCCTCAACCCACGCCTATAAAACGGAACGGAATGCCTCGACAAACCAGTATCAAGATACGTTAGTTTACTAGAGCCCATTCCCCCAGTATATCGCCGGTACAATTCAAGCTTGTCCAGCAGGACCACACACGAAACGGTCCTCAGTCGACACAAGTAGGGCTACGCACGTGAGACCACGTCTCATTGCATCCTATCCACTGCTCGGTCCCAATTTCATATTCATAAACCATTTTCTTATTCCAGAATCTCCCGTGTGATAAAATTCCTATCTCGCGAGTAGATTCCAACTACTCGACTTCTACTGAATTCCTATGAGCATAAGCATAGAAGTGTCTAATTAACGGGCCGTATACCTAGCCAAGACTCCATAGGATTTGTGGGCCATGCAAGTGGATGTCAAACACCTTAAACGTAATGCACAATCATTTGAAGACGTAATGTGAAATAAAACTGCAAAACACTGTAAGGAACTTAAATGCAAACCAGGGCTTGCCTGAATGCGAGTTTGAGTCTATGTTAGTTTCTGGCAGCTGGACCTCCAAAGCTTCCGGCTGCTCCACTACTTCAGCTACTACACGATATTCATACACTAGGTATAAATGATTTTTTGAATAATTAATATGCTTAAGGTGGGGTGTGTATATTAAGATAAAATAATAAAATTATCTTAATTGACTTTGGGATTTTTATGGTGGATACTAGAGATTATGGAGAAGACTCTTGCAAAGGACAGGAGATGATAAAGGATGTTTGTTATTCTTAACAATTATGGTAAGAAATAAGCTTATCTAAATTTTGGTTGAAATTTTTGGAGATGTATTATGGATACCAAGGGTTGTATTATGTAGATTGGGTCTCATTGGTTCTAGTAAAAAAAATTTCACAATTTTCTGAGCTTCCTGCAGGAAGAAACTGATTTTTAAAGTTTGGGTAAATTTCTGGAAATTGATTTTTCCATTTTTCTCAATTTATAGCTACATAGAGAATTGGAACATAGATCAACCCAGTATTTTAAGTCCAATGAACTTGAAATTTTTACTGGAGATCTCATGTATCAACTATAGGGTTCTGACCAAAATTGGGAATTTTCCAATTAACAAAATTGTAGGAATGAATTCTTTAAGCATTTCTTTTATTTGAATTATGGATAAATATCTATGGATTTTCTTACAAATCCAAGTGCACCAATGGACATTATTCTTCATTCTGGTTATAACAAAATTAGTTTGGGAATTTTTGGATAATTCTACTGGAAGTTATGGATTTTCTAAGTTTGGATTGAATCTGGATTTATTTTCCTATTGGAAATTTCAAAGAAAAGGGGCTGGTCCCACTTCATTTGAATTCGACCTATCAGAATGGAGCCACACCAGGATCCACGGGGTTAACCTGCACAGCCACACCGGATCCTTATCCGCAACTGATCCCACACAAGAGGGGTGTCGCTGACAGGTGGGACCCGCATCTTCGTCTACCTCCCGATGCGGCGGCGCTCCTCGCCGGAACTGCGGCGGTGCCTCGCCGGACTTAGGTGTGTCGACCTCCTCTCGGCCTCGCCGTGACCGCTCCACCCTAAAATTGACTGCGCAATTCGACGGTGGTGTCCAATCATGCCGGTGATAGCCAGAGACGGCGGCACGACGATGACGGAGGAGCTAGGGTTTCAGCGTTTGTTGGAAATGCTTGGGAATGGCTCAATAGGCTCGAGGAAAGCTCGAGAAGCTTCCTGGGAGTACCAGGAGTATGATTTGGGGGTCAGATTGGGGAGAAATCGCCGGCAAGGTTGAGTTCGACGGTGAAGTGCGGGTTTTCAACCGGCGGCCTCGAAAACATAAAATCTAAGATGCTCGGTTGATAACTTTCAGGGTTTTTGGGCATGGAGCTTCCTGAGGACACATAGAATCTATCTGCTAACCAGATTTAAACATGATTGCAAGAATGGAATGAATTTAAGCGCGAAGCTTTGCCGTTCTATTGAGAGACCGATCAGTTCTCGAATAAGAACTCAAGTTATACTTCATGTCATAAGCTTAGATTCTGTGAGCATGAACTAGAGAGGATTGCGAACCTTTTTGCTTAAAGGATTGAGGCTGGAGATGGTCTAGAACTGGTTTTCGACGGCTAAACAGTGAAGCTTTCTCGACGGCTTCCTCGGCGGCGACTGGGAAACATCAAAATATGCCAAGCAGAAGTTGTGTCACGATCAATGACCAAATGGAATATGTAGAGGAGTTTGTCACATGCCTTTTATCTACTTACAGCTCGGGAAGACAAGGCGTCAATCATCGGCAAGAGCTCGATTTAACAGAGGCCATGAGAATGGCATGAATCGGGATGGAGCTCAACGGCGACGGCCAAGGGGTATTTATAGGGACCGAGGGGTGAGGGGAGCGCGCCACGGCGTCAAGCAGGCAAGCGGCTCCGTGGATGCATGTGCGTCGCGATGTCGCGTGTTGCTGGCGTCGAACGGCGGGGCGAGCTGGAGACAGGGCACCCCCCGTGGGTTTCACTCGAGAACCTTGGCTGAAAGTGGGCCCTACCTCCTCTTATCTACTCCCCTTCTTTGTAACTTCAATTCTCCTACCAAATTTTGTCCAAAAATTCTATATTTTTGTGGGGAGGCTCAAATAAATATCTGGAATTTGATTCTGCAATTGGATTTTGATTTGGAGCAAGTTTAAATTGAATTTCAAATTCAAATTTGAATTTTAATGGAATTCAATGGTGCCACTGTTTTAAATAGCAATTGAGTTCCAAAAATTGTGAAACTATGGGAATAAGTCAAGCAAGTTATGCTGACCATGAGTGTGTGTTCAAATCTTGATGTTCAATCTAGTTGAACAGAATTCATAATTTGAATTCAAAACATGGTTTGAATTTGCTAAGCGTCTCAGATAAAATAGCAAAGGGAGTTCAAAATTTTTGAAACTTTGCAGGAAGTCCATTTGGAATATTAGAAAACCATAGAAAAATTTATGGCCTCTGAATTGAATAAATTTGACAGGGCCAAATATACAGTAGTATATATTCAATTTATTTTAATTTGAATATCTATTTGGTACTGCATATTAAATTGGCCTAGAAATCTTTCTTCAATTAATTCCCAACTTTGAAGAGAGGTCAAAAGAAATAAATCTAAGTTTATTGGTCAAGTTCATTCCTCATGTTAATAAATTTAAACATGAGTAGAAACGATTTGATGAGATCAAGTTTATAAGCATGGCTATAATTGGTCTCCATTAGGGTTAACAACCAATTTACAACTGGACCTCATATGAAGGAAAATGTGGGATTTTATACGAGTCCGACAAGTCCGACTTGTATTGACCAAACATATTTCAATTAAGTCTAGCTTTTTAATTATTGCCTATTCACCCCCCTTCTAGGCTACTTTCACGGAGGTGATCGAGCACTATCTGAAGATCTACCCCGATGCCTGACCGGCACAACAGAGGCCACAGAAGAAGTCTATCAAGTGGCGTAATTTTATCCGTGAAGGGATCAAGAAGTTGCTCGATGCTGGCTTCATACGGGAGGTCCACCGCCCCAGGTGGCTGGCCAACACTGTTGCGGTCCCCAAGGCTAGCGTGAAGCACCAAATGTGCATCGACTACACCAAAAGATCATTTCCCTCTCCCTGGGATTGATCAAATCGTATATTCTACTTCAGGCTACGATCCAATGTGCTTTCTAGACGTTTACTCTGGGTTCCACCAAATCCTTATGTCTAAAGAGGATGAATAGCACGCTGCGTTTATAATAGTAGTCTGTCTGTTTTGTTATGTATCCTTGCCTTATGGTCTTAAGAATGCCCTCCCTACTTTCGTACGTGCCATGCACAAAAGATTTAGGGATCTTATTCGGCACCTGGTAGAGGTGTATGTTGATGACATTGTGGTCAAAATCCGAATACATCCATCATTGCTAGATAACCTCGTCCTACTCTTCGACTCGCTACAAACCACACGCACAAAGCTCAACCTAGACATGTGTGTGTTCGGAGTCTCAGCGGGGAAGCTCCTCAGTTTCTTGGTCTCACACCGAGGGATCGAAGCTAACCTAGAGAAGAACAAGACGGTGGAGCTGACGCCGCACCTGCTTGCATTAAGGATGTGCAAAAGCTGGTGGGCTGCCTAGCAGCGCTCAACCAGTTTATCTCTAGACTGGCTGAGCGGGTCCTTCCGTTCTTCAAGCTGGTGCACAAGTCCAGACAGTTCGTCCAGACCGAGGGGGCAGAGCAGACATTTTGCAAGCTAAAGCAGCAACTCACGTTGCTTCCCATCATGGTGACTCCGGAGCCCAAAGAGCCTCTATACCTCTACATTGCCACCATGATGAAAGTGGTAAGCATGGTCCTGGTTTCAGAGCGACCTGGTCCTCAACATCCTTGTAGGATCGAAGAGCATGTGTAAAGCTACTAGGGGGGGTTCAATAGTAGATTAAAACTTTTCAGCGGAAGCAACGAAAACACACCTCAGCAGAAAACCGATCTGTTAAAGAAACTGTGTGTCTCACTAATGTAAACATGTTCAACTGTGACAAAACTAGTATAGATTGTAGGGAATCAAGTCATGAAGACGTCACAACAAGGATCATGAAAATCCGTCGAGAGAAACTCAAGTTACAATCGAAAGATCGAACAAAGGTAAATCTGTCCTACCCGAGAAAAATAGTTTTGGAACACTGCAAAGAAACTCATGTAGATAAGAAACTACAGATCAAATGACCGTGAAATTTTCACATATGATATAAAATGAAGCTGTAAAGACAATCCAAAAAGAATCACGTCAATCGGATCTGTAAAACTTGAGTTATGATAAAACCACCGAAGAAAGGTAGTGCTATGTAGAAACTCGACGAGAAAGACTTGAAGAAAACAAGTCGGACAAACAAGCCACAAAAGTTCCTTTAAACTACAAATTTTATTCAATAGAACACAAGAGGAACAGCCAAAAAATTTTCTACCACAAGCTCTGGCCTCCCTTGCTTATATAACCAGCCCGAAAGCCAACTCAACTCAAACTAGGACTTTAATCCTACTAAATTCACGAATCGAAACTTTCCATAACGGCTCAAGACTCTTCTATACGCAGATAGAAGCAATCTTAAGACTTCCAAAAACCTTAGGAACGTATCCCACATTCTTAAAACAACTCAAATTCGTGATCCACATGAAATCCTATCATAACCAACTCAAAACTTTCCATATATGGGTCAAACACGACTCAACAGCAGCCTGAGTCCGTAACCTAGTCGGTTGGACCTTTCCGACGAATTCTTTACGTCCACATCTCTTCATCATGCCTTGGAACTATGTAGTCACGTCCATGCACTCCTTGCAAACGTGCAAACATCTTCCAAAGACGTCCGCCATACCTTCATATGCATTGTTCTTGATTCAAACATGTTGCACAACCTCCCAATCAACTCAACCACAATTCCTCTCGAACTTGGTTGTTGAACCTCATCTTCTCCCTAAGACTAGTTCAATGGATCCTGTCACTAGCCATGTCTTGAACTTAAGCAACACCTGCACATGAATAAACAACAATTACTTCCGAGCACAAGTCCTCGAGTTGACTCTTGTTAGTTCTAATAATCAAATCACCTTACGTGAGCACCTCAAGTAAGCATGTTGCAAACCATAGCAAAAACGATATCATCCATAACCACCAAAACACATCAAAAACTTAGTAAAAGAATACTAAGAAAACTTTCCACAATCCCAGAAAGCAAGTTCGAAACATTGCAATTTAAGAACAGAACCACTGCAATCAAGTTCCAAACCTTTCCAAAGCTAACTGGACCTTGAACCAGAGCTTACCAAAACTAGCAGGACCTAGCGCTGGAACTTACCAAAGCTAGTCGGACCTAGCACCAGAGCTTACCAAAGCTAGTTGGACCTAGCACCGGAGCTAACCAAAGCTAGTCGGACCTAGCGCTGGACCTAACCAAAGCTAGTCGGACGAAGAAAAAGAAGTCATACCTAGCCAAAGCAAGTTTGACCTTACGTCGGACCTTGTCGGAGCTACCAAAAACAAGTCGTACCTATCGCCAGACCTTCCTAGAGCTCGGACCTAGATTATAAAGGTGTTTTGCTGGTATTCAAAACTTTTATCATCAAAGCCAATGTATTCAGCACACATAGGTCTCACAATCTCCCTCTTGATGAATGCATTGGCAACACCACTTAAAATCTGAACATTGGCTTATTCACATGAAAAGTTTTGAAAGCAATTTCTCCCCCTTTTTGAAAATCAAATGAGAGAGAAATAAATTCCCCCCCCTTGCATACTTCTCACCCTTTGACAATGTATTCAGCAAGGTAAAAAAGAGAAATTTTAATTTGTTATGAGCACATTATAACATATACATATAGAACAAAGATCACCCATGTCATACTATGAAGTAACTTACACTATTACAATAATGAGATACATAAAGTAGTGTAAGCCACGCTAGAGATCAAATGTAATTTTCAATTTAAGCAAGTCATGATCTCACAAACATAACTATTTCAAAACTTGAAGACATGATACTTGTTGCTTTAATTTTCCTTTTTTTAACCACAAATTTTGATCATATGAAATTTGCAAGAGATTATATGTGCATCTGCCTTATTCTAACCAACCAAGCCAAGCCTATGTCATTTGACAATGAGAGGCTTAAGGACGGTTTTAGTCATACACAACTTCTTCAAAGTTCGTATCTAAGTGCAATGATAAGCCATCTCAAAAGAAGAAGTGTGGTGCATGCATATTCTCTTGATCTTTTCTTAATTTATATTTGTTCATAAAACTCAACATATGAGTTGATTACTTGATTAATTCATTATGATTAAAAGCACTTGTGATCATGCAACAAGTTCGAAACAACAAGAAAGTTCAATCATGACCAGATTTAGTGTATATAATTATTATAATTACTAGTCATGGAAAAAACTAGAAAATGTATAAGATGAGTAATGTAGTAAGAACTTCCAGCATGTAAAAGGAATCACAAAGTCATATATGTATGAAATACTATGCTCATATTATTTTAAATTCAGATTCACACATAGACTTCCAAAGTTTCAAAATCCCCCCCCCCCTCAATTTAAGCCATGAGGATGCATAACCCCTATTTCACTACAAATGTAACAAAAATGAGTAAAATCCAAAGGTCTTTTGAAAATGTCAGCCAATTGTTGTTCGGTATCTACATGGTGAAGCACAATATTTCCGTTTTCAACATTTTTACACAGAAAGTGATACCTAATACTAATGTGCTTAGTTCTAGAATGTTGCACGGGGTTTTTAGCAATGCAAATGGTACTAGTGTTATCACAAAATAATGGAACACTATCTAGATCAACCCCATAGTCCTTAAGTGTTTGAACAATCCAAAGAATTTGTGAGCAAGCACTAACAACAGCTACATATTCAGATTCATTTGTGGATTGCGCAATTGAACTTTGTTTTCTAGTGGACCAAGCAACAGGTGAATTACCAAGAAAATGACAAGCACTGGAAGTACTTTTCCTATCAATCCTACAACCATCAGCATTCGAAAAAGCATTCAATGTAACGGTTGAGGAAGAAGGAAGAAAAATGTCAAATTCTTGAGTTCCATGTAAGTACCTGAGAATCCTTTTGACGGCTTGACGATGTGATGCATGTGGGGAAGCTTGAAACCGTGCAAAAAGACATACGCTAAATTGTATGTCTAGTCTTGATGCCGTGAGGCACAAAAGTGATCCGATCATTCTTTTATATTTTTTTGATCCACGGGTTCACCATCTTTATCAAGTTCAAGTGTTGATGTTGTTCCCATTGGTGTCGAAAGAGGCTTGCTTTTGTTCATGTTGAAGCGCTTGAGAATGTCCCTTGTATACTTTGTTTGATGCACAAAGGTAACTTCCTTGGTTTGCTTGATTTGCAGTCCCAAAAAGTAAGTGAGTTCACCCATCATCCTCATTTCAAATTCTGAACTCATCATTGCTGAAAACTTGGACACAAGATCATGAGAAGCACAACCAAAGATGATATCATCCACATACACTTGAACGAATAATGAGTCATTGCCATGCTTAAGCACAAAAAGAGTTTTATCAACCTTGCCCCTCGTAAACCCCTTTTCAAGTAAGAATGTTTTTAACTTATCATACCATGCTCTAGAGGCTTGTTTGAGACCGTACAAGGCTTTGGACAGTTTGTAAACATGATTAGGAAAATATGGATTTTCAAAACCTGGTGGTTGCTTGACATAAACCTCCTAATTTATATAGCTATTAAGAAAAGCACTTTTAACATCCATTTGATATAACTTGAAACCTTTAGATGCGACAAAACCTAACAAAATTCTTATGGCTTCCAATCTAGCAACAAAAGCAAAAGTTTCATCAAAATCTAGACCTTATATTTGTGTGAAACCTTGAGCAACCAACCTAGCCTTATTGCTAACCACAACCCCATCCTCACTTTGTTTATTTTTAAACACACATTTATTTCCAATTAAAGTGTGATCTTGAGGTGGAGGTACAAGTTTCCAAACATTATTTCTTTCAAAATTTTCTAACTCTTCTTTCATGGAAATAATCCAAGATTCATTAGTGAGTGCGTTTGATATATCTTTGGGTTCAAAAGAAGCAACAAAAGCAAAATGAGCATGAGAATTGGGGCCAGAAAACTTGGATCTTGTAACTCGTTCATGCATGCTTCCAATTATCTATTGCAGGGGATGATTCTTGTAAATCCGTAGGGGAATAGATGTCTTACAAGCTTCTTCTTCATCAGGTTCATCGCAGATTGATGAGCTTGTGTCTTGTGGACGATCAGGACCAGCAGAGATGGTAGTCGGAGCTTGTTCAAAGTTTGGAGCTAGAAACGTGTTAGCTTCGGAACTATCAGGCAATATCACCGACTCTTCTTCTTCTTCTTTGAAAATACCCTCCCCTGAGGATATGGATCCGGACCTGCAATTTTTGAGCTAGTACTTGGGATATCTTCATCAAAAGAAACCTCACAAGTCTCCACAATTTTGTTAGTGTCCTGTAAAAGCACACGGTAGCCTCTAGTATGAGATGGATAACCAAGAAACATGCCATAAATGGATCTAGGTTCAAATTTATCAAGATTACCATGTTTCTTAACAAAACATTTGCATCCAAAGACCTAAAAGTGTGTAACAATAGGCCCATGTCCAAACCGGAGCTCATGTGGTGTTTCACCTTGCTTAGCGCGCAAGAAAACACGATTTGAGACATAACAAGCGGTTGCAATCGCATCAGCCAAAAATTTCCTAGGAGTTTGATATTCATCAAGCATAGTCCTAGTCATCTCATCTAAGGTTTTGTTCTTTCTTTCTACAACACCGTTTTGTTGAGGTACATATGGTGAAGAAAATTGATGATCTATTCTATTTTCAGCACAAAAGTGATCAAAAGATTGATTTTTAAATTCAGTTCTATTATCACTTCTAATTGCTTTTAATGATCCTAGGTGATCAATTGATAATCTAAGAAGTAAAGTTATAAAGTGACTAAAAGCTTCAATCTTAGATGCCATAAAGTAAACCCAGGAGTATCTATAATAATCATCAAAAATCACAAGAACATACCATTTACCTCCGAAGGATTGAACACGTGAAGGTTCTATGGTGTCAAGGTGCAAAAGTTTACCCGGTTCAGTTGTCATGATCATTGTGAGAGGAGTATGTGAACCTGCAACCATCTTAGCATGTCTACAACAAGAGCACACAATTTCTTTGTCCCTTTTCAGCTGAGGCAACCCACTATGTGATCAAGAGCACTAACACGCATGAGATGATCAAAGCCTACGTGACCAAGTCTACGATGCCAAAAATAAGTCTTTGGAATCATTTGCAACTAGACAACTATGCTTAGAAGAAGACATATCAAAATCAGCTTTAAAAACTCTTCCAAACCAAGACATGTTAAAAATAAGCTCACTATTTGAATTTACAACTTTGCAGCAATTTTTAGTGAAAATGATTACCAAATTTTCATCTAGAAGTTGTGAAACATAAAGCAAGTTGTATTTAAAATTTTTAAGAAGTGCCACATCCTTCAAAGTGTAGTGATCATTAGAAATTATAGTAGTTGAAGAATTATCGGCAAAAGTAACATTCTCTACACGTGCACAAAAGAGAGGGAGGAGAACCATTCTTTGTTACCGGTCATGTGGCGTGAGCAACCTGAATCCACAATCCAAATGTATTCCTTCCTCAAGCGTGTAACCTACATAGAAGAACAATATGTCGATGACTCAATATTGGGGTTAGTCAATAAGTATTTGGGAATCCAGTACTGAGCCATGCGACGTCCAGTAGGAACAACGCTTGAAAGTTGTGACAAAATAGCAGGTTTATAAGTCAATGATTGATGTTTTCTGTCCTTAACTATTGATTTAAAAGTTGTTTCACGTTTAGCACAAAAATCAGTAGCTCCGGAGGTAAAAGCAGCAGTTCCATAGGAAAAGGCTGAAGCTCCGGATGCAAAAATTGATGTTCCAAAGGGAACAACAGAAGGTTCGAGAGCTCTCAGAGCTATCGGAACTACCGGAGTTGCCTTTGCAGATCTCTTACCAGAAGGTCCGGAACCTACTTTTTCAAATTTCTGACTCATTAAAGCAGATTGCATGTTTCTAATTTTAGGTTTAGCATGCATAGCATATTTAGCATGAAAGTTATGAGATCTAGCAGACACTTTATCCTTTTTAATTTTTTTATCTAATCTATAACAGATATCTACGACATGACGATCTTTATCACAGTAAGTACAATGAAATTTCATTTTGTAATCATGTCTAGATGAGCATTCAGTACTAGAAACAGAATTAGAAAGCACTCCTGCAGATTTAAAGATCATATCCTTTTGTTTAGGGACAGTTTTGATTAAACCTCTTCCAAATGATCTTACTACGTGAGGTCGATATGTTTTAGAGTAAGCATGGGAATAAAAACCTAAATCAGTTTTATCATTGCAAGGTTTGGAAGAATTTAACAGCAAATTTAGATTCTTGTTCCCATTGTAAAACCGCTCTAGTATCGTATTTTTATTGTCAAGTTCTTTAGATAAAACTAGGTAGTTTTGACATGAAGTTTTTCCTTTTAGTTCGCAATTGGAACAATATTTAACTTCATGAGAACGTAAAGCACTTTTCAGAATGGAGATTTCATTCATTGCATCTTTTAGTTTCTTGTCAAGATTGTCACATGTAGAACAATGCAGATCATCTGTAGAACAAGAAGCATCTTTTAAGTTTTTAATATTAAAATCAAATAGCTTTTTGTTCTTTTCAATTTCTTCATCAAGTCTATCTAGAGTGGAGGAGTGTGCACTTCTTAATGTGGACAATTGTTCATAGATTAAGTCACATGAGGGACATGCATCATAACTAGGAATCAAAGTTTTTAAACAATTGAATTTAGATTCTAGTGATTCAATTTTAGCAGTATTATCTTGTCGGTGGTTTGGAACCGGCAGATCTCCATACACTGTTGAAGTGATAGGGGAGTTTGATGTTCGGTATGGGCGCGTGGAGATTCAAGAAGGTGAGTAGGAATTGACACAGGAGACACAAGAGTTTACGTGGTTCGAGCCGCCTGAGCGTAATACCCTACTCCACGGGTGTGTTGGTGTTGTATTAGCTGTTTGAGCTTGTGTTGAGCGTCAATGGCGTGTGTGTCTTTGGCGTATGTGTGTGTGTGTGTAGCCCAGAACATGTCGTCGGCCTGTCCTTTTATAGTACAAGGGCAGGCCATTACAAGTTAGCCTGGCCCGACATGTGGCCCGGCGGTTACTAATATTGACACTTATTTAACACATTTAATTACTCTTAATGACCCTGTAATGGGCTTTGACAACACCGTTACTGGTGTTAAGATCGTTCGTTTAAGTGTCATTAATATGGCATTAATGACACTTAATCGGGTCTTGAAGTCCTTGGTTCCCCTTTGAAGATCCGGAGCCGTTGCGAGGTCTTCCGGAGGTTAGGGGCTGAAGATACGACGGTTGGACACGTGCAGCTCCGGAGCATACTTTGGGAAACAAGTAGCTCCGGGGCTACCCGACACGTGTCAGGTCCGGAGCTTCTCTCGGTCTGGGGTTAATTCCGGAGGTGCCATTTCGATACATGGTCCGGAGCTTCCCCCTTGTGGGCGGTAGCTCTGGTTTGGCAGTACACGTGGCGACCTAGGGATTAACCATGTTGGAGAAGCGGGTCCGGTTATGTCTGACATGTGGGCCTTCGAGGGTCTTCACACCAAGTAGATGATTTTCCTTTGAGATCTTTATAACCTCAAGGGGTGTACGGTTTCTAGGGTACCGACAGTGGCCCCCTGGACCTACCTCCTGGGAAGTCATTCCGCTGGAGGTGGGTCCATCCTCGCGACCTTTGAACTGAGTCTTCAAGGGTCTTTGAGGGTGCCGTTGGCAAGTACATGGAATTAAATCCTCGCCGCGTGGCGTATCCCGCGTGCGGTAGATGAGATCTTTGGCGTGCGGATCTCACGCAAATGAAGGTCGCCGGTTCCGATACGAAAACTGTATCGGTTCCGCGCGCCTTGTCAGGCCGCCGCCTTTGGGATTCCCGCCTCTTGATGACAACTGTTCACCTGGGTAAGAACCTCGACTTGATCGTCGGGGTGGTCCCGGGCCCGCTTGTCATCGGCTGGGTGGAATTTTTGGGTGGTATCTTCGACTTCCTTGCGATTTCCATCCAAGCATTGCGAGGGCTTACTTAAGAAGGAAAGTGTGCACCGTTGGGAGTTCTTTACGCCTCTCATCTGTTCTTGCGATCAAACTCCCAACTTGTGCTTCGCTTTTCTTCTCTTGCCTAGCTGTGCCGCGATGGAGTTGGGTCTCCGCGAGAGTCACTTGAAGACCGACGGTGACCTGAAGAAGGTCCGGGCCCTCATGGGGTGGTCCTCGGACTTCTTCAACCGTTCGGTCCGCGCCGGTGGAGAGCTCCCATTCGAGAAGGAGCAATCCGGCGAAATGGTGTACTTCTCCTCGTATGCCATGGTGGGGTTGATCCCACCTTTTTCTTCCTTTTTCTTGATGCTGCTAGACTTCTATGGTCTGCAGTTATACCACCTTGGCCCTCACTCCATTCTCCTCGTGTCCATCTTCGTCCACTTCTGTGAGATGTGGGTGGGCATCCCCCCTGCATTGAACTCTTCCGGACCTTCTTCACCGTCCACACCACTGGCCGGAGCAATGAGTACATTGGCTTCTACTACTTTGTGAAGCGCAAGAAGTGCCTGCTGAAGTACCTCCAGTCATTTCCCTCTGGGAAGTGGGATGACTGGAAGAAAGACTGGATAGTCATCAGGGTGGAGGAGCACGAGAGGTTGGAGCTGCCCGATGGTCTTCCCGGCATCGACACAACGATCTGGAGTGAAGCTCCGGTGCTGGAGGATGCCTTCAACCCTGCTTTGACCAGGATCCGCCAATGCGTGGAGGGAGGATTGACTCCTCAGGCGGTATTTTACAATTTCTTGGTCAACAGGTGGGCGCCGCTGAAGAAGAGGGAGAAACTCGCTTAGGCCCTCAACAGCGTGATGGACGACGACCGGGTCGAGACCGGGTTGAAGTCCAACATGGTGGGGAAAACCTTGGAGTTCCACCTCAAGAAGTTCCAGCACGGCATCAACGTCGAAGGTGACGACTTGACTCCACCATCAGCTTTCCTTCCTCTGAACGTGGAAGTGGAGTTCAGCAGGGAGCTCTGGCGGAAGATGCCCATGCTTGACGACCTTGGTGTCGTCGAGAGAAGACCAACCTCCGGGGTAGCGATTCCCGAAGTGCCCAAGGATGGTGCCGGCTCTGCTCCTAAGCCAAGGGGAGAAGTCGTCGGCAAGGGCAAGTAGCTGGCGGATGAACCAGTGAGCCAGAAGAGGAAGTTGCAGTATGCCAACGGAAGGTCCGTCGGGCCTGCTACTTCTGCGTCGGCTCCTTCTCCCCGGAGGGGAAGGTCCTCTGCAGCTATGGCGATTGTTCCCGTAGTGGGGTCATCCCGGAATGCGACTGTTCCCGCGGTGGGGTCCTCTCGAAGCGCGGCTGTTCCCGCAGTGGGGTCCTCCCGGGGTGTTAGCTCCGGGCGTGCAACTCCAGCTCCTGGGCCGATGGAGGCCTCCAGGTCCGGGGGTTCTTCCCGATCGAGGGGAGCCTCGACCCGGGAAACACCCGTGGCCGCGACGGGTTCTGGGGGGCCTTCCGGAGCTTCCACGCCAGCTATGGCTAGTCCGGAACGCCCGGGAAAAAGGTTCCGCGCAAGCTGGTGCGGAAGTCTCCCAAGGTAACTTTTGATTTCTACCTTGGATAGTTGTTTTAATCGTAACAACCATTTTTTTATTTTCTCCGTTCATCATCTGCAGCGTCTCCAAGAAGGGGAGTGAGGCTCCACCCTTGGCCACAATGGCTGAAGCCGTGAGAGCGGGAGGTTCTGCTCCTGTCCCGGTGCCGCCCCAAGTGGTGGCTGAAGCTGCGATAACTCTGGCGCCGGGTGTCGTGGTCATGGACCTCGACTCATCCCCAGAAGTTCCCATGGTAGCGCCAGACCACGGGAGTGAAGATGCACCAGCGGCACCTGTCTCGGAGGTTGAAGCTCCGAGTTCTGGTGCTGCAATGATGGAAGCTCCGGCTGTTGAGCCGAAGGTGATTGAAGCTCTGGCATGTGCGCCGGAAGTTGAGGTAGTTCCGGCAGTTGGGCCGGCTACCTCCGAAGCACCGACCGCTGAGCCGGTCATTGTTGGAGCTCCGGCTACAGGGTCGGTCGATGTTGAAGATCTTTCGGCTCCTGAGCCGGTTGTTGAAGAGGTGACGGAGCTTGAGCCATCATCGGAAGAGGTGCCCAGGCCGGAGCCAGCAGCAGCTCCTGCTCCGGAAGCGACGACGTCGGAGGTACCTGCGGCCGAGCCGGAGTGCCCAAGCGAAGTTGCTGGCCCCCTGTCTGAGGGGGTGAACGAAGAACTGGCGGCAGGGCCTTCCTCGATGGTGACTGAGGTCATCCCGGAGGACGGCCCTAGTGCCATGGAGACTCAGGGGACCACTCTTGTAGAGTGGGACCCAATTTTTGTATCTGAAGACCCGCTAGAACCAGCGGAGGAGACCCCAGCAAGTCCGGAACCCATCCCGTTGTCGCTGTCCATTGACAACGCATGTTCCAGTCTGCGTCAAGTCCAACTGGCCTTCTTCCACGACAGCAAGGCTCTTGAAGAGGAGTGCCAAACCCTTAGGTGGTGGCGTAATTGGCTCTACTTCGATACCAAGCTAGCGCAGTCGAGGCTAGCGGATGACAAGGAGTGGATCAAGCGGGAGAAGATCCGCCTGGAGTACTGGGGCAAGTTACTGGATGGCAGGGAGAGTATGACTCGTGCCCTCGACGCTCAATCCCGGGAGATCTACGATCAGGCCAAAGCAGCCAATAATGCGGCCGATGCACGCCACGAGCAGCTTGAGGCCATTAACACTGCACTCATCAAGCGCCGAGAGGCACTTGAAGAGAGGGAGAAACGGCTCAAAGATGAAGAGCAGAAACTCCTAGAGTTGCGAGATGACGTCCTGAGGAGGGAGGAAGAGCTCACCGAGAAGGTGGCTCTGGCTGACAAGGGCCTCGAGGAGCGCACCAAGAAATTGGAAGAGCGCTGCCAAGAGGAAGAGGAGAAGGTCTAGGTGCGAGGGCAGGAACTCTACGGACAAGAGTGTTCCCTTACTGCCAGAGAGAAGAAAGTGAGGGGTAGAGAGAAGGACCTGGTTGACCGCCGGAACAAGATTCACCTCCGGGGGGAGGAGCTCGGAAAACTCGAAAGGCAAGTTGCTGAAAAGATTCAGCAAAACGCCAAAGAGGTTGAGTGCCTCGGAATTTCGAACTGACGGCAGCCAGGAGATCCTTGGAAGAAATGAAGGGCTTGAGGGCTGAGGACTCCCTACAGATTTGGGAGTTCTTGAGCAAGGCCAATGATGCACTGACGCCGATGGGTTTCAGCCCCGTGCGCCTGGATGATCCGGAGCTGGAGCCGGACCTAGCACTGCAGGCATTGAGCACAGCAGGTAGCAAGCTCTCCAAGGTGGGCGATGTCGTTGCGGACCAACTGGAGGTTGAGGGGCAATCCCTGGCGAAGAACGTCGCAGAGTATGTGCTGACGTGCTACACCAGTCGGAACTCCCAATTTCCTATGGACCCGGTGCTTGAAGGCCCCGTCGAAGGAGAAGGCAAAGCTACCCGAGCCAGCGTATCGGAGGTTGCCCAGAAGGTCACCCAATTCTTCCATAGGGTCTAGGACCATCTCTATAGTTCTCACTTGTATTTTCTCTTCTTTTTCCTCAATTTTGTAATCCCTTGTCTCCAGATGTAATCCCTTGTCTCCAGATAAATGAAATCCCCAAATTTTTGTGAATTTCACTTTTTGTCTTCAACACTTTTATCTTCACCTGGCCCCCTGGTATATGTACACAATTTGATTGTGAACATGTACCAAGAGAATATTGTGTTTTGTTGAAGACTCTTTCGCTCCAAACTTGTAGAATTTAGGTTCGAAGTCTTCGATAGTGAAGGCCCCCTGAGGTTGTCGGAGCTTAGAAGCTCCGACATTGTCTATCGCTGGAGCTTAGTAGCTCCGGCAATAGTCTCTATCAACGCGTAGAGCATCGATAGTTATTCCTCCGGGGTGTCGGAGCTTAGTACCTCCGGCAATGACCTTTGCCAACACTCAGTTGGTTGGCAGCAAACTCCATTTACAGGGTCTTCTCACCATCTTTTATTATGCGTCGACGGCTGGCCCCCTTAGGGGAGTCGGAGCTTAGTTAGCTCCGGCTTTTCTCCATCAACGTAGATTTTATTTTTCCTGCACACTTAAGCCAAGAAAAATAGTAAAATTTGTTTCTTGTCTATAACTTGTCGCGGCTTATGACTCTCAAGAAGACTTTAAGTTTAACACGATTTTAAATACCACCGAATGTGCTGTCTTTTCTTCTAGATCCAACTGTCCATGGACCCACCTTACTTCGGCCTGCCGGGGTGTAGGTAGAGTGGCGTACTTAGGGTGCTTGACTAGGCTAAGTCGATAGCACACTCCAGCCCTAGATTGGCTTGGCAGCTTTCAGGCGAGTTGGCCATGAACAATATTTGAATATAAAAGAATTGACAATACAGACCGAATCGTATATAAACCGGTCGAACTAAAATTTCTTAAGAATTGCACGTCTTTGTTATAGACAAGAAAGAGAAAAATAAAAATATTGAGCCTGTACAAAATAAATGCATGTGGAGTCTATTTCACATGAAGATGTCTTTCATTATAGGTCCGGGGTACAGGGGAAACAAGTACACTCTTAGGGTACGGAACCAGGCTAAGGGTGTTTCATTTCTCGTTTGACCCAGGGTAGTTAGCGACACTTTTAGTCCTGAGACTGTGACAAGTGTTGCATGAGCTTTGCGGACCTTTCGGGAAAGGTCCGGCTGCTCTCCCGGAGGAACTACCCAACTATGTACAATGACTCTATAACATACATCTCAAGTTACTCAAGACTCACCTCCGTGGTATTAAGTATAGAACTTACGGAGGTGCTCGATGTTCCAAGGATTTGGGAGAGGTGCCCCATCCTTGGTAGCCAAGCGAACGCTTCCGGGACGGGATACTTTAATCACTCGGAAGGGCCCCTCCCAGCCGGGGGAGAGTTTGTTTAACCCTTCTCTGGATTGTATTCTCCGTAGCACCAGATCGCCTTCCTCGAATTGTCGGTTGTTTACATGCCGCTGGTGATAACGCCGTAGAGCTTGGCGATATCGGGCATTCCGAACAGCTGCTTGGCACCTTCCCTCCTCAAGGAGGTCTAGGTCTTCACGCTGGAGCTGGTCCTGCGCGGCTTCATCGAAGGTCCGGACTCGGAGTGAACCCAAGGTGATTTCCGGAGGAAGGATTGCTTCAGCTCCGTACACTAGAAAGAAGGGTGTCTCTCTGGTTGACCGGTTTGGAGATGTCCTGTTGGCCCATAGAGTGGGCGAAAGCTCTTCGATCCAGTTGGCTCCATGTTTTTTCAAGCGCTCATAGGTGCGCGTTCTAAGTCCTTTAAGGATTTCAGCATTTGCTCTCTCGGCATGGCCATTGCTGGCTGGGTGAGCTACGGAGGCATAGCAAACCTGTATGTCGAGGTCTTTGCAATATCCTTGGAATGCGGAGCTTGTGAATTGGGTCCCATTATCAGTGATGATTTTGTTTGGGACTCCAAATCTGCATACAATGGACTGCAAAAAGTTGATAGCAGATTGTTTGTTGATTGTCACAACTGGAGTTGCTTCCGGCCACTTGGTAAACTTGTCAATGGCAATGTACAGGAACTTGTAACCTCCGACGGCTCTTGGGAAGGTCCCAAGATGTCCATCCCCCACATAGCGAAAGGCCATGTAGGAGGTGTCATTTGTAAGGGCTGAGCCAGAGTGTGAATTTGCTTTGCATGAAATTGACATGCTTTGCATTTTTTCAACAGCTCAGTTGCATCCTGGAGTGCTGTAGACCAGTAGAAGCCATGCCGAAAGGCTTTACCAACCAACATGCTGGAAGACGCATGGTTCCCACACTCGCCTCCATGGATTTCTACGAGGAGCTCGCAGCCTTCTTCCCTTGTGATGCACCACATTAGGATGCCGTTGGCACCGCTCCGGTAGAGATCCCCTTCTACCAACATGTATCTTTTAGCCAATCTGACTACCCGGTCAGCGGATACATCATCATCAGGAAGGATGTTGTCTTTCAAGTAGTTCCGGGTCTCCGAGATCCATGCATCGGAACTCACTTGAGCATTTGAGTCTTGCGTGCTGGGTTGCTCGGAGCTTCCGGCAGCACCTACGACCCTTGATGGCTGCCATGGTAACAGGGCCATCGGGACCGTCAGCTTCGGGATGCTCATCTCGCCCCCTTCGCTCAATTCGGCTGGCTGAGCTGTGGGTTTCGACAATCTCCGAACAAAAGTTCCGTTAGGAGCCGGAGCTCCAGTTGACGCTTTCGTCGAGAGTTCGTCGGCTTCAGCGTTGTGGGCACGCTGAACATGGTGGAGATCTAGGACTTCAAAGTCCTTCTGAAGCCTCTAGACTTCAAGGAGGTAAGCAGCTAACTAGAGATTATTGCATGAGCATTCACCCTTCACCTGCTTAATGATGAGCTGTGAATCTCTCTTGACCAGCAATTGCTTGACACCATATGACAGTGCCACCTTTAGTCCGTAGATGAGTGCTTCATACTCTGCCATGTTGTTGGTTGCCTTGAAGTCAAGGTGTACCATGTGTTTCACCTTCTCCCCAGTCGGTGCAAGGAGAAGGATTCCAGCTCCGGCCCCCTGCTTTTGCATGGAGCCGTCAAAGTAGACAGTCCAGTGAGGCTCGGTGAAGGTTGGAGCTTGATGCTCCGTCTTCTGCTCACTGGGTCCCCCAAGGTTTGATGAAGAAGGAGTCCATTCTGCCACAAAATCTGCCAACGCTTGACTCTTGACTGCTTGCCTTGAAATAAATTCAAAATCAAATTCAGCCAACTCCGCAGCCCATTTTGCAATATTCCCAGTTGAATTGGAATTATGCAAAATTGCTCGAAGTGGGTAAGAGGTCACCACTGAGACTTTGTGAGCTTGGAAGTAATGGCGAAGCTTCCTGGAGGCAATAAGAACTGCATAGAGCAGCTTATGCACCTCTAGGTATCGAGTCTTGGCATCATGTAGTACTTCACTAATGAAGTACACTGGGCGCTGAATGGTCCGGACCCTCCCGGAGGGGTCCGGAGCTTCCTCTTCACTGACCCAGATCCTCTCGGAGGAGTCCGGATTTTCTTCAGGGACCTCCGGGTTCTGGCTGGAGGAACCCGGAGCTTCTTTAGAAATGACTTGGACCCTCCCGGAGGGGTCTAGGTCTCCTGAAGTGACTTCTTGTGGATTCGAATCTGGGAGCTGGGACCCAGACTCGCTTTCAGGAACCTCTGGACCCTCCCGAAGGGGTCTGGATTCCTGAGTATGGGGTAGTTTTGGTCTCTCCGCAACCAGAACCATACTGACGACTTCGTCAGTAGCTGAAATATAAAGCAACAAAGGCTCACCAGGGTTCGGAGCTACCAGAATTGGTAGGGTGGTGAGGAACTGTTTCAGCTCCTGGAATGCCTTTTCTGCTTCTTCGGACCATTGGAATGGTCCGGACTTCCTCAATAACTTGAAGAAGGGGAGTGCCCGTTCCGCCAGTCTTGAGATGAACCGGCTGAGGGCTGCTAGACAACCAATTAATTTTTGGACGTCCTTGATGCGAGTTGGTGGCCGCATGTCTTCAATGGCCTTAATCTTCGCCGGATTAGCATCTATGCCCCGGTGGCTTACCAGGAAACCAAGAAGTTTTCCGGAGCTAACCCTGAAGACACACTTGTCTGGGTTTAGCTTTGTGCGGGTGGCCCGCAGCTTGTCGAAGACAGCCTGCAAGGTGTCAAGGAGTGACTCCTTGTTCCTGATCTTGACCACGATGTCATCGACGTACACTTCCACTATGTCTCTAATAAGTTCTTCAAAAGTTTTGTACATAGCTCGTACAAAAGTTGAAGCTGCATTCTTGAGACCAAAGGGCATGGCTGTGTAACAATACAATCCATCTACTGTGATGAATGAAGTATGCTCTTCATCTTCCCTAGACATCCTGATTTGGTGATATCCGGAATATGCATCTAGGAAACACAGTAATTCACACCCGGAGGTGGAATCCACTATCTGATCTATTCTAGGTAGTGGGAATGGATCTTTTGGACATGACTTATTTAGTGTGGTGTAGTCGATGCACATCCGAAGCTTCCCACCGGCCTTGGGCACAACGACTAGGTTTGCCAGCCATTTTGGATGGAAAACTTCTCGGATGAATCCGGCTTCGAGTAACTTCTTCACTTCTTGTCAGATGAAGTTCTGTCGCTCTACAGATTGTTTCCGAGGCTTCTGATGCACAGGCCGAGCATCGGGGTAGATCTTCAGATTGTGCTCAATCACTTCCCTGGGGATCCCAGGCATTTGTGACGGTTGCCAAGCAAACACGTCGACGTTAGCCCGGAGGAAAGTGATGAGTGCGAGTTCCTATTTGTCGTTCAATCCTCCCGATATACGGGTGGTTTGAGCAGCATCGGAACCAATTTGGATGACTTTGACGGGAATGTCGGTGTCGCCGCTTGGCTGCACTCGAGGTGTAGAAGTCGAGCCTCGTTGGCGAATGCTCGGGGGTTTTGGAGCTTGATCCTGCCTGGAGTCCTCCTCTTGCGCTGTGGTGAGCGCATGGAGTTCTTCCAGTGCAGTTACTCCGGCAGTGCAATCTGCGCGGATCTGAAGAACGCCTACTGGCGTTGGCATCTTCAACACCAGATAACCATAATGAGCAGCTGCCATGAATTTATACAGGGCAGGTCTACCCAAGATGGCATTGAAGGGTAAGTTGATCTGAGCGACGTCGAAGACCAACTTCTCGGTGCGGTACTTCTCCCGTGTCCCAAAGGTAACAAGGAGAGTAATAGCTCCGAGTGGGGTGATGGCCCCCGGACCTACTCCGAAGAAAGGTCGAGAGGGGTGGAGATCTGAAGGTCGGAGCTGAAGCTTAGTGAAAGCTTCGAAGCTGATGAGGTTAAGCCCCGAACCTCTGTCTACCATGACGTGGTGAAGCTGGATGTTGTTGATGGTAGGAGATACCATCAAGGGTAACTGTCCTGCTCCAACCATGCTCCGGGGACAATCCGAAGCATCAAAAGTGATGGCTGTGTCCATCCACTTTCGGTGAGGTTCCGTCCTGACTGTAGGAGCTACAGCGGCCATATCCCAACGCATAGTCTTGATGACGCGTCGGGAGGTGATATCCCATGATCCACCAAAAATGGTGTTCATGGTCTTCCAACGCTCGTTGTCAGAGACGTAAGAATCATCGTCGACGGAGGTGTAGACGGCCTTCAGGACATTTTTGGGATCCTGGAACCCTAACTCCTCTTCAGCCGGAGCTTCATCAACTTTTTGCTTTCCTTCCCTCTGTCGGAAAGGAGATTCTTCCCGGCGCTTGTTGTAGCGCTCGACAAGGTTTTGGACCTCCCGGCAGTCTTCCAAACTGTGGCTGCCCGTTTTGTGAATGGGACACCACACTTTGGGTTTGCCACCGTCTTCAGAAGACGGTTGAGGTCGCTTCTCGGGGCGTGGCCCCCGACCACCCGGAGCTGCAGCAGCTGCAACGTTGGATGTGCCGACCGACGGCTTCTTCTTGAAGTTGGTCTTCTTATTCTTCTTGCCACCCCCGGAGGTAGCGGCTTCTTCTTTGGAGGATTTCTTGTGACCCTCCGAGGTTGGTTTGGAGTGCATCTCACAGCCCTCCGCAGCTCTGGCACATTTGTCAGCCAAACTGAAGAGTTCCGTGACACTGGTGATCTCCTTGATCACCAGTTTCTCCAACATCTTCTTGTCCCGCACACCCTGTCTAAATGCCACAATGACAGAGGCGCTAGAGATAGAAGGGATAGTGTTTCGTACGTAAGAGAACCTCTAGATGAATGATCGCAAGGATTCTCCCCCTTTTTGCACGACCGCAAAAAGGTCTAGTTCAGTGCCTGGTCGGGTGTATGAACTCCCGAAGTTGGCAGTGAACTGACGGCACAACTCCTCCCAACTGTTGATAGAGTTGGGTGGAAGGCTCATAAACCAGGACCTGGCAGTCCCAGTTAAGGCCACTGGAAAGTAATTGGCCATCACGGCCTCGTTTCCTCCGGCTGCTAAGATTGCAGTGGAGTAGATCTGAAGATATTCGGCGGGATTGACAGTCCCATCGAATTTTTCCGGCAGGTGAGGCCAAAACTTCTGTGGCCACCTAACCATGCGCAGGTGCATGGCTAGGGCTGAACAACCTCCTCCCACTCCTTCAGGAGCAGAAAGGTCCTGAGCTTCCCGTCTTTCACGGGCACGCTCAATATGGACTCGGCCGTCCTGCTGGCGGTATCAGCGATCAAGCTCCGCCCGGAGGTCGTGAGTCGAAAGCCTGGATACCGTGTGAGTGCGTCATGCCTCGGAGGGCAATGACGTCACTTGTTGTGACGCAGCACGTCTCCTGCTATTGGAAACGTGCGTACCAAGTCTTCCAGACAAAGTCCGCCGCTGCGACGGGGCTCTTCCCGAAGGAGGAGGACCCTGGTTCCTGAGGCGTTCGGCTGCTGCTGCAACCAAATGCTCCACATCGGCCCTCCACTGCTCCAGTGCATCCCAGGATGCATCCGGAGGTGGTGGGCGTTGGAGAAGAGCACGCGCTGCATGGAGCGCGTGTTCCGGGTTGTCATGATTTGCTGACATAGTAATTGACGCCGGCGCACCATCACATTGCCCAGCACGATTTGCTGGAGGAGACGGTGGTGGTGGGAGTGTGACTCCTGCTGGTGCTGAGGCTCCTGCTGGTGGCTGCCTATTGGAGGGATTGCCCCCAACAGCCTAAGCAGCAGGTTGGCCGTTGGATGATCCAGCAGCAGAGTTCACCATTCTCAAAATCTCAGGCGCCCCTACCTGGCGTGCCAACTGTCGATGGTTTGGAACTGGCAGATCTCCCTACACTGCTGAAGTGATAGGGGAGTTCGATGTTCGGTATGGGCGCGCAGAGATTCAAGAAGGTGAGTAGGAATTGACAAAGGAGACACAATAGTTTACGTGGTTTGGGCCGCCTGAGCGTAATACCCTAATCCACGGGTGTGTTGGTGTTGTATTAGCTTTTTGAGCTTGTGTTGAGCGTTAATGGCGTGTGTGTCTTTGGCGTATTTGTGTGTGTGTGTGTGTGTGTGTAGCCCAGAACGTGTCATCGGCCTGTCCTTTTATAGTACAAGGGCAGGCCGTTACAAGTTAGCATGGCCCGGCATGTGGCCCCGTCGGTTACTAATATTGACACTTATTTAACACATTTAATTACTCTTAATGACCCTGTAACGGGATTTGACAGCACCGTTACTGGTGTTAAGATTGTCTGTTTAAGTGTCATTAATATGGCATTAATGACACTTAATCGGGTTTTCAAGTCCTTGGTTCCCCTTTGAAGATCCGGAGCCGTTGCGAGGTCTTCCGGAGGTTAGGGGCTGAAGATACGACGGTTGGACACGTGGCAGCTCTGGAGCATACTCTGGGAAACAGGTAGCTCCGGGGCTACCCGACACGTGTCAGGTCCGGAGCTTCTCTCGGTCTGGGGTTAAGTCCGGAGGTGCCATTTCGGTACATGGTCCAGAGCTTCCCCCTTGTTGGCGGTAGCTCTGGTTTGGCAGTACACGTGGCGAACTAGGGATTAACCATGTTGGAGAAGCGGGTCCGGTTATGTCTGACATGTGGGCCTTCGAGGGTCTTCACACCAAGTAGATGATTTTCCTTTGAGATCTTTATAACCTCAAGGGGTGTACGGT
This sequence comes from Tuctoria greenei, assembly GCA_036927565.1. Classification (NCBI taxonomy): domain Eukaryota; kingdom Viridiplantae; phylum Streptophyta; class Magnoliopsida; order Poales; family Poaceae; genus Tuctoria; species Tuctoria greenei. Next base: position 42,481,605 of record JAYESD010000004.1, on the reverse strand, counting down.
TTCTAGGTTACCGACATATCTGTATGCTTTCTGTCCTTTTTCTTGACAATAATAGTTGCACGAGAAATTGCATCACACATTTCATTAGAGGTAGAACATACCTCATCGTCATCAATGTTGTGTTCTGCATCCTACTGACTTGGTCTTGATCTTGTTTTGTCCGCCATGAAGCATAAGTTGGCCAGATCGTCATCATCTTCATCACTTCCAATGTCTACATCACTTGAACTAAGCTCTTGAAGTGCGCTGATGAAGCTGTTTATCATCTTGCGTCCTATAGATCCCTTCTTTTTCTTGGTGGAGTTTCCAAAGGTGGTCTTGACCCTGTTGTGCTTTTCTTCACGGGTAGTAAGACCTGAAAGGTTAGGGCATTCTGTACGAAAGTGTCTTGTCTTACCACATTCAAAGCAGGGCCGTGGTCCGAAGCTTCCTCTCCTTCTAGTTCTCACATTTCACAATGCTTTTGAGAATCTAGTAGAGATGAGTGCTAATTAATCCTCTCGAAACTCCTTAATCTGTTCAAGGGTTAGAGAGGACAACAAAGCAAGTGTACCACAAGATGAAGATTGACTGGAGCTAGGCATGTCACGTTGAGAAACAAAAGCAATAGACTTATTTGGATTCTTACATGATAAAATGTAATTTTCATGAGTTTTTAGTTTAGAGTTAAGCACATCTAAAGTTAGATTACCATGAAAGTTGATTCATGAATGGATGTTACTTTCATCTCCCATATTGTCATGTCTAATGCACTAAGGAGTTGCCTAGCGTTCCCAGCATCAAAAAAGTTTACGTTGACACTACGTAGATTACTGAGAATTTTATTAAAGCGGGCGAAAAGTTGATTGATGGACTCACCGGGCTGCATCTAAAAATGCATGTATTCCTTTTTGAACATATCTTGTTTTACCTCCTTGATTGTGTTGGAGGCTTCGTGATAATCACAAACAGCTCTCCAAACATCGTATGCTGATCGGAGGTGCGCGACACGATCAAAATTGCTTTGAGTGAGTCTCTGAATGATCAAGTTGCGGGCTTTGTTGTTGTTGTCAACGTCCCATAGGTTTGTAGCTGTAAATTGATCGTTTGGTGGCACTTCATAAGGTTTGTATACCTTTTCCCATATGGCGAAGCCTTGCACCTGGATGAAGGCTTCCATACGTGCTTTCCAAACCTGAAAATCAATACCACTAAACACACAAGATTTGGCAGAGTATTTCTCCATGATGACTAGTCAAAACACGTGCAAATCACAAAAATTGGAGCACCGTGGCTCTGATACCAATTGTAGGATTGAAGAACACATGTAAAGCTACCAGAAGGGGGGTGAATGGTACATTAAAACTTTTCAGCAGAAGCAACGAAAACACCTCTCGGCAGAAAACCGATCTGTTAAAGAAACCGTGTATGCAACTAATATAAACATGTTCAACTGTGACAAAACTAGTATATATTGTAGAGAATCAAGTCATGAAGATTTCACGACAAGGATTACAAAAACCCGTCGAGAGAAACTCATGTTACGATCGAAAGATCGAACAAAGGTCGATCTGTCCTACCCGAAAAAAAACAGTTCTGGAACACTACAAAGAAACTCGTGTATATAAGAAACCACAAATCCAATGACCATTAGATTTTCACAGATGATAGAAAATCGAGTTGTGAAGACAACCCAAAAAGAATCACATCATTCGGATCTGTAAAACTCGAGTTATGATAAAACCACCAAAGAAAGGTAGTGCTGTGCAGAAACTCGACGAGGAAGACTTGAAGAAAACATGTCGGACGAACAAGGCATAAAACATCCTTTCAACTACAAATTTTATTCAGTAGAACACAAGAGCAACAGCCCAAAAGTCGTCTACCATGACCTCTGGCCTCCCTTGCTTATATAACCAGCCCAAAAGACAACTCAACTCAAACTAGGATTCTAATCCCACTCGATTCACGAATGAAACTTTCCATAACAGCTCAAGACTCTTCTATCCGCAGATAGAAGCAATATTAAGACTTTCAAACACCTTAGGAATGTATCCCACATTCCTGAAATAACTCAAATTCATGACCCACACAAAATCCTATCATAACCAACTCAAAACATTCCATATATGAGTCAAACACGACTCAGCCGTAGCATTAGTCCATAACCTAGTCGGTTGGAACTTTCCGATGAATTCTTTACGTCCACTTCTATTCATCATTCCTCGAAACCATGTAGCCACATCCATGCACTCCTTACAAACATGCAAACATCTTCCAATGACATCCACGATACCTTCATATGCATTGTTCTTGATTCAAACATGATGCGCAACCTCCCGATCGACTCAACCACAATTCCTCCCAAACATGGTTGTTGAACCCCATCTTCTCCCTAAGACTAGTTCAATGAATCCCATCACCAGCCAAGTCTTGAACTCAGGCAACACCTTCACATGAATAAACAACCAATACTTCCGAGCACAAGTCCTCAACTTGACTCTCGTTAGTTCTGATAATCACAACACCTTACGTGAGCACCTCACGTAAGCATGTTGCAAACCATAGCAAAAAAGATATCAGCCATAACCACCAAAACACACCAAAAACATAGTAAAAGAATACTAAGCAAACTTTCCACAATCCCAAAAAAGCTAGTTCGAAATATTGCAATTTAAAAACAGGACCACTGCGATCTAGCGCTGAACCTTGCCAAGGCTAACCTGATCTTGAACTGGAGCTTACCAAAGCTAGCAGGACCTAGCGCTGGAACTTATCAAAGCTAGTCGGACCTAGTGCCGGAGCCTACCAAAGGTAGTAGGACCTAGTGCCGGAGCTAACCAAAGCTAGCCGGACCTAGACAAAGAAGCCGTACCTAGCCAAAGCAAGTCGGACCTTACGTTGGACCTTGCCGAAACTATCCAAAACAAGCCGGAACTATCGTCGGACCTTGTTGCAGCTCGGACCTTGATGATAAAGGTGTTTTAGTGGTATTCAAAACTTTTATCGTCAAAGCCAATGTATTCAACACACATAGGTCCCACAATCCTCAAGGAATGGTCGAGGCCCTTGCAACCGGTCTTGATCCCCAGGTCTTGGATCCTGTTGGGGGCCCCGACATCCAAGTTGCCTCCGAGTCCCAGCCCCGGGAGGGTGCCCGGGTCTCCTAAGGGGGCCCCAAAGATCAAGACACCACTGGGTCCCAGCCCCCAGAGGACGCTCCGAACTCAAGGAGCATGGAGCCCCTAGGTCCAGAGCTGATGGAAGAATACGCATCGGGTCCCCCGGGTAGAGTCCGGACCATCTAGCGCCCGGTCTACTTAAGCAAAGTCCTGCATGATGAAAAAACAGGATATCTTGAAGTACATAAGTTGTTATATGCAGTGCCAATTGCGTACAGGAAGCTCTGCTACTACTTTCAGGCACACAGGGTTTCAGTGGTGACATCACTAAGTGGGCAGTGGAGTTTGCAGAGTATGAACTCGACTTTTTACCGCGACATGCGGCCAAGGGTCAAGCACTGGCGAACTTTGTTGCTAAGTGGACGCCATCACCTAGCAATCCAGAGGGTCTCGAAATCGGTGAGTCGGATCCTGAGGCCCCGATCCTCACCGAACCCCATTGGACACTCTTCTTCGATGGCTCCTCGTGGAAGTAGGGAGCCAAAGCCGGCGTGCTGCTCCTATCGCCAACGGAGGCAGTTTAAATACATGGTGCGCCTTGAATTCAAGGCGACCAACAACATGGCGGAGTACGAAGCTCTCATCTTTGGGCTAACACTTGCACAATGTCTTGGAGTCCAGCAGATGCTGGTCAAATGAGACTCCAAGCTGATCATCAAGCAGGTTCGAGGTAAATGCTGCTACAACGACCCACAACTCACGGCGTACCTGCTGCACGTCAAAAAGCTGGAGAATGGCTTCGAGGCCTTGGACCTCTTCCATGTACCGTGCATCGACAACTCAATTTCCGATGCCATGTCAACGACGGCATCAACTAAGGCCCCGATCCCAGAGGGTGTCTTCGAAAGGAAGTTGACACAACCAACCGCTAAGCCTGCCGAGCCTAGTGAAGGAGGCCAGCCCAGCACTTCGAAGCTGGCGGTCTTGGCAGCCCTCCAACCATGGTGCATGCCATGGATTGTATGCGTCACCGGAGACTTCGTGCAACCTGGCGCCCAAGATCCACAAGCTCAGGAGGGTCCCGATCAATGGATCACGGATATCCAGGAGTACCTGAAGGACAACATCATTCCCGAAGAACATGTATCCGCTAAATGGATTGTCAGGGTGGCTAAATGCTACACGTGAGAAGACGGAGACCTCTGCCAACGTGGCGCCAACGACATTCTATTGCAGTGCATAACCCAGGAGGAGGCTTGCGACTTGCTGGCAGGGATCCATGGAGGAGAGTGTGCGAACCATGCGGCTTCCTGCACGCTGGTCTGTAAGGCCTTCTGGCATGACGTCTACTGGCCAAAAGCACTCCTGGATGCCATCAATCTGGTGACAAGGTGCAAGACGTGCCAGTTCCACACCAACCATATTCACACATAGGCGCAGACACTGCAGATGATCTCGCCCTCCTGGCCGTTCACGATCTGGGGGCTGGATATCCTAGGGCCCTTCCCCCGGGTCGTTGGAGGGTATCGGTTCCTCTACGTCACCGTGGACAAGTTCACCAAGTTGTCACCATCAACATCGAGTCCGCAACCATGTTCATCAAGTTGATCGTTAGTAGGTTCGGGGTCCCAAATAGGATCATCACCGCCAACGGGACCCAGCTCACCTGCTAGTGTTCCAAGACTACTATGAAGACCTTGCCGTTTAAGTTTGTTATGCGTATGTGGCTCATCCAAAGAGCAACGGTCGAGTCAAGAGGGCCAATGCTGAGATCCTCAAGGGCCTCAAGACACGCACATATGAAAGCTTGGATAAGCATGGTGACAAGTGGGTTGACAAACTTCTGTGTGCATTGTGGGCAAGCCGAACATAACCCAGCCGGGCCACGGAGGAAACGTCCTTCTTCCTGGTGTATGGGGCCGAGACCGTCCTCCCTCAGAGAACGCCGTGGGCTGACTCCAGGTCTGGACATTCAACAAAGCTGTGCAGGACCAGCTCTGGTGTGAAGATGTTGACCTCGTCGACGAAGCAAGATGGCATGCTGCCATCACAAAACACATGTTATTAGCAGGTGCTCAAGCGGTACCAGGAATGGTTCGTGTGGAGTAGAGAGCTGCAGGTGGGCAACCTAGTGTTGCAGCGCACACTTACTCGTGAAGGGTCGAACAAACTCCCCCCCCCAGCTGGGAGGGCCCCTTCTGGGTGACACAAGTATCCCGCCCCGGGTGCGTCCGCCTAGCCACGGAGAAAGGAGAGCCCCTCTCCAACCCTTGAAACATAGAGCACCTCTGTTAGTTTTATGTCTATCACTGTGTTAGGACAGTGTAAAGGAGTTATGGAGTACAGGAGCAGCCCTCAGAACAACCAAGCTTGGGGGGCCGGGGGGGTCTAGACTGTGCAGTCCGCTTAGCCTAGTCTTGTACCCTAAGTCTGTACACTCTACCTCCCTTGTCACCTGGAGTGGGTCGTTGCCTTCCTGTAAAGCCTGCCTCCTCCTGTAAATACTAAGTTAAAAGAATAACTATCTTTCTCTGTGTTTTCCTCTTATGTTCATTCAATTACTCATTTATTCTATGATCATCAAACTATTCTCATTATCGCATATCATCTTCGTATGCTCGGTCATTTTTCTCTGTCTCACCACTAGTGGAGTTACGCAACCCTGCTGCAGGCGGACTCATTTGTGGTACCTGCAATGTGTTCTAGGGCCTCGCGGCTACACCTTTACTTGGGCTCCTGTGGTGCCAGATGGTCTCCTAGGAAAGGCCTACGCCGAGCCAGAGGTCCAGGGTGTGTAGTATGCCTAGCCTAATATTGTACCCTAGGCATGCACACTGTGCCTCCCAGCGCTATGGCTGAGCACTGGGGGGTCCGAAGGCTCACACCCTGGGTAAGGCACGAGCCAGACCCCAGACACTAATGCTTCGAATTACCCAAGCCTCGCGTAAAAGTCCAAGACCGTAAGACGTAACAAAACTAAAGAGCAGGAAGAGGTAAATGATGAACAAAATTATTCCTCCTCTGTCATGTGTGCATGACATACAAGGCAGGTTGGTTCAAGCACAATCAGTAGCAGCATTGGCTGGGTTCATGCCTCCCAAGGGGCCCGCCGTCGATGTTTTCAGTGTGTTAATGGTGGGTGACGCCGGAGCAGCCAGCTCCGGCACCTCCCAAGTGGCCCGTCATTGATGTTTTCTACGCATTGATGGTGGGTGACACCGGAGCATCCAGCTCCGGCAACTCCCAAGGGGCCTGCCATCAACATTTCCTACACATTGATGGTGGGCGACACCAGAGCATACAGCTCCGGCACCTCCCAAGGGGCCCACCGATGTTGTTCTACATAATATCAATAAGAGACGATTTGTGAGTAAGCTCTCTCATTCTACATTTGTTGCTAACAAAGTTTCTCTACTCTCCTATCAGCCAGGGGCCTGCCGTCGACTTTCCTTGCGTTGATGATGTACGACGACGGAGCATCCAGCTCTGGCACCTCCTGAGGGTCTGCCGTCAATGTTTCTAACGTGTTGATGGTGGGTGACGCTGAAACATCCAGCTCCGACACCTCCCAAGGGGCCCACCACTAACGTTTCTATGAGTTGATGGTGGGCGGCACCAGAGCAGCCAGGTCTGACACGTCCCAGGTGGCCTGCTGTCAACGTTTCTAACACGTTGATGGTGGGCGACGCCGGAGCATCCAGTCGTCTCTACGCATTGATGGTGGGCGGCGCTTGAGCAGCCAGCTCCAGCACCTCCCAAGGGGCCCATCGTCGACGTTTCTATGCATTGATGGTGGGCGGCACCGGAGCAACCATCTCCGGCACATCCCAGGGGGCCCATCGTAGATCTTTCTTAATGTTGAGGGCGGGCGTCGCCTGGCTCTCCAGCTGCCTTGTCAACATTGCCTGCGAAGACTTTTTTGATGGCGACCATGCGTTTGAAATCAAGCTCGGCACCCCCCAGGGGGCCTGTCAGCGTTAACCTCTAAATTCTGGCACTCCCGAGGGCCCACCGGCGTCAACTACTCAAGCTCCTATGCTCCGCTTGGGGCCCATCGATGACATCTTGTGATCATGTGGTAGTTGTGCCGAACCAGTCGGCCACACCTACTAGGGGTCCTCTAAGGGGTCCCATAGGCAAGACGTCAAACAGCGCAAAGCGACTATGTCAAGTGTGCGACCGTTGGTTCCTAAAAAGCTAACAGAGTCAACAAGGTTTTTTCGGATCCTTACGCTGCTAAGGACCCGGATGGACAAGTTGAGAAACACAAGACAAGCAAATTCATTAAATATTTTCTACAAAGGGGCAAGCCCCGGATAAAAAGGCGCTCTGCCCAGTTGCCACGAGCCTTAATCCCGCTTGAATGCAAAAGCCACATGCTTAGTGAGGTCCTGGACTTTGGCCCTCGCCTCCTTTTCCCGCAGCTCGTAAGGGCCCTTGTCTACCGGATCCATAGGGACTTGTGGATACAAGCTCTGGTAGCAGAGTAGTACGTGGGTGGCCACCTTCTCTGCTAATTCCCACCCTTCAGCCTCCAGCTACTCGGCGAGGACGATGTTCACCACCCTCATCCTCGAGTAGACGAAGTCTTGGGCTGAGAGCAGCTGGCTCACCTAATGTGATGGCTCCCCGCGTGGCACAGGATCAAGTCAAAAAGGGTACAACACTGCCTCAACACAGCCCAAGAAATCCTGAACCCCCTACACCTCGGCTGCGCAGCATGCTGGAGGTCTTGTACCTCCCTCCGCATCACCTCTAGGGCGTGCAGGTAGCAATAGGAGAACTCCGACTCCTGAGCGTTCAATGCCTTGTCCCGATTGGTGAGCTCCCGTGCGCGACACTCCACCTCGCTCTCTTGGAATTTGATGGAGAGGTACAGGTTTAACACGGCTTGGCGCCCCTCCTCCAATGCATCATACTCAAGCTGGAGGTTCTGGGAGGCCTCCTCCTCCTTCTCAGCCAATGCCCGCTCTCGATCGGCAACAACAATCTTGCAGTGGACCAGGTTTAGCTTTGTGTCCTTGCACAACTTAAGGAAGGCATCGACATCGGCACGAGCCTTCCGGGCCTTCTCCTGCAACTCTTGCGTCCTAGCATCGACCAGCATTATCAACCGCCGCTCATCCCCAAGTTGTTCACACTCCCAATTGAGCGCTTCCAACGTTTGGTGCAAAATGGAATGGGCCGCAACAATGGCCTCGGACAGGGGGGTCAACGCGACTGTCGTCCCAAACAGTTTCCTTTCAATCTCTTCGTCCGACTCGGTAGCTGTAAGACCTATGTGTGCTGAATACATTGGCTTGTGGTGAATACACTTGGCTTTGATGATAAAAGTTTTGAATATCACCAAAACACCTTTTTATCAAGGTCCGACTCTAGCTCCGAGCTACAGCAAAGTCCGACTAGCTTTGGTCAGCTCCGGTGAGCTTTATCTTTAGCTCTGGCATGTCTTTGTTAGCTCCGGCATGTCTTTGATAGCTCTGGCATATATTTGATAGCTCCGACATGTTTTTGCTAAGCTCCGAAGTTGATTTTTCTAGCTCCGGCTTTTGGGATTACTAGTTCTGACTAGTTCTGGCTAGCTCCAGCGCTAGGTTCTGCTAGTTTTGTAAGCTCTGGCGGGAGCTTTGTTATACTAGTTTTGGTATGCTCCGGCGCTAGGTTCTACTAGCTTTTGCTAGCTCCAGCTCAAGGTCATGGTTGCTCTGGCAAGGTCTGGAACTTGACCGTAGTGCTTCTCCTTTTTATTTGCAATGTTTCGTACTTGCTTTACATTGTTGGAAAGATTGCTTAGTATTCATTTGCTAAGTTTTTGGTGCGTTTTGGTTGATATGGATGATTTCGTTTTGATATGCTTTGCAAGATGCTTATGTGAGGTGCTCACGTAAGGTGTTGTGTTCGGAACTAACTTGAGTCAAGTCGAGGACTTGGGCTCGTATGGATTGGTTGTTTATTCATGTGCAGGTGTTGCTTGAGTTCAAGACATGGCTGGTGACGGGATCCATTGGACTAGTCTCAGGGAGGAGATGAGGTTCCAACAACCAAATTCAGGAGGAATTTTGGTTGAGCTGATCAGGAGGTTGCGCAGCATGATTGAATCAAGAACAATGCATATGAAGGTATCGTGGACGTCATTGGAAGATGTTTGCACGTGTGCAAGGAGTGCATGGACGTGGCTACATGGTTCCGAGGCGTGATGAAGAGATGTGGACGTAAAGAATTGGTCGGATAGGTCCAACCGACTAGGTTATGGACTCAGGCTACGGCTGAGTCGGGTTTGACTCAAATATGGAAAGATTTGAGTTGGTTATGATAGGATTTCGTGTGGGTCACGAATTTGAGTTGTTTAGGAATTTGGGATACGTTCCTAAGGTGTTTGGAAGTCTTAAGATTGCTTCTATCTGCGTATAGAAGAATCTTGAGCAGTTATGGAAAGTTACGATTCGTGATCTGAGTAGGATTGGAGTTCTAGTTGATATTGGGTTAGCCTAAGGGCTGGTTATATAAGCAAGGGAGGCCAGAGCTCGTGGTGCACGACTTTGAGGCTGTTCCTCTTGTGTCCTATTGAATAAAATTCGTAGTTTGAAGGAACTTTTGTGCCTTGTTCGTCAGACTTGTTCCAGAAAAGTTTTACTCGTCGAGTTTCTAGACAGCACTACCTTTCGTTGGTGGTTTTATCATAACTCGAGTTTTACAGATCCAATTGACGTGATTCTTTTTGGGTTGTCTTCACAACTTGATTGTCTATCACATGTCAAAATTTCACGGTCATTGGATTTGTGTTCTATGATCTACACGAGTTTCTTTGCAGCGTTCCAGAACTGTTTTTTTCTTGGGTAGGGCAGATTGACCATTGTTTGATCTTTCGATCATAACTTGAGTTTTTCTCGACGGATTTGTGAGATTCTTTTTGTGTTGTCTTTGTGACTTGATTCTCTCTGATATTATCACTTTTGTTACGGTGAAACACGTTTAGATTAGTCTTACACACGATTCCTTTAACAGATCGTTTTTCTGCCGAAAGGGTTGGGGTTTAATTGTTTCCGCTGCGTAAGATTTTTAAATCTACCATTCACCCCCCTCTGGTAGCTTTTCACGTGCTCTTCGATCCTACAATTGGTATCAGAGCCACATTGCTCTAATCTTTGTGATTTGCACGTGTTTTTGACTAATCATCATGGAGAAGTACTCCGCCAAACCTTGTGTGTTTGCTGGTATTGATTTTCAGGTTTGGAAGGCACGCATGGAGCCTTTCATCCAGGCACAAGGCTTTGCAATATGGGAGAAGGTATACAAGCCTTACGAAGTGCCATCAAACGATCAAGTTACAGCTACAAATCTGAGAGATGTCGACAACAACAACAAGGCTTGGAACTTGATCATACAAGGATTAACACAAAGCGACTTTGACCGTGTTGCACACCTCCGATCTGCGTGCGATGTGTGGAAAGCACTTTGTGACTACCACGAAGGATCCAACACGATCAAAGAGGTATGGCAAGACATGTTCAAGAAAGAATACATGCGCTTCAAGATGCAACCCGGTGAGTCTATTGATGACCTTTTTGCTCGCTTTAATAAGATTCTCAGCAACTTGCGTAGTGTCAATGTTAATTTTTCAGATACTGAAAATGCTAGGCAATTGCTAAGTGCATTAGACATGTCAATTTGGGAGATGAAAGTCACATCTATTCGTGAATCTACTGTCGTGGGTTCACTTACTTTAGATGTGCTATATTCCAAGTTAAAAACTCATGAAATTGACATAATCTCACAATGAGTCTATTGCATTTGTTTCACAATGTGATATGTCTAGCTCAGGCCAATCATCATCTTGCAATACTCTTGCTTTGTTGTCCTCACTAACCGTGGAGCAGATCGAAGAAATTCCAGAAGAGGAGTTGGCACTCATCTCTACTAGATTCTCAAAAGCATTGCAAAATGTGAGAACTATAAGGTGAGGAAGCTCTGGAACTCAACGCTATTTTTAATGTGGTAAAACAGGACACTTTCGTACAGAATGCCCTAACCTTTCAGGTCCGACCACCCGGGAAGAAAAACAAAGCAAGGTTCGGACCTCCTCTGGAAATTCCAACAAGAAGAAGAAAGGTACCATAGGACGCAAGATGATCAACAATTTCATCACCGCGCTTCAAGAGTTCAGTTCAAGCGACGTGGACATTGGAAGTGATGAAGATGAAGATGATTTGGCAAACTTGTGTTTCATGGCGGGCAAGTAAAGATTAAGTATGGAGGAGGCAGAACACAACAGCGACAATGAAGAGGTATGTCCTACTTGCGAAGAAATGTGTGATGCTATTTCTCGTGCCCCTATTATTGTTAAGAAAAAGGACAAAAAGCTTAGGGATAGTGCTGCTAAAATTGAATCACTAGAATTTGAAATCAACCGTTTAAAAACTTTGATTCCTAGTGATGATGCATGTTCCTCATGTGATTTAATATATGAACAATTGTCCTCATTAAGAAGTGCGCACACCTCCACACTTGATAAACTTGAGTTAGAAATTGAAAAGAACAAAGAGCTTGCTGCACTTAATGATAAAAACTTAAAGGTGCTAGCTGTTCTACAATTGATTTGCATTGTTCTGCTTGTGATGATCTTGATAAGAAAATACAGGATGCTATGAATGAAATTTCTATATTGAACAATGCTTTACGTTCTCATGAAGTTAAATTTTGTTCAAATTGCAAACTAAAAGGAAAAACTTCATGTGAAAATTGCCTTGATCTGTCCAATAAACTTGATGACATGCATAGGACATTAGATCGGTTTTGTAATGGGAATAAGAACCTAAACTTACTGTTGAATTCTTCCAAGTCTTGCAATGATAAAACTGGTTTAGGTTTTATTCTCATGCTCATGCTAAGGCACATCCACCTAAAATTGTAAAGTAATTAGGAAGTGGTTTGATTCAAACAGTTTCTAAACAAAAAGGAGTGGTTTTCAAATCTGCAGGAGTGTTGCCTCATTCGGTTTCAAATAAAAATATTGCTTGCTCATCTAGACATGAACACAAAGTTAAATTTCATTGTACCTTCTGTGGTAGAGATGGTCATGTCATAGATTTTTGTTATAGACTAGCTAAACAACAGAAAAGGGAAAGAATGGTTGCTAGATCTCATAACTTTCTTGCAAATTTTGCTGCACACATTGAACCGAATATACAACCTGCTGTTTTGAGTCAAAAACATTCAAAGTTTACCTCCGGACCTTCTGTTTTTGCCTTCGGAGCTACTGATTTTTGTGCTACACAAGTAACACCTTATAGGTCAGTAGTCAAGAATAAAAAATCTCAAACTTTGACTCATAAACCTACTGTTTTGTCTCAGCTTTCACGTGTTTTTCCTGCTGCACGTCGCGTGACTCAGTACTGGATTCCTAAATGTTTTTTGACTAACCCCAGTATTGAGTTATCCACGTATTGTGCTTTTATGTAGGTTACACATTTGAGGAAGGAGAACATTTGGATTGTGGATTCAGGTTGCTCACGCCATATGACCGGTAACAAAGATTGGTTATCCTCCCTCTCTTTTGTGTCACGTGTAGAGAATGTTACTTTTGCCGATAATTCTTCAACTCCTATAATTGCTAAGGGGTTGGTTAGAGTAAATGATCACTACACTTTGAAGGATGTGGCACTTGTCAAAAATTTGAAATACAACTTGCTTTCTATTTCACAATTGCTAGATGAAAATCTAGAAATTATTTTCAATAAAAAGTGCTGCAAAGTTGTAGGTTCAAATAGTGAGCTTATTTTTAACATGTCTCGGTTTGGAAGAGTTTTTAAAGCTGATTTTGATATGTTTTCCTCTAAGCATAGGTGTCTAGTTGCTAATGATTCAAAGGACTTATATTTTTTGCATCGTAGACTTGGTCACGTAGGCTTTGATCACCTAACGCGTGTTAGTGCTCTTGATCGCATACGTGGGCTGCCTAAGCTTAAAGGGGACAAAGAAATTGTGTGCCCTTCTTGTAGACATGCTAAAATGGTTGCAGGTTCACATACTCCTCTCACAATGATCATGACAACTGAACTATGTCAACTTTTGCATCTTGACACCGTAGGACCTTCACGTGTTCAATCCTTCGGAGGTAAATGGTATGTTCTTGTTATTGTTGATGATTATTCTAGATACTCTTGGGTTTACTTTATGGCGTCTAAGAATGAAGTTTTTAGTCACATTAGAACTTTATTCCTTAGATTATCAATTGATCACTCAGGATCATTAAAAGCAATTAGAAGTGATAACGGAACTGAATTTAAAAATCAATCTTTTGATCACTTTTGTGCTGAAAATAGAATAGATCATCAACTTTCTTCACCATATGTACCTCAACAAAACGGTGTTGTAGAAAGAAAGAACAGAACCTTAGTTGAGATGGCTAGGACTATGCTTGATGAATATCAAACTCCTAGGAAATTCTGGGCTGATGCGTTAGCAACCGCTTGTTATGTCTCAAATCGTGTTTTCTTGCGTGCTAAGCTAGGTAAAACACTATATGAGCTTCGGTTTGGACATAGGCCTAGTGTTACACACTTTCAGGTCCTTGGTTGCAAATGCTTTGTTAAGAAACATGGTAATCTTGATAAATTTGAACCTAGATCCATTGATGGCATGTTTCTTGGTTATCCATCTCATACTAGAGGCTACCGTGTGCTTTTACATTACACTAACAAAATTGTGGAGACTTGTGAAGTGTCTTTTGATGAAGCTAGCCCAGGTACTAGCTCCGGTGTTGTAGGACCAGATCCGTATCCTCAGGGGGGTGGGTATTTTCGAAGATGAAGAAGAGCCGATGATACTGCCTGGTAGTTCCGAAGTTGACACGTGTCCAGCTCCGGACATTGAACAAGCTCCGACTATCACCTATGCTGGTCCTGATCATCCACAATTCACAAGCTCATCAATCTACGATGAACCTAATAAAGAAGAAGCTTGTGAGACATTTGTTCCCCTACGTTTTTACAAAGATCATCCCCCACAACAGATGATTGGAAGCTTGCACGAACGAGTCACATGGTCCATGTTTTGCGATCCAAACTCTCATGCTCATTCTGCTTTTGTTGCTTCTTTTGAACCCAAAGATATATCACACGCACTCACTATTGAATCTTGGATTATTGCCATGCAAGAAGAGTTAGAAAATTTTGAAAGAAATAATGTTTGGAAACTTGTACCTCCATCTCAAGGGCACACTTTAATTGGAACTAAATGGGTATTTAAAAATAAACAAAGTGAGGATGGGGTTGTGGTTAGGAATAAGGCTAGGTTGGTTGCTCAAGGTTTCACTCAAGTTGAAGGTCTAGATTTTGATGAAACTTTTGCTCCTGTCGCTAGATTAGAAGCCATAAGAATTTTGTTAGCTTTTGCAGCATCTAAAGGTTTTAAGCTATATCAAATGGATGTTAAAAGTGCTTTTCTTAATGGCTACATAGATGAGGAGGTTTATGTCAAACAACCACCGGGTTTTGAAAATCCAGATTTTCCTAATCATGTTTACAGACTGTCCAAAGCCTTATACGGTCTCAAACAAGCCCCTAGAGCATGGTATGATAGGTTAAAAACATTCTTACTTGAAAAGGGGTTTACCATGGGCAAGGTTGATAAAACTCTTTTTGTGCTTAAGCATGGCAATGACTCATTATTCATTCAAGTGTATGTGGATGATATTATCTTTGGTGGTGCTTCTCATGATCTTGTGTCCAAGTTTTCAGCAATGATGAGTTCCAAATTTGAAATGAGTATGATGGGTGAACTCACTTACTTTTTGGGGCTGCAAATCAAGCAAACCAAGGAGGGTACCTTTGTGCATCAAACGAAGTATACCAAAGACCTCCTAAGGCGCTTCAACATGGACAAAAGCAAGCCTCTTCGGACACCAATGGGAACAGCAAAAACACTTGAACTTGATGGAGATTGTGAATCTGTGAATTAAAAAGAATATAGAAGCATGATCGGACCACTTTTGTTCCTCACGGCATCAAGACCGGACATACAATTCAGTGTATGTCTTTGTGCACGGTTTCAAGCTTCCCCACGTGTTTCACATCGTCAAGCCGTCAAAAGGATTCTCAGGTACTTACATGGAACCCAAGAATTTGGCATTTTTCTTCCTTCTTCCTCAACCGTTACTTTGAAAGCTTTTTTGGATGCTGATTTTGGGGGTTGTGTGACGCCCGGTTCCGAAAATGAACCAAGCTAACGCATATGTGTGCCCAGGATGTTCACCACACATACACGAGTGAAATCACAAAAGGATATACAGAAAAATTACCACAGCTCAAATTATTAAATAAGTATTCTTATTACACAATTCATTAAATCCTCGAATACAAGCTCTAATGAATATTAATGACAAGTTCAACTAATGCAGCGGAAATAAACTAATTAAACAACTAAGCAAACTAAGCAACTATGCAGCATAAGCGACAGGGTATGTATATGCGCAGCTCCAATCAACACCACAGGCAAAGCTGACGGTAGACACGGCCTAGAACTCCGCATTATCGCCATTAAAATCCCAATCCTGACCTGCAACTGTTGGGGTGGGGAATTGCAAGAGTGAGTACATGTCGTACTCAGCAAGTGTGGAAAGTATGACATGTGGCTGATTCAAATGACGACAATAATAATGGTAAAGTGCTGAAAAGTACGGTAAAACATTTGAAAAGCAATATATTATAAGTATGTGAAATAAACCCATCATAACCATAAATAATACCATAATACCAAACTGAATTCTTTACCATCATAAATAATTCCAGATTTCACCATCATCAATAACCATATTCAATACCAGAAATTAATCCATAACCATCCATAACCATGACCATTACCAAATTCCAATTTGCCTCTAATCATGGAAGTTGTCCAGGCGCTCATAACCGGGAGCACGGCTATCATGATAGTTTTAGTTAACACTCTGCAGAGTTTGTACCTCTTTACCCACGTGTTCGTGATTTCATCACCCTTCGGCGACTAAGAACCTCCCTTATGCCCATGACCCGTCGGTCACATTACACACTTCCGTTGGTGTGTGGCCAAGAGATCACAAAATAGCCTTTACAAAGGGATTACTAGCCTATTTAGACCCCACTGAGGTTTCACCGGTGGCGATGTCTCCCGCAGAGCACATCTTCAACCAAGGGCCCCCTCTTGAGCCATTCGGATCCCAGGGTAGCCCCACCAATCACCAACAAACCCAATCCGACTACCCCTTCCCCGAGCATCCACAATGGTCCAAACATCACTAGCAAAGCCCTAATTAATCAGCTACGCCGCACCCATAACTTGGCCTCGTGGTGGCACTGTAGTCCTGGCTTATTCTCGCATGAACCGGTCCTTAGATCTAAAGCAAGCAAACCACCATAACATCCAACCCATCCACGTACCAGGCTTGCTTAGATCATCCATTACCATACCATGTTTAACTAGTTCATGTTAACCATAATCTCATCCATGCATAAATAAATTGAGTGATACAGTTGTTCCCATCCCAGTTGATTAAGCGAAGCAAAAGGGTAAAAACCCTTCCCGACTCTCTACCATAATTTCCAGGTGACAAGGGTGGTTTAACAAGTCTAGTAAACTTCCTACCATAGGATTCCCATCAATTTGACACAAGCATGCAGTTTTGCAAACAAAACATTTATTTTAAAACAGGATCAATATGCTTCAAGGACACTTGCCTTGCTCTTGCTGTTGATTAGGGTCAAAGCCTTCGAACTCTTGAGGTTGTAGATCCTCCGTGGCACTCTCTAGCGCAAATCCGTCTAATCCACACAATAAACATACAAAACAAGAAACACAATCAAAGAGTGCACAAATATTACTCAACATGACATGACATGCATGATTGATGCAATGCAAGGTAGAACTTGTTACTAGATTGCTTTTAATGATCACTAACTAGTTCTAATAGATTTTAACCAGTTTATACAGGTTTGGAGTTGATTAGATCAAATTTTAGAATTAATTCAACACAATTTAACCAGAAAGATCGGACTAGTCCGCTTGGGATCGGACAAGTCCGCACTCTGCGAGATCAGCGGATTAGGGTTTTCTAGATCGACGTGAATTTGGAGATTAGGGGTTGAATTCTCGTAAGGAAAAGAGAATAGAAGGTATACCAGGTGTTTAGAACTCCAATGAACCAAGAAACTTGGAGGTAACACTTGGATCTTGATGATCTAGGGTTGGTGATGAACTTGGGGATGAATTGGTGGTGAAGGACGAAACTTGGTGGAGATCTTGATCCTCCTTCGTTTCCTCCTCTTCTTCTTCTCGTTTGGGATCTTCTCCTCCCTCCTTGATGGTGGCTCCCCACGAACTAGGGTTTGGGTGGGTGGAAAAAGTGGCAAATAGATGTCAAACCAAGGGGTGGGGTTGTTTATATAGAGGTGGAGGCTAGGGTTAGATGGATTTCGAGTTTCGGGATGAGTAGAGGCCGGTTTAGAGTCCCACATGGGCTCTAAAAGAGTTGGGCACGACGTCCCTAGGCCCACTTGACGTGAAACCCAAGAAACAAGTCGTAAAACAAAAGGTCAATCTCGGAGTCACGAAATATCGGACAAGTCCGAACAGGACCGGACTAGTCCGAAGTCGTCCAGAAAGAAAATCGGACAAGTCTGGCCAAAAATCGGACAAGTCCGATCTTAGTCAGAAAGGAAAACGGACAAGTCCGCTGGAACACCGGACTAGTCCGGAAAAGTCCAGGGACTTAGCAAATTTTCAAGGATTCATGGAATATCGGACTAGTCCGCACAAAATCGGACAAGTCCGAAAGTTTCCAGAGCCAAAATCGGACTAGTCCGCAGCAAAAACGGACAAGTCCGTTTTTAGTCAGAGAGAAATCGGACTAGTCCTCAGTAAAATCGGACTAGTCCGCACTTTCCTGCGTTTTAAGTGCGGTTTTGCTCCAAATCAATTTTAAATGCTCCGAATCAATTTTAAACTCGTTCCTCTTGTTGTGGGCTAATGTTAAACATGTATATGAGTGCATGTAGGGCATGATGCATGAAAATGAGGGTGTTACAAACCTACCCCCCTTAAAATGAATCTCGCCCTCGAGATTCGACGCGGAAGAGAAGAGATGTGGAAATTCCTTCTTGAGATCGTCTTCTAGCTCCCAAGTTGCTTCTTTTTCTGTATGGTGCTTCCATTGGACTTTACACCATCGAATCACCTTGTTCCTTGTGACTCTCTCCTTGGTTTCCAAGATCTTGACCGGTTGCTCGGCATACGTCAAATCTTCCTCTAGTTCCAATTCTTCCATTGGCACTTGATCTTCCGGTACCCTCAAGCACTTCTTGAGCTGGGAAACGTGAAACACATCATGTACGTCTGAAAGATGAGCTGGCATCTCCAACTTATATGCTACTTCTCCTCTTTTGTCCAAAATCTTGAATGGTCCAATATAACGAGGTGCGAGCTTACCCCTTATGTTAAACCTCTTATGACCTCTCATTGGTGACACCTTGAGGTAAACAAAATCTCCTATTTCAAAGGCTAATTTCCTTCTCCTATTATCCGCATAGCCTTTTTGCCTTGATTGGGCAGCCCTCAAGTTTCCACGAATTATTTGGACTTGCTTTTCGGCTTCTTGCAACACATCCGGACCAAATACTTGAGTTTCTCCTGCCTCATTCCAGAATAAAGGTGTCCTACACTTCCTCCCATAAAGCGCTTCATATGGCGACATTTTCAAGCTTGCTTGGTAACTATTGTTGTATGAAAATTCCGCGTATGGCAAGCTTTTGTCCCAACTTTTCCCATGCTTTAAAGCACAAGCTCTTAACATGTCCTCCAAAATCTGATTGGTCCTCTCGGTTTGTCCATCCGTTTGAGGATGATATGCTGAACTAAAATTCAACCTCGTTCCCAAAGCTTCATGCAATTTTTGCCAAAATCTGGAGGTAAATTGAGAACCTCTATCCGAGACTATCTTCTTAGGGACTCCATGTCGACACACAATATGCTCCATGTATATTTCGGCCAATCGTGCAGCTGTATACTTGGTCTTCACAGGGACAAAATGAGCTGACTTGGTTAAACGATCCACAATTACCCAAATTGAGTCATACCCGGACTGAGTACGGGGTAACCCAACTATGAAGTCCATACCAATTTCTTCCCACTTCCATTCCGGAATCTTCAACGGTTGCAATAATCCGGCTGGCCTTTGATGTTCCGCCTTGACTCGTTGGCACACATCGCATAATGCTACATATTCAGCTATGTCCTTTTTCATGCTATCCCACCAATAACAAGTCTTCAAATCCTTGTACATCTTCGTACAACCAGGGTGAATTGAGTATGGCGAGTCATGTGCCTCCTTTAATATTGTCTCCCGAATATGCTTTACATTAGGCAAAACGATTCTCTTTCCAAGCCATAAGGTACCATGTTCATCCTCGTCAAATCTGAATTCTCTCCCTTCTTCGATCCTTTCCTTGATTTCCTTGATATCCTCATCCGTGGTTTGTGCTTCTCGAATTTCTTGCTCTAAGGTTGGATTTAACTCCATCATCTCCATCTCATTTACAAACCCGAGGTTCAACCTTTCAAACTCCTTACATAACTCGAACGGTAACTCTCGAACGGTAAGTTGATGACTTACTCCTTTCCTACTCAAAGCATCGGCCACTACGTTGGCTTTTCCCGGATGATAGTTGATCCCCAAATCATAATCTTTGATGAGCTCTAACCATCTTCGTTGCCTCAAGTTCAGATCCGTTTGTGTGAAAATATACTTCAAACTCTTATGATCCGTATAAATTTCACACCTATGTCCAAGAATATAGTGTCTCCAAACCTTCAATGCATGTACCACGGCTGCAAGTTCTAAATCATGCGTGGGGTAATTCTGCTCATGTTTCTTCAATTGTCTTGACGCATAGGCGACCACTTGACCTTCTTGCATCAATACACATCCAAGCCCTTGTCTTGATGCATCGCAATAAATGTCAAAACTCTTGCTTACATCCGGCAATACCAAAACTGGGGCTGTTGTCAACCGCTTCTTCAACTCCTCAAAACTCTCTTGACAAGCATGAGTCCATTGGAATGCCTTTCCCTTCGTTAGCAACTCCGTCATAGGCTTGGCTATCTTAGAAAAATCCTTGATAAACCGACGGTAATATCCAGCCATCCCAAGAAAACTCCTTATTTCCTTGACGTTTTGCGGTGGTTCCCACTTCAACACGTCTCTCACTTTTCTGGGGTCAACCGATACTCCTCCTCCTGAGATTATATGACCCAAAAATGGCACCTCTTTCAACCAAAACTGGCACTTGTTGAACTTGGCATACAATCGATGCTCCCTCAATTTCTGCAGCGTAAGCCTCAAGTGTTCCTCATGTTCCTTCTCATCCTTCGAGTAGATCATAATATCATCAATAAACACCACAACGAACTTATCTAAGTACTCCATGAAGACCTTATTCATGAGGTACATAAAGTAGGCAGGTGCATTTGTCAATCCAAAAGACATCACGGTGTACTCATAAGATCCATACCGTGTCCTAAAAGCTGTCTTGGGTATGTCCGATGGTCTAATCTTCATTTGAAAGTATCCCGACCTCAAGTCAATCTTAGAGAAGACACAAGCACCCTTCATCTGATCAAACAAGTCTTCTATGCGTGGCAAGGTGTACTTGTTCTTGATTGTTACCTCGTTGAGAGCTCGGTAATCCACGCACATCCTTTGGGATCCGTCCTTCTTGTCCACAAATAGAACGGGCGCTCCCCAAGGTGAAGAGCTTGGGCGAATAAAACCCTTCTCTAATTGCTCTTGAATTTGTTTCTTGAGCTCCGCTAATTCCATAGGAGGCATCCTATACGGCCTCTTAGCTATAGGTGCAGTTCCAGGTATTAAATCAATAACAAACTCAATGTCTCGATCGGGTGGCATACCTGGCAACTCATCCGGAAAAACATCCAAAAATTCACACACCACCGGAATCTCCTCAATTGCGACACCGTCTATATGATTCAATTCCAATTGCTTCGGTGCGGTTTGAGATGCTTCAAATTCTACAGTTATCCCTTCCTCATTGGTCAACTTCACTGTCTTTGTGGCACATTCAATAACCCCATTGTGCTTCCTCAACCAGTCCATACCAAGTATAATATCCAACCCTTGAGAATCTAAAACAATGAGGTTGGCGGAGAAGTCTACCCCCCTTATTCTAAGGCTTACTTTTGGACATACTATATTTGTCCTCATCTCTCCTCCAGGAGACTTAACCAACAGAGTAAACTTCATATGAGAGATAGGCAAACTATACTTGGCAACATACTTCGATGCAATGAATGAATGCGATGCTCCAGAATCAAATAACATAGTCGCGGGGTTGGAGTTGGCGAGAAACATACCAATGACCACATCATCCGCTTGTTGAGCATCCTCCGTAGAGACATGGTTCACGTTGCCACGAGCAAAATTCTGCTGTCCACGGCTTCCTTGTGGCTGTCCTCCATTAGGTCTTGGGTTTTGCCTCGATGCATTGCTTCCTTGACCAAGGCCCGACTTAGGACATTGATGTGCAAAGTGTCCAGCTTCTCCACAAGTATAGCACTTCTTAACTCCACCAGAATTATTGGGACGAGCTTGGTTTTGAGCATTGGCTCCAGGAAAATCAGCACGAGGTGCATAAGGCGTCGGAGGCCTAGGTGCTTGCATGACAGGGCGCTGCTGCACAAACTGAGTTGGGCGCGGTGCATATCCAGGGCGCTGAGCAGGAATAGAGGAGCTGTAATTAGGCGCATTGGGTGGCGCAAAGCGAGGGCGCACATTACTTCCTTGTTGTTGTCCTTGATATGGCGCCTTCCTCTTGATTTCTTGCTCCATCTCACGGATCTTGTTCTCAACCACAATTGCCTTGTCCACAAGCTTCTGAAAATTGACATAATCACAGTTGAGCAATTGCACTTGGATCGTATTGTTCAATCCCCTCATGAACAGGTATTGCTTCCGGCTGTCCCGGCTAACATCCTCAGGCGCATATCTTGAGAGTTGAGTGAACTTATTGAGATATTCACTCACGCTTGATTTTCCTTGTCTCAAGTTCTCAAATTCTTGCCTCTTCAAGAGCATAACACCTTCCGGCACATAATGAGAACGGAAACTCTCCTTGAATTCCGCCCAGGTAATTCTCTCTTGGTTCTCATGAGCACTGCAATAAGAATCCCACCAATCTGCAGCTGCTCCAACGAGTTGATGAGAAGCAAATAGCACCTTCTCCCGGTCACTGCATTGGACAATGGCTAGCTTCTTCTCCACGGACTTGAGCCAATCATCAGCGTCCATAGGGTCAGCAGCTTGAGCAAAGGTTGGCGGCCTAGTCCTCATAAACTCTCCCAATCGGTTATGAGGAGGTGGGGGTGGCGGTGGAGGCATGTGGGGCTGATTGTTGATATTGCCAGCCTGCAGCTGTCCCATAGTCTGTATCATGGTCTGCATGAGCTGGTTTTGCATGGCCAATAGCTGCTCGATGTTGATAGCTCCCTGAGCCGGTCCTTGTCCATTGTCGTTTTGAGGCACTCCATTGTTCTCCTCTTCATCATTGCCATCCCTCTGGTTGCGAGTCCTCACCATCTGAAGAAAAGCAGTAGGTAAGAATTAGAAAATGCCCCAACTATATGCATCAAGGGATATGAAACTAAACAACTGGCTACACTAGCCTAGGTGGACATGGCAATGCTAAAGCATCCCAAAATCCTCTATTAAGCACACAAGCAAGCAATATATATAGCAAACAGCACTCCAAGCAAAAATACATCGATTCCTGAGTGCTCCTATGTGCTCTAAAGTGTCCATTCTATCTAGGCTGCATCCTACGGTCAACCTGTGGCTCTGATACCAATCTGTGACGCCCGATTCCGAAAATGAACCAAGCTAACGCATATGTGTGCCCAGGATGTTCACCACACATACACGAGTGAAATCACAAAAGGATATACAGAAAAATTACCACAGCTCAAATTATTAAATAAGTATTCTTATTACACAATTCATTAAATCCTCGAATACAAGCTCTAATGAATATTAATGACAAGTTCAACTAATGCAGCGGAAATAAACTAATTAAACAACTAAGCAAACTAAGCAACTATGCAGCATAAGCGACAGGGTATGTATATGCGCAGCTCCAATCAACACCACAGGCAAAGCTGACGGTAGACACGGCCTAGAACTCCGCATTATCGCCATTAAAATCCCAGTCCTGACCTGCAACTGTTGGGGTGGGGAATTGCAAGAGTGAGTACATGTCGTACTCAGCAAGTGTGGAAAGTATGACATGTGGCTGATTCAAATGACGACAATAATAATGGTAAAGTGCTGAAAAGTACGGTAAAACATTTGAAAAGCAATATATTATAAGTATGTGAAATAAACCCATCATAACCATAAATAATACCATAATACCAAACTGAATTCTTTACCATCATAAATAATTCCAGATTTCACCATCATCAATAACCATATTCAATACCAGAAATTAATCCATAACCATCCATAACCATGACCATTACCAAATTCCAATTTGCCTCTAATCATGGAAGTTGTCCAGGCGCTCATAACCGGGAGCACGGCTATCATGATAGTTTTAGTTAACACTCTGCAGAGTTTGTACCTCTTTACCCACGTGTTCGTGATTTCATCACCCTTCGGCGACTAAGAACCTCCCTTATGCCCATGACCCATCGGTCACATTACACACTTCCGTTGGTGTGTGGCCAAGAGATCACAAAATAGCCTTTACAAAGGGATTACTAGCCTATTTAGACCCCACTGAGGTTTCACCGGTGGCGATGTCTCCCGCAGAGCACATCTTCAACCAAGGGCCCCCTCTTGAGCCATTCGGATCCCAGGGTAGCCCCACCAATCACCAACAAACCCAATCCGACTACCCCTTCCCCGAGCATCCACAATGGTCCAAACATCACTAGCAAAGCCCTAATTAATCAGCTACGCCGCACCCATAACTTGGCCTCGTGGTGGCACTGTAGTCCTGGCTTATTCTCGCATGAACCGGTCCTTAGATCTAAAGCAAGCAAACCACCATAACATCCAACCCATCCACGTACCAGGCTTGCTTAGATCATCCATTACCATACCATGTTTAACTAGTTCATGTTAACCATAATCTCATCCATGCATAAATAAATTGAGTGATACAGTTGTTCCCATCCCAGTTGATTAAGCGAAGCAAAAGGGTAAAAACCCTTCCCGACTCTCTACCATAATTTCCAGGTGACAAGGGTGGTTTAACAAGTCTAGTAAACTTCCTACCATAGGATTCCCATCAATTTGACACAAGCATGCAGTTTTGCAAACAAAACATTTATTTTAAAACAGGATCAATATGCTTCAAGGACACTTGCCTTGCTCTTGCTGTTGATTAGGGTCAAAGCCTTCGAACTCTTGAGGTTGTAGATCCTCCGTGGCACTCTCTAGCGCAAATCCGTCTAATCCACACAATAAACATACAAAACAAGAAACACAATCAAAGAGTGCACAAATATTACTCAACATGACATGACATGCATGATTGATGCAATGCAAGGTAGAACTTGTTACTAGATTGCTTTTAATGATCACTAACTAGTTCTAATAGATTTTAACCAGTTTATACAGGTTTGGAGTTGATTAGATCAAATTTTAGAATTAATTCAACACAATTTAACCAGAAAGATCGGACTAGTCCGCTTGGGATCGGACAAGTCCGCACTCTGCGAGATCAGCGGATTAGGGTTTTCTAGATCGACGTGAATTTGGAGATTAGGGGTTGAATTCTCGTAAGGAAAAGAGAATAGAAGGTATACCAGGTGTTTAGAACTCCAATGAACCAAGAAACTTGGAGGTAACACTTGGATCTTGATGATCTAGGGTTGGTGATGAACTTGGGGATGAATTGGTGGTGAAGGACGAAACTTGGTGGAGATATTGATCCTCCTTCGTTTCCTCCTCTTCTTCTTCTCGTTTGGGATCTTCTCCTCCCTCCTTGATGGTGGCTCCCCACGAACTAGGGTTTGGGTGGGTGGAAAAAGTGGCAAATAGATGTCAAACCAAGGGGTGGGGTTGTTTATATAGAGGTGGAGGCTAGGGTTAGATGGATTTCGAGTTTCGGGATGAGTAGAGGCCGGTTTAGAGTCCCACATGGGCTCTAAAAGAGTTGGGCACGACGTCCCTAGGCCCACTTGACGTGAAACCCAAGAAACAAGTCGTAAAACAAAAGGTCAATCTCGGAGTCACGAAATATCGGACAAGTCCGAACAGGACCGGACTAGTCCGAAGTCGTCCAGAAAGAAAATCGGACAAGTCTGGCCAAAAATCGGACAAGTCCGATCTTAGTCAGAAAGGAAAACGGACAAGTCCGCTGGAACACCGGACTAGTCCGGAAAAGTCCAGGGACTTAGCAAATTTTCAAGGATTCATGGAATATCGGACTAGTCCGCACAAAATCGGACAAGTCCGAAAGTTTCCAGAGCCAAAATCGGACTAGTCCGCAGCAAAAACGGACAAGTCCGTTTTTAGTCAGAGAGAAATCGGACTAGTCCTCAGTAAAATCGTACTAGTCCGCACTTTCCTGCGTTTTAAGTGCGGTTTTGCTCCAAATCAATTTTAAATGCTCCGAATCAATTTTAAACTCGTTCCTCTTGTTGTGGGCTAATGTTAAACATGTATATGAGTGCATGTAGGGCATGATGCATGAAAATGAGGGTGTTACAGGTTGTAGGATTGATAGGAAAAGTACTTCTGGTGCTTGTCATTTTCTTGGTAAGTCTCTTTTTCCTTGGTCCTCTAGAAAACAAAATTCAGTTGCACAATCCATAGCCGAATCTGAATATGTAGCTGCTGCTAGTGCTTGCTCACAAATTCTTTGGATTGTTCAAACACTTAAGGACTATGGGGTTGATCTAGATAGTGTTCCAATGTTTTGTGATAACACTAGTGCCATTTGCATTGCTAAAAACCCCGTGCAACATTCTAGAACTAAGCACATTGACATTAGGTATCACTTTCTCCGAGATAATGTTGAAAAAGGAAACATTGTGCTTCACCATGTAGATATCGAACATCAATTGGCTGACATTTTTACAAAACCTTTGGATTTCACTCGTTTTTGTTTCACTCGTAGTGAAATAGGGGTTATGCATCCTCATGGCTTAAATTGAGGGCGAGTTTTTGAAACTTGGGAAGTCTATGTGTGAATCTGAAATTAAAATAATATGAGCATAGTATTTCATAAATATATGACTTTGCGATTCCTTTTACATGCTGAAAGTTCTTACTACATTACTTGTGTTATACATTTTGTAGTTTTTGCCATGTCTAGTAATTGGAATAATTACTTACACTAAAACTGGTCATGGTCGAACTTTCTTGCTGTTTTGAACTTGTTACATGTTCACAAGTGCTTTTAATCATTAAGAATTCATCAAGTAATCAACTCACGTGTTGAGTTTTTATGAACAAATATAAATTGAGAAAAGATCAAGAGAATATGCATGCATCGCACTTCATCTTTTGAGATGGCTTGTCATTGCACTTAGATATGAACTTGGAAGAAGTTGTGTATGACTAAAACCATGTCCTTAAGCTTCTGATTGTCAAATGACATAGGCTTGGCTTGGTTGGTTAGAATAAGGTAGATGCGCATATAATCTCTTGCAAATATCATATGATCTAAATTTATGCTTTGAAAAATAATAAAATGCAGCAACTAGTGTCATGCTTTCAGGTTTTGAAATAGTTAAGTTTGTGAGATCATGACTTGATTAAATTGAAAATTACATTTGATCTCTAGCATGGCTTACACTACTTTATGTATTTCATTGATGTGATAATGTAAGGTACTTGATAGTATGACTTGGATGAGCTTTGGTTATATGTATATGTTATAATATGCTCATAACAACTACAGGGGGAGAGATAATTTGTTTATATGCTCATGACTTGCTGAATACATTGTCAAAGGGGGAGAGATAAGCATGAAGAGAGAGAGAATATGTGCATAAGGAGGGATAATAAAGGGGGAGAGATAATATGAGATAATTTTCCTTCTCATTTTACTTTTGATTTACAAACTTTTATGTGAATAAGCCAATGTTCGGATTTTAAATGGTGTTGCCAATGCATTCATCAAGGGGGAGATTGTAAGACCTATGTGTGCTGAATACATTGGCTTGTAGTGAATACACATGGATTTGATGATAAAAGTTTTGAATATCACCAAAACACCTTTTTATCAAGGTCCGACTCTAGCTCCGAGCTACAGCAAAGTCCGACTAGCTTTGGTCAGCTCCGGTGAGCTTTATCTTTAGCTCCGGCATGTCTTTGTAGCTCCGGCATGTCTTTGATAGCTCCGGCATATATTTGATAGCTCCGACATGTTTTTGCTAAGCTCCGAAGTTGATTTTTCTAGCTCCGGCTTTT
This sequence comes from Tuctoria greenei, assembly GCA_036927565.1. NCBI lineage: Eukaryota > Viridiplantae > Streptophyta > Magnoliopsida > Poales > Poaceae > Tuctoria > Tuctoria greenei. The sequence continues at coordinate 42,454,038 of JAYESD010000004.1, read as the reverse complement.
GGGATTACTAGTTCCGACTAGTTCTGGCTAGCTCCAGCGCTAGGTTCTGCTAGTTTTGTAAGCTCCGGCGGGAGCTTTGTTATACTAGTTTTGGTAAGCTCCGGCGCTAGGTTCTACTAGCTTTTGTTAGCTCCGGCTCAAGGTCCGGGTTGCTCTGGCAAGGTCCAGAACTTGACCGTAGTGCTTCTGCTTTTTTATTTGCAATGTTTCGTACTTGCTTTACATTGTTGGAAAGATTGCTTAGTATTCATTTGCTAAGTTTTTGGTGTGTTTTGGTTGATATGGATGATTTCGTTTTGATATGCTTTGCAACATGCTTATGTGAGGTGCTCATGTAAGGTGTTGTGTTCGGAACTAACTTGAGTCAAGTCGAGGACTTGGGCTCGTATGGATTGGTTGTTTATTCATGTGCAGGTGTTGCTTGAGTTCAATACATGACTGGTGACGGGATCCATTGGACTAGTCTCAGGGAGGAGATGAGGTTCCAACAACCAAATTCAGGAGGAATTGTGGTTGAGCTGATCAGGAGGTTGCGCAGCATGATTGAATCAAGAACAATGCATATGAAGGTATTGTGGACGTCATTGGAAGATGTTTGCACGTGTGCAAGGAGTGCATGGACGTGGCTACATGGTTCCGAGTCGTGATGAAGAGATGTGGACGTAAAGAATTGGTCGGATAGGTCCAACCGACTAGGTTATGGACTCAGGCTGCGGCTGAGTCGGGTTTGACTCAAATATGGAAATATTTGAGTTGGTTATGATAGGATTTCGTGTGGGTCACGAATTTGAGTTGTTTAGGAATGTGGGATACGTTCCTAAGGTGTTTGGAAGTCTTAAGATTGCTTCTATCTGCGTATAGAAGAATCTTGAGCAGTTATGGAAAGTTACGATTCGTGATCTGAGTAGGATTGGAGTTCTAGTTGATATTGGGTTGGCCTAAGGGCTGGTTATATAAGCAAGGGAGCCCAGAGCTTGTGGTGCACGACTTTGGGGCTGTTCCTCTTGTGTCCTATTGAATAAAATTTGTAGTTTGAAGGAACTTTTGTGCCTTGTTCGTCAGACTTGTTCCAGAAAAGTTTTACTTGTCGAGTTTCTGGACAGCACTACCTTTTGTCGAAGGTTTTATCATAACTCGAGTTTTACAGATCCAATTGACGTGATTCTTTTAGGGTTGTCTTCAAAACTTGATTATCTATCATCTGTCCAAATTTCACAGTTATTGGATTTGTGGTCTATGATCTACACGAGTTTCTTTGCAGCGTTCCAGAACTGTTTTTCTCCCCGGTAGGGCAGATTGACCATTGTTTGATATTTTGATCATAACTTGAGTTTTTCTCGACGGATTTGAGTGATTCTATTTGTGTTGTCTTCGTGACTTGATTCTCTCTGATATCTATCACTTTTGTCACTGTGAAACACGTTTAGATTATTCTCACACACGGTTTCTTTAACAGATCGTTTTTCTGCCGAAAGGGTTGGGGTTTAATTGTTTCCGCTGCGTAAGATTTTTAAATCTACCATTCACCCCCACTCTGGTAGCTTTTCACGTGCTCTTCGATCCTACAGTAGCGGCCACCCATGCTGGGAATCCAAAGACACCCGGATAGAAGCTCTAGGAGGGGGCGCATCATTGCCCAGCACTAAAGCATCTTCCCCTACCGCGGGCATGTCGTCGGCCACTGTCGGCGAGTCGCCACCTTGTGCGCCAACAACATCTGGGTCTGACGCCGTGGTCGCAGGAGGCATGCCTGCCTCACAGGGTGAAATCATGATGACCAAAGCATACGCCTCATTGCGCAACACTTCAACGGAACTTTCCTCCCCGTCGGGCATGGGAGCGTGAGGATCAGCCACAAGGGCCGCGACATCGTCGGAGGCCGATGCGTCCTCAAACTCAAGCTGTTCTGGAATAGGCACCATTCTAGTTCTAGAAGAGGTTGGGACTGTATTGCCCGTCCCCTGTAGAACCAAGGGGTCTATGTCGGCCAACAACGCTATGAAAAGACAATGCTAACCCCCATCAGATCAAGAGAAGCAATGAAAACAACAACACCGAAGCTAGAAATTGCGCTTTACTGACTGGCCTGACAGCTCTAGTGACACTGGCCTCCCAACTCGCACGGTGGGTCGGTCCTCTTGGACTCAGCACCAAGCTCGGTGCTGCCACCTCTGGCTCTAGCTCCTTAGCGGCCTGGATTACTTGCGTCAGCACGACCACTAGCATGGATTCATCCAAACCCCTTCCTACGCTGCCACCACTGTTCTTCCCCATGCCCGTTGCCAGGGCGCTCACAGCTTGGGGGCCCCCGGCAGGGGATGGTGTGGCCACGGCACCTCTAGAGCCGTCGCTAGGACCAGATTTTAGGTCGACGACGGAAGTATCAGATGCCTCGGGCTTCTAGTGGAAGACAGAGGCACTGTCCCCTCACATCAGCCTTCGCCTTTTCTCCCAGGAGGCGGATGCACCCCCCAATGAAGCTTCATCGCTCGGCTTGGATGGATGGCTAAAACTCCTAGCCGGCGTTGGGACCACTTCCCCGGCATGGGGACAGGCATCGGCTGCCTATCCCTCCCCCTGTCGATGGTCGTCGTGGTCCTCTCCTCCACCCCTGCTAAAGGGTGTGGGGTGGACCCAGATCCTTGCTAGCCCTTGGTGTGGCTCCACTGTAAGATGGCTGAAGCATGGGATGGTCCTCCAGCCTACCGCCGAATAGGGCTGATGACATTGACCTTCAACATTTAGCTCCACACTTCATCCTTCAGATCATGGGTCACATGAAGTGACAGGCAGGCATCCGGAACGGTGACATGCTCATCATCTGTCGGGTCATAGGTCACCGTCTTAGCATCCCCACCAGCATCTGAGGGCTCGGGTCCGAAGCAACGTCCAGTCGACACGAGCCATATACGCCGGAGTAGACCCAAGCCCCGTAATCGCGCCACTAAAGAGGGGTGATGTGGCGGGACAAGAAGTCCTTCAACACCAACAAGGAGGTTAGTCCCCCTCGTACCAAGAGGCTGGTACTTTTCAGCATCGGCTTATGCTCAACCTCTAGATTCCGAAACTCTTTCCAAGAGGTAGGCTTGAAAGTCGGGTCCTAAGAGGGCAGCTTTAGAAGGGCATGGGCTTCGGTCAACAGGATCGCCAAGTCCTCTCTCCTGAAGCTCCACTTGGATCCTTTGAATGTTGTGATGTAAATCATGGAGGTATTCTTCTGGTGTTGGAAGTAATAGGACCCCACCTGGCTTATTGAGCTCCTTCCGGTGGTCTTCATCATGAAGAAGAACCGGAACAACTCCACTATAGGCGGAAGGCCCACGAACGCCTTGCATAAGTGGATGAACAAAGCAACCACGGCAATGGAGTTTGGCGACAGGTGATGCAGCTGCAGGCCGAACTCCCCCAGCAATTTTAGGAAGAACGAAGACACCGGGAGCCCGAGCCCCACAACCACATACGTAGCAAAGAGAATGGTCTCATCTTCACGCAAGTCGCAAAGAGAGGGGGATCCGCAGCGGACCATCCACCTTTGCTCTACGGCCTGCCAACCGAGCAGCTGCCTCATCAGTATCAGTTGCTCTTCCGTCTTAGCGCAAGGAGGAGGCAACGGGGAAGCCATTGGAGCAAAGCAGTAATCAAGAACTTTGCGAGTGGTGAAGGCTCGAGCACTCACGGAAGAAAATGAAGGCTCAAGCATTGGGGTGTGAAAAAGGAAGGAATTGTCTTTGCCTTCAAAAGTTTCCTTTTAATCACCTCGCGACGCTTGGGCACATCATGTGGGTTGCCACGACGCAGCACCCGCTGCGCAACCCGCAACTACAATGACAGCAGGGCCCAGGTCCCCTGTAAGAAGGGTTGGCCCGAGCGATCAGCCACCTGAGAAGACAACTCAGTAGCTCACATAAATGCGGAGCAGCGGAAGCACTGCACCCACATTCGGAACCATCGTAGTTAAAGATACTGTAGCAAGCAGAGATATTACGGCAAGCAAAGATCATGTCGCCACGACCCCTCAACCAGAATTGGACGTGTGGACATGGTGGTAGAGGCGCGAACTTCTTTGGCTGACCAAGACAGAAATCGAAAGGCATCGCAGAAAAGCAATGCTAGGGCTCCACCCGCGGTCTCATCACCTCCCCCAGGGTTGACCCAGGGGCCACAGTTGGTATACAGGATACTGGGTACCCCCGTGCACAGGATAAAAATGCCTAAGTACCCTGCCTCCCTACTAAAGCAGGGTCCGATGGTGCCACATGTCTAGCAGTCCTAGACTCCATCCCTCCTTAGTGGCAGGCTTCAGTACCGCCACTTGGACCTCAAGATGGGACTCGGCACGCCTGAAGAGACGGGCTCCCAGGCTGCCACGTGTCTGGCAAAATGGAACCTTGATCCCCCAAAGGAGAGGGCTCTGGTGCTGCCACGTGGCCCGAAGCTCCGGGTTGGCCTCCCGCACCGAGGTAGGCTCCGGAACCACCACGTGCCCAGCAGTCACAGACCCCCGGCTCTCCATAGAGACAGGCTCCGGGCTGCCACGTATCCCATAGTGCAGAACCCAACCTCCCCCATGGAGGCTAGTTTCGGTGTTGCCATGCGTCCTGCAACTTGCCCTGACCGGTAGGTTGCAGAAGTAAACGGACGGTGCACCCTGTCGAAGTCGGGCATTAAAGAGATGTGCCTTCCCCAGGAACATGACGCGGCGCACGCCTTTTGTCAGGTATCGCTGCACCCAATCGCACCACAGTGAAGGCATCGTAGGCCTACCTCACTCTACCAAGTGGGTAGCTTACGGCGACAAGATAGATGGACAGGACATTCTCTGCTGACATCAATGACTACACATGGGCCCCTGGTGCCCTAGGAAACAAGACGGCGAGTCTTCAAGCTGCGGTTAGAGGCAGTGTACAGGTGAAGCTTTAGATCTTTAGGATAAGATCGCCTCAGGCCTGCCTGTCGAGCCTGAGACCCCCACTTGTAAGGTGCACGACCTTATTATAAATGGATTGGGTAGCCATCGTTACAGGGGGACTTTTCATACGCAACTTAGACACTCACACACACCCTCAAGCAATACATCTCATCGTGGAGTAGAGTGTTATGCTCCGGCGGCCCGAACTATGTAAAACCACTGTCTCACCAATCTCATACGCGCAGCCTTGCTTGAGAACTAAGCCCCGCCAATCAAGAACCTTCGTGGGCTGCTCCCAAAGCATGTCTGGGGGAAGTTTCGCAAGAACACTTCGACAGTACCTCACGACATCAAGACCGAACATACAATTTAGAGTATGCCTTCGTGCAAGATTTCAAGCTTGCCCACACGTTTCACATTGTTAAGCCATCAAAAGGATTCTCAGGTACTTACATGGAACTCAAGAATTTGGTATTTTTCTTCCTTCTTCCACAATTGTTACTTTGAAAGCTTTTTCGAATGCTGATTTTGGGGGTTGTAGGACTGATAGGAAAAGTACTTAGGGTTATTGTCATTTTCTTGGTAACTCACTAGTTGCTTAGTCCTCTATAAAACAAAGTTCATTTGCACAATCCATGACCAAATACGAATATGTACCTGTTGCTAGCGCTTGCTCACAAATTGTTTGGGTTGTTCAAATACTTGAGGACTATGGGGTTGATTTAGATAGTGTTCCGCTAAATTGTGACAACACTAGTGCCATTTGCACTGATAAAAACCCCGTGCAACACTCTAGAGCAAAGCACATTGATATTAGGTATCACGTTCTCCGCGATAATATTGAAAAATGAAACATTGTGCTTCACCATGTAGACACCGAAGAATGTCTGGCTCACACTTTGGATTCCACTCGTTTTTCATTCATTCGTAGTGACATAGGGGTTATGCATCCTCGTGGCTTAAATGAGGGGGAGATTTGCATGTTGCAAATTCTATGTGTGAATCTAAAATAAAAAATAACATGAGCATAACTGGTTCATACATATTTGACTTTGTGATTCCTTTTACATGTTGAAAGTTCTCTCTACATTACTCGTGTTATACATTTTGTTATTTTTGCCATGACTAGTAATTTGAATAAATACATACAATAAATCTGGTCATGATTGATCTTTCTTGCTGTTTTGAACTTGTTGCATGCTCACAAGTGCTTTTAGTCATGAAAAATTAATCAATCAATAGCCCACATGTTGAACATTTGTGATCAAATAAAAAATAAAGAAAAGATCAAGAGAATATGCATGCATCGCACTTCTTCTTTTGAGATTGCTTATCGTTGCACTTTGATATGAACTTGGAAGGAGTTTTGTATGACTAAAACCATGTTCTTAAGCTTCGAATTGTCAAATGACATTGGCTTGGCTTAGTTGGTTAGAATAAGGCAGATGCTGCATATAATCTCTTGCAAAGTTCATAAGATCTAAATTTTTGCTTTAATAGATAATTAAAAATAACAACATGTGTCGTGCTTTCAAGTGTTAAAACAATTGAGACAGGGGAGATCATGACTTGCTTAAATTGAAAATGCACTTGATCTCTAGCATGGCTTACACTACTTTATGTATCTCATTGATGTGATAGTGTAAGTTACTTGATAGTATGGCTTGGATGAGCTCTGTTTTGTATGTATATGTCATTATGCTCATAAAAAATTGAAATTTCTTTTTTGAACCTTGTTGAATACATTGTCAAGGGGAGAGAAATATGACACACATTACACATTCACATTCACAAGTGTTTTGATTTACACGTTCTTCTCAAGGGAAGTGTACATCCTTTGGGGGGAATTTTTTTGTTTCTTCTCATTTGAATTTTGCATTTCAAAAAGGGGGAGAAATTTTATTTTATCAAAACTTTTCATGAAACGTGAATGAGCCAATGTTCAGTTTTGTAGTGGTGTTGCCATTGCATTGATCAAGGGAGAGATTGTGAGACCTATATGTGCTGAATACATTGACATTTATGTTAAAACTGAGTGTTTACATGCAAAATTTTGAGTATAACTGAGAAACCCATTTTGCACTGTCCGAACTTGTCACGCACATGAGCTGCACGTGTTTTTCACTATGGACTTACCGAACTTTCTACGTGCTGAAATATTAGTGCGGATGTTATGTTTTTAAGTTGCAATGTTTCAAACTTTCTCTACACATATGGGAAGTTTGCTTAGTACTCATTTACTAAGTTTTTTATGCGTTATGGTTTATTGTGGTGCATATTATCTTGTTATGTTCGTGACATGCTTATGTGAGATGGTCACATAAGGTGTTGTGGTTTTTCAGACTAATGTGAGTCAATTCGAGGACTTGTGCTTGAAAGAATTGGTTGTTTGTTCTTGTGCAGGTGTTGCTTAAGGTTAAGACATGGCTGGTGACGGTGATCCATTGAACTAGTCTTAGAGAGAAGATGAGGTTCAACAACCAAGTTCGGGAGGAATTGTGGTTGAGTTTATTGGGGGGGGGGGGGGGGTCACGCAACATGGTTGGGTCAAGATCAATGCATATGAAGGTCTTGTAGACATTGTTGGAAGGTAATTTAAGTGTGCAAGGGGTTCATGGATGTGGCAACACGGTTCCAAGGCGCGGTGAAGAGATATGGACGTGAATATATGGACAAAGAGGTCCAACGCGCTGGATTATGCCTCTAGGCTGCGGCTAAGGCAGTTATAGTTCGTTCATGGATAGTTTCGAGTTAGTTTTAGTTAGATTTTGTGTTGGTCATGAAGTTGACTTGTTTATAAATGTGTGAAATGTTCTTAAGGTGTTTGTGTGGGGACTGGAGTCCCAACATTCCAGAATCCGCAATTGGTTGGTGCCGTGCGATGCGGCACCCAACAACACACAGAAAAAAGTACATCATATTACATAAAACAACAAAATGTTATACAACTTTGTCTTTAACATATAATATACATTAAAATACACTACAGGGGAAGATTTGTACATAGCTCTTGACATTCAAGCCTAAGCTATACAAAAGTCATTCCGTTCAGCCCACGAACGGAATCGCACTAGCAACACACAAATCACATCACGACAGCATGCAGGGTTCCCACTCGGCTGTGTACCCTGACAGGAGCAACGCCTCACCGGTGAACCCTGCATCATATACGTCGTCATCTGCAGCAAAAACTTAAAATAGCAACCGTGAGCAAGAAGGCTCAGCAAGACTTAACCGTCTCCACTAAGCATGGAACTCGATATGCAGGATATACATAATATAAGATAGCTGTTTGCAATAGAAGACTTCCCTAAATGTTAGTCTTTACTTTCAGCTTTTAGCAGCAAATTAAGGCTTCATGAATCTGAAATTTAGTGAGCAAGCTGTTCTAAACATACAAGTATCAATACATAATTATTCCATAATGCATGATTCAATAATATTTAGCTCCTAATAATTAACTACGTCATGACTCAGTGAACAAGCGGTACTCAATAACCGCAAGGGACGGCGACTCAAATCGATATACACCTGGGATACCCGAATAGCATGACACATACACCCACACTCAAAGCTGCAAAGACACACTCCACTGATGTTGTATGCGGCAACCTTTCACCCGCTACCTACACGCCGAACCGGTCCCACTGCTATGAACAGGAGGCCCCCACACGGAGTACGACGTACTCGCTGGCAGGTTTACACCTTGCTGCTCTCAACCCGCACCTATAAGGCGGTGGGGTAAGGCTCAAAGCTAAGGTGGGCAAGTTACATCGGTTTACTGGGTCCCATATATCCACTACGCCTTCAGTACATTCAAACTTGCTCAACGAGGCCGCACATGGATCTGTCCTTGACCGACACAAGCACAGCTACAGCTCAAAGGCCCCTATATCCTGCTTCTCCTACTCCATGTCCGGTCTCATATTTAACCAAATTGTGAATCTCTCAATCGACCAATCCCGTATGAATCCAAATCCTCAACTCGCGAGTAGATTCCAACTACTCGACTTCTACTGAAGCAACTATAACATGAAGCATAGCATGGACACATCGAGGACTTAACCAACTACCCTTATCTCATGGGTTCTATGGTCATGCATGTGGAAAAGACCAAGAAAACTTAGACATAATGCACATACACGCTAACCCATATAGTGTGATACAAATCAAAGTTTAAAACGCTGTTAAATATAAATCGGGGCTTGCCTGGCTGCGAGACAGTATGAAAACTAATCTCTGGAGGGATGACTTCAAGTGGCTCTGGGTTCCTCTCTTGCTCGGCAACTATTGGATATGCAATGAATAATGCAAGTGAATCAAAACCGGTATTATGATATCGCTCCATGGAAAGACAGATAAGTATATGACATTAAGCCCACTGGTTCTGGAAATTTTTCAGGGGACACTATGTACTATGAGTGAGGTTCTGGGCAAATTTGGGAAATGTTCATAGAAGTCTCTGTTATCTAAAACTCAATGAAGCTAAACAATTCCCAGAATTTCATGGGAAACCTGGCACTTTAACATAGCCAAAAGTTGATGTCCTGCTTAGAGGAGGTCAAGATTGACTCAACATAATTAGTTTTGTAACTTTCTAAGCATACTACTGTGAGATATTTAATTTACAAGTTTGGATAATATGCTGAGAAAGTTTCTGGACACTTTGGAATTTTCAGGTACATATAGGTTGGAAACCCTATTTTTCTTCAGAAATCAATTCAAATGGACCCGAAACTTTTACTCGAACTCAAGGGAATTACTTGGAATGATCTGGCCAAGTTTGGGAATTTTTGAATGAATGGAGCATTAGGAATTAATTCTAAAGGCGTTTTGCTTCATGGAATTATTGAGGACAAATAACGGATTTTCATAGAGATACAAGTGTACCATTTGAAAGTAGAAATTATTCTGGTTGTAACAAGATTTATTTGACATTTTTTGGCCAACTATGCTAAGAGATATTGATTTTCAAAGTTGGAGCAAAATCTGGAATTAAATTCCAATTGGAAAGTTTGAATTATTGGCTGGACCCACGGGTTTAAAATCATCCAATCAGATTTAAGCCACATGGAGCCACACCACTTCAGGCTTTAGCCACAGCCGATCCTGGTGCCGCACAAGATCCGGCAATGCACCATAGAGACAGACAGCCAGGCCCCACCCGGGCCCGTCTTCAACCTCGCGCCCGACAGCGCTCTGGCGGTGCCTGACGGTGGCCGGTGGCGGTGCCTCGCCGCGACCCGACCTAGGGCATCTTGGCCTCCCAGACTAAAAATTGATGAGGAACTCGGTGGTGCAGCTCCTGACGGCAATAGGTGGTCGGAAAGAGGCACCCGACGGCGGCGGCGGAACCTAGGGTTTCGGCCATGTCGGACGGGCCCTATGGTGGATTATTTCGTGCGGGAAATCTTCAGAAAGCTTCGTGGAAGCATGGGGAGCATGATTCTGGACACAAAAAGGAGAGAAAACCTTTGGAACAAGGTGGAGATGGTGAACCGACGAGGTGAAAAATTGGCAGTTGGGAAAACTCATAGCCCGGCTTGGTTACTTGATGAAACTCGATGATTCTTCTTCGAGGTGAAGCGCCTAGATGTGTAGAAGATAAAACTTCACGCCTATGAAGAGTTGTTACATGTAGAAAGCGAATTTAAATGGAGACCTAGCTATGTTCATACATGAAGCTCGTCGGAAGAAATGGAATTACGTGGGGCTAGGAGGCATGGCATAATCTCAAACTTTTCCAGCATCTAGAGGGAGTATATGCGCATGTTTTCTCTTAAAAGATTAAGGTGAGAAACTGACTGGAGCGCTGGTTGGATGGTGGACAGAAAGGCTGCAAAATAGGGGTGCTCGCCGGTGGCCACGGTTTCACTTCGGGGAGCTTCGGTGGGGCTCGATCTGGGTACCAAACTTGGTCACAAAGCCACGCAAATGGTTTAGGAGTAACCAAGTGCAATGGAAATAGATTAATAACGATGGTCCTTGCTGGATTTTGATCAGAGAGGAAGAACTTCAGTTTGCTGCACCAGGAACTGCAACAGAGGAGAAGAACTTGTGTGCTAGGGCTTGGAGAAGATAAGGAGGATCCTGGGTTGAGGTTCTGCAGCTGGAAGCAAGCACCTCTGTGGCAAATTGCATGCCGTGTGGTGTCGCCCTGGGATGAAAAGAACAGAGCACCCTTAGCATGAAAGGTGGGTCCCATATGCTGCCCATCCTCATCCACCTCACTGGTCAGTCAAATTCACACACCTAATTTGTTCCAAAATTGCTAGATATTTGTGGGAAGGCCAAATTGAATATGGAGAATTTGATTATGAACTCAAATTACTGATTTGACCAAGTTTCAATTTGAATTCAAAGTTGATTTCAAATTTGAGTGGACTTCAATGTAGCCATTGAATTAAATAGCAAACATGCTTCAAAAATTATGAAAATTTGCAGTGAGACTATTTGAAATATTAGGAATCCAATGGTCAACTCAGATTTGAATTTTGTTCAAGTTTGAACAGTAGATAAGTTTAAATTTTTGAATTCCCTCCAATAGGTTTGAAATTGATTTGATTTTTGGCACTTGCTATTTTGATTTCTTTTCTAAATATGGGTTTCCTAGCTAAGATGATCCTCTAAAATTTACATTCCTCCCGAGATTACAAAGAAGAGACGAAACTAGGAGAGAAATTACCGCATATGATATGATAAGAAATCCGGATAGTTGGAGCGGAGATATTCTTAGTTTTCCATGTCCCTTCCTCAACGGTATGGTTGCTCCATAACACTTTATAGACCCACAGCATGCGGTCCGGCATTGTTCGAGCCTTCTCATCGAGAATCTGAATCAGATGTTCGGAGTATGTGAGATCCAGTTGCAACTCGCCGTTTCATCCTTGTGGACTGCAGCTGTGAACTTGAGACATTTCCGGAGATGAGATACGTGGAAAATATCATGGATACCAGAGATAGATGCCGACAATTCCAATCTATAAGCCACAGGTCCGCACTTCTCCGTAATAGCAAACGGACCAATAAACCAGGGAGCTAGCTTTCCCTTTACTTCAAACCAGTGAATTCCTTTCATCAGAGACACACAGAGGTATGTGTGATCCCCGGCATTGAACTGTAGCGGGCGATGCTGCTTGTCCATATAATTCTTCTATCGATATTGAGTCGATCTCAAGTTCTCTTAAATGATCAAAACTTGTTCCTCGACTACATTGACTAGATCAATCCCGAAAGTCACTCTTTAGCCGGACTCACACCAATTCAGCGGGGTGCGGCATTTCCGGCCATATAGAGCTTCATATGGTGCCATCTTGATACTCGTTTGATAACCATGATCATCCCAATTTTTACCGTGGTGGATGGCACATGAACATAACATATCTTTGAGTACTTGGTTCACCCTCTCGGTTCGTCCATCAGTCTGTTGGTGATATGCGGAGCTCCTAATCAGCTTAGTACACAACGAGGTGTGCAGCTGCTCGCAGAAACGAGCATCGAAAAGCGAGCCTCGATCTGAAATAATCGTCTAAGGAATGCCATGTAGGCACACGATTCTTTGTATGTACAACTCCACATACTTCCTGGCATTGAATCCGACATTTACCAAAGTGAACTGTGCTGATTTGGTTAGTCGGTCGACTATTACCCAAATCGAATCATGCTTCCGGAATGTGAGTGGCAATCCGATGATGAAATCCATACTCACATCCTTCCATTTCCATGCCGGAATATTCAGCGGTTGCAGCTGTCCTACTTTCTTCATATGGTTGGCCTTCACTCGCCAACACGTATCACACTCGGATACATACTTAGCGATCTCACGCTTCATCTGTGTCCACCAAAACTTAGTCTTCAAGTCTTGATACATTTTATTGCTGCCCGGATGAATGGAATATTTGGACAAGTGAGCTTCGTCCAAAATATTCTTTCGAAGTTCCATGTCACGGGGCACTAAAATCCGATTTTTGAACCATAGAGCACCATGCTCATCTCTTCTAAAGCACTTCATCTCACTGCTGTCTATTCTCTTGAGTATGTGAGACATACCCTTGTCCTTCTTTTGAGCTTCAATAATCTCATATGGGAACGTGGGAATGAGAGCAAGATTGCATAAAGCTCCATATGGAACTAAGTATAGACTTGGTTCTTCCTCTTCCATAGGCATGATGGTCAAGTTATTGACATGAGACTTGTGGCTAAGCGCACCGGCAACAACATTAACTTTGCTGGGATGATAGTGAATCTCAATCTTATAACCCTTGATCAATTCTAACCACCTTTGCTGCCTCATGTGCATCTCCTTCTGAGTGGAGATATACTTCAAAATTTTGTAGTCGGTGTAGAGGTGAACCAGATTTCCAAGTAAATAATGCCTCCACATTTTTAGAGCAAGCACCACGGCAGCGACCTCCAAGTCATGAGTGGGATAGTGCTGTTCATAATTTCAGAGTTGCCATGATGCATAAGCGACCACACGTCCTTCTTGCATAAGACCGCAGCCAAGACTGATTCCGGATGCATCGCAATAAACATCAAATGGTTTCGTCGTATCCGGTTGAGCTAAAACCAGGGCTGTTGTGGGATGATTCACCAATGTTTGAAATGCCTTCTCACAAGATTAACTCCAAACATATTTGGTACCTTTCTTCAACAGCTCCGTCATTGGTTTAGCAGTTTTCGAGAAGCTCGGGATGAACCTCCGATAATATCCTGCTGAACCAAGGAAGCTTCGGACTTCATGTACGGACTTAGGAGATTGCCATTTCAGCACTTGAACAATTTTATTTGGGTCCACAGTGATGCCCTCAGCTGAAATAATGTGTCCCAAGAATGGTACTTGACTGACCAAAATTCACACTTGCTGAATTTTGCATAGAGCTTATGGTCTCGCAATCATTGGAGCACGATATGCAAGTATTCGGTGTGTTCTTCCTCCCATTCGGAATAAACCAATATGTTGTCGATGAAGACCACGATGAACTTATCCAACTTCGGAATGAACACTGAGTTTATATGATACATAAAGTGGTCCAGAGCATTTGTGAGACCAAAAGACATGAAGATATATTCATACAGTCCATATCGCGTTGATAATGCCGTCTTGGTATATCTTCCGTCGGAATTTTGATTTGATGATATCCGGACCGAAGATCCGTCTTGGAAAATACCTTAGCACTCACTAATTGATCAAAAATAATGTCGATGTGAGGTAACGGATACTTGTTCTTTATAGTCACAGCATTTAGCGGACGATAGTCCACCCATAACTGCAACGTTTCATCCTTCTTCTTAATGAACAGCGCGGAGCAGCCCCAAGGTGAGGAGCTCGGGTGAATAAAACATTTGTCCAGCCGGTCCTTTAGATGTTCCTGTAATTCAGCTAGCTCATTGGGTGCCATTTGATAAGGTCTTTGAGAGATCGGTGTGGTTCCCGGCGCAAGTTCAATCTTGAACTCTCCACATCACGTTCGGGCGGCATGCCCGGTGGATCATCGGGAAACACATCGGGTATTCACAGACTACCGGAATGTGTTCCAACTTAATGGATTCAGAGTGGTATGCTGCTGCAATTTCTTGAATGGGTCAATCAAGAATGTGAGTATGTGGACTGTGTAGTGGAGAATCCAAATGAACGGTTCGGGGAACGATGTCCAAAACAACACTATGGTGATGTAACAACGATATACCTAACATAATATCGATCTTTTGGCCATCTAAGATAATGAGAGTGGTTGGATATATTTTGCCACCCATGCACAGTGGTGCTTTAGGAATCATACTATGAGCTGTCATTTTCCCACCCGGTGAACAAATCATGTATGGATATTTAGTAGGAAATATTTTTAGTTTGTGCTTTACAACATATGAACTACTAATGAAATTGTGGGTGGCTCCAGAATCAAAAAGTATGATAATGGGGTGATCGATGAGAGTGAACGTACCCGCGAGTACGGGTTTGCCTTCCGGTACGTCCTCAATAGCGATGTGGTGGACATTGCCGGATTTGGGATTTGGTTTCTTGGGCTGGCTGTGGGGTTGATTAGCACCCTGATACGATGCTTGTCCGCTGGTTGGCTTGTCCGTACAGTTGTAGGAGAGGTGATCGACACGTCCACAGTTGTAGCACGTGTATTGGGTCAAACCACCATAGACCGGTCGACGGAAACCCGGTGCACGCTGCTTCTGTGGGGGTGCATGAGATATCATCCTCTGTTGCTGCTGCTGCTGTGGTAGGGGTGGTCAGAAGCTTGGTGCATTGAACGGGCAGCCTCGGAACATCGGCAGTCGTGCCGGTTGCTGCCACCTTTGACCCAACGGTGATTGATACACCATATGGTTCTTTTGTGGAGCTCTGCCACTGCTGCTCTGCGGGGCACTCCTTTTCTTCTCTGTCACCAGCTCGCGTGTCGCGCCCTCTTGTACAATCACTGCATTGACAAATTCATTGAATGTGCCGCGATTGAACAAAGCGAGCTTGTCCTTCATTCTAGCATTCAAGCCTCGATAGAAACAGTCCTATTTCTTCTCCTCAGTGTTCACGTGATCCGTTGCATATTGCGCCAAGTGATTGAAAGCCTGGGAGTACTCGTGAGCACTCCTCCCGCCTTGCTTGAGTTCAAGAAATTGTTGAAGCTTCCTTTTCATAATCCCGGGAGGTATGTGATAGGCGCGGAACGCCTCCCGGAATTCAGTCCAAGTCATGGCGTGACCAGCCGGCGGAGAGGCGATGTAATTGGCCCACCATGCGCCGGCGGAGCCATGAAGCTTCTGCACCGCAAAGAGCGTCTTCTGCTGTTTGGTGCATTGGAGCAACCCGAACATTGCTTCAATTGTGCGGAGCCAGTTGTCTGCCTCGAGTGGTTCATCGGCCTCCGTGGAGACCGGTGGATGAGTCGCCAAGAAATCCGAGTAAGTGCTTTGTTGAGGCTGATGATTGCCTCCGTCTGGATGTCCCCACTGATGAGGTGTATTCTGCACAAGGGTTCACAGCAGCTTGGTCTGCTCATCGCGCGAAACCACCATTGCTGCAATCACATCTGCCAACGTAAGCGGAGGAGGAGGTGGCGGCGGTGGTGTTGGCTGTCGCTGATCTTGAGTTCTCTGTTGCTGGGAGTCATCACCTCCTTGGCTCGAGCCACCGATCTCTACCGTGTTATTGGTGCACACCATTCTTCAGTCACAACCATGAATCCAACATGAGACGTGATATTGTAAGATCACTCAAGGATAAAAATAATAGTGTGCGTATTAATAACAAAACTTGCATAACGGTAACATATATTGATAAAGTATAGACTTTATACAACATACATGATCCCTGAACCAGTATTACAATAGAAAGTTCCAAAATATGAACTCCATGGATTGAAATCCATTTTCACTATCGTTGGTCGCGACAGGATGTTATGCGCGTTATTGTGCGAATACGCTCTCTTATCTTCAATATGATACAAACATGGTCATAAAAAGAAAAGAGGTTTGAGTGGGTCAAACCCTCGATTCCAGTGGTAAATGGTTGAGTATCTACATCTGGTCTGTTACGACACTTCTCGAAGTGAAATCGAGGACCGGATTCATAAAAAGACCAAAATATGTCAAACCGATGAAGTTTCTGTTGAAACCTAACCAGCCTGTACTCAAACACAAATTTAACCCAGTAAATGGCTGAATCAGATCTTGAGGTGAACTACAAAGTTGTAGTTCACTTCAATACCTTTCAAAAAGGATTGGTTTGTATCCAGATCATTTGTTGTTGAGGAGATATGGCATTGTAAACCTGACAGTTTTTCTGGAAATTTTGACAGCACCTCTTTTATTTATGCTGATCTTGGGCCACAATTTCCAGATATAAAACATAACACTTTACAACAGCCACAGATTACCAAATTGAAATACACATTACAAGGATTTCATAAATGTCTTGCACAGCATAGTTCGAATTTTTTAGAGTGATATATGGTCAAAACAATAAGGAGACCAAAGAGGGTTCTAGTTTCTGTCCAGTTTGGCAGATTTTGGAACATTGAAATTTTGAACAGGTTATATGGGAATTCAGCTCTGGGGTTGAACATAACAGTTTTGAAGGACTTCCTAAACTTTCCATCCATGTAAGATATACCTTAATTGGAGTTTTCTACTGGGAGATATGGTTTCTCAACTTCAGGTCTTTTTCTGGCAGAAAACAGAACACTCTGTTTTTGAATCTTGTGACTTCAAAACCTACTCCATTTTTGAAAACTTAGTTCAAAATCAGATATCAATAGCTAATATAAGTTTTTTTACAACTTCTAAGTCCATTTTACAGCAAAGTGGTTAATGCATCAATGGAATACATGTTGGTACTACGTGCCTCACAAAAGTGAAAATTCTAAGCCGGTATTCCGGCATACGTCTCAACGGTGGCCTTAATGATGTTCACTTCGCAAATGTTTTCTAAGTACAATACAATCACACGGTCAGTGTACCTCAATAAAATAAACAATTTACAAAACACTCATTATGGTGCCGTACGGCACACCCCGCACGGGCGATCATTTTAGGCAATCACAATAATATATATGAAAGTAAGATATCCGTCCCGTATCATTCCATACGGCTGCCCCGAGCTGAGCCACGTCTCGAGGTACATGACTAGATTTTCTACCACCCGACAGGGCTCCCATGTCTTTGCATAATAATTCACCAGTAGGAGACGCGTCGGGTTATGTACCACCCGACAGGGTCTCGCGTCTTTGCCTAATGTTGCACCAGTAGGAGGCGCTTTTGTGTGTTTATTAAAAAACACACTACATGCTTTTCAACCGCATGATAGGTGCCCACATCATTTATCTCTTGCACTAGAGATCAGTGCTACGTATGGCCTTTGAACATTAAACGTTCAAGAGTTGCATACTTCGTTTTTTGACCACACGATGGGGTAACCTCACTTTGCCTGAAGCACGCTGGGGAGCAGCATTTTCATATGTTCTCAGAACGATGAGGAGGTTCAGAAACTTATATTAACTCCCGTTCCATGCCATAGGGGACAATCATTGTACTACCTCTCGTACAGCGAGCTTACCGTAATTGATCCGCTTGCAGTGGCGTATCTTACCTCTTACCTAACGTCGGAGTATCATTATAGAATATAATAACACATATGTCAGCTTTGCCACCGTAAGTGACTATGGTAATAATAGTCCTTATGTGGGCAACTATCGATTCCTCACTGTAAACCTAAATTTTTCTTGTAATACAATCCTTTTTAAGTGTGCTATTCCCAATGCAGCTCTGATACCAGGCTATGGGGACCGAAGTCCCGACGTTCTAGGAATCGCAATTGGGTGGTGTCGTGCGATGCGGCACCCAACAACATATAGAAAAAGGTAGATAATATTATATAAAACAACATAGTGTCATTATACAAGCTTTGTCTTTTACAAATAATATATATTAAAATGCACTACAGTAGGAGATGAGTTCATAGTTCTCGATGCCTAAGCCTAAGCTATGTAAAAGTTATTTCGTGCAGCCCGCGAACGAAATCACACTAGCAGCACACAAATCACATCACGGCAGCGTGCAGGGTTCCCACTCGGTCGTGTACCCCGAGGGGGGCCACGCCAAACTAGTTAACCCTTCCTCATATACGCCATCATCTACAACAAAAACTTAAAATAGCAACCGTGAGCACAAAGGCTCAGTAAGACTTAACTGTCTCTACAAAGTATGAAACTCTATATGCAGGATATACGTAATATAGGATAGCAGTTTGCAATAAAAGACTCGCCTAAATGTTAGCCCTTACTTTCAAATTTTAGCAGCATATTAAGGCTTCATGAATCTGAAATTTAGTGAGCAACCTTTTCTAAACATACAAGTATCAATACATAATTATTCCATAAAGCATGATTCAATAATATTCAGCTCCAAATAATTAACTACGTCACGACTCAGTGAACAAGCGGAACTCAATAACCGCGAGGGACGGCAACTTGAATCGATATACACCTGCAGGGATACCCGAATAGGACGACACACACACCCACACTTGGAGCTGCGTAGGCACACTCCACTGATATTGTATTCGGCAACCTTTCACCCGCTACCTACACATTAAATCGGTCCCTCCGCTACGAGCAGGAGGCCCCCACACGGAGTACGACGTACCCGCTGGTAGGTTTACACCTTGCTGCTCTCAACCCACACCTATAAGGTGGTGGGGAATGCCTCGACGCTAAGGTGGACAAGTTATATCGATTTATTGGGTCCCATATATCCACTATGCCTTCGGTACATTCAAACTTGCTCAACGGGGCCGCACACCGATCAGTCCTTGACCAACACAGGCACAACTATAGCTCACAGGCCCCTATGTCTTGCTGTTCCTACTCCATGCCTGGTTCATATTTAACCAAATGGTGAATCTCTCACTCGATCAATCCCGTGTGAACCCAAATCCTAATATCGCGAGTAGATTCCAACTACTCGACTTCTACAGAAGCAACTATAACCTTAAGCATAGTATGGACACATCGAAGACTTAACCAGCTACCCTTCTCTCATGGGTGCTCTGGTCATTCATGTGTAAAACTCCAACAAAACTTAGACTTAATGCACATACATGCTAACCCATATAGGGTGACACAAATCAAAGTTTAGAACATTGTCAAATGCAAACCGGGGCTTGCCTGGCTGTGAGATAGTATCAAAATTAATCTCCGGAGGGATGAATTCGAGTGGCTTGAGGTTCCTCTCCATCTCAGCAACTATTCGATATGCAAAGAATAATGCAAGTGAATCAAAACTGGTATTATGATATAGCTCCATGGAAAGACAGTTAAGTATATGACATTAAGCCCACTGTTCTAGAAATTTTCAGGGGATACTATGTACTATGAGTAAGGTTCTGGCCAAATTTGGGAAATGTTCATAGAAGTCTCTATTATCTAAAATTCAATGAGGCTAAACACTTCCCAGAATTTTCAAGGGAAATCTAGGACATCAACGTGGCTAAAAGTTGATGTCCTGTTTAGAGGAGGTCAATAGAGACTCAAAATAAATTAGTTACATAATTTTCTAAGCATACTACTGTGAGATACTGAATTTAAAAGTTTGGACAATTTGTTGAAAAAGTTTATGGACATTTTGGAATTTTCAGATACATATAGGTTGGAAACCCTATTTGGCTACTCAAATCAATTCAAATGAACCTGAAACTTTTACTACAACTCAAGGGAAATATTTGGAATGATATGGCCAGGTCTGGGGATTTTTGAATGAATGGAGCATCAGGAATTAATTCCAAAGTCATTTTTCTTCATGGAAATATTGAGGACAAATAAGGGATTTCCATATAGATCCAAGTGCACCAGTTGAAAGTAGAAATCATTCTGGTTCTAAATATTTATTTGACAATTTTTGACCAACTATGATAAGAGATATTTATTTTCAAAGTTGGAGCAAAATCTGGAATTAAATTCCAATTGGAAAGATCGAATTATTGGATGGGCCCACGGGTTTAAAATCATCCAATCAGATTTAAGTCACATGGGGCCACACCGCTTCAGGATTTAGCCACATCCGATCCTGGTGCCGCACGAGATCCGGCAATGCGCCACAGAGACAGACAGCTGGGCCCCACCTGGGGCCGTCTTCAACCTCGCGCCAGGCAGTGCTCTAGCGGCGCCCGACGGCGGCTGGTGGCGTTGCCTCGCTGCAGCCCGACCTAGGGCATCTCGGCCTCTCAGACTCGCCGCACCCTACTAAAAATCGATGAGGAACACGGTGGTGCAGCTCCCGATGGCGATAGGTGGCTGGAAAGAGGTACCCGACGGCGGCGGCGGAACCTAGGGTTCCGGCCATGGTGGCTGGGCCCTACGGTTGATTATTTCACACGGGAAATCTTCAGAAAGCTTTGTGAAAGCATGGGGAGCATGATTCTGGACACAAAAAGGAGAGAAAAGCTTTGTAACAAGGTGGTGATGGTGAACCGACGAGGTGAAAAATTGGCAGATGGGAAAACTCATAGCCCGGCTTGGTTACTTGATGAAACTCGATGATTTTTCTTCGAGGTCAAGCGCCAGGATGTGTATAAGATAAAACTTCACACCCATGAAGAATTGTTACACATAGAAAGCGAATTTAATCGGAGACCTGGCTATGTTCATACATGAAGCTTGTCGGAAGATATGGAATTACGCGGGCTAGGAGGCATGGCATGAGCTCAAATTTTTCCAGCATCTATAGGGAGTATATGCTCACATTTTTTCTTAAAGGATTAAGGTGAGAAACTAATCGGAGCGCTGGTTCGATGGTGGACAGAAAGGCTGCAAAACAGGGGAGCTCGCCGGGGGCCACAATTTCACTTTGGGGAGCTTCGGGGGGGGGGGGTGGGGGGGGGGGGGGGGGGAGGGGCTCGATCACGGCACCAAACTTGGTCACAAAGCCACACAAATGGTTTAGGAGTAACCAAGTGCAAAGGAAATATATTAATACCAATGGTCCCGGCACCAAATTTCGAATTTGAGTGGAATTCAATGTAGCAATTGAATTAAATAGCAAACATGTATAAAAAATTACGAAAATTTGCAAGGAGACTATTTGAAATATTAGGAATCCAATGGTCAACTCAGATTTGTATTTTGTTCAAGTTAGAATAGTAGCTAAGTTTAAATTTTGTATTTCCCTCCAATAGGTTTGAAATTGAGTTGATTTTTGGCACTTGCTATTTTGATTTCTTTTCTAAACTTTGGTCTCCAAGCTGAGATGATCCTTTACAATTTAGGTCTTCTACAGTTTGGAAGTCTTAAGATTGATCCTTTTTGCATATAGTAGAGTCTTGAGCAGTTATGGTAAGTTTTGGTTGAAACTAAGTAGGAGTAGGAATCCTAGTGTTGATTGGGTTGGCCTTAGGTATGGTTATATAAGCAAGGGAGGCCAAGGATCGTGTTACACGACTTTCATACTGTTCCTTTTGTGTTTTGATCAATAAAATTTGTATTTTAGAGGAGCTTTTGTGCCTTGTTCGCCCAACTTATTTTTGGCAAATTTTTCTCGTCGCGTTTCTGAACAGCCACATGTTGCATTGGTGTTTCAATCATAACTCGCGTTTTACATATCCAATTGACATGATTTTTTTTTGTGTTGTATTCACAACTTGATGCTCTCTCATATGTGGATGTTTTACGGTCATTGGATTTGTGGTTGTTAAGTTACATGAGTTTACTTGCAGCGTTGCAGATCTGATTTCAACTCGAGTAGGACAGATTGACCTTTGCTCAATCTTGTGATCATAACTTGAGTTTTTTCTCAACGAAATTTTATGATTCTTGTTGTCGTGTCTTTGTGACTTGATGTTGGTGATGTGCTCAAGAGGCAATCATAATAATTCGGGTTAAGGCCTATTGGATATTTGATCCATAAGCAATTAGGGTACTAATGGGCCTGCGACCTAAAAGCCCATTAGTACTCCTATAAATATGAGGGGTAGGGTTAGGGGCTAATCACCCCACCACCCAACAGCCCTAGCCGCCACCCCTCGAAGGCCTTACGTTGAGACCCTTGCCACGCGCGTGGTGCTAACACACTGGCGCACGGCGTTCCTCTCTGTACGTGTGGACTCCGTGGAGGCGCTGCTACTACTGCTGCGTTGATCGGCTACGACGAGCGTGTTCGTCTATTGCTCCTGAGTATGGCGAGGAGGAGACGAACGAGATCGTCTACTTCCCCTACATCGATGCGCGACTACGTACCAATGTGCTGCGCGTCTAGTGATAACGATCCATGACCTCTGTACTTGCATGTTTCCTAGGTGATGCGGTAGAGTTGCTAGAGTAGCGTACCGCCGATTCCCTAACAGCGGCATCAGAGCCGACTTGCGTAGTTTTTGGTCTGGATCTTCTTAGTAGATGGGATCTACTGCAAACAAGTTCATACGATGAATTTTTTGCACGGTTCTAGGGTTTGGAATTAGTTACAGTAGATTGCGATCGTATATGACTAAAGGGTCAGTTCGTGCTCCTTCTCTGTTGTGTGCACAACCTGTCTCTACCAGTTGAAATCACCATCGGGACTAATCGCGTACATAGCTAACAGATTGAGCCAACAGACCACGGTCATGAGTCGCGATCTACTCATGAATAACCAGTCACATTGAAAATTGAGTAATTCTGAATGGCTCGGATTTGGGTTGATTTGATCAATCTGATGAGATTTTCATAGTGATTTCATAGATGCGATCTGTGTAATTCTGTTTGGTGTCTGCTATAGCAATTACATAACATAGTTCGCGCTAGAAATCATTCTACGCTTAACTCATTTTTGCAAGGAATGATGCGAATGGTATGGCCTTAATGTGATGTGATGATCTGTGTGTAAATTCGTGCAGCCTGCGTGTTGCAAATTTACCACAACCGGGTTGAGGTTGTCACATAATTGTATAACGACCTGCGTGTGGACCTGTGATGCTTGATCACTCATGTAATTTGGTAGCTATTAGTTGTATTAGCTTCTTTTATGATCATGGAGATGACTTCAAGCATTGAGGAGATGGAGATCACCACAAGAAGGGAGGCATGGCAGCTCAGATCGTGATGGAACCATGGCGACGGAGAGCATTATGATTTTTGAGGCCATACTATTCACAATGTGGTATGATCATATACTTGTGATGTTTACGTATTACTATTCTTTTCATGCTTTTCATATGGTGGATGTTTTGTCATGATAGAATAGCTTCCCTCGAAAAAGTTGAGTATTTGATGCCATTTACCAATAACTGCACCTTTGTTATTTTGATCGTTGTGTGGTAGGTTTGCCAAAGCAAAGTACTATCATCTATCATAATGCACAGGGTGAATATTGGACATTCACATGCATATAGTGTTGGTTTACTCAACAAAGCCATCAAAACGGTTTTGGGCTTTATGGCATAGAGTTGGGAGCCGGGGCATTGGATGTCACCCAACAAACAAGAGTCATATAGGGATATGATTAACAATGGATGTTTACCTATGTCACTAATTTCCTAGCAGTGAAGCCAAAGATCACTAGGAATTAGTGAATATGGATCTTAAACCACTATTTGTCATTAGAGGGAAGACAATGATCATATAGTGGTGATATCTTTTATTAAACTGTTAATAGAAGATTGGTACATAACACAGTGCTAAACCTTGCATATTTATTTTCTATTGTAGATAATGTCTGCTAGTAACAATTCCGGTTTCAATTTGTGATCTGTGCTTGAAAAGGAAAAGCTTAATGGAGCTAACTTTATCGATTGGTACCGCAACCTGAGAATCATTATTAGGCAAGAGAAAACAAAGTACATTCTTCTGCATCCTTACCCTGATGACCTCCCAGCTGATGCAACTAATGCGACACGTAGAGCTTATACGAAGCACTGTGATGATGCGCTTAATGTAAGCTGCCTCATGCTCACCACTATGTCCCCTGATATGTAAAAATAGTATGAGCATACAGATGCTTATTCTATGATTGAGGGATTGCGTGGAATGTTTGAGAATCATGCAAGGGCTGAGAGATACAACATCTCAAAGTCCTTGTTCTCATGCAAGCTGGCGGAGGGTAGCCCAGCCAGCCCTCATGTAATCAATATGATTGGTTACATTGAAACTTTGGGCAAACTTGGTTCTGAAACAAGGATGATCTGGCTATTGACGTGGTTCTCCAGTCTCTCCCAACGAGCTACGAGCCATTCATATTGAATTTTAAAATGAATGGAATTGAGAAAACTTTGTCTCAATTGCATGGGATGCTTAAAATAGCCGAAGAAAGCATTAAGAAAAACATCACTCATGTGATGATGGTGCAAAAGAAGAATAAAAAGATGAAGCGTGTGATGCATCCTAAAGGTAAAGGCAAGGGAAAGGTTGCCGATGAGCCTTGAAGCTCAAAGTCTAAACCAAAGGGCAAATCTGGCACTTCTCCTGATGATGAATGCTTTCACTGTCATGGTAAGGGGCACTAGTCTAGGAACTGCAAGGAGTACTTGGAGGATAAGAAGAAGAGAAGTGAGACTTCCGCTTCAGGTATAAATGTTATAGAAATTAACATTGCATTATATTCTAGTGAATCATGGGTATTTGATACCGGATCGATGATTCACACTTGCAAATCATTGCAGGGTCTAAGTCAGACTAGAAGATTTGCAAAAGGCAAGTTGGATGTTCGTGTCGGCAATGGAGCAAAGGTTGCGGTCATAGCTATCGGAACTTACCACTTGTCATTACCCTCAGGATTAGTTTTGGAATTGAATAATTGTTATTGCATTCCTACTTTGAGCAAGAACATTATCTCTTCTTCGTGTTTAGAAGAAGTGATGGTTATGAGATTGTAATAACGAACAAATGTTGTTCTATTTATTACAATAATATTTTCTATGCTCAATGTCCATTAGTGAATGGATTATATTTTCTTAATCTTGAGGATAAAACTGTCTGTAACATTAATACCAAAAGGGCTCGACATAATGATCTAAATACCACTTTTATTTGGCATTGTCGCTGTCGGTACCCCGCGTACCGGATACCCCTTGGAACTGCGAAGATTACAAAGGAACTCCACCTATCTGAGTTGAAGACCTCTGAAGGCCCCACGTGTCACTCAAAACCGGACCTGCCTCCCTTCTATGGTTATTCCCAGTGCCGCCATGTGTATCATAAAACCGGAGCTACATTCCATACATTTGAAAGCTCCGGACTAGATACTTGTGTGGCACCCCCGGACCTAACCCCCCACAGGGGGAAGCTCTAGTACCGACATGTGTACAATAGCACCGGACCTACTCGTCCAAGACGGTAAGCTCCGGAGCTGCCACGTGTCCAACCGCCAGACCTTCAACCTCAACAGGCAGACTGGTGGACCTCCAATGGCTCGGACCTTCAAGGAACAATTAAAGCTTCAAGACCCGATTATCTATCATTAATGCTATCTTAATGACACACGATCGGAGGACCCTTAATACCAGTAACGCTGTCATCAAGGCGCATTACCATGCAGTTAAGGGGAATTAAGTACATTAACTGTGTATTAAGCATCAGGAACTGCTAGGGCCACATGTCGGGCCAGGCTGATGGTGTAACGACCAGTCCTTTTATAGAGACACTCTGGAGACTCTTCCACACGCGCTCAAGACAAAGACACTCTAGTCTCTCACACACAAGCACTCAGACGCTCAATACAACAACAACAACACACACCTGTGGAGTAGGGTATTACGCTCAGGCGGCCTGAACCACATAAATCCTCGTGTCAAATCGCCATCTTTCTCTGAATCTCCGTGCGTCCAAACCGAAATTAGAAACTTCGCGGTCTACTAACCATAGTGCCGTGATAATTGCGAGAACCAGATTCCAAAAGTTGGCACACCAGGTAGGGGGAGGCGCCTAAGATTCAAAGATGGTGAATTCTGCTGCTGGATCATCCAACGGTAACCATGTTGTGCAACCTGCTGGAGGTAATCCCTCCAACATGCAGCAGCTAGCAGGTACTGTGGCTCAAGTAGGAGTCATGCCACTGCCGCCATCGTCCACTCTAGTGAATCAAGCTGGACAACAAGACGGGTGTCTGCGTCAGTCACTACATCGGTGATTAACAACCCCGAACACGCGCTTAATGTTGCGCGTGCTCTTCTCCAACGTCCACCACCTCTAGGAGCACCCCAGGGTGCGATGGAACAGTGGAGAGCTGATGTGGATCATCTGGTTGCAGCGGCAGCCGATCGCGGGCGCCATAAGAAATCAAGGTCCTCCCCCCTCGGGGCGGGCCCCATCGCAGCGTCAGACCTTGTCGGGTAGACTCAGTCCGCAAGCTTCACAGGATGGGAGGCGTGGTGCATCTCAACAAGAGACGTCACTGCCTTCCGGGGCACGACGTACTCACATGTTAATGAGGCTTTCGACTCATGACCTCCGGGCGGAGCTCGATTGTCGTTACCGTCAACAGGACGGTCGCGTCCACATCGAGCGTGCTCGTGAGAGGCGAGAGGCTCAGGACAGTCCTGCTCCTAGGGAGTAGGAGGAGGTTGTTTTGCCTTGGCCATGCACCTACGCATGGTCAGATGGCCGCAGAAGTTCCGGCCTCACCTGCCAGAGAAATTTGACGGGGCTGTTAATCCCGCTGAATTTCTTCAAATCTACTCCACCGCTATCCTTACGGTTGGGGGAAATGAGGCCGTGATGGCCAATTATTTCCCTGTGGTTTGACATGGACCGCCAGGTCTTGGTTCATGAGCCTTCCGCCGGACTCCATCAATAGTTGGGCAGAGTTGTTCCAACAGTTCACCGTCAATTTCGGGAGCTCATACACCCGACCAGGGACGGAACTGGATCTTTTTGCTGTCAAGCAAAAAGGGGGAGAGTCCTTGCGATCTTTCATCCAGAGGTTCTCCTAGGTACGAAATACCATTCCTTCTACCTCAAGCGCTTCTGTTATTGCAGCATTCTGACAGGGCGTTCGAGATAATAAGATGCTGGAGAAGCTGGCGACTAAAGAAGTCACCAGTGTCACAAAACTCTTCAGCTTGGCAGACAAGTGCACCAATGTTGCGGAGGGACATGAAATGCACTTCCAACAACCTCCGGAGGCAAAAAAAAAATCCTCCAAGGGTGAAGCCACTAACTCCAGGAGTAGCAAGAAGAAGAAAAAGTCCAACGGTAAGAAGAAGCCGTCAGCCAGCACACCTACTGCTGAAGCTGCTGCAGCTCCGGGAGGCCGGGGGCCACGCCCCGAGAAACAACCTTGGTCGTCGTCTGAATACGGTGGCAGCTCCAAGATGTGGTGTCCCATACACAAGACGGACAACCACAACCTAGAAAACTGTCGAGAGGTCCAAAACCTCGCCGAGCGCTACAACAAGCATCAAGAAGAAGCTCCTTTCCGTCAAAGGGAAGGAAAATAAAAAGTCGACGAAGCTCCGGCTGAAGAGGAGTTAGGCTTTCAGGACCCCAAAAAGGTCATAAAGGCTGTTTACACCTCCGTTGATGACGACTCTGACGTCTCCGACAACGAGCGTCGGAAGACCATGAACACCATCTTTGGAGGTTCGTGGGACATCACTTCCCGCCTTGTCCTCAAGACAATGCAGCGGGACATGGCTTCTGTAGCTCCTACCACTAGGGCGGAGCCTCATCGGAAGAGGATGGACACTGCTATCACTTTTGATGCTTCGAACTGCCCTCGGAACGTGATCGGATCTGGTCAACTTCCGCTGATGGTATCTCCGACCATCAATAACATCCATCTCCACCACATAATGGTGGACGGAGGTTCGGGGTTGAACCTCATAAGCTTCAAAGCCCTCTTCAAGCTTCAGATCCGACCTTCGGATCTTCGCCCCCACCCCCCCCCCCCCCCGACCTTTCTCAGGAGTAGGTCCGGGGGCCATAACTCCACTCGGTGCCATTACTCTCCCGGTGACCTTCGGGACTCGGGAGAATTACAGGATTGAGAAGTTGGTCTTCGATGTGGCACATATCAACTTGCCATTAAACGTCATCTTAGGTAGGCCAGCTTTGTACAAATTCATGGCTGCTGCTCATTATGGCTACTTGGTGTCGAAGATGCCAACACCCTCAGGCGTTCTCAAGATCCGCGGAGACCGCACCACCGGAGTTACTGCTCTAGAAGAACTACACGCGCCTGCTATAGCGTAGGAGGAAGAATCTGGAAAGGAGCAAGCTCTGAAACCCTCGAGCATTCGTCATCAAGGCTCAACCTCCGCACCTCGAGTGCTACCAAGCGGCAACACCAACATTCCCATCAAAGTCGTCCAAATTGGTTCCGACGCTGCTCTGACCACTCGTATATCAGGAGGTCTGAACGACAAATAGGAACTCGCGCTCATCACTTTCCTCCGGGTTAATGTCGACGTGTTTGCCTGGCAACCGTCACAAATGCCTGGGATCCCTAGGGAAGTGATTGAGCACAATCTGAAGATTTATCATTACGCTCATCCTATACATCAGAAGCCTCAGAAGAAATCAGTAGAGTGACAAAACTTCATACATCAAGAAGTGAAGAAGCTGCTCGAAGCTAGATTCATCCGGGAAGTCTTCCACCCAAAATGGCTGGCAAACCCAGTCGTTGTACCTAAGGCCGGTGGGAAGCTTCGGATGTGTATCGACTACACAACACTGAATAAGGCATGTCCAAAGGATCCATTTCCACCACCTAGAATAGATGAGATAGTGGATTCCACCTCCGAGTGTGAATTACTGTGTTTCATAGATGCATGATCTGGGTATCATCAAATCAGAATGTCTAAGAAATATGAAGAGCATATTGCCTTCATCAGAGTAGATGGGTTATATTGTTACACTGCCATGTCATTCGGTGTCAAAAACGCTGCTTCAACGTTTGTGCGAGCTCTGTACAAAACTTTTCGAGAGCTCATCAGAGATGTAGTGGAAGTGTACGTCGATGACATCATTGTTAAGATCAAGAACAAGGAGTCATTTCTTGACACCTTGCAGGTTGTCTTCGACAAGTTGCGAATCACACGCACAAAGCTGAACTCAAACAAGTGTGTCTTCGGGGTTAGCTCTGGAAAGCTTATTGGATTCTTGGTGAACCACCGAGGAGTAGAGGCGAATCTGGCGAAGATTAAAGCTATTGAAGACATGCGGCCACCAGCTCGCATCAAGGATGTCCAGAAGCTGACTGGATGTCTAGCTGCCCTCAACCGGTTCATCTCAAGACTGGCGAAACGGGCGCTACCCTTCTTCAAATTATTGAGGAAGTTCGGACCATTCCAATGGTCTGAAGAAGCAGAAAAATCTTTCCAAGAGCTAAAGCAGCTCCTCACCACTCTACCAACATTGGTAGCTCCGAATCCTCGTGAGCCACTTCTGCTTTATATTTCAGCAACTGACGAAGTTGTCAGCATGGTCTTGATTGCGGAAAGACCAGAACCATCTCTAGTTCAGGAATCCAGACCCCTCCGGGAGGATCTGGAAATACATAAAGGCGAGTCTGGGTCCCATCCCCCAGACTCGGATCCTCGAGGTGAGACGCCAGAGGATCAACCTCCTTCAAATGAAGTAGTTACTGTTACTGAACAGGAAGATCTGAACCCTTTCGAGAAAGTTGGGGTCACTCTAGAAGAAGCTTCGGGTTCCTCTAGCAAGAACCTGGAGGTCCCCGAAGAAGGTCCAGACCCCTCCGAAAGGGTCTGGGTTGATGAGGAGGAAGCTCCGGGCCCGTCCGGGAGGGTCCGGACAGTCCAGCACCCAGTGTACTTCATCATCGAGGTACTCCCTGATGCCAAGACTCGGTACTTAGAGGTGCATAAGCTGCTCTATGCTGTTCTTATTGCCTCTAGGAAGCTTCGTCACTACATCCGAGCTCACAAGATTTCAGTGGTAACCTCTTATCCACTGCGTGCAATCTTGCATAACCCCAACTGTACTGGGAACATTGCAAAGTGGGCAACAGAATTGGCCAAGTTCGATCTTGAATTCGTCCCAAGACAAGCGATCAAGAGTCAAGCATTGGCAGACTTTGTGGCGGAATGGACCCCCTCACCATCAAATCCTGGGGTCCCAGTGAGCAGAAGCCGGACCCAAGGTTCTGGTCTTCATTGAGCCTCACTGGACTCTCTACTTCGACGGCTCCGTGCAGAAGCAGGGGGCCGGAGCTGGAATCCTTCTCCTCGCTCCGTCCAGGAAGAAGGTCAAATACATGGTTCACCTTTACTTCAAGGTGACCAACAACATGGCGGAGTATGAATCATTAATCTATGGGCTCAAGGTGGCATTATCATATAGTGTCAAGCAACTGTTGGTAAAGGGTGATTCGCAGCTCGTTATAAAACAAGTCAAAGGTGAATGCTGCTGCAAAAACCCTTAACTAGCTGCATATTTATTTGAAGTCCAGAGGCTTCAGGAGGATTTCAAAGTCCTGGATCTCTACCATGTCCAGCATCTCAATAACGTTGAAGTTGATGAACTCTCGACGAAAGCTTCAACCGGAGCTCCGGCTCCCGATGGAACCTTCGTTCGGAGATTGTCAAGACCAACAGCTCAGCCTGGCGAACTGAGCGAAGGGGGCGAGACCAGCACCTCGAAGCTGGCGGTCCCGATGGCCCTATTACCATGGCGTCCATCAAGGGTCATAGGTGCTGCAGGAAGCTCCAAGCAACCCAGCACGCAAGACTCAAAAGCTCAAGTTAGCTCCAATGCATGGATCTTGGAGATCTGGAGCTACTCGAAAGACAACATCCTTCCTGAAGACAATGTATCTGCTGACCAGATAGTCAGATTGGCTAAAAGATACACACTGGTAGAAGGGGATCTCTACCGATGTGGTGCCAACGGCGTCTTAATGCGGTGCATTAAAAGGGAAGAAGGCCGCAAGCTCCTCGCGGAAATCCATGGAGGCTAGTGTGGGAACCACGCGTCTTCCCGCACGTTGGTAGGTAAAGCTTTCCGCATGGTTTTTACTGGCCTACAACACTCCAGGATGCAACCGAGCTAGTGAAGAGATGTGAAGCATGCCAGTTCCATGCGAAGCAAATTCACACACCAGCTCAACCCCTACAAATGATACCTCTGACATGGCCATTCCCCGTGTGGGGTATGGATATCTTGGGACCTTTCCCAAGAGCCATCGGAGGTTACAAGTTCCTGTATGTCGCCATCGACAAGTTAACCAAGTGGCCAGAAGTAACTCCAGTTGTGACAATAAACAAGCAATCAGCTATCAATTTCTTGCAGTCTATAGTATGCAAATTTTGAGTCCCAAACAAGATCATAACTGATAATGGGACCCAATTCACAAGCTCTGCATTCCAAGGATATTACGAAGACCTCGGCATTCAAGTCAGCTATGCTTCCATAGCTCACCCGGCAAGCAATGGCCAAGCTGAGAGAGAAAATGCAGAAATCCTAAAGGGAATCAAGACGCGGACATATGAGCGCCTAAAAAACATGGAGCCAACAGGATTGAAGAGCTTCCGCCCACCACGTGGGCAAACAGGACAACTCGAAACCGGTCAACTGCAGAGACACCCTTCTTCCTGGTGTATGGAGCTAAAGAAGTCCTTCCTCCGGAAATCACCTTGGGGTCGCTCCAAGTCCGGACCTTCAACAAAGCCACGCCGGACTAGCTCCGGCGTATAGACCTTGACCTCGTTGAAGAGGGAAGGTGCCGAGCAGCTGTTCAAAATGCACAATACCGCCAAGCACTCCGGCGCTATCACCAAAGGCATGTGCATAACTGACAGCTCGAGGAAGGCGATCTGGTGCTACGGAGAATACAAACTTGAGAAGGTTTAAACAAACTTTCCCCTAGCTGGGAAGGACCCTTCCGAGTGATCAAAGTATCTCGTCCCGGATGCGTTTGCTTGGCAACCGAGGATGGGACACCGATCCCTAATCCTTGGAACTTTGAGCACCTCCATAAGTTCTATGCTTAATATCACGAAGGTGAGTCTGTAATTACATATGATGTATGTTATAGCATCATTGTACAAAGTCGGGTGACTCCTCCGGGAGGACAGCCGGACCTTTCCCGCATGGTCCGCAAAGTTCAAGCAACACTTGACACAGTCTCAGAACTAAAAGTGTAGCTAGTTACCTTGGGTCAAACAAGAAATGCAACACACTTATCCTAGTTTTGTACCCTATGAGTGTACTTGTTTCCCCTGTACCCCGGACCTATAATGAAGGACATCATTATGTGAAAACAGACTCCACGTGCATTTATTTTGTACAGGCTCATTATTTTTTATTTTTCTCTTTCTTGTCTATAACAAAGTTGTGCAATTCTCAAGAAACTTTAGCTCGAACAATTCATGTATAATTCAAGATGCATTGTTAATTCTTTCGGGTCTTAACATTGTTAATGGCCTACTCACCTGAACGCCAAGCCAATCTAGGTCTGGAGTGTGCTATTGACTTAGCCTGGTCCTGCACCCTCGCCACTCTACCTACACCCCGACAGGCCTGAGTAAGGTGAGTCCAGAAAACGATTGGACCTGGAGAAAATAAACAAATGCACTTGATTGTATATGGAATTGCGGTCGACCTAAAAATTTATTTCAGGAATATTAGCCGCAAACGAGTTATAGATAAGAAATGGATTTTACTGTTTTTTGACTTTAGTGTGCAGGAAAAATAAAAATCTCATGATGATGGTGGATGATGCCGGAGCTATCAAAGCTTTGACATCTCCTAAGGAGGCCCGATGTCGATGTTTTAAACATTGATAGTAGGCATCGCCGGAGCTATCAAGTTCCGACAAATCCATGGAACCAGCCGTCAACGTGAAGAAAAGATGGTAGAAGGACACCCCAATGGCGTCAGCTTTCGACACTATACGTGTTGACTGTGGACGCTGCCGGAGCTACTAAGCTCCGACAACCCCAGAGGATCAGTTGTCGACATTCTACGTGTTGACAATGGTCGATGCCGGAGCTACTAAGCTCTGACAACCTCAGGGGGCCCTGCTATCGACGACTTCAGACCTACACTCTACAAGTTTGAAGCATGCAAGTCTTCAACAAAATGTTACTTTTGGTACATGTTCGCAATCAAATTGTGTACATCTACCAGGGGGCCAAGTGAGACAAAGGTTGAAGACAATAAATAAAATTCATAAATTTCTTGGATTTCATTCATTTGAGGACGAGAGATTACAAAATTGGAGAAAAGAAGAGAAGATACAAGTGGGAGATACATGGAGAAAATCCTAAATCTTACAGAAGAACGAGGCGACCTTCTGGGCAACCTCCGACACGCTAGCCTTGGCGGCATCTCCCTCTCCATCGATGGAACCTTCAAGCACCAGATCTAGTGGGAAGTGAGGATACCGACTTGTGTAGCACGTCAGCATGTATTCTGCGATGTTCTGCACAAGGGATTTCCCTTCAGATTCCAATTGATTCACGATGACATCGCCCATCTTGTTGAGTTTGTTGCCTGCTGAGCTCAATGCCTTCAGCGCATGGTCCAGCTCCGACTCCGGACCGTCCGGACGCACGGGACTAAAGCCCAGCGGCGTCAGCGCGTCTTTGGCTTTGCCCAAGAAGTCCCATATTTGTTGGGACTCTGCAACCCTTGAGCCTCGCATCTCTTCCAATGACCTCTTGGTCGCCGCAAGCTCCGAACCCTCCCAAGCAAGGCGCTTGACCTCTTTGGCGTGCTGCTGAATCCTTTCAACAGCTTGCCTTTCGAGGTTGGCAAGCTCCTCTTCCCGGACGTGGATCTTGTTCCGGCTGTTGACCAGGTCTTTCTCTCGACCCCGCACCTTCTTCTCTCGGGCAGCGACTTTATTCTCCCTTTTGGTGAGGTCTTGTCCCCGCTGCCAGGACTTCTTCTCCTCGCTGAGCTCCCCTAGCTTCTTGGTGCGCTCTACAAGGCTCTTATCACCCAAAGCCAGCCTTTGAGCGAGCTCCTCTTCCCTCTTCACAATGTCATCCCTCAGCTCCAGGAGTTTTTGCTCTTCATCTTTGAGCTTTTTCTCTCTCTCCTCAAGAGCCTCCCAGTGCTTGACGAGACTCTCGTGGATAGTGCTGAGCTTGTCCTGGTGATCATTCGCTGCTTCATTAGCAGCCACGACTTGTTCGTGTATATCCCGGGACTTGTTGTCGAGGGATCGCACCATGCTTTCCCTCTCGTCCAGCAGATGGCCCCGGTACTCCATCCGGGCCTTCTCCCTCTTGACCCACTCCTTGTCGTCGGCCAGCCTTGTTTGCGCCAGCTTGGTCTCGAATTGGAGCCGGTTGTGCCACCTCCTAAGGGTTTGGCGCTCCTCCTCGAGGGCCTTGTTGTCGTGATAAAAGCCAACTGGGCTTGACGAAGGATGGAGCAGGCGTTGTCGATGGATAAAGACAAGGGGATTGGTTTCGGACCTGCCAGTGTCCTCTCCGCTGACTCCAGCGGGTTTTCCATAACAAAAATAGGGTCCCACTCTACAAGAGCGGTCCCCTGAGCTTCCGCGGCACTAGGGCTGCCCTGCGGGATAGCCTCGGTCTCCATCGAGGATGGTCCTGCAACAAAAGTTTCTACCTTCGGAGTCGGCTCCGAAGGTCCCGCCGCCAGGTCATTAGCAACTGATCACTCAGGCAAAGGACCGGTCGCTTTGTCTTGAAACACTGGCTCAGGTGCGGGTACCTCTGGGACTACCACCTCCAGGGTAGGCGTTGAAGATTCGGCCGGAGCTGAGGCGACCTCCGACTCCGGTGCTGGTGCCTCCTCTACTACTGGTGCAGGCGCCGACGCTTCAACCTCCATCAGTTCGGGTGTTGGCACCTCCAAGACAACTGTCTCAGGTGTCAGAACTTTATGAATCACTGGCTCCACCGCCGGGTCTTCAACAACATCCGGCCCTAAGGCCGGAACCGCATCTACCTCCAACTCTAAGGTCAGAACATCCATCATCACAGCATCCCTGCTGAACACCGCCTCCATGTTTAGAGGGAGGAAAGCCGCCGACGGAGTTAAGTCGTCGCCCTCAACGTCGATTCCATGCTGAAACTTCTTGAGATGAAGATCCAAAGCAGCGCCTCCTGAATTGGACTTCAAACCGGTCTAAATCTGGTCGTCGTCCATCACGCTGTTGAGGGCCCAGGCAAGCTTCTCCCTCTTCATTAGCGGAGCCCACCTGTTGACCAGGAAGCTGTAGAAGACCGCCTAGGGGGTCACTCCTCCTTCCACATATTGGCGGATCCTGGTCAAGGCATGGCTGAAGGCCCCCGACAGCACTGGAGCCTCACTCCAGGCGTTAGTGTCAACATTGGGAAGGCCTTCGAGAAGCTCCAGCTTCTCGTGCTCCTCTACCATGATGATAATCCAATCCTTATTCCAGTCGTCCCACTTGCCAGAAGGGAACGACCTCAAGTACTTGTAGGGGCATTTCTTGCGCTTCACAAAATAGTAGAAACCAAGATACTCGTCACTCTTGCCGGTGGTGTGGATGGTGAAGAAGGTATGGAAAAGCTCGACGCAGGGGTGAATACCCACCCACATCTCACAGAAGTGGACGAATGTTGACACAAGAATAATGGAGTGGGGGCCAAGGTGGTACAACTGTAGACCATAGAAGTACAACAACATCAAGAGAAAAGTGGAGAAAGGTGGGATCAGTCCCACCATGGCATACGCAGAAAAGTACACCATGTCGCCGACGCTCTTCTTCTTGAACGGGAGCTTGCCGGCGCGGACCAGGTGGTTGAAGGAGTCACTGGACCACCCCATGTAAGTCCGGACCTTCTTCAAATCATCATCGGTCGTGAGAAGGCTCTTGCAGAGACCTGACTCCATCGCAGCATAGCGGGGCGAGAGAAGAAAAGCAAGCAAAAGTTTGGAGGATTCGAGCGCAAGTTCAAATGAAGGCGTAAGGAATCCCCAAACAGTGTGTGCTTTCCTTCTTAAGTAAGCCCCTGCAACGCTTGGACGGAAACCGCAGAAGGGCCAAGGATACAGTTCAAAAGTTTCACCCTGCCAATGACAAGGGGGCCCGGGGCCACCCAGACGATCAAGTTGAGGTCCTTACCCCAAGCGAACAGTTGTCATCATGAGAGGCGGGAAACCCGAGTGCGGCGGCCTGAGAGGGCGCGCAGAACCGATACGGTTTTCATATTGTGAACCGGCGACCTTCAATTGCGTGAGATCTGCACGCGCAGATCTCACCTGCCGCATCCTGAAGATGCCACGCGGTGATGGTTTAACTGCGAACCACCACCTCAACGGCACATCCAAAAACCCTTGAAGACACGGAGCAAAAATCAAAAGATGGACCCACCTCCGGCAGAATGACTTAATCCAAAAGGTATCTCCCAGGGGTGGGCCCAAGGGGCCACTGTCGGTACCCTACGTACCGTATACCCCTTGGAACTGCAAAGATTACAAAGGAACTCCACCTATCATTGTTGAAGACCTCCGTAGGCCCCACGTGTCACTCAGAACTGGACTTGCCTCCCTTCTATGGTTATTCCCAGCGCCGCCACATGTATCATAAAATCGGAGCTACATTCCATACATGGGAAAGCTCCGGACTAGATACCTGTGTGGCACACCCGGACCTAACCCCCGACAGAGGGAAGCTCTGGTACCGACACGTGTACAATAGCATCGGACCTACTAGTCCAAGACGGTAAGCTCCAGAGCTGCCACACGTCCAACCGTCGGACCTTCAACCTCAACAGGCAGACTGGTGGACCTCCAACGGCTCAGACCTTCAACGGCTCGGACCTCCAACGGCTCGGACCTCAATAGGCAGACCCGATTATGTGTCATTAAGGCAATCTTAATGACAAATGATCGGAGGACCCTTAATACCAGTAACACTGTCATCAAGGCAAGTTACAACGTTGTTAAGGGGAATTAAGTACATTAAGCGTCTATTAAGCATTAGTAACTGCCAGGGCCACATGTCAGGCTAGGCTGATAGTGTAACGTCCAGTCCTTGTACTATAAAAGAACCGGCCGAGCGATACACGAGGAGACTCTTCCACACGCGCTCAAGATAGGGACACTGTGGTCTCTCACACACAAGCACTCAAACGCTCAATACGACAACAATACACACCTGTGGAGTAGGGTATTATGCTCAGGCGGTCCGAACAACGTAAATCCTCGTGTCAAATCGGCATCTTTCTCCGAATCTCCACGTGCCCAAACCGAACTCAGAAATTCTGCGGTCTACTAACCATAGTGCCGGGAGAATTGCTGGAACTAGACTCCGACAGTCGCTTAGGTCATATAAATGAGAAACGCATTGAAAAACTCCATAAAGATGGTTCACTAAACTCATTTGATTTTGAATCACTTGACACATGCGAATCTTGTCTGCTTGGGAAGATGACCAAAGCACCCTTCACTTGTCAAAGTGAGAGGGTGACTGACTTGTCGGGACTTATACATACAGATGTATGTGGACCAATGAGTTCAATTTCCAGAGGTGGTTTTCAGTACTTCATCACATTTACCGATGACTTTAGTAGATTTGGTTATGTCTACCTAATGAGGCACAAGTCTGAATCCTTTGAAAAGTTCAAAGAATCTCAGAATGAAGTACAAAATCAATTGGGCAAGAAAATTAAACTTCTATGATCTGACCGTGGGGGTGAATATTTGAGCCATGAATTTTATGATCATTTAAAACAATGTGGAATTGTTCCACGGTTGACTCCACCTGGAATGCCTCAATGGAATGGGGTGTCCGAGAGGAGAAACCGAACCTTGTTGGACATGGTTAGGTCGATGATGAGCCAAGCAGATCTTCAACTATCCTTTTGGGGTTATGCTCTTTAAACTGCTGTGTTTACACTAAACATAATCCCAACTAAGTCTGTTGAGAAGGCACCATATGAGATGTGGAGCGGGAGACATCCTGGATTGTCTTTCCTCAAAGTTTGGCGATGTGATGTTTATGTCAAATGTTTGGCGTCAGACAAACTCACTCCAAAATTAGACAAATGCTTCTTTGTGGGATATCTAGGGAAACCAAAGGATATTATTTTTATTATAAAACAGAGGGTAAATTGTTTACCACTCGCAATGGTGTCTTCTTGAAGAAAGAGTTTCTCTCAAAAGGAGTTAGTAGGAGCAAGTTGCATCTTGAAGAAATTCAAGATGTACCTGAAAATTTTTCGGCATCCACTGATCCTATAAAGGATGTACAATATGTTGTGCAACCAGTTGATGAAACACCAGCCCAACGAAGGTCTACGAGGGTTCGTCGTGTGACTGAAAAGTTAACGCTTCTAACCATAGAGCAACATGACATTTTGAAGAAATTGAAGAAATACCTAACAATGTTTCAGCATCCACTAATCCTATGCAGGATGTACATGATGTTGTGCAACCATTTGATGAAACACCATCCCCACAAAGGTCTACGAGGGTACATCGTGCGACTGAAAAGTTAACGCTTCTAACCACGGAGCAGCATGACATGGTATTGTTGGACAATAATGAGCCCAGGACCTATACTGAAGCAATAATGGGACCCCGACTCTAAGAAGTGGCTTGGAGCCATGGAATCCGAAATTGAATCCATGCATGAAAATCATGTTTGGAACTTGGTTGATCCAATCGAAGGTGTGAGACCTATCGATTGTAAATGGATTTTCAAGAAAAAGACTAATATGGATGGAAATGTTCACATCTATAAAGCGCGATTGGTAGTGAAAGGTTTCAAACAAATTCAAGGTGTTGATTATGATGAAACTTTCTCACCCGTTGCAATGCTTAAGTCTGTTCGGATTCTTCTAGAAATCGCTGCATATTTTGATTATGAAATATGGCAGATGGATGTCAAAACAGCCTTTCTTAATGGAAGTCTGACTGATGATGTGTACATGACACAACCTAAGGGTTTTGTCGATCCTAAAAATGCTAATAAAATATGCAAGCTTCAAAAGTCCATTTATGGACTGAAGCAAGCATCTCGGAGTTGGAATCTACGTTTTGATGAGGTAATCAAAGGGTTTGGTTTCATCAAGAACGTAGAAGAACCTTGTATTTACAAGAAGTTTAGTGGGAGCGCACATGTATTTCTTGTCCTATATGTAGATGACATATTATTGATCAAAAATGACATTTTGATGCTTGATGATGTTAAATCCTCATTAAGAAAAAGTTTCTCAATGAAGGATTTAGGAGAGGCAGCGTATATTTTGGGCATAAAGATCTATAGAGATAGATCTAAAAGGCTAATTCGATTAAGCCAAGATACATATATTGACAAGATATTGAATTGGTTCAATATGCAGGATTCCAAGAAAGGTTTCTTGTCAATGTCACATGGCATTACTCTAAGCAAGAGTCAGTGTCCTTCGACACTTGATGAGCAAAAGAGGATGAGAACGATTCCTTATGCTTCGGCTATTGGATCCATCTTGTATGCCATGCTATGTACACGCCCAGATGTATCTTATGCTCTAAGTATCACGAGCGGGTATCAATCAAATTATGGTGAGGCTCATTGGACCGTTGTAAAAAACATCCTTCAGTACTTGAGAAGAACTAAGGATGTGTTCTTAGTGTTTGGAGGTGAAGAAGAGCTCGTTGTAAAAGGTTACATCGATGCTAGCTTCCAAACTAATAAGGATGATTCTAGAACGCAATCCGGATTTGTGTTCTGCCTCAATCGAGGGGCAGTGAGCTGGAAAAGTTCCAAGCAAGATACAGTAGCAGATTCAATCACAGAGGCGGAGTATATTGCAGCTTCTAAAGCTGCAAAGGAAGCTGTTTGGATCAGAAATTTTCTTTCTGAGTTGGGTGTTGCTCCTAGCGCGTCTAGTCCTGTGGATCTCTACTATGACAATAGTGGAGCCATCGCACATGCGAAGGAGCCTAGATCACACAAACGATCCAAACACATACTACGACTCTATCACCTCATTCGAGAGATCATCGACCGGGGTGATGTGAAGATATGCAAGGTGCGCACGGATTTGAATGTTGCAGATCCATTGATAAAGCCTCTTCCACAATCAAAGCATGAGGCGCACACGAGATCTATGGGTATTAGATACTTACATCAGTGATCATAGTGTGTAGTTGGAGACTTGTGTCACAGCTATGTTTATGTACTATTAAATAAATTGTTATATGGGTAATCATTATTTACACTGATCATCAAATATGTGACTTGTTCGTGAAACTCTTTGTTAATAGTAACGTTACTCTAGAAAATTCCTAGTCTATATCATTATATGAGATAATGATTGCATACAGACTAGCACATGTATTAATTGATGATCACATTTCACGGGTCATACATATGGAGATATCGAATTAATAATGTGAACACATGTTAGTGAACATGGTGTTGGATTGACCCACTCCGAGACACTACTGGGATTGTTATTTCCATATGTGCCATTAGTTGGTCTTGATTGATACACCTGCTAGATCCTTAGACCTGAGGTCGCCACTATTTCTCACTATGTGTAGTTGTGTACTTTGAGACTACCAAATGCTACTCCGTAACTGGGTAGTCATAAAAGTAGTCTTCGGATATATAATGAAACATAGAATTAAATGTGTGTGGATCAAGATGAGATTTGCCCCTCCTTATTATCAGGAGAGATATCTCTGGGTCCCTCGAGATAGTTGGATTTGAAAGTGCATGGCCATGTCAAAGTGATTAAAGGTTAATCACAGTGACTAAAAGTTAGTCATGGAATGAATCCACTATTTGATCGAGTGAATGGTCGAGCTATCACAATGATGGCACGCATCTGGCCTTGAGCTTGACTGGTATTGTGAGGCAACGGGATTAGCATGTTGAATGTATCTAGGTTCGGCCGATATGATCTTTATGTACATTCGGGAGTCAGTATGTTCTGCAAGGTACATCTACTGACTTGTGGTTAGAAACGGTTTCCATTCACAACCTACTGCACATGAACCTAACGGGTCACACACTTAAGTAGTTGGAATATCAAAAATCTTGGCTAGATGATTGTCTCTAGTGCAAGTGGGAGATTGCTGGTGATGTGCCAAAGAGGCAATCATAACAATTCCGGTTAAGGCCTATTGGATATTTGATCCATAAGCAATTAGGGTATTAATGGGACTGCGACCTAAAAGCCCATTAGTATGCCTATAAATATGAGGGGTAGGGTTAGGGGCTAATCACCCCACCATGCGTCAGCCCTAGCCGCCACCCCTCGAAGGCCTCACGTCGAGACCCTTGCCGCGCACGTGGTGCTAGCACACCGCCGCACGACGTTCCTCTCCGTACGTGTGGACTTCGTGGAGGCGCCGCTGCTACTGCTGCGTTGATCGGCTACGACGAACGTGTTTATCTACTGCTCTTGAGAAGAGGGCGGGGAGGAGACGAACGAGATCATCTACTTCCCCTACACCGATGCGTGTCTACGTTCCGCTGCGTTGCGCGTCTAGTGGTATCAATTCACGACCTCTGTACTCGCATGTTTCCTGGGTGATGCGGTAGAGTTGCTAGAGTAGCGTATCGCCGATTCCCTAACACTTGATTCTCTATAATCTCTACTGGTTTTTTCATGATTGAACACTTTTAGATCAGACGCACACACCGATTCTCTATCAGATTGATTTTCTGCAGAGGAGTTTTTGTTGCTTCCGCTAAAAAAGTTTTAATCTACCATTCACCCCCTTCTGGTAGATTTTTACGTGCTCTTAAATCCTACACATCCTTATACGAGCATGTCGATTGCTAACTGGATATAAGCACATTCCTTGTTCGGCCAGCTCAAAGACTTTTTGATGTGTGTCAAAAGACAGGATCTTGGCCCTTGTTTTAGTGACGGTGGTCACTCGTTTTTTCAGCTCAAATGTCAGTCCGACATTTTATCCAACTGATTTTGTCACGGGATTTTTTGTATTAGATGTGGCTGACAGATGAATATATTGGCAACTTGTTATTTCCCCGTTTCTGAGGACAGACATTTATTACAAGCCACTTTGACATTTACTCTCATGTTTGTGGAGCCGTTTGCTCAAATCTCTACCATCATCGATTGGAGACTGTCGGTACCCTGTGTATCGGGTACCCCCTGATACCGCAAACAAAGTTGTGGAGTTCCTATGTCCAAGTGGCAGACATCCGAAACCGGATCTACCTCCCTCCTGAGGGTGGCTCCGGTTTTCAGCCACGTGTCCAGAGGAGACGGACCTGTCTCCCTCATCAGGGTAGCTCCAGTGTTGTCACGTGTCCTACAAAGCCGCACCTACCTCAATTCTCACAAAAGCTCTAGCACTGCCATGTGTCCAACAGCACCAGACCTATCTGTGACACCCGGTTCTGAAAATGAACCAAGTGCAGTATATGTGTGCCCATAATGTTTAACACACATATACAAGTTCATCACAAACGATATACAGATAATTACCATAACACAAGTTAATAAATAAGTACTTTTATTACACAATTCTTTATATTCTTGAATACAAGATCTAATGAATATTAATGACAAGTTTGAACTAATGCGGCAGAAATAAACTAATAAGCAACTAAGCAAAAGGGATAGCGCAGCTCCATGCAACATCACAGGCAAAGCTGACAGTAGACACGGCCTAGAACTCCGCATTATTAACGTAATACTCCCAATCCTGACCTGCAACTGTTGGGTGGGGGGGGGATTGCAAGGGTGAATACATGTCGTACTCAACAAGTGTGGGAAGTATGACATGTAGCTGATACAAATGATGAATGTAATAATGGCTAAGTGCTGAAAAGTACAATAAAACATTTGAAAAGCAATATATTATATGTATGTGAAGTAAACCCATCATAAACCATGTAGTTATCATAATACAAGTCCATATTCCATATACATCATCATATACCAATATCCATATTCAATACAAGAATTCAATTCATAACCATCCATAACCATAATACCAAGCATAACCATCCCAAAAATCATCCCAATACTAGGTTCCCTCTAATCATGGAAGTTGTCCAGGTGCTCATAATCGGGAGCACGACTATCATGATAGTTTATTTAGACTCTGCAGAGTTTGTACCACTTTACCCACGTGTTCGTGATTTCATCACCTTTCGGTGACTAAGAACCTCCCTTATGCCCATGACCCGTCGGTCACATTACACACTTCCGTTGGTGTGTGTCCAAGAGATCACAAAATAGCCTTTACAAAGGGATTACTAGCTATTTAGACCCCAATGAGGTTTCACAGGTGGCGATGCCTCCAACTTAGCACATCTCCAACCAAGGGCCCCCTCTTGAGCCATTTAGATCCTAGGGTAGTCCCACCAATCATCAACAAACCCAATCTGACTACCCCTTCCCCAAGCATCCTTAATGGTCCAAATAGCACTGGCAAAGCCCTAATTAATCAGCTACGCCGCACCCATACTTGGCCT
The DNA here is from genome assembly GCA_036927565.1 of Tuctoria greenei. Taxonomy (NCBI): domain Eukaryota; kingdom Viridiplantae; phylum Streptophyta; class Magnoliopsida; order Poales; family Poaceae; genus Tuctoria; species Tuctoria greenei. The sequence goes on along the minus strand of JAYESD010000004.1, from coordinate 42,410,303 downwards.
CGTGGTGGCACTGTAGTCCTGACTTATTCTCGCATGAACCGATTCTTACATCTAAAGCAAGCAACCCACCATGACATCCAACCCATCCACATACCAGACTTGCTTAGATCACCAATTACCATATCAGATTTATCCAGTTCATGTCAACCACAATCTCATTAATGCATAATTAAATTAAATAGTGTAGTTGTTCTTCCATCCCAATTAATTAAGCGAAGCAAAAAGGTAAAAATCCCATCCCGACTCTCTACCATATATTCCAGGTGACAAGGGTGGTTAAACAAAGCTAGTAAACTTCCTATCATAGGATTCCCATCAAATTGACACAAGCATGCAGTTTTGCAAACAAAACATTTATTTCAGAACAGGATCAATATGCTTCAAGGAAACTTGCCTTGTTTCGACTGATAGGGTTGCTCAAGCGCTTCGAAGTCTTGGTTATGGAAATCCTCGTACACGACCTCTTGAGCGCTTCCCTCTACTCGTGAACACACATACAATAAAATACATACAAATCAACATGATGCGCACATACTAATCAACATGCGATGACATGCATGCATGCAAAGTTCAATTATTAATTAACTATGGTTGTTTATTAATTAGATGCAACTAGTTCATACGCGTTCATACGAGTTTACGGGGGTTTTAGTGAAAATTAATGTTGTTGAAAATAATTTTATGTTGCAACTATGATCAAATTACGTCTATTAGATTTAATACATCGCTAAACTTCGCATCGGAAAAATGAACCCTACTGTAGATGCGACGGCTTCGATGATCGAGGGATGAAGGCGATGCAAAGATGAAGTGGATGGCGCAGCGGTCCTCCGGCGTCACGACGACGGTGATGAGACGATCTTCGGCAGACGACGGCACCCTCCTCTTTTTCTTCCTCTTCCTTCCCTTTTTTTCCCCTTTTCTACCTCGAGGCGCCTATGTTCTTCTCCCTTTTTCTCTACTGGCGGCTAGGGTTTTCTGGTGCAGTGCTTCTGTTCTATGGAGTCCAAGCAAAAACGAAGCCCTCTGGTCCTTTTTATAGGCGGCACTCAGTAGCTAGGGTCGGCACGGGGCGCCTGGACGCGGCCGGCTCGGCCTCGGGACCGAGCATGCGGGCTGCTTGGCCAGGGCATGGGCACGGCATGGGGTGCGCGGGGCGCGGGACCCGAGTGGGCGTGTGGTGCGCGCGGGATGCGCGGGGGCAGGCGCGGTGCGGGTGGGGTTGCGTGGGCGAGCGTGGCGCGCTGGGCGCGCTGGCGGCGCATGCTGTGAGGACCGGCTCGGCCGCCTGGCCAGCGAAGCAGTTGACTTTTTTTTCTTTTTTCTCCTTTATTTTTTTTTTTACATATATAAATATTATTATTATATATATTTGTCGGTACCCTGCATACCGGATACCGCTTGGAACTGTGAAGATTACAAAGGAACTCCACCTATCTGAGTTGAAGACCTCCGAAGGCCCCAGGTGTCACTCGGAACCGGACTTGCCTCCCTTCTATGGTTATTCCCAGTGCCGCCACGTGTATCATAAAACCGGAGCTACATTTCATATATGGGAAAGCTCCGGACTAGATACCCGTGTGGCACCTCCAGACCTAACCACCGATACAGGGAAGCTTCAGTACCGACACGTGTACAACAGCACCGGACCTACTCGTCAAAGACGGTAAGCTCCGGAGCAGCTACGTGTCCAACCGTCGGACCTTAAACCTCAACAGGCAGACTGGTGGACCTCCAACGGCTCGGACCTTCAAGGAACAATTAGAGCTTCAAGACCCGATTATGTGTCATTAATGCTATCTTAATGACACATGATTGGAGGACCCTTAATACCAGTAATGTCGTCATCAAGGCGTGTTACCACGCTGTTAAGGGGAATTAAGTACATTAACTGTGTATTAAGCATCAATAACCGCTAGGGCCACATGTCGGGCCAGGCTGATGGTGTAACGACCAGTCCTTGTACTATAAAAGGACTGGTCGAGCGATACACGGGGAGACTCTTCCACACGTGCTTAGGTCCAGACACGCTAGGTTCAAACACTAGCGCTCATACGCTCAATACAACAACAACACAAACCCGTGGAGTAGGTTATTATGCTTAGGCAGCCGAACCCTGTAAATCCTCGTGTCAAATCTCCATCTTGCTCTAAATCTCCGCGCGCCCACAACCGAACTAAGACAATTCGCGGGCTGCCAACGGTAGTACTGGGAGAATTGCCGGAATCAGACTCCGACAGTTGGTGCGCCAGGTAGAGGGAGGCGCCCGAGACTCAAAGATGGTGAATTCTGCTGCTGGATCATCCAACGGTAACCATGCTGTGCAACCTGCTGGAGGCAATCCCTCCAACATGCAGCAGCCAGCAGGTAATGTGGCTCCAGTAGGAGTCATGCCACCGCCGCCACCGTCCGCTCCAGTGAATCAAGCCGGACAACGAGACGGGGCATCCGCGTCGGTCACTGTATCGGCAAACAACAACCCCGAACACGCGCTTAATGTTGCGCGTGCTCTTCTCGAACGTCCACTGCCTCCAGGAGAACCCCAGGGTGCGATGGAACAGTGGAGAGCTGATGTGGATCATCTGGTTGCAGTAGCAGCCGATCGCATCAAAAATCAAGGTCCCCACCCCCCTCGGGGCAGGCCCCATCGTAGCGTCGGACCTTGTCGGGTATACTCGGTCCACAAGCTTCGCAGCATGGGAGGCGTGCTGCATCTCGACAGGCAACGTCGCTGTCGTCCGGGGCGCGACATACTCACACAATAACGAGGCTTTCGACTCATGACCTCCGGGTGGAGTTTGATCGTTGTTACCGTCAACAGGACGACCGCGTCCATATCGAGCGTGCTCACGAGAGGTGAGAGGCTCGGGACAGTCTTGGTCCTGAGTGTGTAGGAGGATGCTGTTCTGCCTTGGCCATGCACCTACGCATGGTCATATGGCCGCAGAAGTTCCAGCCTCACCAGCCAAAGAAATTTGATAGGACTGTTAATCCCGCTGAATTTCTTCAAATCTACTCCACCGCTATCCTTTCGGCTGGGGGAAATGAGGCCGTGATGGTCAATTATTTCCCCGTGGCTTTGACTGGGACCGCCAGGTCTTGGTTCATGAGCCTTCCGCCTGACTCCATACAGTTGGGCGGAGTTGTGCCAACAGTTCACCGCCAATTTCAGGAGCTCATACACCCGACCAGGCACAGAACTGGATCTTTTTGATGTCAATAAAAAAGGGGGAGAGTCCTTGCGATCTTTTATCCAAAGGTTCTCCCAGGTACGAAATACCATTCCTAGTATCTCAAGCACTTCTGTTATTGTAGCATTCTGACAGGGCATTCGAGATAAGAAGATGCTAGAGAAGTTGGCGACTAAAGAAGTAACCAGCGTCACGGAATTCTTCAGCTTGGTAGACAAGTGCGCCAAGGCTGCAGAGGGACGTGAAATGCACTGCCAACCACATCCGGAGGCCAACAAAAAATCCTCCAAGTATGAAGCCACTATCTTCGGGAGTGGCAAGAAGAAGAAAAAGTCCAACGGCAAGAAGAAGCCGTCGGCTGGCACACCTACTACTGCAGCTGCTGCAGCTCCGGGTGGCCGGGGGCCACACCCCGAGAAACGACCTCGGCCGTCATCTCAAGACAGTGGTAGCTCCAAGATGCGGTGTCCCATACACAAGATGGACAGCCACAATCTAGAAAACTGCTGAGAGGTCCAAAACCTCGCCGAGCGTTACAACAAGCGTCGGGAAGAAGCTTCTTTCCGTCAAAGGGAAGGAAAACAAAAAGTCGACAAAGCTCCGGCTGAAGAGGAGTTAGGCTTTCAGGACCCCAAAAAGGTATTGAAGGCTGTTTACACCTCCGTTGACGATGACTCTGACGTCTCCGACAACGAGCGTCGGAAGACCATGAACACCATCATTGGAGGTTTGGGGGACATCACTTCCCGCCGTGTCCTCAAGATAATGCCATTCGAAGCCTTCATCAAGCTTCAACATCGATCTTCAGATCTTCGCCCCTCCCAACCTTTCCCCAGAGTAGGTTCGGGGCCCATAACTCCACTCGGTGCCATTACTCTCCTGGTGACCTTCGGGACTCGGGAGAATTACAGGATTGAGAAGTTGGTCTTCGACATGGCCCAAATCAACTTGCCATTCAACGCAATCTTGGGCAGGCCAGCTTTATACAAATTCATGGCTGCTGCTCATTATGGCTACTTGGTGTTGAAGATGCCAACACCCTCAGGCGTTCTCTGGATCCGTGGGAGTCGCACCGCCGGAGTTACTGCTCTGGAAGAACTCCACGCAGTTGCTAATGCGCAGGAGGAAGAATCCAGAAAGGAGCAAGCTCTGAAGCCTCTGAGCATTCGTCGTCGAGGCTCAACCTACGCACCTCGTGTGCAACCAAGCGGCGACACCGACATTCCCGTCAAAGTCGTCCAAATTGGTTCCGACGCTGCTCAAACCACTCGTATATCAGGAGGTCTGAATGACAAATAGGAACTCATGCTCATCACTTTCCTCCGGGCTAATGTTGACGTGTTTGCCTAGAAACCGTCACAAATGCCTGGGATCCCTAGGGAAGTGATTGAGCACATTCTGAAGATTTATCCCGACGCTCAGCCTGTACATCAGAAGCCTCGGAAGCAATCAGTAGAGCGACAAAACTTCATACGTCAAGAAGTGAAGAAGTTGCTCGAAGCTGGATTCATTCGGGAAGTCTTCCACCCAAAATGGCTGGCAAACCCAGTCGTTGTACCCAAGGCCAGCGGGAAGCACCGGATGTGTATCGACTCCACAACATTGAATAAGGCATGTCCAAAGGATCCATTTCCACTACATAAAATAGATCAGATAGTGGATTCCACCTACGGGTGTGAATTACTGTGTTTCCTAGATGCATATTCTTGGTATCATCAAATAAAATGTCTAAGGAAGATGAAGAGCATACTGCCTTCATCACAGTAGATGGGTTATATTGTTAGACTGCCATGCCATTCGTTCTCAAAAATGCTGCTTCAACATTTGTGGGAGCTATGTACAAAAATTTTGGAGAGCTCATAAGAGATGTAGTGGAAGTGTACGTCGATGACACCGTTGTCAAGATCAAGAACAAGGAGTCATTTCTTGACACCTTGCAGGCTGTCTTCGACAAGTTGCGAATCACACGCACAAAGCTGAACCCAGACAAGTGTGTCTTCGAGGTTAGCTCCGGAAATCTTCTTGGATTCTTGGTGAACCACCGAGGAATAGAGGTGAATCCGATGATGATTAAAGCTATTGAAGACATGCAGCCACCAGCTCGCATCAAGGATGTCCAGAAGCTGACTGGATGTCTAGCTGCCCTCAGCCGGTTATCTCAAGACTGGCGGATCGGGCGCTACCCTTCTTCAAATTATTGAGGATGTCTGGACCATTCCAATGGTTTGAAGAAGCAGAAAAAGCTTTCTAAGAGATAAAGCAGCTCCTCACCACTCTACCAACTTTGGTAGCTCCGGGTCCTGGTGAGCCACTTCTGCTTTACATTTCAGCAACTGACGAAGTTGTCAGCATAGTCCTGGTTGCGGAAAGACTAGAACCATCTCCAGTTCAGGAATCCAGACCCCTCCGGGAGGGTCCGGAAATACCTGAACGCGAGTCTGGGTCCCAGCCCCCAGACTCGATGTGACGCCCGGTTCCGAAAATGAACAAAGCTAACGCATATGTGTGCCCAGGATGTTCAACACACATACACGAGTGATTCACAAATGATAAACAGATAATTACCACAGCTCAAATTATTAAATAAGTACTCTTATTACATAATTCATTAAATCCTCGAATACAAGCTCTAATAAATATTAATGATAAGTTCAACTAATGCAGCGGAAATAAACTAATTAAGCAACTAAGCGAACTAAGCAAAAGGGATAGCGCAGCTCCAATCAACACCACAGGCAAAGTTGACAGTAGACACGGACTAGAATTCCGCATTATCACCATTAAACTCACAATTCTGACCTGCAACTGTTGGGGAGGGGATTGCAAGAGTGAGTACATGTCGTACTCAGCAAGTGTGGAAAGTATGACATGTGGTTGATTCAAATGACGACAGTAATAATGGCTAAGTGCTGAAAAGTACAGTAAAACATTTGAAAAGCAATATATCATATTATGTGAAGTAAACCCATCATAAACCATGTAACCATAATAATACCAGTCCATAATTCACCATTACCAATAACCATAATCGATGTCATAAACCATAATTCCATCCATAACCATAACCATAATCATAATATCAACCATAACCATTACCAAACCATAATCATCCCAAATCCCAATTTCCCTCTAATCATGGAAGTTGTCCAGGTGCTCATAACCGGGAGCACGGCTATCATGATAGTTTTAATTAACTCTGCAGAGCTTGTATCTCTTTACCCACATGTTTGTGATTTCATCACCCGTCGGCGACTAAAGAACCTCCCTTATGCCAATTACACTTCCGTTGGCGTATGGCCAAGAGATCACAAAATAGCCTTTACAAAGGGATTACTAGCCTATTAGACCCCACTGAGGTTTCACCGGTGGCGATGCCTCTAACTGAGCACATCTTCAACCAAGGGCCCCCTCTTGAGCCATTCGGATCCCAGGGTAGTCCCACCAATCATCAACAAACCCAATCCGACTACCCCTTCCCCGAGCATCCACAATGGTCCAAACAGCACTAGCAAAGCCCTAATTAATCAGCTATGCCGCACCCATACTTGGCCTCGTCGTGGCACTGTAGTCCTGGCTTATTCTCGCATGAACCGGTCCTTAGATCTAAAGCAAGCAAACCACCATAACATCCAACCCATCCACATACCAGGCTTGCTTAGATCACCCATTACCATACCATATTGACTAGTTCACGTTAACCAGAATAGCATTGATGCATAATTAAATGTGTAGTGTTGTTTTTCCATCCCAATTAATTAAGCGAAGCAAAAAGGTAAAAACCCTTCCCGACTCTCTACCATATATTCCAGGTGACAAGGGTGGTTTAGCAAATCTTGTAAACTTCCTACCATAGGATTCCCATCAAATTGACACAGCATGCAGTTTTGCAAACAAAACATTTATTTTAAAACAGGATCAATATGCTTCAAGGACACTTGCCTTGCTCCGGCGGATAAGGTTGCTCAAGCGCTTCGAAGTCTTGATTCTGAAAATCCTCGTACACGATCTCTTGAGCACTTCCCTCTACTCGTGATCACACATACAAAAATATACATACAATTCAACATGATGCACACACATTAATCAACATGCGATGATATGCATGCATGCAAAGTACAATAATTAATTAACTACGGTTGTCTATTAATTAGATGCAACTAGTTCATACGTGTTCATACGGGTTTACGGGGGTTTTAGAGTGGATTAATGCTGCTGAAATTAGAAAGATGACACAACTACGATCAATTTACGTCTATTAGATTCAATATGGTTGCTAAAATTCGCATCGGGAACATGGCCTACCGTAGATGCGATGGCTTTGATGATCGAGGGATGGGGACAATGCGTAGACGAAGTAGATGCGCAGGGTCTTCCGGCGGCACGACGACGGCGACGATCTCCGGTGGACGGTGGCACCCTCCTCTTTTTCTTCCTCTTCTTCCCCTCTTTTTTTCTTCTTTTTCTTCCCTGGGCTCAGCCCCTGGTGCTTCTTTTCTTTTGTGTACCGGCGGCGGCGCTTCTGGAGTCTAGGAAAAACTACGAAGCCTCTGTCTCTTTTATAGGCGCTAGGCTAGGGCCAGCGCGCGCGGAAGACTCGGGCATCAGGCGGGATTCGGCGGGTGGGAGCGCTGGAAACGGCGGGGCGATTCGATGCAGAGGGCGGGAATCGCGCGCGGTAGGCGCCCGCGTCCGGTCGGGCGAGCGGGCTGAGCGCGGTGGGGTCGGGTGGGGGGACAGGCGGGCATCGGGGCGCGCTGCGGGGGATGGGACCGAGCGGCGCGTTGGGCGGCGGGGCGTGCGGCTGAGCGGGGCCGTGGGAGCGGGAGCGGGAGGCGGGGGTGGGGGGGGGCGTGGCTGCGGGCCCCAGGCTCGGCAGCACAGGCTGCGCGCTGCAGGCGGGGAATCGGGCGTGGGCCAGGGGCGTGGGAGCGGGGGTCGCGTCGGGTGAGGGGGCCGAGGCAGGCCGCGGTCGGCGCTGGCGGGTGGGGCTGGCGGCTCGGCCGCCGGCCAGCAGCCTTTTCTTTCTTTTTTTCTTTATATATATATTATTATATTATTATTTATGTTTTATTATTTTTATTTATCTTATTCATTTTATTTATTTACTTTTTATATATATTTCTTTATTATAAAATTTATTTATATATATTTCTTTTATATATTATTATTATTATTTTATAGTTATTCTCTAATACAAGATTTAGGCTATAATTTTTTTTTTCTTCATTTTGCTACACCATATATGTATGTTTTATCATTTTTCTTTATTCTATTAATGTTTAATGCATGATCATGTATGCAATGCATGATGCGAAAATTTAGGGTGTTACAAATCTACCCCCCTTAAAGTGAATCTCACCCTCGAGATTCGATAGCGTGGAGAAAAGGTGAGGGAATTCTGCCTTCAAGTCTTCTTCACGTTCCCACGTAGCTTCGGCTTCTGTATGATGTTTCCATTGCACTTTACACCAATGAATCCTCTTATTTCTCGTGACCCTTTCCTTCACGTCCAAGATCTTGATAGGTTGCTCGACATAGGACAAATCCTCGTGAAGTTCTAACTCGTCCATCGGCACTTATTCTTCCGGTACCCTGAGACACTTCTTGAGTTGAGACACGTGAAACAGGTCATGTACATCGGAGAGATACGCCGGCAGCTCAAGTCGATATGCCACTTCTCCTCGTTTGTCCAAAATCTTGAACGGTCCAATATAACGAGGTGCGAGCTTGCCTCTTATGTTAAACCTCTTATGACCTCTCATAGGTGACACCTTGAGGTAAATAAAATCTCCTATTTCAAAAGTCAAACTCCTTCGCCTATTATCAGCATAACCTTTCTGTCGAGATTGGGCAGCCCTCAAGTTTTCACGAATTATTTGGACTTGCTTTTCGGCTTCTTGCAACACATCTGGACCAAATACTTGTGTTTCTCCTGCCTCATTCCAGAATAAAGGTGTCCTACACTTCCTCCCATAAAGCGCTTCATATGGTGACATCTACAAACTTGCTTGGTAACTATTGTTGTATGAAAATTCCTCGTATGGCAAGCTTTTGTCCCAACTTTTCCCATGCTTTAAAGCACAAGCTCTTAACATGTCCTCCAAAATCTGATTTGTCCACTCGGTTTGTCCGTCCGTTTGAGGATGATATGCTGAACTAAAATTCAACCTCGTTCCCAAAGCTTCATGAAATTTTTGCCAAAATCTGGAGGTAAATTGAGAACCTCTACCCGAGACTATCTTCTTCGGTACTCCGTGTCGACAAACAATATGCTCCATGTATATTTCGGCCAATCGTGCAGCTGTATATTTGGTCTTTACAGGGACAAAATGAGCTGACTTGGTTAAGCGATCCACAATTACCCAAATTGAGTCATACCCGGACTGAGTACGGGGTAACCCAACTATGAAGTCCATTCCAATTTCTTCCCACTTCTATTCCGGAATCTTCAACGGTTGCAATAATCCGGCTGGCCTTTGATGTTCCGCCTTGACTCGTTGGCACACATCACACAGTGCTACGTATTCAGCTATGTCCTTCTTCATGCTATCCCACCAATAGCAAGTCTTCAAGTCTTTGTACATCTTTGTACAACCAGGGTAAATTGAGTAAGGTGAGTCATGTGCCTCCTTTAATATTGTCTCCCGAATATGGTTTACATTGGGCACAACAATTCTCTTTCCAAGCCATAAGGTACCATGTTCGTCTTCATCAAATCTGAATTATCTCCCTTCTTCGATTCTTTCCTTGATTTCCTTGATTTCCTCATCTGTGATCTGTGCTTCTCGAATTTCTTGCTCCAAGGTCGGATTTAGCTCCATCATCTCCATCTCATTTACAAACCCGAGGTTCAACCGTTCAAACTCCTTACATAACTCGAATGGTAACTCTCGAACTATGAGTCGATGACTTACTCCTTTCTGACTCAAGGCATCGGCCACTACATTGGCTTTTCCCGGATTATAGTTGATCCCCACATCATAATCCTTGATGAGCTCCAACCATCTTCGTTGCTCAAATTCAGATCTGTCTGTGTGAAAGTATACTTAAGACTCTTGTGATCCGTATAAATTTCACACCTATGTCCGAGAATATAGTGTCTCCAAATCTTCAATGCATGTACTACGGCTGCAAGTTCTAAATCATGTGTTGGGTAATTCTGCTCATGTTTCTTCAATTGTCTTGACGCATAGGCGACCACTTGACCTTCTTGCATCAATACACACCCAAGTCCTTGTCTCGATGCATCACAATAGATGTCGAAACTCTTGCTTACATCCGGCAATACCAAAACTGGGGCTGTTGTCAACCTTTTCTTCAACTCCTCAAAACTATTCTGACAAGCTTGAGTCCATTGAAATGCCTTCCCCTTCATTAGCAATTCCGTCGTGGGCTTGGCTATCTTGGAAAAATCCTTGATAAACCGACGGTAATATCCAGCCATTCCAAGAAAACTCCTTATTTCCTTGACGTTTTGCGGTGGTTCCCACTTCAACACATCCCTCACTTTACCGGGGTCAACCGATACTCCTCCTCCGAAAATAATATGGCCTAAGAAAGAAACTTCCCGTAACCAGAATTGACATTTACTGAACTTGGCATACAATTGATGATCCCTCAATTTCTGCAGTGTAAGCCTCAAGTGTTCCTCATGTTCTTCTCATCTTTCAAGTAGATCATAATATCATCAATAAACAAAACAACGAACTTATCTAAGTACTCCATGAAGACCTTAATCATGAGGTACATAAAGTAGGCAGGTGCATTTGTCAATCCAAAAGACATCACGGTGTACTCATAAGATCCATACCGTGTCCTAAAAGTTGTTTTGGGTATGTCCGATGGCCTAATCTTCATTTGAAAGTATCCCGACCTCAAATCAATCTTGGAAAATACACAGGCACCTTTCATCTGATCAAATAAATCCTCTATACGGGGCAAGGTGTACTTGTTCTTGATTGTTACCTCGTTGAGAGCTCGGTAATCCACGCACATCCTTTGGGATCCATCCTTCTTGTCCACAAACAGCACAGGCGCTCCCCAAGGTGAAGAACTAGGCCGAATAAAACCCTTCTCTAAATTGCTCTTGAATTTGCTTCTTGAGCTTCGCTAATTCCATAGGAGGCATCCTATACGGCCTCTTAGCTATAGGTGCAGTTCCAGGTATTAAATCAATGACAAACTCCATGTCTCGATCAGGTGGCATACCTGGCAACTCATTCGGAAAAACATCCAAAAGTTCACACACCACCGGAATCTCCTCAATTGCGGCATCGTCCATATGATTCAACTCCAATTGCTTCGGTGCAGTTTGAGATGCTTCAAATTCTACAGTGATCCCTTCCTCATTGGTCAACTTCACCGTCTTTGTGGCACACTCAATAACTCCATTGTGCTTCCTCAACCAGTCCATACCAAGTATAATGTCCAATCCTTGAGAATCCAAAACAATGAGGTTGGCGGAGAAGTCTACCCCCCTTATTCTAAGGCTTATTTTTGGACATACTATATTTTTCCTCATCTCTCCTCCAAGAGACTTAACCAACAGAGTAAACTTCATATGAGAGATAGGCAAACTATACTTGGCAACATACTTTGATGCAATGAATGAATGCGATGCTCCGGAATCAAATAACATGGTCGCGGGGTTGGAGTTTGCGAGAAACGTACCGATGAACACATCATCCGCTTGTTGAGCATCCTCCATAGAGACATGGTTCACGTTGCCACGAGCAAAATTCTGCTGTCCACGGCTTCCTTGTGGTTGTCCTCCATTAGGTCTTGGGTTTTGCCTCGGTGCATTGCTTCCTTGACCAAGGCCTGACTTAGGACATTAATTCGCAAAGTGTCCAGCTTCTCCACAAGTACAACACTTCTTAAATCCACCAGAATTATTGGGACGAGTTTGGTTTTGAGCATTGGCTCCAGGAAAATCAGCACGAGGTGCATAAGGCATTGCTTGCATGACAGGGCGCTGCTGCACAAACTGAGTTGGGCGTGGTGCAAAATCAGGGCGCTGAGCAGGAATAGGGGGGCTGTAATGGGGTGCATTGGGTGGTGCAAGGCGAGGGCGCACATTACTTCCTTGTTGTTGTCCTTGATATGGCGCCTTCCTCTTGATTTCTTGCTCCATCTCACTGATCTTTTTCTCAACCACAATTGCTTTGTCCACAAGCTTCTGGAAATTGGCATAATCGCAGTTGAGTAGTTGCACTTGGATCTCATTGTTCAAACCCCTCATGAACATGTACTGTTTCCGGCTGTCCCGACTAACATCCTCAGGCGCATACCTTGAGAGTTGAGTGAACTTATTGAGATATTCACTCACGCTTGATCTTCCTTGCCTCAAGTTCTCAAATTCTTGCCTCTTCAAGATCATAACAATTTCCGACACATAATGAGAACGGAAGTTCTCCTTGAATTCTGCCCAAGTGATCCTCTCTTGATTGTCATGAGCATTGTAATAAGCATCCCACCAATCGGCAGCTGCTCCAACGAGTTGATGAGAAGCAAATAGTACCTTCTCTCGGTCACTACATTGGACAATAGCTTCTTCTCCACGGACTTGAGCCAATCATCCGCATCCATAGGGTTTGCGGCTTGAGCAAAGATCGGCGGCCTAGTCCTCATAAACTCTCCCAACCGGTTATGAGGAGGCGGGGGTGGCGGTGGAGGCATGTGGGGCTGATTGTTGATATTGCCAGCCTGCAGCTGTCCCATAGTTTGTATCATGGTCTGCATGAGCTGGTTCTGCATAGCTAGTAGCTGCTCAATTTTGATAGCTCCATGAGCAGGTCCTTGTCCGTTGTTGTTCTGAGGCACTCCATTGTTCTCCTCCTCATCATTGACATCCCTCTGGTTGCGAGTCCTCACCATCTGAAGAAAAGCATTAGGTAAGAATTTAGAAACGTCCCCAACTATATGCATCAAGGGATATGAATCTAACCAACTGGCTATACTAGCCTAGGTGGACATGGCAATGCTAAGGCATCCCAAAATCCTCTATTAAGCACACAAGCAATCAATATATATATCAAACAGCACTCCAAACAACACACATCGATTCCTGAGTGCTCCTATGTGCTTTAAAGTGTCCATTCTTTCTAGGCTGCGTCCTACGGTCTTGTGGCTCTGATACCAATCTGTGACGCCCGGTTCCAAAAATGAACCAAGCTAACGCATATGTGTACCCAGGATGTTCAACACACATACACGAGTGATTCACAAATGATAAACAGATAATTACCACAGCTCAAATTATTAAATAAGTACTCTTATTACATAATTCATTAAATCCTCGAATACAAGCTCTAAAAATATTAATGATAAGTTCAACTAATGCAGCGGAAATAAACTAATTAAGCAACTAAGCAAACTAAGCAAAAGGGATAGCGCAGCTCCAATCAACACCACAGGCAAAGCTGACGGTAGACACGGCCTAGAATTCCGCATTATCACCATGAAACTCACAATTCTGACATGCAACTGTTGGGGAGGGGATTGCAAGAGTGAGTACATGTCGTACTCAGCAAGTGTGGAAAGTATGACATGTGGCTGATTCAAATGACGACAGTAATAATGGCTAAGTGCTGAAAAGTACAGTAAAACATTTGAAAAGCAATATATCATATTATGTGAAGTAAACCCATCATAAACCATGTAACCATAAAAATACCAGTCCATAATTCACCATTACCAATAACCATAATCGATGTCATAAACCATAATTCCATCCATAACAATAACCATAATCATAATATCAACCATAACCATTACCAAACCATAATCATCCCAAATACCAATTTCCCTCTAATCATGGAAGTTGTCCAGGTGCTCATAACCGGGAGCACGGCTATCATGATAGTTTTAATTAACTCTGCAGAGTTTGTACCTCTTTACCCACGTGTTTGTGATTTCATCACCCGTCGGCGACTAAAGAACCTCCCTTATGCCAGTTACACTTCCTTTGGTGTATGGCCAAGAGATCACAAAATAGCCTTTACAAAGGGATTACTAGCCTATTTAGACCCCACTGAGGTTTCACCGGTGGCGATGCCTCCAACTGAGCACATCTTCAACCAAGGGCCTCCTCTTGAGCCATTCGGATCCCAGGGTAGTCCCACGAATCATCAACAAACCCAATCCGACTACCCCTTCCCTAAGCATCCACAATGGTCCAAACAGCACTAGCAAAGCCCTAATTAATCAGCTACGCTGCACCCATACTTGGCCTCGTGGTGGCACTGTAGTCCTGGCTTATTCTCGCATGAACCGGTCCTTAGATCTAAAGCAAGCAAACCACCATAACATCCAACCCATCCACATACCAGGCTTGCTTAGATCACCCATTACCATACCATATTGACCAGTTCACGTTAACCAGAATAGCATTGATGCATAATTAAATGTGTAGTGTTGTTTTTCCATCCCAATTAATTAAGCGAAGCAAAAAGGTAAAAACCCTTCCCAACTCTCTACCATATATTCCAGGTGACAAGGGTGGTTTAGCAAATCTAGTAAACTTCCTACCATAGGATTCCCATCAAATTGACACAGCATGCAGTTTTGCAAACAAAACATTTATTTTAAAACAGGATCAATATGCTTCAAGGACACTTGCCTTGCTCCGACGGATAGGGTTGCTCAAGCGCTTCGAAGTCTTGATTCTGAAAATCCTCGTACACGATCTCTTGAGCACTTCCCTCTACTCGCGATCACACATACAAAAATATACATACAATTCAACATGATGCACACATTAATCAACATGCGATGATATGCATGCATGCAAAGTACAATAATTAATTAACTCTGGTTGTCTATTAATTAGATGCAACTAGTTCATTCGTGTTCATATGGGTTTACAGGGGTTTTAGAGTGGATTAATGCTGCTGAAATTAGAAAGATGACACAACTACGATCAATTTACGTCTATTAGATTCAATATGGTTGCTAAAATTCGCATCGGGAACATGGCCTACCGTAGATGTGATGGCTTCGATGATCGAGGGATGGGGACAATGCATAGACGAAGTAGATGCGCAGGGTCTTCCGGCGGCACGACGACGGCGACGATCTCCGGTGGACGGTGGCACCCTCCTCTTTTTCTTCCTCTTCTTCCCCTCTTTTTTTTCTTCTTTTTCTTCCCTGGGCGCAGCCCCCTGGTGCTTCTTTTCTTTTCTGTACCAGCGGCGGCGCTTCTAGAGTCTAGGAAAAACTACGAAGCCTCTGTCTCTTTTATAGGCACCAGGCTAGGGCTGGTGCGCGCGGAAGACTCGGGCGTCGGGCGGGATTCGGCGGGTGGGAGCGCGGGAAACGGCGGGGCGATTCGGCGTGGAGGGCGGGAATCATGCGCGATAGGCGCGCGCGTCCGGTCGGGCGAGCGGGCTGAGCGCGGTGGGGTCCGGTGGGGGGACAAGCGGGCATCGGGGCGCGCTGCGGGGGATGGGACCGAGCGGCGCATTGGGCGGCGGGGCGTGCGGCTGAGCGGGGCCGTGGGAGTGGGAGCGGGAGGCGGGGGGGGGGGGGGCGTGGTTGTGGGCCCCAGCCGTGGGAGCGAGGGTCGCGTCGGGTGAGGGGGCCGAGGCAGGCCGCGGTCGGCGCTGGCGGGGTGGGGCTGGCGGCTCGGCCGCTGGCCAGCAGCCTTTTTTTTCTTTTTTTCATTATATATATATTATTATATTATTATTTATGTTTTATTATTTTTATTTATCTTATTCATTTTATTTATTTACTTTTTATATATATTTCTTTATTATAAAATTTATTTATATATATTTCTTTTATATATTATTATTATTATTTTATATTTATTCTCTAATACAAGATTTAGGCTATAATTATTATTTTTTTTTCTTCATTTTGCTACACCATATATGTATGTTTTATCATTTTTCTTTATTCTATTAATGTTTAATGCATGATCATGTATGCAATGCATGATGCGAAAATTTAGGGTGTTACACTCGAATGCTCGAGGTGAGACGC
This sequence comes from Tuctoria greenei, assembly GCA_036927565.1. Taxonomy (NCBI): domain Eukaryota; kingdom Viridiplantae; phylum Streptophyta; class Magnoliopsida; order Poales; family Poaceae; genus Tuctoria; species Tuctoria greenei. Next base: position 42,394,125 of record JAYESD010000004.1, on the reverse strand, counting down.
CAGAGGATCAACCTCCTTCAAATGAAGGAGATACTGTTACTGAAAAAGAAGATTTGGACCCTTCCGGCAAGGTCCGGGTCACTCCAGAAGAATCTCCGGGTTCCTCTAGCAAGAACCTGGAGGTCCCCGAAGATGGTTCGGACCCCTCCGGGAGGGTCTGGGTTGATGAAGAGGAAGCTGCGGGCCCCTCTGAGAGGGTCCGGATAGTCCAGCGCCCAGTGTACTTCATCAGCGAGGTACTCCGTGATGCCAAGACTCGGTACTTTGAGGTGCATAAGCTGCTCTATGCAGTTCTTATTGCCTCTAGGAAGCTTCATCACTACTTCCAAGCTCACAAGATTTTAGTGGTAACCTCTTATCCAATGCGTGCAATCATGCATAACCCCAACACTACTGGGAACATTGCAAAGTGGGCAGCGGAATTGGCCGTGTTTGATCTTAAATTCGTCCCAAGACAAGCAATGAAGAGTCAAGCATTGGTAGACTTTGTGGCGGAATGGACCCCCTCTCCATCAAATCCTTGGGGCTCACTGAGCAGAAGCCAGAACCCAAGGTTCCGGTCTTCACTGACCCTCACTGGACTCTCTACTTCGACGGCTCCGTGCAGAAGTAGGGGGACGGAGCTGGATTCCTTCTCCTCACACCGACCGGGAAGAAGGTCAAATACATGGTTCACCATGACTTCAAGGCGACCAACAACATGGCGGAGTATGAAGCACTAATCTATGGGCTCAAGGTGGCACTGACATATGGTGTCAAGCAGCTGTTGGTAATGGGTGACTCGCAGCTTGTTATAAAACAAGTCAAAGTTGAATGTTGCTGCAACAACCCTCAACTAGCTGCATATCTACTTGAAGTCTAGAAGATTCAGAAGGATTTCAAAGTCCTGGATCTTTGGCATGTCCAGCGTCTCAACAATGCTGAAGCTGACGATCTCTCGACGAAAGCTTCAACTGGAGCTCCAGTTCACGACGGAACCTTCGGCTGAAGATTTTCAAGACCAACAGCTCAGCCTGCCGAACTGAGCGAAGGGGGCAAGACCAACACCTCGAAGCTGGCGGTCCAGATGGCCCTGTTACCATGGCGTCCATCAAGGGTCGTAGGTGCTGCAGGAAGCTCCGAGCAACCCAGCACGCAAGACTCGGAAGCTCAAGTTAGCTCTAATGCATGGATCTCGGAGATCCGGAGCTAATTGCAAGACAACATCCTTCTTGAAGACAATGTATCTGCTGACCGGATAGTCAGATTGGCTAAAAGATACACACTAGTAGAAGGGGATCTCTATCGACATGGTGCCAACGGCGTCCTAATGCGGTGCATTATAACGAAAGAAGGATGCGAGCTCCTCGCGGAAATCCATGGAGGCGAGTGTTGGAACCACGCATCTTCCCGCACGTTGGTCGGTAAAGCCTTCCGGCATTGTTTTTACTGGCCTACAGCACTCCAAGGTGCAACTGATCAAGTGAAGAAATGGGAAGCATGCCAGTTCCATGTGAAGCAAATTCACACACCACCTCAACCTCTACAAATTATACCTCCGACATGGCCATTCACCGTGTGGGGTATGGATATCTTGGGACCTTTCCCAAGAGCCGTCGGAGGTTACAAGTTCCTATATGTCGCCATCAACAAGTTCACCAAGTGGCCAGAATCAACTCCAGTTGTGACAATAAAAAAGCAATCAGATATCTTCTTGCAGTCCATAGTATGCAGATTTGGAGTCCCAAACAAGATCATAACTGACAACAGGACCCAATTCACAAGCTCTGCATTCCAAGGATATTGCGGAGACCTCAACATTCAAGTCAGCTACGCTTCCGTGGCTCACCCGACAAAAAATGGCCAAGCTGAGAGAGCAAATGAAGAAATCCGAAAAGGACTCAAGACACGCACATATGAGCGCTGAAAAAACATGGAGCCAACTAGATTGAAGAGCTTCCGCACACCTTGTGGGCAAACAGGACAACTCCAAACTGGTCAACTGGAGAGACACCCTTCTTCCTGGTGTACGGAGCTGAAGTAGTCCTTCCTCCGGAAATCACCTTGGGGTCACTCCGGGTCCGGACCTTCGACGAAGCCACACAGGACCAGCTCCGTCGTGAAGACCTTGACCTCGTTGAAGAGGGAAGGTGCTGAGCAGCTGTTCAAAATGCACGATACCGCCAAGCGCTCCGGTGCTAACACCAAAGGCATGTGCATAACCGACAGCTCGAGGAAGGCGATATGGTGCTACGCAGAATAAAAACTCGAGAAGGGTTAAAGACACTTTCCCCAAGCTGGGAAGGACCCTTTCAAGTGATCAAAGTATCCCGTCCCGGATACGTTCGCATGGCAACCGAGGATGGGACACCGCTCCCTAATCCTTGGAACATTGAGCAACTCCGTAATTTCTATGCTTAACATCACAGAGGTGAGTCTGTAATTACATATGATGTATGTTATAGCGTCATTGTACAGAGTCGGATAGCTCCTCCAGGAGAATAGACAGACCTTTCCCGGAAGGTCCAGAAAGTTCAAGCAACACTTGACACAGTACCAAAACTAAAAGTGTAGCTAGTTACCTTGGGTCAAACAAGAAATGCAACACACTTAGCCTGGTTCCGTACCCTAAGAGTGTACTTGTTTCCCCTATATCCCGGACCTATAAAAAAAGACATCATTATGTGAAAACAGACTCCACGTGCATTTATTTTGTACAGGCTAATTCTTTTTTATTTTTCTCTTTCTTGTCTATAACGAAGTTGTGCAATTCTCAAGAAACTTTTGCTTGCACAATTCATATATAATTCAAGTTGCATTATTGAATGTCCTACTCGCCTGAACGCCAAGCCAATCTAGGCCCAGAGTGTGCTATCGACTTAGCCTGGTCCTGCACCCTAAGTACGCCACACTACCTACACCCCGACAGACCTGAGTAAGTTGAGTCGAGAAAAGGATCGGACCTGGAGAAGATAAGCAAATGCACTTGATTGTATACATAATTGCGCTCAACGTAAAAATTTCTTTCCGGAATAGCAATCCACAAACGAGTTATAGATAAGAAATGTATTTTACTGTTTTTCTTGACTTCAGTGTGCAGGAAAAATAAAAATCTCATGATGATGGTGGATGATGCCGGAGCTATCAAACCTTTGACATCCCCTAAGAAGGCTCGCTGTCGATGTTTTAAACATTGATAGTAGGCATCGCAGGAGCTAACAAGTTCCAACAAATCCAGGGAGCCAACCATCAACGTGAAGAAAAGTTGGTAGAAGGACACCTCAATGGGGTATGTTGTCGACGCTCTACGTGTTGACAGTGGACGCTGCCAGAGCTACTATGCTCCGACAACCCCAGAGGACCAGCTGTCGACGTTCTACGTGTTGACAATGGACGCTGCCGTAGCTACTAAGCTCCGACAACCTCAGGGGGCCCCTTCTATCGGCGACTTCTGACCTACACTCTACAAGTTCAAAGCACGCAAGTCTTCAACTAAATGCTACATCCTTTTGGTACATGTTCACAATCAAATTGTGTACATCTACTAGGGGGCCAAGTGAGACAAAGGTTGAAGACAAAAAAAATTAAATTCATAAATTTCTTGGATTTCATTCGTCTGAGGACAAGAGATTACAAAATTGGAGAAAATAAGAGAAGATACAAGTGGGAGCTACAAGGAGAAAGTCCTAGATTCTATGGAAGAATGAGGAAACCTTCTGGGCAACCTCCGACACGCTGGCCTTAGCGGCATCTCCCTCTCCGTCGATGGGATCTTCAAGCACCAGATCTAGTGGGAAGTGAGGATCCCGGCTTGTGTAACATGTCAGCATGTATTCTGCGATGTTCTGTGCAAGGGATTTTCATTCAGTTTCCAACTGATCCGCGATGACATCACCCATCTTGTTGAGTTTGTTGCCAGCCGAGCTCAACGCCTTCAACGCCTGGTCCAGCTCCGGCTCTGGATCGTCCGGACACACGGGAATAAAGCCCAGCGGCGTCAGCGCGTCATTGGCTTTGCCCAAGAAGTCCAATACTTGTTGGGACTCTGCGTCCCTTGAACCTTGCATCTCTTCCAAGGATCTCTTGGTCGTCACAAGCTCCAAACCATCCCGGGCAAGGCGCTCGACCTCTTTGGCGTGCTGCTGAATCCTTTCAGCAACTTGCCTTTCGAGGTCAGCAAGCTCCTCTTCCCGGACGTGGATCTTGTTCTGGCGGTCGACCAGGTCTTTCTCTCGGCCCCACACCTTCTTCTCCCTTGCAGCGACTTCATTCTCCATTTTGGTGAGATCATGTCCTCGCTGCCAGGCCTTCTTCTCCTTGCTCTCGCAGAGCTCCTCCAGATTCTTGATGCACTCTGCAAGGCACTTGTCACCCAGAGCCAGCATGCTCGGGGAATGGGTAGTTGGATTGGGTTTGTTGATGATTGGTGGGACTACCCTGGGATCCAAATGGCTCAAGAGGGGTCTCTTGGTTGAAGATGTGCTCAGTTGGAGGCATCGCCACCGATGAAACCTCAGTGGGGTCTAAATAGGCTAGTAATTCCTTTCTAAAGGCTATTTTGTGATCTCTTGGGCATACACCAAATGAAGTGTAATTGGCATAAGGGAGGTTTCTTTAATCGCTGACGGGTGATGAAATCACAAACACGTGGGTAAAGTGGTACAAACTCTGCAGAGTCTAATGAAACTATCATGGTAGCCGTGCCCCCAGTTAAGAGCACCTGGATGACCTACATGATTAGAGGGCTTTGGTTATGGGATGGTTTGGTACTGGTTATGGATATGGTTGATAATATGGTTATGGTCATGGATGGTTATGAATTATATTCTGATATTGATTATGGCAATGGATATGGTTAATGGCAATGGTGAAATCTGGAATAATGATGATGGATATAGAATATGTACTTATACTATGTTAATAATTGTGGTTTATGGTGCTTTTATTCACATACATATATTATGTTGCTTTTCGAATGTTTTAATGTACTTTTCAGCACTTAGCAATTATTATATTCGTCATTTGAATCAGCCAAATGTCATACTTTCCACATTTGTCGAGTACGACATGTAGTCACCCTTGCAATCCCCCCAATAGCTGCAGGTCAGGATTGGGATTATAATGTCGATAATGCGGAGTTCTAGGCTATGTCTGCCGTCAGCTTTGCCTGTGGTGTTGATTGGAGCTGCGCATATATATCCCTTTGGTTAGTTTGCTTAATTTGTTTCTTTCTGCTGTATTAGTTCACACTTGTCATTAATATTCATTAGTGCTTGTATTCAAGGATATTATGAGTTGTGTAATAAAATATGGTTAATTAATCTTGTTCTATGGTAATTTTCTGTATACTCTTTTGTGGTTGCACTCGTGTATGTGTGTTGAACATCCTGGACACACATATGGGTTCACTTGGTTCATTTTCGGAACCGGGTGTCACAAATTTGTATCAGAGCCACAGGTTGACCGTAGGACGCAGCCTAGATAGAATGGACACTTTAGAGCACATAGGAACACTCAGGAATTGATGTGTTTTTGCTTTGTGTGCTGGTTGCCATATATTGTTTGTTTGTGTGCTTAATAGAGGATTTTGGAATGCTCTAGCATTGCCATGTCCATGTAGGCTAGAGTAGTTAGTTGTTTAGTTTCATATCCCTTGATGCATATAGTCGGGGACGTCTTCTAAATTCTTATCTCTTGCTTTTCTTCAGATGGTGAGGACTCGCAACCAGAGGGATGGCAATGATGAGGAGGAGAATAATGGAGCACCTCAGAACAATAATGGACAAGGACCTACTCATGGAGCTATCAACATTGAGTAGCTTTTGGCTATGCAAAACCATCTCATGCAGACCATGATACAGACTATGGGACAGCTGGAGGCTGGCAACATCAACAATCAGCCCCACATACCTCCACCACCACCCCCACCTCCTCATAACTGGTTGGGAGAGTTCATGAGGACTAGGCCGCCGACCTTTGCTCAAGCTGCTGACCCTATGGATGCTGACGATTGGCTCAAGTCTGTGGAGAAGAAGCTAGCTGTTGTCCAATGCAGTGACCAGGAGAAGGTCCTATTTGCTTCTCATCAACTAGTTGGAGCAGCTGCGGATTGGTGGGTTTCTTTATGCAATGATCATGAGAATTAGGAGAGGATTACTTGGGTCGAATTCAAAGAGAGTTTCCGTTCTCATTATGTGCCGGAAGGAGTTATGATCTTGAAGAGGCAAGAATTTGAGAACCTGAGGAAAGGAAGATCAAGTGTGGGTGAATACCTCAATAAATTCACTCAACTCTCAAGATATGCGCCTGAGGATGTGAGCCGGGACAGTCGGAAGCAATATCTATTTATGAGGGGCCTTAACAATGACATCCATGTGCAATTGCTCAACTGTGATTATGCTAACTTCTAGAAGCTTGTGGACAAACAATTGTGGTGGAGAACAAGGTCCGTGAGATGGAGCAAGACAACAAGAGGAAGGCACCATATCAAGGACAGCAACAAGGGAGTAATGCGCACCCTCGCTTTGCACCACCCAATGCGCCATCTTATAGTTCTTCTGCGCCTACTTATCGCCCTGGATTTGCATCGCACCCAACTCAGTACGTGCAGCAGCACCCTGTCATGCAAGCACCTAGGCCTCCATTGCCTTTTGCACCTCGTGCTAATTTTCCCGGTGCCAATGCGCAGAACCAAGCTCATCCCAATAACTCTGGAGGAGTTAAGTAGTGCTATACTTGTGGAGAAGCTGGAGACTTTGTGCATCAATGTCCTAAGTCAGGCCTTGGTCAAGGAAGCAATGCGCCGAGGCAAAATCCAAGACCCAATGGAGGACAGCCGCATGGGAATCATGGACAGCAAAGTTTCGCTCGTGGGAATGTGAACCATGTCTCTACAGAGGATGCTCAACAAGCGGATGACGTGGTGATTGGTATGTTTCTCGCAAACTCCGACCTGACGACTCTGTTATTTGATTCTGGAGCATCGTATTCATTCATTGCATCAAAATATGTTGCCAAGTATAGCTTGCCTATCTCTCATATGAAGTTTCCTCAATTGGTTAAGTCTACTGGAGGAGAGATGAAGACAAACATAGTATGTCCAAAGGTAAGCCTTAGAATAAGGGGGTAGACTTCTTTGCCAACCTCATTGTCTTGGATTCCCAAGGATTGGACATTATACTTGGTATGGACTGGTTGAGGAAGCACAATGGAGTTATTGAGTGTGCCATGAAGACGGTGAAGTTGACCAATGAGGAAGGGTCCTCGTAGAGTTTGAAGCATCTCAACACGCACCGAAGCAATTGGAGCTGAATCATATGGACGGTACCGCAATTGAGGAGATTTCGGTGGTGTGTGAATTTTCGGATGTATTTTCGGACGAGTTGCCAGGTATGCCACCTGATCGAGACATTTAGTTTGTTAATGATTTAATACCTGGAACTACACCTATAGCTAAGAGGCCGCATAAGATGCCTCCTAAGGAATTAGCAGAGCTCAAGAAGCAAATCCATGAGCAACTAGAGAAGGGTTTTATTCGCCCAAGCTCTTCGCCTTGGGGAGCACCCGTTCTGTTTGTGGACAAGAAGGATGGGTCGCAAAGGATGTGTGTCGAGCTCTCAACAAGGTAAAAATTAAGAACAAGTACACCTTGCCCCATATAGAGGACTTGTTTGATCAAATGAAGGGTGCTTGTGTCTTCTCTAAGACTGATTTGAGGTTGGGATACTTTCAAATGAAGATTAGACCATCGTACATACCCAAGACGACTTTCAAGATGCGGTATGGATGTTATGAGTACACCGTGATGTCCTTCGGATTGACCAATGCAACTGCCTACTTTAGGTACCTCATGAATAAGGTCTTCATGGAGTACTTGTACAAGTTTGTGGTGGTTTTCACTGATGACATCATGATCTACTCGAAGGATGAGAAGGAACATTGGGAACACTTGAGGCTTACATTGTTGAAATTGAGGGAGCATCAATTGTATGCCAAGTTCAACAAGTGCCAATTTTGGCTGAAAGAGGTGTCGTTTTTGGGTCATATCATCTCGGGAGGAGGAGTATCGGTTGACCCAGGGAAGTAAGGGACGTGCTAAAATGGGAGCCCCCGCAAAATGTAAAGGAAATAAGGAGTTTTCTTGGAATGGTTGGATATTACCGTAGGTTCATCAAGGACTTTTCCAATATAGTCAAGCCAATGACGGAGTTGCCAATGAAGGGGAAAGTTGTCCAATGGACTCAAGCTTGTCAAGAAAGTTTTGACGAGCTAAAGAAGAGGTTAACTACGGCCCCAGTTTTGGTTTTGCTGGATGTAAGCAAAAGCTTAGCTTATTGTGATGCATCGAGACAAGGACTTGGGTGTGTGCTCATGCAGGAAGGTCGAGTGGTTGCATATGCATCGAGACAATTGAAGAAGCATGAGCAGAATTATATGACCCATGATTTGGAACTTGCAGCCGTGGTACATGCATTGAAGATTTGGAGACACTATATTTTTGGGCATAGGTGTGAAATTTATACGGATCACAAGAGTCTTAAGTATATTTTTACACAAACGGATCTGAATTTGAGACAACGAAGATGGTTGGAGCTCATCAAGGATTATGATTTGGGGATCAACTATCATCCGGGAAAAGCGAATGTAGTGGTCGATGCATTGAGTAGAAAAGGAGTAAGTCATCAACTCACAGTCCGAGAGTTACCATCCAAGTTTTGTAAGGAGTTTGAACAGTTGAATCCTAGATTCATGAATGAGATGGGAATGATGGAGCTAAATCCAATCTTGGAGCAAGAAATTCGAGAGGGTCAAACAAAGGATGAGGAAATCCAAGAGATCAAAGAAAGAACCCATGAAGGAAGAAAATTCAGATTTGATGAGGACGAACCTTGTACCTTATGGCTCGGAAAAAATATTGTCGTGCCTAATGTGAAGCATATTCGGGAGAAAATACTAAAAAGGGCACATGACTCGCCATACTCAATTCACCCCGGTTGTACGAAGATGTACAAAGACTTGAAGACATGTTACTGGTGGGCTAGCATGAATAAGGACATAGCCGAATATGTCTCCTTATGTGATGTGTGCCAATGAGTCAAGGCAGAACATCAGAGGCCAGCTGGATTATTGCAACCACTGAAGATTCTGGAATGGAAGTGGGAAGAAATTGGAATGGACTTCATAGTTGGTTTACCGTGTACCCAGTCCGGATATGACTCAATCTGGGTAATTGTGGATCGATTGACCAAGTCAGCTCATTTTGTTCCTGTCAAGACAACATATACCACTGCGAAGCTAGCAGAACTATATATGGAGCACATTGTGTGCCGACATGGGGTCCCAAAGAAGATAGTCTTAGATAGAGGTTCTCAATTTACCTCCAGATTTTGCAGAAATTGTAACACCCTCATTTTCATGCATCATGCCCTACATGAACTCATATACATGTTTAACATCAACCGACAACAAGAGGAACGAGTTTAAAATTGATTTGGAGCAAAACCGCACTTAAAACGCAGGAAAGTGTGGACTAGTCTGATTTTGGTGAGGACTAGTCCGATTTCTCTCTCACTAAAAATGGACTTGTCTGTTTTTGCTGCAGACTAGTCCAATTTTCGGCACTGGAAACATTCGGACTTGTCCGATTTTGTGCGGACTTGTCCGATATTCCAAGAATCCATGAAAATTTGCTAAGTCCTTGGACTTTTACGGACTAGTCCGGTGTTCCAACGGACTTGTCTGGTTTCCTCTCTGTTTAATATTAGACTTGTCTGATGTTTGGCTAGACTTGTCCGATTTTCTCTCTGGACGACTTCGAACTAGTCCGTTCCTTTTCGGAATTGTCCGATATTTCGTGACTCCAATTTGATCTTTTGTTTTACAACTTATTTCTTAGGTTTCACGTTAAGTGGGCCTAGGGACATCGTGCCTAACTCTTTTAGAGCCCATGTGGGACTCTAAGCCGGCCTCTACTCATCTCAAACTCGAAATCCATCTAACCCTAGCCTCCACCTCTATATAAACAGCCCCACCCCTTGGATTGACATCTATTTGCCACTTTTCCACCCGCCCAAACCCTAGTTCATGGGGAGCCGCCATCAAGGAGGGAGGAGAAGATCCCAAGCAACAAGAAGAAGAGGAGGAAAGGAAAGAGGATCAAGATCTCCATCAAGTTTCATTCCTCATCATCAATTCATCCCCAAGTTCATCACCAACCCTAGATCACCAATATCCAAATGCTACCTCCAAGTTTCTTGATTCACTGGAGTCCTAAAAACCTGGTATACCTTCTATTCTCTTTTCCTTATGTGAATTCAACTCCTAATCTCTAAATTCACGTCGATCTAGAAAACCCTGATCTGCTGATCTCGTAAAGTGTGGACTTGTCCGGTCCCTAGCGGACTAGTCCGATCTTTCTGGTTAAATTGTGTTGAATTAATTCTAAAATTTCATCTAATCGAATCCAAACCTGTATAAACTTGTTAAAAGCTATTAGAACTAGTTAGTGATCATTAAAAGCAATCTAGTAACAAGTTATACCTTGCATTTGCATAAATCATGCATGTCATGACATATTGAGTAATATTTGTGCACTCTTTGATTGTGTTTCTTGTCTTGTATGTTTACTGTGTGGATTAGACGGATTTGCGCTAGAGAGTGCCGCGGAGGATCTACAGCACCAAGAGTTTGAAGGCTTTGATCCTAATCAACAGCAAGAGCAAGGCAAGTGTCCTTAAAGCATAGTGGTCCTGTGTTTTAAAATAAATGTTTTGTTTGCAAAACTGCATGCTTGTGTCAATTTGATGGGAATTCTATGATAGGAAGTTTACTAGCGTTGTTTGGTCACCCTTGTCACCTGGAATATATGGTAGAGAGTCAGGAAGGGCTTTTTACCTTTTGCTTCGCTTAATCAACTAGGATGGGAAAACAACACTATACATTTAATTATGTATTAATGATACTCTGGTTAATGTGAACTGTTCGATATAGTATGGTAATGGGTGATCTAAGCAAGCCTGGTATGTGGATGGGTTGGATGTTATGGTGGTTTTGCTTGCTTTAGATCTAAGGACTGGTTCATACGAGAATAAGCCAGGACTACAGTGCCACCACGAGGCCAAGTATGGGTGCGGCGTAGCTGATTAATTAGGGCTTTGCCAGTGCTATTTGTACTATTAAGGATGCTCGGGGAAGGGGTAGTCGGATTGGGTTTGTTGATGATTGGTGGGACTACCCTGGGATCCGAATGGCTCAAGAGGGGGCCCTTGGTTGAAGATGTGCTCAGTTGGAGGCATCGCCACCGGTGAAACCTCAGTGGGGTCTAAATAGGCTAGTAATCCCTTTGTAAAGGCTATTTTGTGATCTCTTGGCCACACACCAACGGAAGTGTGAGACGGCATAATAGAGGTTCTAGTCATCGAAAGGTGATGAAATCACGAACACGTGGGTAAAGAGGTACAAACTCTGTAGAGTGTGTTAAAACTATCATGATAGCCGTGCTCCCGGTTATGAGCACCTAAACAACTTCCATGATTAGAGGGAAATTGGAATTTGGGATGGTTATGGTTTGGTAATGGTTATGGATGGTTATGGATTTATTTCTGGTATTGAATATGGTTATTGGCAAATGGTGAAATCTGGAATTATTGATGAGGATGGTGAATTGTGGACTGGTATTATGGTATTACTTGTGATTATGATGGGCTTACTTCACATACATATAATATATTGCTTTTCAAATGTTTTTATGTACTTTTCAGCACTTTGCCATTATTATTGTCGTCATTTGAATCAGCCACATGTCATACTTTCCCACACTTGCTGAGTACGACATGTACTCACTCTTGCAATCCCCCACCCAACAGTTGCAGGTCAGGATTGGGAGTTTAATGGTGATAATGCAGAGTTCTAGGCCGTGTCTACCGTCAGCTTTGCCTGTGGTGTTATTGGAGCTGCGCTATACCCTATTGCTTATGCTGCCTAGCTGTTTAGTTTGCTTAATTAGTTTATTTCCGCTGCATTAGTTGAACTTGTCATAAATATTCATTAGAGCTTGTATTTGAGGATAATATGGTTTGTGTAATAAAATTTGGTTAATTAATCTTATTTTGTGGTAATTTTCTGTATATTCTATTGTGATTGCACTCGTGTATGTGTGATGAACATCCTGGGCACACATATGCAATAGCTTGGTTCATTTTTTGGAACCGGGCGTCACAGAAATTGCATGAAGCATTGGGAACAAGGTTAAATTTTAGTTCAGCATATCACCCTCAAATGGATGGACAAACTGAGAGGACCAATCAGAATTTGGATGACATGTTAAGAGCTTGTGCTTTGAAGCATGGGAAAAATGGGACAAGAGCTTGCCATATGCAGAGTTTTCATATAACAATAGTTATCAAGCAAGTTTGAAGATGTCACCATATGAAGCACTATATGGAAGGAAGTGTAGGACACTCTTGTTTTGGAATGAGACAGGAGAAACTCAAGTATTTGGTCTGGATGTGTTGCAAGAAGCCGAGAAACTAGTTCGGGTAATCCGTAGAACTTGAGGGCCACCCAATCAAGACAAAAAGGTTATGCGGATAATAGGATAATGAAACTAGACTTTGAAGTGGGAGACTTCGTATATCTCAAGGTGTCACCAATGCGAGGTCATAAGAGGTTTAACATAAGAGGCAAGCTAGCACCTCGTTATATTGGGCCATTCAAGATTTCGGACAAAAGGGGAGAAGTAGCGTATAAGTTGGAGATGCCAGCTCATCTTTCAGACATTCAAGATGTGTTTCATGTTTCCCAGCTCAAGAAGTGCTTGAGAGTGCCAGAAGAACGAGTGCCAATGGAAGAATTGAAACTAGAGGAAGATTTGACTTATGCCGAGCAACCGATCAAAATCTTGGAAACCAAGGAGAGAGTCACAAGAAAAAAATTATTAGATGGTGTAAAGTGCAATGGAAGCATCATAGAGAATCAGAGGCAACATGGGAGCTAGAAGATGATCTCAAGAAGGAATTTCCCTATCTTTTCTCTTCCGCGTCGAATCTCGAGGACGAGATTCATTTTAAGGGGGGTAGATTTGTAACACCCTCATTTTCGTTCATCATGCATTGCATACATTCTACTACATGTTTAACATTAATCCACATAAAAAGAAACAATTATAAAATCAATTAGAAACAAAATCGCACTTAAGAATTCTGCAAAGTGTGGACTAGTCCGATTTTGGTGCGGACTAGTTCGATTTCTCTCTGACTTCGATTGGACTTGTCCATTTTTCTGCGGACTAGTCTGTTTTTCCCTCTAGACACTTTCGGACTTGTCCGATATTGTGTAGACTAGTCTGATGTTCCAATTCCTTAAAAATTTCGCTAGGTCCCTGGACTTGTCCGGACTAGTCCTATGTCCCAGCGGACTTGTCCGTTTTTCCCTCTGACTAAAGTCGGACTTGTCCGATTTTAGACAAGACTTGTCTATTTTCCCCTCTGGATAAATTCGGACTTGTCCGATGTCCAGTCCAGACTTGTCTGATTTCTCTCTGGACAATTTTGGACTAGTTCGGCTCTTTTCGGATCTGTCCGACAAATCGTGACTCTGAATTGATCTTTTGTTTCATGACTTGTTTCTCAGATTTTATGTTAAGTGGGCCTAGGGACGTCGTGTCTAATTCTTTTAGAGCCCATGTGGGACTCTAAACAGACCACTACTCATCTCAAACTCGAAATCCATCTAACCCTAGCCTCCACCTCTATATAAACAACCCCACCCCTTGGCTTGACATCTATTTGCAACTTTTCCACCACACCCAAACCCTAGCTCGTGGATAGCCGCCACCAAGGAGGGAGAAGGAAATCTAGAGCAAGAAGAAGAAGAGGAGGAAACAAAAGAGGATCAAGATCTCCATCAACTTCGCGTTCTTCCTCAACAATTCACCATCAAGTTCTTCATCAACCCTAGATCGTCAAGATCCAAGTGTTACCTCCAAGATCCTTGGTTCATTGGAGTTCTAAACACCTGGTACACCTTCTATTCTCTTTTCCTTACGTGAATTCAACCCCGTTTCTCCAAATTCACGTCGATCTAGAAAACCCTAATTTGCTGATTCTCACGCAGTGCGGACTTGTCCGATCCCTAGTGGACTAGTGCAATTTTCCTGGTTAAATTGTGTTGAATTAATTCTAAATTTGCTCGAATCGACTCCAAACCTGTATAAACTAGTTAAAAGCTATTAGAAATAGTTAGTAATCATTAAAAGCAACTCATTAACAAATTCCATCTTGCATTGCATTAATCATGCATGCCATGTCATATTGAGTAATTTATGTCCACTCTTTGATTGTGTTTCTTGTCTTGTATGTTTATTGTGCGGATTAGATGGATTTGCGCTAGAGAGTGCCGCGGAGGATCTCCAGCACCAAGAGTTTGAAGGATTTGATCCGAACCAATCCCAAGAGCAAGGCAAGTGTTCTTGAAGCATATTGATCCTGTTTTAAAATAAAAGTTTTGTTTACAAAACTGCATGCTTGTGTCAATTTGATGGAAAATCCTATGATAGGAAGTTTACTAAATTTGTTGACCACCCTTGTCACCTAGAATTCATGGTAGAGAGTCGGGATGGCCTTTTTACCCTCTTGCTTCGCTTAATTGAATGTGCCCTAGAGGGAGGGGGGTGAATAGGCCTTTTTGAAATTTGTCGGAACCTGCAACACTTAACAACCAGATCAAAACTCGATATATCGGACTAGTCCGGTAAAGTGCGGACTAGTCCGGTGTGTACCGACTAGGTTGATTAAGTTTGATTGATTAATTTGATTCTACGATGTATGCAACGGAAATATACAGTTAATTGAGGTGTTGCAAGATTATGGACTAGGATATATCACAACTCAATCTTATACTTAATGATTCAACGTAAAGTAACAATATTGATTCAAACCCTAGATTGTTGTGATGAATAAGAACGATGAACACAAAGCAAGAACACAAACGATTTATCCCGTGGTTTGGCTCTCACAGAGGCAACCTACATCCACGTTGAGGAGTCCACAAAAGGACCGGGTCTTCTCTAACCCTACCCTCGTCGGATCGCCATGAAGGCTAATCCTCTTCTCTTATCACAAAGGGTAAATAACCAAATTCAAGGGGCCTTCTCACAAGTTGAGGGCTCGCCTAGATTACAATGACAACTCCACCAAGAACACACTCAAAAGATTGCAATGAAAATCACAAGAGTGTGTTAGGGAATCAAACCAAGAGCTCAAGAGTGTTGAAACGTGTCTCTCCAATGTTTCGAAGTGTATCCTCAAAGGATTGATCTTTGTGGCTTTTGATTTCGTAGAGAGGTGTGCTTTTGAGGCTCTTGGGAGGTGTGACGGCGTAGGGAGTCGAGAGTGATCAAAGTTGGGCCGTGCACCTCTATTTATATGGGGTTTCTAAAAGTGACCATTAGGGTTTAGAAAGATCAGTCTAGTCTGTGGTGGACACCGGACTAGTTCTGTGTGCTGTGTGCAGCAAACCCTAAGTGTCCCGAAATATCGGACTAGTCCGGCTAGGAGCGGACTTGTCCGATTTTGCTTCTGGAAATCTTCGGACTAGTTCGATAGTCATCGGACTTGTCCGGACAGTGAAACCCTAAGTAGTTATGCGGACAAGTCCACACTTGTAGGACTTGTCCTATTTAGGTCAGAAAGTTTTTTGGACTAGTCCGTGCGAATATCAGACTTGTCCGATTGACATCAGAAAGATATCGGACTAGTCCGGTGTGTGATCGGACTTGTCCGATTTTGTGTGACTTGTGAAGTGTTTTGAGGGCTAGTACGCACTAGGGAGGACTAGTCCGATTCTAGTCAGAGAGATATCGGACTTGTCCGTGGTGATATCAGACTTGTCCGATCTTGTGCAGAGAGAGATATCAGACTAGTCCGGTGTCAGTTGGACTAGTCCGGTCCTGTATAAATTTGTGCAATGTGTGTGTTTATTTTTGATTGATCTCTTGGGTTGTGTTTCCTTAACACACTCCACACACAATGATCTACTAATCTTGTTCCTTGAGCTCTTCTCCACATTGCTCCTCATTCTCCCTTCTTTTTGGCACTTTGCTTATTTTCAACATAAAACTTGTGCTCATCTCAACAAAGTGGTTAGGATCTCATTTGCTTGTCATAAATCATCCAAAACCCATAGGGGATTCCTAGATGCACTTTGAATCTCCCCCTTTTTGGTGATTTATGACAACCAATTGAGATTTCACAAAATATGA
Organism: Tuctoria greenei; assembly: GCA_036927565.1. Classification (NCBI taxonomy): domain Eukaryota; kingdom Viridiplantae; phylum Streptophyta; class Magnoliopsida; order Poales; family Poaceae; genus Tuctoria; species Tuctoria greenei. The sequence continues at coordinate 42,377,888 of JAYESD010000004.1, read as the reverse complement.
TAAAAAGTTGAGATTTTCATAAAGTATGCACATATGAGTTTAAAACACGTTAAGCAATGAAAACATGACTCATATGTGCATTCTTTATGGTGAGATGCATAACTAAGTGCATTGAAACAATAATCATGAAGAGAATGACATAATTGACATTAACATATCAATAACAAGCACATATGTCATTCTAGGAGCAAAACTACAAATTTCATAGATTGATTCACAAGTAGATCAAGACATTGCATCACTGAACCATTAAGTAGCAAAATAGCATAATAAGCAGTTTTACAACCAACAAAATAGATAAAAAGCACAAAGGAAGCTCTCTCCTCGCATCCTATAGCTAAAAGCCTAAGACCTAAGACTCCCCCTCAATCTCCCCCCCTTTGGCATCAAGGCACCAAAACGAAGGAGAGGAGGGACCTAAAGTCTTCACGCCTCGTTGTCGGTCCTCTCATCGTCTTCATCTTCGTCTTCGGGCTGATGAGGAGGAGGAGGAGCGGAGCTGCTCTAACCCCCAATGCCAAAGTATGCAAGCTCGGAGGGGGTCAAGGGCCCGAGCTCGGTGAAGTCGGAATCAGAATATTTAGAGGTTACCGGAGATCCAATGGGCTCAATCTCCAGTTTCTGGCATATTTGCTTCATATTGGCCTTGACATACTTCATGTCTTCTTTTCTCCTCTTGTTGAGCTTGTGGGCCTTCACCTCGGCCTTTCTGCACGAAGCAAAGATGGCAGCCAAGTATTTTGAGGATGCCACTCGCAGATCCTTTTTGAGGATCTGCCCTAGTGGCAGGGGCAGCCCTGGCATCTTCACTTCTTTTGCCAGAGCCTCAGGACTGGAGGCCGGAGAAGGAGCAGCCTGGATGCTTGGCTTCTGAGGCATCTGAGGCCTCAAAGGTTGGTGCTCCAAATCTTCAACAAAATCAATCCAAGTTACCTTCTCAATCACAAACATCAGATATGGAGCATATCCACAAGACCTGTTGGGTGTGCAAGAAATGTTCACCATGTCATTCCGAATATAGTCCGCCACATCAAACTGACGGTCCTTGCTTATCACCCTCATAAGTGTCCGGAGATAGTCCTGCACACTCCCAGCATCTCCATCCTTGAGAGCAATAGTCTTCCTCAATACTCTGTTCAGGACCACAAAGAAAGGCTTCGTGTTCTTCGTGGAGGGAGGGTTGAACTTCGAGTTGGGCTCATAGAGGAATTTCATCCTGTCCTTCTCAATGACACCAATGTTGTGGATGATTAAGCTGTCATGTCTTGAGGTGTCAAGGTGGAGCAGGTTTGCAAAGTCTTCATGAGTGATACTGTACTTAGATCTGTGAGTCATCCAAGTAACACTCTCTTTATCTTCACTAGAGAAATGGCACGTCGCAAAGAACTACGCAATCACTTCATCATTCCAATTGTTCCTGAAGGCAAAGAGATCCTTCAGGCCATGCCTCTCAACTGCATCTACCACTTCAATAAATGGGGAGCAGTCCTTCTCAAAATGCGCCAAATCAATCCATTGGCTGCGCACTACCGGTGTCTTCATGGAGAGGTACACAGACTTGTAGAAATCTGCATGGAAATTGCACCAAAATCTTCCGTCGGCAGGTTGTTTCGGATGGCCATGCTAATCAATACTACTGAATTTCGTAGTCGAGTCGATGCCCTTCCCATTGAATCTTTCTTTAGTGGGGTCCCTGACCCCTTCCTTTGGAGCATTCAGCTTTAGGGGCCAACTGGGTCCGTTGCTATTCCCTTGCCCTTGCCCTTGGCTTGGCGAGGGCCACTTGTTGCTACAGCAGCCTTGGAAGCCGGCTTCTTTGCCAGCACCTTCCGACGAACCTAAGGAGGAGATGGAGCTGGCTCGGAAGGATGCTCTTGGCGTTTCTTGCCAAGGCTCATGGAGGGTCGAGGTGCGACCTCGTGGTCCATCTCGGCCTCGAAATCAGAAATCTCGTTGTTTGAGCTCGACATGCCCTGGGAATGAATTGTGTAAGGCATGAATGAGAATTTATGATTCAAGGCATGGGTGAGAGAGAGTAACAAGGAATTGCATTGAGGAATTGAAAGGTTAGGTTTTGAGTTCAGAAAAATCGGACAAGTCCGGTGTACAGGCACAGACTAGTCCGGGTGATCGGACTTGTCCGTGCACGGACCGGACTAGTTTGGTATTCATCCTCAAAAACCTAACTTATGAGAGAAATGGACTTATTCAATGTAGGATTATCCTAACAACAATGTAATACATCAAGGACACTAGTATTAGGTGAAAGAAGCTAGGCTATTCGATCAATAATGAAGAAAATAGAGATTTCTAGGGTTTGGGCGAAAATTACCGAAGAAATCGCTTGAAACTTGGAGATGAGGGTGTTGAAGTCTGGACAAGTCTGTGAACTTCAATCTCCGAGCAAGGAAGCTTGATTTCTGCCAAAATGCGAAGCTTTTTGGTGGAGAAAGCAAGAAATCGCCTTGGGAGCTCGAGCATGAAGAGAGAGAACACGTGAGGCAAGAGTGGAGGTGAAGGAATTAGGGTTTGGCGGCGGCTAGGGTTATGGACACAAAAAATCGGACAAGTCCGAAGAAGACCGGACTAGTCTGAACTTTTCCAGAGGCTATATTGGACTAGTCCGTGGTCTACCGGACTAGTCCGGCCTAACCAGCACTCTGCGGACTAGTGTGCATGGGCGGACTAGTCCGGGTAACCACGGACTAGTCTGTGGTCACCAGGCAAGAACTTCTTAGCCCCTTCATATATATTTGAAGGTACATATTTAGAAAATAGGGAGTAAAATCAAATCAACTAATCTTGATGAATATGATCAGTAAGCATACAACAATCAAGCAATGACCATAATTCACCAAGATCTAGTAATTGACATAGTTTTTTTTCGGAGAAAAAATAGAGAGATGATTTTCACAATCCAATCAACATATTTTGAAGAAATCATAAAGGTATGCAACATTTCAAGCCACATTCCGAGCATCAAGAATATTTAGTTCATTTCGAAGCTCGCAAAAGCGTTTTTCATCAAGTGGCTTGGTGAATATGTCGCCAATTGTTTCTCGGTGTTGACATGGGAAATGGCTATATCTCCTTTCATGGAGTGGTCTCTCAAGAAGTGATACCGGATGTCTATGTGTTTGGTTCTAGAGTGCTCAACTGGATTATGGGCAATTTTAATGGCACTATCATTGTCACAAAGGAGTGGAATACGGTTCATATTGTAACCGTGATTCCTTAGAGTTTGTCGGATCCAAAGGAATTGTGCACAACAACTCCCGGCTGCAACATATTCCGCTTCGGCCGTGGATAAGGCAATGGAATTTTGTTTCTTGGAGGACCAAGAAACTAGAGATCTCCCTAGGAATTGGCATGTACCGGAGGTACTTTTTCTATCTACCTTGCATCTAGCATAATCTGCATCTGAGTAGCCAATAAGGTTGAATTTGGCGCCTTTTGGATACCAAAGACCAAGATTGGGTGTATGAACTAAATATCTCAAGATCCATTTTATGGCTGTCAAATGACACTCCTTTGGATTGGCTTGAAATCTTGCACACAAACATACACTCAACATAATGTCTAGCCTAGATGCACATAAATAGAGTAGAGATCCAATCATGGAGCGATATACCTTTGGTCGATGCTAGGTCCATCTTCGTTGAGATCCAAGTGGCCATTCGTTGCCATGGTAGTCTTCATGGGCTTCGCCTTGTCCATCCCAAACTTCTTGAGTATGTCTTGTGTGTACTTGGTTTGGCTTATGAACGTCCCTTCCTTTTGTTGCCGCACTTGGAATCCCAAGAAGTACTTTAGCTCTCCCATCATGGACATCTTGAACCTATCTGTCATAATTTTACTAAATTCCTCACAAAAAGATGGGCTAGTTGAACCAAAGATTATATCATCAACATAGATTTGACAAACAAAAAGATCATTGTCAAAATTCTTTGTAAATAGTGTATAATCTACTTTGCCAATCTTAAAGCCATTTTCAATTAAGAAATCTCTAAGACACTCATACCAAGCTCTAGGAGCTTGTTTGAGACCGTAGAGAGCCTTATGCAATTTAAATACGTGGTCGGGAAACTCTTCGTCTTCAAACCCGGGGGGTTGCTCCACATACACCTCCTCCTTGATTGGTCCGTTGAGGAAGGCACTTTTCACATCCATTTGATAGAGCTTGAAATCATGGTGAGTAGCATATGCAAGTAATATTCTAATAGATTCAAGTCTAGCTATGGGAGCAAAGGTCTCAACGAAATTCGAACCTTCGACTTGTGAATACCCTTTTGCCACAAGTCGTGCCTTGTTCCTTGTCACCACCCCGTGTTCATCTTGTTTGTTGTGGAAGACCCATTTGGTGCCGACGACGTTGGATTTGGGTCTTTCGACTAGTTCCCACACCTCGTTTCTCTTGAAATTGTTGAGTTCTTCTTGCATGGCCACTACCCAATCCGGTTCCAAAAAGGACACAAACGAGTAGTGCTCACAAAAATTAGCTATGTGAGATATAGTAGTTACTCCCTTTTGGATGTCGCCAATAATGTTGTCCATTGGGTGATCCCTTTGGACGCATTGGTGTACTCTTGGGTGTGGTACTTGCTTTCTTGAATCTTCATGATCATCTTCTTCTACCCCAAAATGATTGCCTTTGTTGACTTTTTGATCGTCTTCACTTTCTTGAGGTTTATCTTCTATGGAAGCTCCCCCTTGATCATTGGTCTCCTCTTGTGGTTCGTTTTCCTCATGGATATGTAGAGGTGGCTCTTGTGGTCGAACATCTCCTAATGCCATTCTTCTCAATGCTTGGCAAGGAGCTTCTTCTTTATCTAGCACACATGGATCAACTTGCTCCTTTTGGGATCCATTAGTTTCATCGAACACTATGTCACTTGCTACTTCAACAAGTCTAGAGGTCTTGTTGAAAACACGATAGGCGTAAGTGTTCGAATCATAACTAAGCAAGAAACATTCATCGGACTTCAAAGCAAACTTTGAAGTCCTAGGCTTCTTGTTTAAAATATAGCATGGGGAACCGAAATCTCGAAAGTATGAAATATTAGGCTTGTTACCGGTAAGTATCCCATAGGATGTCTTCTTGAGTAGTCGATGAAGGTAAAGTTGATTTATGGTGTGGCAAGCGGTGTTGACTACTTCTGCCCAAAATCGATCTCAGGTCTTGTACTCATCGAGCATTGTTCTTGCCATCTCTATGAGAGTTCGGTTCTTTCTTTCGGCAACTCCGTTTTGTTGAGGGGAGTACGGAGCTCAAAACTCATGATTTATGCCTTCTTCATCTAGGTACTCTTCCACTTGTGTGTTCTTGAACTCTGTGCTATTGTCGCTTCGAATGTTCTTGATTATCAATGAGAATTCATTTTGAGCTTGCTTGAAGAACTTCTTGAGTATTCCTTGTGTTTCTACCTTGTCATGCAAAAAGAAAAGCCAAGTGAAGCGAGAAAAATCATCAAAAACTACTAACCATATTTGTTACCGCCGATGCTTATGTAGGCAATTGGACCAAATAAGTCCATGTGAAGTAGCTCGAGCGGTCTTGTTGTAGTCATGGCGTTCTGGACGGGGTGAGGTGCTCCAACTTGCTTCCTGGCTTGGCATGCGCTACAAGGCCCATCTTTCTCAAACACAACATCCTTTAAACATCGGATGTGATCGCCCTTGAGGAGTTTTTGAAGGTTCCTCATACCAACATGCGCTAGCCGTCTATGCCACAGCCAACCCATGTTGGTCTTTGCAATCAAGCATGTGTCAAGTTCAGCTTTATCCTTGTTGAAGTTAACAAGATAATGTTTTCCCTTTGTAGGATTGAATAGGACGTGAAAAGCTACCAGAGGGGGGTGAATGGTAGATTTAAAAATCTTACGCATCGGAAACAATTAAATCCCAACCCCTTCGACAGAAAAACGACCTGTTAGAGAAATCGTGTGTGAAACTAATCTAAACGTGCTTCACCGTTACAGTGATATATATCATAGAGAATCAAGTCACGAAGAAAACACAAGAAGAATCACTCAAATCCGTCGAGAGAAACTCAAGTTATGATCGAAAGATCAAACAAAGGTCAATCTGTCCTACCCGAGAAAAACAGTTCTGGAACGCTGCAAAGAAACTCGTGTACATCAGAAATCACAAGTCCAATGACCGTGACATTTTTACAGATGATAGATAATTAAGTTGTGAAGACAACCCAAAAAGAATCACAACAATTGGATCTGTAAAACTCGAGTTATCATAAAACCACCAATGAAAGGTAGTGTTGTTCAGAAACTCAACGAGTAAAACTTGTCTGGAACAAGTCAGACGAACAAAGCACAAAAGTTCCTTCAAACTACGAATTTTATTCAATAGAACACAAGAGGAACAGCCCCAAAGTCGTGCACCACGAGCTTTGGCCTCCCTTGCTTATATAACCAGCCCTTAGGCCAACCCAGTATCAACTAGGACTCTAATCCTACTCAGATCACGAATCGAAACTTTCCATAACTGCTTAGGACTCTTCTATACGCAGATAGAAGCAATCTTAAGACTTCCAAACACCTTAGGAATGTATCGCACATTCCTAAAACAACTCAAATTCATGACCCACATGAAATCCTATCATAACCATCACGATACTTTCCATACCGAGCCATAACCGACTCCGCCCCAGCCAAAGTCATCAACCGATACGATCCGGTCCTTCCAACCAGATCTTCCCATCCATAAACCATCTTCAGAACCATGTTGCCACGTCATGCACCACATGCATACGTGCAAACACCTTCCTTCGACGTCCAGTAACCTTTATATGCACTGCCATTGATTCAATCATCCAGCGCGACCTCCTGACCCGCTCAACCACAATTCCTCCTAAATTTGGTTGTTGGAACCTCATCTTCTCCCTGATACTAGTCCAAAGGATCCTGTCACTAGCCATGACTTGAACTCAAGCAACACCTGCACATGAATAAACAACCAATCCGTACGAGTCCAAGTCCTCGACTTGACTCAAGTTAGTTCCGAACACAACATCTTACGTGAGCACCTCACATAAGCATGTTGCAAACCATAGCAAAATGATATCAACCATATCAACCAAAATGCACAAAAAACATAGTAAAAGAATACTAAGCAACCTTTCCACAAGTGTAAAGCAAGTTCAAAACATTTCACATTAAAAGCCGGAACATTACGATCAAGCTCCGAACCTTGCCAAAGCTAACCGGAGCTTGAGATGGAGCTTACCACAACTAGTACAACCTAGTGCCGGAGCTTACCAAAGCTAGTAGGACCTAGCGCCGAAGCTAACCAAAACTAGTCGGAACTAGTCATCCCAAAAGCTGGAGCTAGAAAAAACATGTCAGAGCTAATCATCATAAGTCGGACCTAGCAAAACATATCGGAGCTTAACAAAGACAAGCCGGAGCTATCAAATACATGCCGGAGCTAAAGACAAAGCTCACTAGAGCTACCCAAACACATGATGGATCTAGACAAAGAAAGTCGTACCTATTGTTGGATCATGCAGAAGCTCGGAGCTAGAGTCGGACCTTGCTAAAAAGATGTTATGGCAGCATTCAAAACTTTTATTGTCAAAGCCAATGTATTCAGCACACATAGGTCTCACAATCTCCCCCTTGATGAATGCATTGGCAACACCATTTAAATTCTGAACATTGGCTTATTCACATTAAAAGTTTTGAAAACAATTTCTCCCCCTTTGTAAAACGGAAATAAAATGAGAAAAAGAAATTCTCCCCCTGAGAAGAATCATGCCAAAACAATTGTGGATATGTGCAATGTGTAATCAATTTCTCCCCCTTGCATACTTATCTATAAAAATTCACATATTATCTATTATCTCTCCCCCTTTGACAATGTATTCAGCAAGGTTCAAAAGAGAAATTTCAATTGTTATGAGCATATTATAACATATACATATAAAACAAAGCTCATCCAAGTCATACTATCGAGTAACTTACACTATCACATCAATGAGATACATAAAGTAGTGTAAGCCATGCTAGAGATCAAATGTAATTTTCAATTTAAGCAAGTCATGATCTAAAAAACTTAACTATTTCAAAACCTGAAAGCATGACACTAGTTGCTGCATTTTATTATTTTTCAAAGCACAAATTTAGATCATATGATATTTGCAAGAGATTATATGCGCATCTGCCTTATTCTAACCATCCAAGCCAAGCCTATGTCATTTGACAATCAGAAGCTTAAGGACATGGTTTTAGTCATACACAACTCCTTCCAAGTTCATATTTAAGTGCAATGATAAGCAATCTCAAAAGAAGAAGTGCGATGCATGCATATTCTCTTGATCTTTTCTCAATTTTTCATTTCATCATACAAACTCAACATGTGAGTTGATTACTTGTGTAATGCTTTATGATTAAAAGCACATGTGAGCATGCAACAAGTTCAAAACAGCAAGAAAGTTCGACCATGACTAGATTTAGTGTAAGTAATTATTCCAATTACTAGACATGGCAAAATCTACAAAATGTATAACATGAGTAATGTAGTAAGAACTTTTAGCATGTAAAAGGAATCACAAAGTCATATATGTATGAAATACTATGCTCATATTATTTTAATTTCAGATTCACGCATAGACTTCTCATGTTTGAAAAACTCCCCCTCAATGTAAGCCATGAGGATGCATAACCCCTATTTCACTACGAATGAAACAAAAATGAGTGAAATCCAAAGGTTTTGTAAAAATTTCAGCCAATTGTTGTTTTGTATCTACATGGTGAAGCACAATGTTTCCCTTTTCAACATTATCACGAAGAAAGTGATACCTAATATCAATGTGCTTAGTTCTAGAATGTTGCACAGGGTTTTTAGCAATGCAAATGGCACTAGTGTTATCACAAAACAGTGGAACACTATATAGATCAACCCCATAGTCCTTAAGTGTTTGAACAATCCAAAGAATTTGTGAGCAAGCACTAGCAGTAGCTACATATTCAGATTCGGCTCTGGATTGTGCAACTGAATTTTGTTTTCTAGAGGACCAAGCAACAAGTGAATTACCAAAAAAATGACAAGCACCGGAAGTACTTTTCCCATCAATCCTACAACCCCCAAAATCAGCATCGGAAAAAGCTTTCAAAGTAACGGTTGAGGAAGAAGGAAGAAAAATGCCAAATTCTTGAGTTCCATGTAAACACCTGAGAATCCTTTTGACGGCTTGACGACGTGAAGCACTAGGGAGGCTTGAAACCGTGCACAAAGAAATACGCTGAATTGTATGTACGGTCTTGATGCCGTGAGGTACAAAAGTGATCTGATCATGCTTCTATATTCTTTTTGATCCATGGGTTCACCATCTTCATCAAGTTCAAGTGTTGTTGCTGTTACCATTGGTGTTCGAAGAGGCTTGCTTTTGTCCATGTTGAAGTGTCTTAGGAGGTATTTTGTATACTTCGTTTGATGAACAAAGGTACCCTCCTTGGTTTGCTTGATTTGCAGCCCCAAAAAGTATGTGACTTCTCCCATCACACTCATCTCAAATTCTGAACTCATCATAGCTGAAAACTTGGACACAAGATCATGAGAACCACAACCAAAGATAATATCATCCACATACACTTGAACGAATAATGATCATTTACTCTAACCTGTAAAAGCCCTAAATTTAGAGGGGAAAAAGAAATTTAACTAGAATCTGAAAAATTCAAACCAATTTAAACCTCAATTGAGATAATTAAAATATTCAAATTTAGCTCATGTTCAAACTTTGCCATGATAAAAATATGAGTTCACCATTTAATTTCAAATATTCCAATTAGCACCTCTACAAATTTTCAAAATATTTGGAGCACTAATTGTATTTAATTCAATGGGTACATTGAATTCCATTCAAATACAAATTTGAATTTGAATTTCACATGAAACATATCCAAACTTGAAATCCAATTTCAGAATCAGATCCTAGATATTTTTTTGAGCCTATCTACAAAGTTTCATGAATTTTGGACACAAGTCGGTGGGATATTTCTTTGTACAGAGAAGGTTTGAGTGGAGGGGCTGTGGGACCCACTTGTCATACATACATGGAGCTAAGCTGAACGTATTTCACTTCTCTGCTTCTCCCATGGCGGCACCACTCCTTCTGCATGTGCCACGTCTCCTCCACAGCCTGTCCACAGCTGCCCTTGCCTTTATAAACCGAGCTGGGTGCCCTTTTCTCAATTCCATTGCCTCTGGTCGGCATTTCTTCCCTGTTCTTCGTCCTCCCGCCCGCACCGCACCACCTCGCCGTTGTTCAAGCTTACCAGCCAAAAGAAGCAGTGTTGATCTGTGCTCCAAGTACAGAAAAGTAACCCAACTCGTTGCTCTATCATCTCCACCATTTGGTCTATCGTTTTGCTCAGTGTGCTGCCCATATTTTGAAGTTCTGCGGACCGCCAGTGAAATCCCCTGTTCTGCCGCCTCTGCTCCCTCGACGCCTCGGCGATACAAGCGTCTTCGTGCTTCGATCCTTTAAGGAAAAAGGTTCGCAATCATGCCTAGTTCATGCTCGCAAATTTTCATCTTTTGTCATAGCTTGTAGCTCGGGTTTTCCTCAAAGAACCGACGCTTAGTTCTTTTGCTCGCCTTGGATCTTCACCCAAATTTGGTTTACACGTGCAATAATTATTCGAATTGCTTAGCCAGTAGCTTCTAAACATTCTCGCGCACTCCCTAGCAAAAAATGCCCAAAAGTTATCGACCATACGCATAGGAACCGAAGTTCTTAAGGCCGCCGGTTGAAAAGCCGCGAGTCGCCATCGAACATGTATATGCAGCCATTGCCACCTCGATAGGAGTCCATTTTGGTCATCCTCGTGATCCCAGGATGCTCTCCGATCAATTTCCGAGTGGTTTTAGCCCTTGCCGAGGTGATTTTCGTGTTGACCGAAACCCTAATCGCCGTCGCTGCCGTCGCGCGAGCTTTTCCGGCCATCCATCACCGTCGGGAGGATCACCATCGAGTTCCTTGCCTGATTTTAGGTGGAGGCGGTGAGAGTGGAATGCCGCCATGCCCTGGAGCAATCTGCGGCGAGGGCCGCCGTCGGGCGCCGCCCGAGCGCTGCCGGCGCGAGGTTGAAGACGACTAGGGGTGGGCCCTGGTCGTCAGTCTAACCAATGCGTGCCCGGATCTGGTGCGGAAAGGATCCTGTGTGGCTGCATCCGTGCACCCTGTGGCCCAGTGTTGCTTAATCCCGATTCGGCCAATTTAAATCCTGTGGGCCCAGCCATTATTCAAACCTTTTCCAATTGAAATTTAAATTCCAGATTTAGTTCCCACTTCAAATATCCATATCTCCTAGCAGAATTTTCCAACAATTCCCAAGTTAATTTTGATAGAACCAGCATGAGGAATACTTTCCAGTGGTGCACTTGGAATTGTATTAAAGTCCATAGAAATTTCTCCATAATTCAAAAAACAAAATTTTATAGAATTGATTCCTATAGTTCTGCTCTTTGAAAAATTTCCAAATTTCTCCAGAACTTTCTTTTGAATATCCTTCAACTCCAGTAAAACTCTCAGGGTCATTAGACTTCATTTACATGGTCAAATCACCTGTGTATTCTCTATCCACATAAAATTAGTCAAATTCATTTAAAATTTGTAAAGAAACTTGTGCAAACTTCTAAATTGAATATCTCACAGTATAAAGCTTCAAATTTTGTCAAACCAACTTTACTGATTTGATATTTATCCACACTAACCATATCTACAACCCAATCATCATGACAAACCCTAGTTTTTCCTGCAGAGCCCTTCAAAGCAAAATCATGTTTGATTTTTACCTGATGATTCGCTTCATAGAAAAGTCTGAAATTTTGCAAAAATGTTCTTTAGTAAGTTTCTGAAGTCCTGTAAAAATGTCAGATCCATTAGACTTTATTAGCCTGGTTCAATCTGAAGCTTTTCCCTAACTAGTCACATAATGCCCAAAAACAACAGAAACAATTCACTAAAATATCCCCACTTGTGAATTCAATATCTCACAATATAATTATTATAAAATTATGAAACAAATTTTCATAGAACCAGTGAGACCCCATATGTATGATACAACTACTGGTAGCTATGATACACCTCCATAATTACAACCAAAATTCAGATAAGGCTAAACACTTAATAAATTTTGTAGACCACTATATTCAATTGCTGTACCTGAAACTTACCTTGTTATTCCTACATGACCATGTGAACTCCCTGTAATTTTCTCAGGCTCAGGGAATCTGTTGAACCTGTATAAAATTGAGATCACATCCCTATGTACAAAACAATATCTATTTCACTTCATATGTCCATTGCCTAAGTTCATCTTGTTTCCTTTATGTTGCTGTCCAGTCTAGCAACAAAACTTCAAGTCCTAACTAATATTAATCCTTCTTGATTATAATCAACTTCAATTGTATATTAATAAATTGCAATCTCTTAATTGCATATCATTTCGATAGTGTTCGCGACGAAGGTGGCCAACGAGAAGCACAACCTGTAGGAGTAGAATTCTCTATTTGATCTGTTGTGGCATGAATTCTCGGCGAAGGCTACTAACTGATCGTCATTGACTTTTATCGCAACCGAAAGGCAAGCTCTGGTTTCCTTTTAAGTGCCTTTTAAAGTTTTGCTTTATACACACTGTATTGAATAGACTTGATATGTGCATTAGGTCTATGTTGATTGAATACTCCACATGCATGACCAAATAATTCTTGGAGTGGATGGATAGTATAAGTCTCTATCGAGTTATACTGCTATGCTTAATGTTTAGTTAGAAGATCGGTAGAAGTCGAGTATGTTGGATACTACTCGCGAGATTGGTCACATTTTATTGATCACAAGTCAAGTAGTAGAATTCCACTTGCGAGAGAAGTCGAGTGAGGGAAACCTACTCGCGAGTTGTTACCATAACATTAACTCTTAATATGAGACATGGACGGGGATTTGTGTAGGTTGGTTTGCCCACATCATGCCTGGGTCGGTAATGGCAAACAGGTGTTGGGGAGACGGATTGGTAGCCCCGTCTGTGTCGGTTAAGGCCCGTCTCGTGCTTGGCCCTATTGGACAAGTTTGAACTATACCGGGTGCATACTGGCTATACGGAACCCAGGAAACCAATGTACCTTGAGGATCCTATGTTGGAACCTTTTCAATCGGCTTAAGCTGCCAGCTGTTAGTACAGTGGGAGGTAACTCACTCATGAACATCTCACAGCGGAGGTGCACCTTGAGGGGAGCTCACTGTTCGGGTCGATCAAACTGTTTTGATGTGGTTGAATTTGGGGAAGGGTGGCTGCGTGCAACATCACTGGAGTGTGCCGAGGCAACTCTGAGTATGGGCGTACGTGTCATGCAGTCCAGGTGTTTTTTATTCGAATCACCGTCACTCGCGGTTATGGATTTAGCATACTTGGACACTGAGTCTTGACATAGTAAGAAAGAGAAATGGCAAGGTTATGAATATGCTGCTATGAATAATTCTTTGTATTGAAATATTGGCTGCTATAGAGATAGCATAATCAAATTTACAATTTCCAAACATTTAACTTGGGTAAGGCTTATGCAACCTTGAGCAAGTATCATCGTGGGTGAAGCGTTTCTTGTTTGATTGTGGAATGCACAATGATGCTGTGCCCATGAATCGCGTATGTTACTTTAAAACCGACCACTAAGGATTTACTCTCGGCGAGTCCATTCCTGCAAATTAAGCTTCCCAGTCTTTAAAGTTTCCAGCATGTAGAGTTTCATGTTTAGATGAGACAGTTAAGTCTTGCTGAGCCTTGTGCTCATGGTTGCTATATTGTGGTTTTTGCAGGTATTATTAGCTTACGCTTATGTTGTGGTTGCTCGTGAGGTCTCGAGCATGTCGAGATGTATCTCTCACGGAAACCTTGCCGCTGCTCTCTGTTTCGTGTTGCTAGTGAGAAGCATCCGTGGGCATGGACGACTTCTCTTGTGCATAGCTAGTTGAGAGTATGAGTATGTATTTTCCGCTGCGTTGTATATTATGTTGTAAAATAGGATTATCTTGTGAAATAAAGTATTTGTGTTGGTTATTTTCTAAGACTTTTCTTTTGTGCTGTTGGGTGCCGCATTGCACGGCACCACCCAATGCGATTCCTGGAACGTGCGGACTCTGGTCCCCACAGGCTTGGTATCAGAGCCGTATTGGGAATAGCACGCTTGAGAAGCGCCTATTTTTGAAAACTACAAAGTAGTCGAGTGAGGATTAGTTATATGCCCACATAAGGTCTATTATAGTATTAGTTGCTTAAGGTGGCAAAGCTAACATATGTGTTATTATATTCTGTAACGATGCTCCGATGTCAGGTAAGAGGTAAGGTACACCACCGCAAGCGGATCAACTGCGGTAAGCTCACCATGAGAGAGGTAGCATGTGATTATTTACGTGGCTTGGCACGGAAATGTCAATATGAGTCTTTAAAACTTTCCATGTTTCTGAGAACATATGACACGCGGTACCCCAGCGTGCTACAAAGTTTGTGGGAGCCCCCGTCGGGTGGGACATAACCCGATGCACCTCCTACTGTGCAGCACTATGCAAAAACGTGGGACCCTGTCGTGTGGTAGAAAACCCGGTCATGTACCTCGAGACATGGCTTAACTCGAGGCGGCCCGTATGGAATGATACGGGACGAATGTTTTTTCTTTCATATATATTATTGTGAACTGTTCGCCCATGCGGGCTGTACCGTACAGTACCATATGATTGATCAGTAGTTTGAGTATAGTGACAGGTACACTAACCGCGTTATTCGTAGGTCGAGTAGAAAAGGTTTGCGAGTGAACGTCATTACTGCCACCGTTGAGACGTATGCCGGAATACCGGCTTAAGATTTTTGTTTGCTGAGGACATAGTACCGGCATTGCATTCGGGTTACATCGGCACATCGACGGTTAAAATCCATGCCAAATGTGTAGCTTGCCAAAAAAGTTTCAAGTTAATATCCAAAGCATATTCCTATCTTGAAATGATAAAAATGAAATTTGAACCAAAACTGTCAACCTCAGTTCTTCCCTGTATTATTCTGGCAGAAACTTAGCTCCAGTTTGAAAAATCATATCTCCTGATAGAATTATCCCATGAAGTTGTTCCATACATGGTTGGAAATGTATGTGAGTCTTCTAAATAATTTCTGTTCATGACCAGAACAGAATCCCCCTGGATCATAGCTAAAATTTGAAAAATTTCAAAACCTGTCAAAACTGGACAGAAACTGGAACTGTTTCTGTACTTCTCACCATTTTTATCATAACTCTCAGTAGAAACATCGGATGAGGGCATATTATATAATTCTGGAAATTAGATGACATATGTGACAATGTTTTAAATTACAGTTTTGACAAATTTGGATATTTTGTATATGAAAAACTGTGGACAAAACAGCCATATACAAATGAGGTGCTGTCAAAATTTCTCAGAAAATCTCGGAACATTGTCAACTTTGGGAATTCATATCTCATTAACCAGAACTGACATTGAAGCAATTAAATACATTCCGGAAAGGCTAGGAAGTGAACTACAACTTTGTTGTTCACATCGAGGCAGGATTTTGCCTCTAACTGGATGAAATTCTCATATTTCTCCAGAATGGTCATTTCTGGCAGAACAGTTCGTCTTTGAAGCATAAGTTTGACGATTTGCGCGAACATGAATGTTGTTATACTTTCACAAAGTTCTTGACATGTTCATGTTTTCCTTATCTTCACTTATTGCTGAGATCGAGCTTTGAATCATCCAAAATTCATTTGTGCAGTATGGTTGGTACTCGCTCATCGAGTAAGGTCGGAAGTTCTCGTCGAGACGGTGATGATTCGGATCCACCGCAGGCACCACCATCAACGGTATTGGTGGATGTCATGTAAAAAATGTTCGAGTCTCACCAAGAGAACACTAAGTTACTTCAAGCTTTGGTGCAGAAAGGCCTAATTCTTCAAACGCAGCAAGTTATTCCACCTCAAAACAGTTATTTAAATTTATTGGCAACACAACCACCAATCTTCACATAAGCAACTGAACCATTAGAATCAGAACATTGGCTTCGTGTAATGGAATCCAAATTTGGTGTGCTTCCCTATGACAATTATGGGAAGACATTGTTCGCTGCTCAACAACTCCATGGAGCTGCCGGAGCTTGGTGGGCAGAATATAGTGCGACTCGCCCTGAAAGTCATCGGATAGCATGGATTGAGTTCCGTGAGGCTTTCCCTGCTCGTCATATTCCGACAGGGATTATAAAGACCAAGTATGAGGAATTCGTTGAACTCAAGCAAGGAGACATGAGTGTCCATGAGTATTTTAAGGAGTTCAACCATTTGGCACAAAATGCGCCCGACTATGTGAATACAGAAAGGTTAAGATGTGATCACTTCTTCAGAGGGCTGAGGGTCAAACTTCGAGATAGGTTGGCGTTGTTCAATCAGGGCAAGTACAATGAATTAGTCAATGCAGCTATCCTACAAGAAAAGGCAGATCGTTGTCTCCAAGTGGAGAAGAGAAAGCGGAGTATTCCGAAAGACAACACTAGTGTGGTTGCTCAGAAATATCGGTTGGTATATCATTCGCCATCCGGTCAAGAATGGCAGCCATCTGTCTGACCATCTTATCAAAGTCGCCCGCTGCTTGCATCAAGTTTTGAATCACCCCCGCAGCAGCAGCACATAAGTTCTTATCCATTTTCACCGCAGCCAGAGATACCCAGTTCTCATCCACAAGTCAGCACTGAACCGACTAAATATCAGTGCTTCACTTGTGGTCTTATGGGTCACTTTACTAGATATTGTCCAGAGAGAAATCAAAGCTGCAGCCAGTCATCATTACAACATTCAAGTCAGTTTCCCAATCAGCAGCAAAAGAAATCAAAGCTTGGCAGTGTCCACTATACTACCATTGAGGGTGTACCGGAAGGAGAACCCGTGTTAACGGGGATGTTCACTGTCAACCATATACCTACATCGATTCTCTTTGATTCCGGTGCTACACATAATTTCATAAGTCAATCCTTTGTGTTCAAGCACCAGCTTCCAATTACTACCACAAAACATTGCTATCTTATATCTTCACCCGGAGGTAATATTACCGCAAGTGATGTTATCTCCCGAGCACCATTATGTCTGGGTGGTAGAATATATCCCACTACTCTTATTATCCTTGAAGGTCAAAAGATTGATGTAATCTTGGGAATGTCGTGTTTAAGCAACCACGAAGCTGTTCTAAACATCGATCCTCGCACCGTTGATCTCAACTCTTAAACTCACAGCCACCACACCTTAATTCTTGAGAACATGGTTCAAGAAAGTGCAGCGGTGTATCATTTGGAAACCAGTATGTTGGAAGACATTCCAGTGGTCCGTGATTTCCCAGATGTATTCTCTGATGATCTGCCGGGTATGCCGCCCGACCGAGATATGTAATTCAAGATTGAATTAATGCCGGGAACTACACCTATCTCTCGACGACCATATAAAATGGCACCTAAGGAGTTAGCTGAATTAAAGGAGCAGCTGAATGACTCATTGAGTAAAGGTTTCATTTGTCCGAGCTCATCACCATGGGGATGCTCGGCTCTCTTTGTCAAGAAGAAGGACAAGACATTGAGGCTATGTGTGGATCATCGTCCTCTTAATGTTGTGACTATCAAGAACAAGTATCCACTACCACATATTGATCTGCTCTTCGATCAATTAGTGGGTGCTAGGGTATTCTCCAAAATGGATCTTCGGTCTGGTTATCATCAGATTAAGATACGACCAGAAGATATACCAAAGACGGCATTCTCAACTAGATATGGACTTTATGAGTATTTGGTTATGTCTTTTGGTCTCACAAATGCCCCAGCGCATTTCATGTACTTGATGAATTTAATATTCATGCGAGAGTTAGACAAGTTCGTCGTGGTGTTCGTCGATGATATTTTGGTCTACTCCAAGTCAGAAGAGGAACATACTAAACATCTCAAGATCGTGCTTCAACGACTGCGTGATCACAAGCTATATGCCAAATTCAGTAAATGTGAATTCTGGATTAATAAAGTTCCATTCCTTGGACATATTATTTCAGCGGAAGGCATAGTTGTGGATCCAAGTAAAGTGGTACAAGTGCTGAAATGGCAATCTCCCACCTCCGTACATGAAGTCCGTAGTTTCTTGGGTTTAGCAGGCTATTATCGGAGATTTGTTCCAAGTTTCTCAAAGATTGCTAAACCTATGACAGATTTATTAAAGAAGGGCAGCAAGTATGTATGGAGTGAATCATGTGAGGAAGCCTTCAAAACTTTAGTGAAGCATCTCACAACAGCCCCGATCTTGGCTCAACCCGATACTACGAAATTGTTTGATGTTTATTTTGATGCATCCGACATCGGATTGGGCTGCGTACTTATGCAAAATGGAAGAGTAATTGCATATGGATCAAGACAACTCCGAAATCATGAACACAATTATCCGACACATGATTTAGAGTTGGCAGCAGTAGTTCTTGAACTCAAGATGTGGAGGCACTACTTAATGGGAAATCTAGTGCATCTCTACACAGATCATAAAAGTTTGAAGTACATATTCACTCCGAAAGAATTAAATATGAGACAACGGATATGGTTAGAGTTAATCAAAGACTATGAACTTGAGATTCATTGTCATCCCGGCAAGGCCAATGTGGTTGCCGATGCACTTAGTCGAAAGTTTCACGTTCATAGTTTGACCATCAGTCCTATGGAAGAAGATGAACCAAGTCTACGGGTGATTCCTTATGGCGCTTTGTATAAACTTGCTCTCCTACTTACCATCAGAGAGGAGATTGTAGAGGCTCAGAAGAAAGACAAAGGAATGTCTCATATTCAGAGGAGAATCCAAAGTGGAGAAATGAAATGTTTCCGGGAAGACAAACAAGGAACTTTATGGTTCAAGAATCGAATAGTGGTACCCCGGGACATGGACCTACGGAAAATGATTTTGGATGAGGCTCACTTGTCCAAATATTCCATCCACCCAAGAAGCAATAAAATGTACCAGGATCTCCGTACTAAATTTTGGTGGACACGTATGAAGAGAGAAATAGCGAAGTATGTGTCCGAGTGTGATACATGTTGGAGAGTGAAAGCTGACCACATGACGAAAAGCGGACTGCTGCAACCCATGAATATACCGGCATGGAAATGGGAGGATCAGAGTATGGATTTTATTGTTGGATTACCTCTCACCTTTCACAAGCACGATTCCATTTGGGTGATGGTTGACCGGTTAACTAAGTCAACACACTTTATTCCAGTGCATACGGCATACAATGCGAAGAAATATGCGGATTTATACATATCAAGAATTATGTGCTTACATGGAGTTCCCCGCACCATTGTATCAGATAGAGGATCGTTGTTTTCTGCTCGTTTCTGGGAGCAGCTACATGCATCATTGGGGACGAAGTTAATTCGTAGTTCTGCATATCACCCTCAAACCAACGGACAAACCGAGAGGGTAAATCAGATACTTGAGGATATGTTAAGAGCATGTTCCATACACCACGGTAAAAATTGGGATGATCAATTACCGTTGGCAGAATTCTCGTACAACAACGGATATCAATCTAGTATTAAAATGGCACCCTATGAAGCTCTCTATGGCAGAAAGTGTCGCACACCACTCAACTGGTGCGAATCTACTGAACGAGTGGTATATGGAATTGATTTAGTAAATGAAGCCAAAGAGCAAGTAAAACTTATTCAAGCTAATCTCAAAGCGCTCAATCTTGACAAAAGAGTTATGCGGATAAAAGGCGTCGTCCTTTAAGCTTCAGCATTGGAGACCACGTGTATCTCCGTGTCTCTCCGATGGAAGGAATTCATTGGTTTGGAGTAAAAGTAAAGTTGGCTCCACGATTTATTGGTCCATTTGCCATCACTAAAAGTTGTGGTCCTATTGCATACAGATTGGAGTTACCAATAACTCTAGCTGGTGTTCATGACATTTTCCACATATCCCAATTACGGAAATGTCTCAAACCATCTACCGACATCCATATTGAAGAAATGGAAGAATTGAAACCGGATCTCACCTAAGTCAAGCATCCAATCCGGATTATCGATGAAAAGTCTCGTGTCACAAGGAATCGGACGATGTGCTTTTATAAAGTTCTATGGAGTAACCACACCGTGGAGGAAGCAACATGGGAGAGTGAAGATTATCTCCGCACAAAGTATTCGGACATGTTATTGTCATATCTCCGGTAATCTTTTACCTCCGTCTCTTTTATTTGTAATCTCGGGACGAGATTCTTTTTAAGGGGGGAGAAATGTAAAAGCCCTAAATTTTGAGGGTAAAAAGAAATTTAACTAGAATCTGAAAAATTCAAACCAATTTAAACCTCAATTGAGAGAATTCAAATATTCAAATTTAGCTCGTGTTCAAACTTTGCGAAGATAAAAATCTGAGTTCACCATTTAATTGCAAATATTCCAATTAGCACCTCTGCAAATTTTCATAATATTTGGAGCACTAATTGTATTTAATTCAATGGGTACATTGAATTCCATTCAAATTCGAATTTGAATTTGAATTTGAATTTCATAGGAAACATATCCAAACTTGAAATCCAATTTCAGAATCAAATCCTAGATATTTGTTTGAGCCTATCTACAAAGTTTCATGAATTTTGGACACAAGTTGGTGGGATATTTCTTTGTACAGAGAAGGATTGAGTGGAGGGGCTGTGGGACCCACTTGTCATACATACATGGAGCTAAGCTGAACGTATTTCGCTTCTCTGCTTCTCCCATGGCGACACCACTCCTTCTGCATGTGCCACCTCTCCTCCAGTCTGTCCACAGCTGCCCTTGCCTTTATAAACTGAGCTGGGTGCCCTTTTCTTCATTCCATTGTCTCGGGTCGGCATTTCTTCCCTATTCTTCGTCCTCCCGCCCGCACCGCACCACCTTGCCGTCGTTCAAGCTTGCCAGCCAAAAGAAGCAGTGTTGAGCTGTGCTCCAAGAAGAGAAAAGAAACCCAACTCGTTGCTCTATCATCTCCACCATTTGGTCTATCGTTTTGCTCAGTGTGCTGCCCGTATTTTGAAGTTCCGCGGAACGCCAGTGAAATCCCCTGTTCTGCTGCCTCTGCTCCCTCGCTGCCCCGGTGATACAAGTGTCTTTGTGCTTTAATCCTTTAAGGAAAAAGGTTCGCAATCACGCCTAGTTCATGCTCGCAAAGTTTCAGGTTTTGTCATAGCTTGTAGCTCAGGTTTTCCTCAAAGAACCGACACTTAGTTCTTTTGCCCGCCTTGGATCTTCACCAAAATTCGGTTTACACGTGCAATAATTATTCTAATTGCTTAGCCAGTAGCTTCTAAACATTCTCGCGCACTCCCTAGCCAAAAACGCCCAAAAGTTATCGACCATACGCATAGGAATCGAAGTTCTTATGGCCGCCGGTTAAAAAGCCGCGAGTCGCCGTCGAACATGTATATGCATCCATTGCCACCTCGATAGGAGTTCATTTTGGTCATCCTCGTGATCCCAGGATGCTCTCCTATCAATTTCCGAGTGGTTTTAGCCCTTGTCGAGGCGATTTCGTGTTGACCGAAACCCTAATCGCTGCCGCCGCCGTCGCGCGAGCTTTTCCAACCATCCATAACCATCGGGAGGATCACCACAAGTTCCTCGCCTGATTTTAGGTGGGGGCGGTGAGAGTGGAATGCCACCATGCCCTAGAGCAATCTGAGGCGAGGGGCCACCGTCGGGCACCGCCTGAGCGCCGCTGGCACGAGGTTGAAGACGACTCGGAGTGGGCCCCGATCGTCAGTCTAACCAATGCGCGCCTGGATCTAGTGCGGACAAGGATCTCGTGTGGCTGCATCCGTGAACCCTGTGGCCCATGAATGTGGCCTAGAGGGGGGGTGAATAGGCCTTTTCGAAAATTGTCAGATCCTGCAACACTTAACAACCAGTTCAAAACCAGAGAAATCAGACTAATCCGGTAAAGTGCGGACTAGTCCGATGTATACAAACTAGATTGATTAGGTTTGATAGATTAACTTTATTCTTCGATATATGCAGCGGAAATATGCTATTAAACAAAGTGTTACAAGGTTATGAAACAGGTTATATCACAATTCAATCTTATACTTGATATTTCAACGTAAAGTAATCAAGATCAATTGTAACACTAGATTGATATAATGTAAAGTACAATGAACACAAAAGAGGACACAAGAGATTTATCTCGTGGTTCGGTTTTCACAGAGGCAACCTACATACACGTTGAGGAGTCCACAAAAGGACTGGGTCTTCTCCAACCCTACCCTCGTCGGATCGCCACGAAGGCCAATCCTCTTCCACTTATCTCAAAGGGGTGAATAACCGAATTCAAGGGGCCTTCTCACACGTTGAGAGTTCCCTTGGATTACAACACGAAATACCACCAAGAACACACTCAAAAGATTACAATTAAATCGCAGGAGGGTGTTAGAGAATCAGACCAAGAGCTCAATGTGGTGTTGAACGTGTCTCTCCAATGAACGAGAGTGAATCCCCAAGGGATTGATCTTTGTTGCACATAATTTTGTGGAGAGATGTGGTTTTTGAGGCTCTTCGGAGGTATGACGGCGCTAGGATTCGAGAGAGTGTAAAATATGGCCGTGCAACTCTATTTATATGGGTTTCTAAAAGTGACCGTTAGGGTTCAGAAAGATCAGACTAGTCCGTGGTGGTCACCGGACTAGTCCGGTATGCTGTGTATAGCAAACCCTAAGTGTCCCAAAATATTGGACTAGTCCGGCTAGGAACGGACTTGTCCGATTTCACAACTGGAAATCTTCGGACTAGTCTGATAGTCATCGGACTTGTTCGGACATGTGAAACCCTAAGCGTATAGGATGACAAGTCCGCACTTGGAGGACTTGTCTGATTTAGTTTAGAGGGTATTTCGGAGTAGTCCGTGCATATATCGAACTTGTCCGATTTGGACTAGAGAGAATATCGGACTAGTCCGAATGTGATCAGACTTGTCCGATTTTGTGAGTCTTGTGAAGTGTTTTGAGGACTAGTCTGCACTGGGGAGGACTAGTCCGATTCTAGTCAGAGAGATATTGGAATAGTACGATGGATATCGGACTTGTCCGATTTTGTGCAGAGAGGATATCGGACTAGTCCGAAGTTAGTCGGACTAGTCCGGTCCTGTGTAACTTTGTGCAATGTATGTGTTTAATTGTGATTGAGCTCTTGGGATGTGTTTTCTTAACACACTCCATACACAATGATCTACTATTCTTCTTCCTTGAGCTCATTTCCACTTTGCTCCTCATTCTTCCTTCTTTTGGCACTTTGCTCATTTTTCTATTAAAAACCTACACTCATCTCAACAAAGAGGTTAGGATCCCAAATTCTTGTCATAAATCATCCAAAACCCACAAGGGATTCCTAGATGCACTTTCAATCTCCCCCTTTTTGGTGATTGATGACAACCAATTGAGATTTCACAAAATATGATAAAAATTGGGATTTTCATAAAGTATGCACATATGAGTCTAAAATACATCAAGTAGTGAAAGCATAGTTCATATGTGCATTCTTTATGGTGGGATGCATACCTAAGTGCACTGAAACATTGATAATGACATAATTGACATTAATCACCCAATAGCAAGCATATATGTCATTCTAGAGCAAAATCACAGTTTTCATGAATACTACTCAAAGGATCAAATCATTGCATCACAGAACCATAATTAACTTAAGATCATTGTTAAAACATTACAAGCCACAAATGAGTTAAAAGAAATATAGCATAGGGCTCTCTCCTTGCAAACTACAGCTAAGACTAAGATTGCCCCTCAATCTCTCCCCCTTTGGCATCAAGACACCAAAAACAAGGAGAGGAGGGTCCTAAGGACTTCACTCTTCGCTGTCGGTCCTCTCATCATCATCTTCATCATCTTCATCTTCAGCTTGATGAGGAGGAGGAGGAGGAGGAGGAGGTGGTGGTGCGGTTCTACTCGAGCTTCCAACGCCAAAGTAGGCAAGCTCGGAGGGGGTCAAGGGCCCGAGCTCGGTGAAATCAGACTCTGAGTCTTCAAAGATTGTTGGAGACCCAATTGGCTCAATCTCTAGTTTCTGGCAAATTTGCTTCACATTTGCCTTGATATACTTCATGTCCTCCTTTCTGTTCTTGTTGAGCTTATGTGCCTTCACTTCGGCCTTTTTGCAGGAGGCAAAGATTGCAGTCAGATACTTGAGAATCCCACTGGCTGAACCTTTTTGAGGGGTAGTTCTAGAAGCAGGAGCAGCTCTAGCATCTTCTCTTGATCTTGCCGGTGCCTCGAGACTGGAGGCCGGCGAGGGCGCAGCCTGCACACTCGGCTTTTGAGGCATCTGAGGCCTCAAAGGGAGATGTTCCACATCTTTCACAAACTCAATCCCGATGGCTTTTTCAATCACAAACATTAGATAAGGAGCATATCCACAGGACCTGTTGGGAGTGCAGGATATGTTCACCATATCATTCCAAATGTATTCTGCCAAATCAAATGGGCGGTCCTTGCTTATGACCCGCATCAGAGTCCTGATGTATCCTTGCACACTCCCAGCATCTCCATCCTTAGGAGCAATCGTCTTCCTCAAAACTTTGTTCAGCACCACAAAGAATGGCGTCATATTTTTGGTGGAGGGAGGGTTGAACTTTGAGTTTGGCTCATATAGGGACTTCATCCTATCCTTGTCAATGACACCTATGTTGTGTATGACCAAGCAATCAGATCTTGTGGTGTCAAGGTGAAACAGGTTAGCAAAATCTTCTTGAGTAATACTGTACTTGGATCCATGGGTCATCCAAGTGACACTCTCCTCATCCTCACCAGAGAAGTGACAGGTTGCAAATAACTGTGCAATCACTTCATTGTTCCAGTTATTCCTGAAAGTAAAAAGATCTCTCAGGCCATGCTTCTCAACGGCTCTCAACGGTGAGCAGCCCTTATTCTCAAAATGTGCCCAGCCAATCGACTGACTGCGCACCACTGGTGTCTTCATTGGGAGATACACCGATTTGTAGTAATCAGCATGGAAGTTGCACTAGAATCTTCCATCAGCAGCTTGCTTCGGTCGGCCACACCAATCGATGCTTCTGAATTTTGCCGCCGAGTCACTTCCCTTCCCGTTGAACTTCTCTTCATTGGGGTCCCGGACCCCATCCCTTGGAGCATGAAGTTTCAACGGTCCAACAGGACCTGTTGCTATTCGTTTTCCCTTGCCTTTTGCTAGGCGGGCACTTGCCGCGCTAGGGCCACCGCAGGTGGTAGCCCTAGAAGCGAGCACCTTGGAGGATGGCTTCTTAGCTAGCACTTTCCTCCGAGCCTGTGGAGGAGACTGAGCTAGCTCGGACGGTCTTTCTTGGCGCTTCTTGCCAAGACCCGTCGAGGTCCGAGGTGCCACCTCGTGGGCCATCTCGGCCTCAAAATCGGAGACATCATTGCCGGAGCTCGACATGACCTGAGAATGAGTGGCATGAATGATAATGAATGACACAAGGCATAGGTGTGAAAGGATAGCAAGGAATTGCATTGAGGAATTGAAGAATTAGGTTTTGAGTTCAAAAACATCGTACTTGTCCGGTGCACAGGCACGGACTAGTCCGGAGGACTGGACTTGTCCGTGCATGGACCGGACTAGTCTGGTGTTTATCCTCAAAAACCTAAGAGGCTGGACAAAAGTTGATTCCTAATGCACAACAGGTGTAGCATACACGTAATACATCAAGGAGGCATGTATATAGTGAAATATGCTAGGCTATTTGATCAAGAATGAAGAAATTTGGAATTTCTAGGGTTTGAGCGAAAATTACCAGAAAAATTGCTTGAAACATGGAGATGAGGATGTTGAAGGCCGGACAAGTCCGCTAGCTTCAATCGTCAAGTGGACAAGCTTGATTTCCGCCCAAATGTGAAGCTTTTTGGTGGAGGGAGCAAGAAATCGCCTTGGGAGCTCGAGCACGAAGAGAGAGAACACGTGAGCCAAGAGTGGAGGTGAAGAAATTAGGGTTTGGCAGCGGCTAGGGTTATGGACACGAAAAATCAGACAAGTCCGGAGATGACCAGACCAGTCCGAACTTTTCCAGGGGCTATATTAGACTAGTCCGTTGTCTACTGGACTAGTCTGGCCTAACCGGCACTCTACGGACTAGTCTGGATGGGCGGACTAGTCCAGGCAACTACAGACTAGTCCGTGGTCACCAGGCAAGAATTTTATAGCCCATTAATATATATTTTAAGGTTCATAATTAGAGAAAAAAGAGGCAAAACACTTCAAATAATCTTGATGAATATGATCAGTAAGCATACAACAATCAAGCAATGATCAGAATTCACCAAGATCTAGTAATTGGCATAGTTTTTTGGAGAAAATTGAGAGAGATGATTTTCACAATCCAATCAACATATTTGAAAAATTCATACAGGTATGCAACATTTCAGGCCACACTCCGAGTATCAAGGATATTTAGTTCATTTCAGAGTTCACAAAAGCGCTTTTCATCAAGTGGCTTGGTTAATATGTCGGCCAATTGTTTTTGGGTATTGACATGGGAAATGGGTATGTCTCATTTCATCGCATGATCTCTCAAAAAGTAATGTCTTATATCTATGTGTTTGGTTCTGGAGTGATCAACTGGGTTGTGGGCAATTTTGATGGCACTTTAATTGTCACAAAGGAGTGGAATATGGTTCATATTGTAACCATAGTCCCTTAGAGTTTGTCGCATCCAAAGGAGTTGTGCACAACAACTCCCGGCTGCAACATACTCCGCTTCGGCTGTGGATAAGGCAATGGAATTTTGTTTCTTGGAGGACCAAGAAACTAAGAATCTCCCTAGGAATTGGCATGTACCGGAAGTGCTTTTTCTATCTACTATGCACCCATCATAATCTGCATCGGAGTACCCAATGAGATTGAATTTTGAGCCTTTTGGGTACCCAAGACCAAGGTTGG
Organism: Tuctoria greenei; assembly: GCA_036927565.1. Taxonomy (NCBI): domain Eukaryota; kingdom Viridiplantae; phylum Streptophyta; class Magnoliopsida; order Poales; family Poaceae; genus Tuctoria; species Tuctoria greenei. The sequence goes on along the minus strand of JAYESD010000004.1, from coordinate 42,350,886 downwards.
GTGTATGAACCAAATATCTCAAGATCCTTTTTACAGCTGTCAAGTGAAATTCCTTAGGATTGGCTTGAAATCTTGCACACAAACATACACTCAACATAATATCTGGCCTAGATGCACATAAATAGAGTAGAGATCCAATCATGGAGCGATATACCTTTTGGTCGACGCTAGGTCCATCTTCATTGAGATCTAAGTGGCCATTCTTTGCCATGGGGGGTTTTATGGGCTTCGCCTTGTCCATGCCAAACTTCTTAAGTATGTCCTGCGTGTACTTGGTTTGGCTTAGGAACGTCCCTTCCTTCTGTTGCCACACTTGGAATCCCAAGAAGAACTTTAATTCTCCCATCATTGACATTTCAAACCTGTCTGTCATGATTTTACTAAATTCCTCACAAAAGGATTGGTTAGTTGACCCAAAGATTATATTGTCAACATAAATTTGACAAATAAAAAGATCATCATCAAAATCCTTTGTAAATTGTGTATAATCTACTTCGTCAATCTTATAGCCATTTTCAATTAAGAAATCTCTAAGACACTCATACCAGGCTCTAGGAGCTTGTTTGAGGCCGTAGAGAGCCTTACGCAATTTAAATACGTGGACGGGGAACTCTTCGTCTTCAAACCCAGGTGGTTGCTCCACGTACACCTCTTCCTTGATTGGTCCGTTGAGGAAGGCGCTTTTTACATCCATTTGATACAGCTTGAAATCATGGTGAGTAGCATATTCAAGTAATATTCTAATAGATTCAAGCCTAGCTACTGGAGCAAAGGTCTCATCAAAATCCAAACCTTCGACTTGTGAATACCCTTTGGCCACAAGTCGTGCCTTGTTCCTTGTCACCACCCTGTGTTCATCTTGTTTGTTGCGGAAGACCCACTTGGTGCCGACGATGTTTGCATTGGGTCTTGCCACAAGTTCCCACACCTTGTTCCGCTTGATGTTGTTCAATTCTTCTTGCATTGCCACCACCCAGTCCAGATCTTTCAATGCATCTTCAACCCTGTGTGGTTCCAAAAAGGATACAAATGAATAGTGCTCACAAAATTTAGCTATGTGAGATCTAGTGGTTACTCCCTTTTGGATGTCACTGATGGTATTGTCGGTTGGGTGATCCCTTTGGACGCATTGGTGTACTCTTGGGTGCGGCACTTGAGGAGTTGTATCTTCATGATCATCTGCTTCTCTCCCCTAAGTAATTGCCTTCGTTGACTTGTTGATTATCTTCGTATTCTTGTGGTTGATCTTGTGTTGAAGCTCCCCCTTGATCGTTGGTCACCTCTTGTGGTTCGTCTTCCTCATGTACGTGTGGATATGGCTCTTGTGGTCGAACCTCACCTAGAGCCATTCTTTTCAATGCTTGACAAGGAGCTTCTTCATTACCTTGTTCACATGGATCAACTTGCTCCTTTTGGGAGCCATTAGTCTCATCGAACACTACGTCACGTGTCACTTCAACAAGTCCGGAGGTCTTGTTGAAAACATGATAGGCGTAAGTGTTCGAATCATAACCAAGAAAGAAACCTTCATCAGACTTCAAAGTGAACTTTGAAGTCCTAGGCTTCTTGTTCAAGATATAGCATGGAGAACCGAAAACTCGAAAATATGAAATATTTGGTTTGTTACTAGTGAGTAGCTCATAGGGTGTCTTCTTGAGTAGTCGATAGAGATAAAGTCGATTTATGGCGTGGCAAGCGGTGTTAATCGCTTCCTCCCAAAATCGATCCGATGTCTTGTACTCATCGAGCATTGTTCTTGCCAACTCTATGAGTGTTCAATTCTTTCTTTCTGCAACTCCATTTTGTTGTGGGGAGTACGGCGCTGAAAATTCGTGCTTTATGCCTTCTTCATCAAGGTACTCCTCCACTTGCGTGTTCTTAAACTCCGTGCCATTGTCGCTTCGAATATTCTTGATTGTCAGTGAGAATTCGTTTTGATCTCGCTTGAAGAACTTCTTGAGTATTCCTTGTGTCTCTGACTTTTCATGCAAAAAGAAAACCCAAGTGAAGCGAGAAAAATCATCAACGACAACTAAACCATATTTGTTACCGCCGATGCTTATGTAGGCTATTGGACAAAATAAGTCCATGTGTAGTATCTCGAGCGGTCTTGTTGTAGTCATGACGTTTTTGGCGGGGTGAGGTGCTCCAACTTGCTTCCCGGCTTGGCACGCACTACAGGGCCTGTCTTTCCCAAATACAACATCCTTTAAACCTCGGATGTGATTGCCTTTGAGGATTTTTCAAAGGTTCCTCATACCAACATGCACTAGCCGTCTATGCCACAGCCAACCCATGTTGGTCTTTGCAATCAAGCATGTGTCAAGTTCAGCTTTATCCTAGTTGAAGTCAACAAGATAGAGCTTTCCCTTTAACATACCCTTGAATGCAACGGAACCATCACTCCTCCTAGAAACGGTCACACCCTCGTTAGTGAACAAGCAAGTATAACCTTTGTCGCATAATTGAGATATGGACAGCAGGTTATAATCTAGAGATTCAACATGTACAAAATGAGAAAGTGTGTGTTTGGAGGATATTGCAATTTTACCGGTACCGAGCATTCTTCCTTGACTATTATCTCCAAATTAGATGCCCTTGTTTGGGTCCTCATTCTCTTCGTATTCCACAAACATTCTTCTTTCCTCAGTCATATGATTGGTGCAGCCACTGTCTAGCACCCATTTAGATCCACCGGAGGAATAGGCCTGCAAAAACAAATCATGTCTTGGTTTTAGGTACCCAAGCTTGCTTGGGTCCTTAGAGGTTAGTTACAATACATTTGGGCACCCACACATGAGACTTGGTGTTCCCATGGAGTGGCCCAACATAATGAGCATAAACCTTGCCAAAATTATTTCTCATTAACACATAGGAGGCATCAAAAGTTTTAAACAATAGTTGTTGTTGTTTATGTACAGGACTAGTCTGGGGGCCGGACTTGTCCAGATGACCGGACATGTCCGGAAACCGACCGAACTAGTCTGGTGTTCATGTGTAGTTGCTGTCTTAATCTGTGACTTTCCAATTTGAGAAGGCCTTCCTTTTACAAAGGTAATCCTCTCCTTGTTATTCTTATGGCTTCTAGCATGTTGCTTTTCACCATAAGAATAACCAATGCCATATTTGACATTTGGAGGTCTTTTGACCAAGTATGCACTACGTGCATATTTGATCTTCTCCTTGTCAAATATGCCACTTTGGGCAGGATGTTTATCCTTTGTAGAGGTTGGCTTATCCTTCAAGCTAGTGTCATCTTTCTTACATGTGCAAGCATGAGCAAAATCAGTTTTAGTTAGTTGAGAAGGTGAACTTGAAGAGGAGGAAGGTTCACTCAGCTTGAGTAACTCAACCTGCACTTCAAGGATCTTGTTAACCTTGATCAGGTCAGCAAGTTGGTCCTTGATTGTGGCATTTGAGTCAGTTAACTCTAGGCAAGTTTCCTTGCTCGAAGCTAACTCAAGCTCTAGTGATTTGCTTCGTTCCTTTTCAAGTTCTAGAAGTTTGTCAAGTTCGACATATTCCTCCTTTTGGCAGATGATCATGTCCTCTTGACGATGTATTAACCTCTCCTTCTCAATAAGTTGATCAAGCAAAAATTTCATTTTAGTAGCTGTTTTCCTATCTAGTCCAATAAGCATGTCCTCATTATCACTATTGATTTCATCATCGCTAGAATAGGAATGCACGGAAGGGGGTTTAATGGTTACCTTGCGTTTAACTTCCTTTGCCATAAGGCAAGTGCCATCTCCCTTCCATGCGCCAAGTGTAGGGAAAAGGGTAGACTTCTTGGATGTCTTATCGATGGCTATGCTAGCCATCTCTTCTTCTTCGGACGATGAGGACTCATCATTTGAGTCCCACTCTTTCCCAATGTGCGCTTGTTCGGCTTGTTTCTTCTTCTTGAAGAATTTCTTGGGTTGAGGCTTGGCTTCTTTGGTCTTTTTCTTGTTCTCCTCACATGGGCAATCAACTATAAAGTGGTTATACTCACCACAGTTATAGCGTGCCCACCTCAACTTTGGCTTCGTTCTTTCCTTGTACTTTCCTTCACCTGACTTTGTACCTTGTTTCTTTTTCATTATTGAACTTCTTCATGAACATTATCATGTCTTCTTCATCCAATTCATTGCTTTCGTCGTCACTATCTTCCTCTAGTTGTGCTTCTCTAGCTCTTTGGATAGGGGCTTGAGAGTGGACTTCAAGGCAACCCCTTTCTTCTTTGCCGAGGTGAGGTCGGCAATCTCCTTAACATGTTTTGCTTGTTTTTCCATCATCTCGAAGTTGATGATCTTTCCAAGTAGTTCATCCGGAGTCAATCTTTTGTATCCGGGGCTTTCTCTGATCATGGAGCATAGTGTGACGTTGTGAGGCATAAAAGCTCTAAGGATGAGCTTTACCACCTCGTGGTCATTCCACTTCTTACTTACATATGATCTGACCTTGTTGACGAGTGTCTTTAATCGATTGTACATGTCTTGGGGTGACCCATCTTCTTCAATTGCAAATCTTCCTAACTCGCCTTCAATCATCTCAATTTTTGCTTCACGCACATGTCGGTCACCTTCATGTGAAGTTTGTTGTGTGTCCCATATCTTCTTTGAAATTTCGAGTCCATCCACCTTGGTGAACTCGTCCCGACTGAGTGAAGAGGTAATTATGGCCGTGGCTTGAGCATTTCGGTGAATTGCCTGCGCTTGGCTGGGGGTGAGCTCTTTGTCATCGTCCGGGATATCTATCCCTGTGCACACAATATGCCACAAACTTGGATTGAGGGAAATTAGATTCATTTTCATATTTTGCCTCCACATTGAGTAATCACTTCCATCGAAGTGTGGGGCTTTTCTAAGTGGGATAGATAAATAATGATTGTTATTGGAATTCAGACGATCATAGTAAAAAGGATATCGGGAGTAGTCGGTGTGACTACTCCCCTTCTTCTTCTCTTCAACTTTTACTTTCCCTTTGGAAAGTGTCTTCTTTCTTAGGAGCGCCTTTAGTTCCAGCGTCTCCTTATCGTCGTCCTCGAAGTCTTGAATGGCTTCGAGGATCTTCTCCACCTTGAGGTTCTTTTCATCATCAACCTTCTCTTGGTTGTTGCTCTTGTGGATGTCCTTCATGTCCGACATGATCTCCTTCGAGCGATTAGTCTCTTTCTTGAAGAACCTGCTCTGATACCAATTGAATGTGGCCTCGAGGGGGGGTGAATAGGCCTTTTTTGAAATTGTCGGATCCTGCAACACTTAACAACCAGTTCAAAACCACAGAAAGCGGACTAGTCCGGTAAAGTGCGGACTAGTCCGGTGTATATGGACTAGATTGATTAGGTTTGATCAGTTAACTTTATTCTTCAATATATGCAACGGAAATATACGATTAAACAAAGTGTTACAAGGTTATGAATCAGGTTATATCACAGTTCAATCTTATACTTGATATTTCAACATAATCAAGATCAATTGTAACCCTAGATTGATATAATGTAAAGGACAATGAACACAAAAGAGGACACAAGAGATTTATCCCGTGGTTCGGTTCCCATAGAGGCAACCTACATCCACGTTGTGGAGTCCACAAAAGGACCGGGTCTTCTCCAACCCTACCCTCGTTTGATTGCCACGAAGGCCAATCCTCTTCCACTTATCTCAAAGGGGTGAATAACCGAATTCAAGGGGCCTTCTCACACGTTGAGAGCTCCCTTGGATTACAACACGAAATACCACCAAGAACACACTCAAAATATTACAATTAAATCGCAGGAGTGTGTTAGAGAATCAAACCAAGAGCTCAATGTGGTGTTGAACGTGTCTATCCAATGAACTAGAGTGAATCCCCAAGGGATTGATCTTTGTTGCACTTAATTTCGTGGAGAGATGTGGTTTTTGAGGCTCTTGGGAGGTGTGACGGCGCTAGGATTCGAGAGAGTGTAAAATATGGACGTGCAACTCTATTTATATGGGTTTCTAAAAGTGACCGTTAGGATTCAGAAAGATCAAACTAGTATGTGGTGGTCACCGGACTATTCTGGTCTGCTGTGTATAGCAAACCCTAAGTGTCTCGAAATATTGGACTAGTCCGGCTAGGAACGGACTTGTCCGATTTCGCTACTGGAAATCTTCGGACTAGTCTGATAGTCATTGGACTTGTCCGGACATGTGAAACCCTAAGTATATAGGATGACAAGCCCGCACTTGAAGGACTTGTCCGATTTAGTTCAGAGGGTATTTCGGACTAGTCCGTGCAAATATCGGACTTGTCCGATTTGGACCAGAGAGAATATCGGACTAGTCCAGATGTGATCGGACTTGTCCGATTTTGTGAGTCTTGTGAAGTGTTTTGAGGACTAGTCCGCACTGGGGAGGACTAGTCCGATTCTAGTCAGAGAGATATCAGACTAATCCGATGGATATCGGACTTGTCCAATTTTGTGCAGAGAGGATATCGGACTAGTTCGGTGTTAGTCGGACTAGTCTGGTCCTGTGTAACTTTGTGCAATGTGTGTGTTTAATTGTGATTGAGCTCTTAGGATGTGTTTTCTTAACACACTCCATACACAATGATCTATTATTATTTTTCCTTGAGCTCATTTCCACTTTGCTCCTCATTCTTCCTTCTTTTTGGCACTTTGCTCATTTTTCTATTAAAAGCATGCACTCATCTCAACAAAGAGGTTAGGATTCCAATTGCTTGTCATAAATCATCCAAAACCCACAAGGGAGTCCTAGATGCACTTTCAGTGTTGCTTAATCCCGATTGGACCAATTTAAATCTTGTGGGCCCAGCATTTATTCAAACCTTTTCCAATTGAAATTTAAATTCCAGATTTAGTTCCCACTTCAAAAATCCATATCTCCAAGCAGAATTGTCCAAAAATTCCCAAGTAGATTTTGATAGAACCAACATGAGAAATACTTTCCATTGGTGCACTTGGAATTGTATGAACGTCCATAGAAATTTCTCCATAATTCAAATAAGCAAAATTCTTATAGAACTGATTCCTATAGTTCTGCTCATTGAAAATTTTCCAAATTTCTCCAGAACTTTCATTCGAATATCGTTGAACTCCAGAAAAACTCTCAGGGTCATTAGACTTCATTTAATGGTCAAATCACCTATGTATTCTCTATCCACATAAAAATAGTCAAATTCATTTAAAATTTGTACAGAAACTTGTGCAAACTTCTAAATTGAATATCTCTCAGTAAAAAGCTTCAAAATTTGTCAAACCAACTTTATTGGTTTGATATTTATCCACACTTACCAGAACTACAACCCAATCTTTATGAAAAACCCTAGTTTTTCCTGCAAATCCCTTCAAAGCAAAATAATGTTTTATTTTTATCTGATGATTCACTTCATAGAAAAATCTGAAATTTTTCCAAAATGTTCTTTAGTAAGTTTCTGAAGTCTTGTAAAAATGTCAGATTCATTGGAATTTTTTAGCCTGGTTCAATCTGAAGATTTTCCCTAACTAGTCACATAATGCCCAAAAACAAGAGAAACGATTCACTAAAATATCCCCACTTGTGAATTTAATATCTCACAATATAATTATTAGAAAATTATGAAACAAATTTTCATAGAACCAGTGAGACCCCATATGTATGATACAACCACTGGTAGCCATGATACACCTCCATAATTACAACAAAAATTCAGATAAGGCTAAACACTTAAGAAATTTTGTAGACCACTATATTCAATTAATGTACCTGAAACTTACCTGGTTATTCCTACATGACCATGTGAACTCCCTGTAATTTTCTCAGGCTCAGGGAATCTGTTGAACCTGTAAAATTGAGATTGCATCCCTATGTACAAAACAATATCTATTTCACTTCATATGTCCATTGCCTAAGTTCATCTTGTTTCCTTTCTGTTGTTGTCCAGTCTAACAACAGAACTTCAATTCCTAACTGATATTAATCCTTCTTGAGTTATAATCAACTTCAATTGTATATTAATAAATTGCAATATCTTAATTGCATATCATTTCGATAGTGTTCGCGACGAAGGTGGCCAACGAGAAGCACAACCTGTAGGAGTGGAATTCTCTATTGGATCTGCTGTGGCGTGAATTCTTGGCGAAGGCTACTAACTGATCATTGCTGACTTTTATCGCAACCAAAAGGCAAGCCCCGGTTTGCATTTAAGTTCCTTTTAAAGTTTTGCTTTATACACATTGTACTGAATAGACTTGATATGTGCATTAGGTCTATGCTGATTAAATACTCCACCTGCATGACCAAATAATCCTTGGAGTGGATGGATAGTATAAGACTCCCTCGATTTATATTGTTGTGCTTAATGTTTAGTTAGAAGATCGGTTAAAGTTGAGTATGTTGGATACTACTCGCGAGATTGGTCACATTTTATTGATCACAAGTCAAGTAGTGGAATTCTACTTGCGAGAGAAGTTGAGTGAGGGAAACCTACTCGCGAGTTGTTACCATAACATTAACTCTTAATATAAGACGTGGACGTGGATTTGTGTAGGTTGATTTGCCCACATCGTGCCTGGGTCGGTAATGGCGAGGCAAGTGTTGGGTAGATGGATTGGTAGCCCCGTCTGTGTCGGTTAAGGCCCATCTCGTGCTTGGACCTGTTGGACAAGTTTGAACTGTACCGGGTGCATACTGGCTATATGGAACCCAGGAAACTGATGTACCTTGAGGATCCTATGTTGGAACCTTTTCAATCGGCTTAAGCTGACGGCTATTAGTACAGTGGGAGGCAACTCACTCATGATCATCCCACAACGGAGGTGCACCTTGAGGGGAGCTCACTGTTCGGGTCGATCGAACTGTTTCGATGTGGTTGAAATTGGGGAAAGGTGGCTGCGTGCAACATCAGTGGAGTGTGCCGAGGCAAATCTGAGTATGGGCATACGTGTCGTGCAGTCCGGGTTTTTTTATTCGAATCATCGTCGCTCGCGATTATGGATTGAGCGTACTTGGACACTGAGTCTTGACGTAGTAACAAAAAGAAATGGAAAGATTATGAATATGCTGCTATGAATAATTCTTTGTATTGAAATCTTGGCTGCTATAGAGATAGCATAATCAAATTTACAATTTCCAAACATTTAACTTGGGTAGGTCTTTTGCAACCTTGAGCAAGTATCATCGTGGATGAAGCGTTTCTTGTTTGATTGTGGAATTCACAATGATGCTATGCCCATGGATCACGTATGCTACTTTAAAACCGACCACTAAGGATTTACTTTCGGCGAGTCCATTCCGGCAAATTAAGCTTCCCAGTCTTTAAAGTTTCCAGCATGTGGAGTTTCATGTTTAGGTGAGACGGTTAAGTCTTGCTGGGCCTTGTGCTCACGGTTGCTATATTGTGGTTTTTGCAGGTATTATTAGCTTACGCTTATGTTGTGGTTGTCCGTGAGATCTCGAGCATGTCGAGATGTATCTCTCACGAAAACCTTGCCGCTGCTCTCTGTTTCGTGTTGCTGTGAGAAGCGTCCGTGGGCATGGACGACTTCTCTTGTGCATAGCTAGTTGAGAGTATGAGTATGTATTTTCCGCTGCGTTGTATATTATGATGTAAAAGAGGATTATCTTGTGAAATAAAATATTTGTGTTGGTTATTTTGTAAGACTTTTCTTGTGTGTTGTTGGGTGCCGCATCGAACGGCACCACTCAATGCGATTCCTGGAACATGCGGACTCCGGTCCCCACATAACCGAACCCTTAGCAATTATAGGAGTTGAAGAATTATCGGCAAAAGTAACATTCTCTACATGTGACACAAAAGAGAGGGGGGAGAACCAATCTTTGTTACCGGTCATGTGGCGTGAGCAACTTGAATCCACAATCTAAATGTTCTCCTTCGTCAAGCGTGTAACCTACATAGAAGCACAATACGTTGATGACTCAATACTGGGGTTAGTCAAAAGGCATGTTGGTATCCAGTACTGAGTCACACGGCGTGCAGCAGGAAAAACACGCGAAAGCTGAGATAAAACAGCAGGTTTACGAGTCAAAGTTTGAGGTTTTTGTTCTTAACAATTGATTTAGAGGTTGTTACTCGTTTAGAGCGAAAACCAGTAGCTACGGAGGTGTGGACATTTGTTTCGAAAGAAACAGCTGAAGCTCCAGATGCACAAACCGAAGGTCCGAAAGCAATAACTGAAGCTCTGGAGGGAACAACAGAAGGTCCGGGAGCTTTCGGAGCTATCGGAACTACCGGAGCTATCTTTGCAGGTCTCTTACCAGAGGGTCCAGAAGCTACTTTTTCAAATTTCTGACTCATTAAAGCAGGTTGCATGTTTCTAATTTTAGGTTTAGCATGAAAGTTATGAGATCTAGCAGACATTTTATCCTTTTTAATTTGTTTGGTTAGTCTATAACAAAAATATACCACATGACCATCTTTATCACAATAAGTACAATGAAATTTAATTTTGTAATCATCTCTAGATGAGCACCCAACATTAGAAACAAAATTAGAAAGCACTCCTGCAGATTCAAAGATCACATCCTTTTGTTTAGGGAAAGTTTTGATTAAACCTCTTCCAAATGATTCTACAATTTGAGGTGGATGTGTTTTAGCATGAGCATGAGAATCAAAACCTAAACCAGTTTTATCTTTACAAGACTTGGAAGAATTCAGCAGCATGTTTAGGTTCTTATTCCCATTACAAAACCGATCTAATGTCCTATGCATGTTATCAAGTTTATTGGACAAATCAAGGCAATTTTCACATGAAGTTTTTCCTTTTAATTTGCAATTTGAACAATATTTAACTTCATGAGAACGTAAAGAATTATTCAATATTGAAATTTTATTCATAGCATCTTTTAGTTTCTTTTCAAGATCATCTCAACTAGAACAATGCAAATCAATTGTAGAACAAGAAGCATCTTTTAAGTTTCCGATGTCAAGTGCAGCAAGCTTTTTGTTCTTTTCAATTTCATGTTCAAGTCTATCTAGACTAGAGGAATGTGCAGTTCTTAATGTGGACAATTGTTTATCGATTAAATCACACGAGGGACAAGAATCATCACTAGGAATCAAGGTTTTAGAATGGTTGATTTCAGATTCTAGTGATTCAATTTTAGCAGCATTATCCTTAAGCTTTTTGTCCTTTTTTCTTAACAATAATAGTTGCACGAGAAATTGCATCATACATTTCATTACACGTAGAACATACCTCATCGTCGTCAATGTTGTGTTCAGCATCCTCCTGACTTGATCTTGATCTTGTTTTGCCCGCCATGAAGCACAAGTTTGCCAAATTATCTTCATCTTCGTCATTTCCAATGTCCACGTCGCTTGAGCCAAGTTCCTGGAGTGCGGAGATAAAACTGTTCACTAGTTGGCGACCTGTAAAGCCCTTCTTTTTCTTCTTATCATTTGTTGAGGAGTGCTTCGTCCTTGATTGTTTTTCTTCTCGGGAAGTAGAACCTGAAAGACTAGGGCATTCTGTACGAAAGTGTCCTATCTTACCACATTCGAAGCATTGTTGAGGTCAAGAGCTTCCTCTCCTTCTAGTTCTCACATTTTGCAATGCTTTTGGGAACTAAGTATAGAGAAGTGCTAGCTCCTCCTCTGGAAATTCCTCGATCTGCTCCAGGGTTAGTGAGGACAACAAAGCAAGAGTATTGCAAGATGATGATTGGTCGGAGCTAGGCATATCACGTTGTGAGACAAATGCAATAGACTTATTTGGATTCTTACGTGATAAGATGTCAATTTCATGAGTTTTGAGTTTAGAGTAAAGCACATCTAAAGTAAGTGTACTCATGAAAGTAGATTCCCGGATAGATGTAACTTTCATATCCCAGATCGACATGTCTAATGCACTAAGAAGTTGCCTAGCATTTTCAGCATCAGAAAAAATAATGTTGACACTACGCAAGTTACTGAGAATTTTGTTAAAGCGGGCAAAGAGATCATCAATGGACTCAACGGGCTGCATCTCAAAGCGCATGTATTCTTTCTTGAACATGTATTTCCTTACCTCCTTGATCATGTTGGATCCTTCGTGATAGTCACAAAGTGCTCTCCATACATCGTGTGCCGATCGGAGATGTGCAACACGGTCGAAGTCACTTTGAGTGAGTCCTTGGATGATCAAGTTTCGGGCTTTGTTGTTGTTGTCGACGTCCCGTAGATTCGTAGCCGTAACTTGATCTTTTAACAGCACATCATAAGGCTTGTACACCTTTTCCCATATGGCGAAGCCTTGGGCCTGGATGAAAGCCTCCATGCGTGCATTCCAAACCTGGAAATCAATACCAGCAAACACACAAGGTTTGGCGGAGTATTTCTCTATGATGATTAGTCAAAAACACGTGCAAACCACCAAGATTAGAGCACAGTGGCTCTGATACCAATTGTAGGATCTAAGACCACGTGAAAAGCTACCATAGGGGGGTGAATGGTAGATTTAAAAATCTTACGCAACGGAAAAAATTAAATCCCAACCCCTTTGGCAGGAAAACGACCTGTTAGAGAAATCGTGTGTGAAACAAATCTAAACGTGTTTCACCGTGACAAAAGTGATATATATCATAGAGAATCAAGTCACAAATAAAACAAAAGAAGAATCACTCAAATCCGTCGAGAGAAACTCAAGTTATGATCGAAAGATCGAACAAAGGTCAATCTGTCCTACCCGAGAAAAACAGTTCTGGAACGCTGCAAAGAAACTCGTGTAGATCAGAAACCACAAGTCCAATGACCGTGAAGTTTTGAAATATGATATATAATCAAGTTGTGAAGACAACCCAAAAATAATCACGTCAATTGGATTTGTAAAACTTGAGTTATGATAAAACCACCGACGAAAGGTAGTGCTGTCCAGAAACTCAACGAGTAAAACTTGTCGGGAACAAGTCGGACGAACAAGGCACAAAAGTTCCTTCAAACTACGAATTTTATTCAATAGAACACAAGAGTAACAGCCCCAAAATCGTGCACCACGAGCTTTGGCCTTCCTTGCTTATATAACCAGCCCTTAGGCCAACCCAATCTCAACTAGGACTCTAATCCTACTCAGATCACGAATCGAAACTTTTCATAACTACTTAGGACTCTTCTATACGCAGATAGAAGCAATATTAAGACTTCCAAACACCTTAGGAACGTATCCCACATTCCTAAAACAACTCAAATTCGTGACTCACACGAAATCCTATCATAACCAACTCGATACTTTCCATACCGAGCCATAACCGACCCCGCCTCAGCCAAAGTCATCAACCGATACGATCCGATCCTTCCAACCAGATCTTCCCATCCATAAACCATCTTCAAAACCATGTTTCCACGTCATGCACTGCATGCATACGTGCAAACACCTTCTTTCGACGTCTAGTGACCTTCATATGCACTGCCCTTGATTCAATCATCCTGTGCGACCTCCTGACCCGCTCAACCACAATTCCTCCTAAATTTGGTTGTTGGAACCTCATCTCCTCCCTGAGACTAGTCCAAAGGATCTTGTCACTAGCCATGACTTGAACTCAAGCAACACCTGCACATGAATAAACAACCAATCCGTACGAGTCCAAGTCCTCGACTTGACTCAAGTTAGTTCCGAACACAACATCTTCCATGAGCACCTCACATAAGCATGTTGCAAACCATAGCAAAATGATATCAACCATATCAACCAAAACGCACCAAAAACATAGTAAAAGAATACTAAGCAACCTTTCCATAAGTGTAAAGCAAGTTCGAAACATTTCACATTAAAAGCCAGAACATTACGATCAAGTTTCGAACCTTGCCAAAGCTAACCGGAGCTTGAGCGGAGCTTACCAAAGATAGTACAACCTAGCGCCGGAGCTTACCAAAGCTAGTCGGACCTAGCACCGGAGCTAACCAAAACTAGTCAGAACTAGTCATCCAAAAAGCCGGAGCTAGAAAAAACATGTCAGAGCTAATCAACATAAGTCGGACCTAGCAAAACATATCGGAGCTTAACAAAGACAAGCCCGAGCTATCAAAGACATGCCGGAGCTAAAGACAAAGCTCACCGGAGCTACACAAAAACATGATGGATCTAGACAAAGAAAGTCGGACCTATTGTTGGACCTTGCAGAAGCTCGAAGCTAGAGTCGGACCTTGCTAAAAAGATGTTATGGCAGCATTCAGAACTTTTATTGTCAAAGCCAATGTATTCAGCACACATGGTCTCACACCCTTTAACATACCCTTGAATGCAATGGAACCATCACTCCTCCTAGAGACGGTCACACCCTCGTTAGTGAACAAGAAATTATAACCTTTGTCACATAATTGAGATATGGACAGCAGGTTATAATCTAAAGAATCTACATGTAATACGTGAGAATGAGTGTGTTGTGGTGATATGGCAATTTTACCGGTACCGAGCACCTTTCCTTGACTATTGTCTCCGAAGTAGATGTCGTCGCTTGGATCCTCATTTGCTTCATATTCAACGAACATCCTTCTTTCTCCGGTCATATGGTTGGTGCAGCCACTATATAGCACCCATTTGGATCCACTGGAGGAATAGGCCTGCAAAAACAAATTATGCATTGGTTTTAGGTACCCAAGCTCGCTTGGGTCCTCTTAGGTTAGTCACAAGGGATTTGGGCACCCACACATGAGATTTGGTGTTCTCATGGCTTGGCCCAACATAATGAGCATAAACCTTTCCATAATCACTTCTCATTAAGACATAAGATGCATCAAAAGTTCTGAATATTAAATTTTGTTGTTTATACACAGGACTAGTCTGGGAGGCCGGACTTGTCTGGAGTACCGGACTTGTGCGGACCCTGATCGGACTAGTCCGGCAATCATGCGTGTTGTACTCATTAATTTTTGATTTTCTAGTTTGGAAGACTCCTCCCGTTACAAAAACATTGATATCCCTGTTATTCTTATGGCTTCTAGCTTGTTGCTTTTCACCATAAGAGTAACCAATGCCATATTTGACATTTGGAGGTCTTGTCATCAGGTATGCATTACGTGCATATTTGATCTTCTCCTTGTCAAATATGCCATTTTATGCGGGATGCTTGTCCTTGGTGGAGGGTGACTTGTCTTTCAAACTGTTGTCAAGTTTACCACATGTACAAGTAGAAGCAACTTCAGTTTTAATAGGTTGAGAGGGTGAACTTGAAGAGGATGAGGGGTCACCTTGCTCTAGTGACTCAACTTGCACTTCAAGGATCTTGTTAAACTTGATTAGGTTAGCAAGTTCTTCCTTGATTGCAGCATTTGAGTCAATTAACTCCAAGCAAGCTTCCTTGCTTGAAGCTAACTCAAGGTCTAGTGATTTCCTTTGCACCTTTTCAAATTCGAGAAATTTGTTAAGTTTGACATATTCCTCCTTTTGGGAGATAATAATGTCCTCTTGACGATGTATCAACCTCTCCTTCTCAACAAGTTGATCAAGTAAAAATTTCATTTTTTGTGGCAGTTTTCCTATCTAATGCAATAAGCATATCCTCATTATCACTATTGATTTCATCATCGCTAGAATAGGAGTGCACGGAAGGGGGTTTGGTGTTTACCTTGCGTTTACCTTCCTTTGCCATGAGGCAAGTGCCACTTCTCTTCCATGCGCCGAGTGTAGGGAAGAGAGTAGACTTCTTGGATGTCTTTTCGATGGCTATGCTAGCCATATCTTCTTCTTCGGATGATGAGGACTCATCATTTGAGTCCCACTCTTTCCCTATGTGCGCTTTTTCGGCTTGTTTCTTCTTCTTGAAGAATTTCTTGGGTTGAGGCTTGGCTTCTTTGGTCTTCTTCTTGTTCTCTTCATATGAGCAATCAACTATAAAGTGGCTATACTCACCACAGTTAAAGCATGCCCGCCTCAACTTTGGCTTTGTTCTTTCCTTGTACTTTCCTTTGCTTGATTTAGTACCTTGTCTCTTCTTCTTTATTCTCTTGAATTTCTTCATGAACAGTATCATGTCTTCTTCATCTAATTCACTGCTCTCATCATCACCGTCTTCTTCTAGCTGAGCTTCTCGAGCTTCTTTAGATAGGGGATTGGGGTGGACTTCAAAGCAACCCCTTTCTTCTTTGCCGAGGTGAGGTCGGCAATTTCCTTGACATGCTTCGCTTGCTTCTCCATCATCTCGAAATTGATGATTTTCCCAAGTAGCTCATCCGGAGTCATTCTCTTGTATCTGGGGCTTTCTCTAATCATGGAGCATAAGGTGACGTTGCGAGGCATGAAAGCTCTAAGGATGAGCTTCACCACCTCATGGTCGTTCGACTTCTTGCTTCCGTAAGATCGAACCTTGTTGACGAGCGTCTTGAGTCAGTTGTACATATCTTGAGGTGACTCATCTTCTTCGATTGTGAATCTTCCCAATTTACCCTCGATCATTTCGATCTTTACTTCACGCACATGATGATCACCTTCATGTGCAGTTTTTGCAAGGTGTCCCAGATCTCCTTTGCAATCTCGAGTCCATCCACCTTGGTGAACTCGTCCCGACTGAGCGAAGAGGTAATGACTGCCACGGCTTGAGCATTTTGGTGAATTGCCTGCTCTTGGCTTGGTGTAAGTTCTTCATCGTCGTCCGGGATATCTATCCCTGTGCACACAATATGCCATAAACTTGGATTGAGGGAAATTAGATGCATTTTCATAATTTGCCTCCACATTGAGTAATCACTTCCATCGAAGTGTGGGGATTTTCCTAGAGGGATAGATAAATAATGATTATTCCTGGGATTAAGGCGATCATAGTTCAAAGGGTATCGAGAGTAGTCGGTGTGACTACTCCCCTTCTTCTTCTCTCAATCTTTACTTTCCCTTTGGAAAGTGTCTTCTTTCTAAGGAGCGCCTTTAGTTCCAGCATCTCCTCATCGTCGTCCTCGAAGTCTTGAATGGCTTCGAGGAGCTTTTCAACTTTCCGATTCTTGTCATCATCAACCTTCTCTTAGTTGTTGCTCTTGTGTACGTCCTTCATGTCCGACATGATCTTGTTCGAGCGATTAGTCTCTTTCTTGAAGAACCTGCTCTGATACCAATTGAATGTGGCCTAGAGGGGGGGTGAATAGGCCTTTTTGAAATTTGTCGGAACCTGCAACACTTAACAACCAGATTAAAACTCGAGATATCGGACTAGTCCGGTAAAGTGCACACTAGTCCGGTGTGTACTGACTAGGTTGATTAAGTTTGATCGATTAATTTGATTCTACGATGTATGCAGCGGAAATATACTGTTAATTGAAGTGTTGCAAGATTATGGACTAGGATATATCACAATTCAATCTTATACTTAATGATTCAACGTAAAGTAACAATATTGATTCAAACCCTAGATTGTTGTGATGAATAAGAATGATGAACACAAAGCAAGAACACAAACAATTTTTCCCGTGGTTTGGCTCCCACAGAGGCAACCTACATCCACGTTGAGGAGTCCACAAAAGGACCGGGTCTTCTCCAACCCTACCCTCGTCAGATCGCCACGAAGGCCAATCCTCTTCTCTTATCACAAAGGGTAAATAACAAAATTCAAGGGGCCTTCTCACACGTTGAGGGCTCCCCTAGATTACAATGACAACTCCACCAAGAACACACTCAAAAGATTACAATGAAAATCATAGGAGTGTGTTAGTGAATCAAACCAAGAGCTCAAGAGTGTTGAAACGGGTCTCTCCAATGTTTCGAAGTGTATGCTCAAAGGATTGATCTTTGTGGCTTTTGATTTCGTGGAGAGATGTGTTTTTGAGGCTCTTGGGAGGTGTGACAGCGCAGGGAGTCGAGAGTGATTAAAGTTGGGCCGTGCACCTCTATTTATATGGGGTTTCTAAAGGTGACCGTTAGGGTTTAGAAAGATCGGACTAGTCTGTGGTGGAAACTGGACTAGTCCGGTGTGCTGTGTGTAGCAAACCCTAAGTGTCCCGAAATATCGGACTAGTCTCGCTAGGAGCGGACTTGTCCGATTTCGCTTCTGGAAATCTTCGGACTAGTCCGATAGTCATCGGACTTGTTCGAATAGTGAAACCCTAAGTGGTTATGAGAAAAAGTCCGCACTTGGAGGACTTGTCCGATTTAGATCAGAGAGTTTTTTGGACTAGTCCGTGCTAATATCAGACTTGTCTGATTGACATCAGAAAGATATCGGACTAGTCTGGTGTGTGATCGGACTTGTCCGATTTTTTGTGACTTGTGAAGTGTTTTGAGGACTAGTCCGCAATGGGGAGGACTAGTATGATTCTAGTCAGAGAGATATTGTACTTGTCCGTGGTGATATCGGACTTTTCCGATCTTGTGCAGAGAGAGATATCGGACTAGTCCGCTGTCAGTCGGACTAGTCCAGTCCTGTATAAATTTGTGCAATGTGTGTGTTTATTTGTGATTGGGCTCTTGGGTTGTGTTTCCTTAACACACTCCACACACAATGATCTACTAATCTTGTTCCTTGAGCTCTTCTCCACATTGCTCCTCATTCTCTCTTCTTTTTGGCACTTTGCTTATTTTCAACTTAAAACCTGTGATCATGTCAACGAAGTGGTTAGGATCTCATTTGCTTGTCATAAATCATCCAAAACCCACAAGGGATTCCTAGATGCACTATCATTAATTAATTGGGATGGGAAAACAACACTACACATTTTATTATACATTAATGATATTATGGTTAATGTGAACTAGTTAATATGATATGTAATGGGTGATCTAAGAATGCTTGGTATGTGGATGGGTTGGATGATATGGTGGTTTGCTTGCTCTAGATCTAAGGACCAGTTCATGCGAGAATAAGCCAGGACTACGGTGCCCCCACGAGGCCAAGTATGGGTGCGTTGTAGCTGACTAATTAGGGTTTTGCTAGTGTTGTTTGGACCATTAAGGATGCTCGGGGAAGGGGTAGTCGGATTGGGTTTGTTGATGATTGGTGGGACAACCCTGGGATCCGAATGGCTCAAGAGGGGTCCCTTGGTTGAAGATGTGCTCAGTTGGAGGCGTCGCCACCGGTGAAAACTCAGTGGGGTCTTAATAGGCTAGTAATTCCTTTCTAAAGGCTATTTTGTGATCTCTTGGCCATACACCAAAGGAAGTGTAATTGGCATAAGGGAGGTTTCTTTAGTCGCCAACGGGTGATGAAATCACAAACACGTGGGTAAAGTGGTACAAACTCTGCAGAGTCTAATGAAACTATCAAGATAGCCGTGCTCCCGGTTAAGACCACCTGGATGACCTACATGATTAGAGGGTTTTGGTTATGGGATGTTTTGGTACTGTTTATGGATATGGTTGATAATATGGTTATGGTCATGGATGGTTATGAATTATATTCTGATATTGATTATGGAAATGGATATGATTAAAGGCAATGGTGAAATCATGAATAATGATCATGGATATGGAACATGTTCTTATACTATGTTAATAATTGTGGTTTATGGTGGGTTTATTCACATACATATATTATGTTGCTTTTCAAATGTTTTAATGTACTTTTCAGCACATAGTCATTATTATATTCATCATTTGAATCAGCTACATGTCATACTTTCCACACTTGCTGAGTACGACATGTACTAACTCTTGCAATGCCCCCAACAGTTGCAGGTCATGATTGGGATTATAACTTCAATAATGCGGAGTTTTAGGCCTTGTCTGTCGTTAGCTTTGCCAGTGGTGTTGATTGGAGCTGCGCATATATATCCCTTTTGCTTAGTTTGCTTAATTATTTTATTTTCGCTGTATTAGTTCAAACTTGTCATTAATATTTATTAGTGCTTGTATTCAAGGATATTATGAGTTGTGTAATAAAATATGGTTAATTAATCTTGTTCTGTGGTAATTTTTTTATACTCTTTTGTGATTGCACTCATGTATGTGTGTTGAACATCATGGGCACACATATGCGTTCACTTGGTTCATTTTCGGAACCGGGTGTCACAAATAGCTTCTTTGCAACCTTCTAATTTCAGCCAATAATTCTCAAATCTAGAGATACGGGCTTTTGGGATGCAGGTACTTACTGAGACTTTACATGGAATATGATCTGAAACTGTTCTTGATAATGAGATCAAGCAAGTGTTTGGATATGAGGAACTCCATTCCGGTGTAATGAAGCACCAATCAATTTGTAGAAGCAAGGGATCTCTTTGCATATTACTCCAGGTGAAACTTTTCTTTTTGGGAACCTCTATTAAACCCAACTTGCTTATGGTCTCATTGTATTCAATCATATCTCTCATATTACCACCTTGTTTATTTCTATCGTGTGTGGATCTACAGAGGTTGAAGTCACCAATGAACATCCACTTTATTTCCTCCTCTATTTTCAAATTACCCATCCAAGATAAGAATTCCTATTTATCTGGTCTTTGACAAGGTCCATATATCGTAGATAGAAGGTAAATTTCATTGTTTAACCTTTACTGAAAGCGTACTATGACTGCAAATTTTATTGTATGTATGATTGTAGCATTAAATCTCGAGCTTATCCATCCCATTAATATACCTCCAGAGGTGCCTTCTGCGGGATAATAGGCAAAGCTATCAAATTTTGTGGGTGCAATACTCCTAAAAAAACATATCCAGGCGACATTTAAACAAGATAGCAAAAGAAATACCGATAACATATGTTCCACATCCAGTATGCCTCCAAAATATAAAAAAACAACAAATAGTTTGCCCCTCTGGGCATTAGCTTCAAGTCTTGCCTTCCGCTTGACGAGTAAAATGAGTATAGAGTAGTAGGTTTCGATCTTCCAATAGGTAATGGATAAGTCGATTGATGGAGAACTCGACGTTGATGATCTGAGACTCTCGAGGAGAACACGAAGAGTCCCTGCAATCAGTACACCACCGCTCCTTTGGTTATCAACTGTGCTTCACACACTTGACCTCACCAAGAAGTCTAATCCCTACATGTGCAACCGAGAACGCATGCAATTGGAAGGTAAAAGAAATCTGAATTGCTAAGTTGGGGTCTCACAAACCGATAACGACGAAAGTGTGTATAATAGATTAATCTAAGCAAAACCCAATTATTTATGATGGCTACTATGGAGTATATATAGGTGGGAGGACATCCAAAAGGTGTTGGAGTGGTGAACTAATCCTAATACACGAAAATAAGGGATGTAGACTTGATACAAGGCCCAATGGCCCAATACGGTAGTGCAGCACCCTAACGGATTTTGAACTTGATTTTGTTTTGAATATTTCCATCGACTCCAAAGGAATTTTTACATGGGACAAGTGGAATTTGAAAGGTTATCCTCTTTCCTTTCTGTTCATATGTAGAACGTCCAAAACAGAGTTCGTATGTGTCCTGGGCATCCGTTTTAGTGCGAACCGCTCCTGGACTCCGAGTTGGACATGATTTTGAGTTGGGCTCGGTTTCCATCTTCTTTAAATGTATTCTATGGTCCTCCATGATCCTAAACCTTCCTTCAATTACTTCTTGAACCTCTCCATGTATCTTAATCACAATTAAATTATTAGGTAGCAATCTATTCTCAAAAATATATAAGGAACATATAAGAACGAGCTCACCTCTGAAATTAATTGTTGTGTGTGAACTCTATTGATTGCATCTTGTATGTTCAATGGAGTGTTATTTGTATCCATAAAAGTGATGTCCTCATCATCATTCCCTTCTTGAATTGGAGTTGTCCTCAACTCAAGTTCATCTTTTTTCATGTGTTGGTCCAAATGTGCAACGCCATCAAGTCTTCTTGTATGCATGAAAGGAGATAAGGATGGAACAGGACGGTTTCGGGTCGGGTAGAGCTAAAACCCGACCTGAAATAAAAATTGCGCGGCTAAATTTTTGTACCCGAACCTGTACCCGCGGGTAAAAAATGGTACTCGAACCCATCGGCTTTCAGCGGGTTTCAGGTACCCGATGGGTACTTGCTAGGGTTACAGAATCTTAGGGTGGCATCGATTGGGTCTCAGGGCGGTGCTGCGCGCGTACGGAGCATGCTCGCTAGGGTTTGGATCGGGAGTGGTGGACAGTGTCAAGGGTGCTTAGGGGAGCCCGCAAGCTGCAATTGGCACTAACGCGCTTGGGGAGGACTGAGGAGGCGACGCAGCTCGCGGGTGTCGGCGAAGAACAATGTCGACGGCGGGAGGCAGGGTGGCGGCGGTCCGTTTGACGGGGGCTATGTTATGCTGCGGAATTTGCATCTCATCAAAGGCCAAACGGCCACGCCGGCAGGGTGGCGCCGAATTCTTAATATCGGCGAAGGTCGTTGGGCGATGCCGGCAGGGTCATGGGGGAGGAGGCGGAGTGGCAGCGGATTCCTCGTCTCGGCCTTAGTGAAGGGCATCACGCGATGTTGACGGGACTGCGAGGCCAGGTGAAAGGCAGAGTGCACTATGGATTGCCAGATCTGGAGGGACGACGGACCGAGGCTAATGGTTGTGGTGTGTTTTGTATTGCGATACTGGGGAGGGCGACTGTGGAGTGGACAGCGGAGGGTGCAATCTGCCGGTTAGGGTAAGTTAGTGGGTTGGGCTATTTTTTATGGGCCAGATTTATAGAATCAAGTAACCCGTTGGGTACCCGCGAGTGATGAATCAAACCCGTACCCATACTTGAAAAATGTCAGGTCGAGTACAGGTCGTACCCGCGGGTACAATTGACATTCCTAAAAGGAGAAGGCCAAAGTGGTGGACGACATAGTGCACCATGTAAGGATCGAATGCCCAAGAGGGGGGTGAATTAGGCTTCTTTTCAAAAATTAAAGCAATAGAAACTTAACTATTAAAAGCCCAATTCCCTATGCAAACAACCAATGCATTCAAGTGAATAATAATTTTGCGGTATATGAAATGCATAACTGCAACGGGAAGAAAGAGTATGCAAACTCCTGAGGAGACACGAAGACACGGTGATTTATCCCGTGGTTCGGCAAGATCATCAAGACCTTCCTACATCCACGTTGTGGCACCCACCAAAGGGTATAGCCACTCCCAAGTCATTGAGACCAGGGATCTTCACTAAAAGTCTCCGTTCGCCATCCCCGACAAGGTGGAGCACAAGCCTTGTACAAGTTAGATTCTCCGGGCTTCCACAACCAACTTGGCAAGCTCCAGTGTAAATGATGTGGAAGTGGTTGCTCAATGTCTTGAATGCTTGGTAATGTGTATAGTAGCTCTGGGCATCAAGACTTATCGAAATGACTGGTTGAAGGAGTATAAATAGCCTGCTTCCATGAGATAGCCGTTGGAAAAGTAGGCTGACATCACTATTCTGCGAACACCGGATGATCCGATGTTCTCCCTTCAGTTGTCAGCGGTCGAATCCAAATTAGCTGATGTCACTGTGTCAGATATGACCGTTGATCGACCGATGTTGTATACACCTGTACATCGGATAGTCCGGTGACACTTGATCCAGAATGGTCCAAAAATAATGCTTACTGGAATGATTGACCGATGTGTTATAATTGTACATTGGATGGTCCGGTGTTACACTTGGTCCAGGGAAATTGCTTACTGGAATGATCGACCGATGTAACACTTGCTTCATCATCGAATGATACGGTGTACCCAAGTCAGAGGTCTTTTTCTGCTGTTGAGCCAACTCGACCGATGTAGTGTTTTCTGGATACATCAGTTGATTCGGTGAGTTGATTTTGTCTTCTTCGAGTTGCTCTAAGTGATTCTTTTGGAATTTGTTCGAGTGACCTCTTAGACATTGGTTTGAAATATTCTTCTAATGACGACCAAGTCTCAAGTGCTGTCAATTTTGATGGAATGATTTTGACATATGTGCTTTTTCTTTTAGTCTTCATAAAAATTGATTGACCTCGTGAAATAGTTTGTTTAGGGGTCTCCAATTGTATCCAATGAGCAGTAGATGATATAAATATAGAGTTTATTAAGTGTGATGAGTTATACGAGAGAACTTGCATCCACAAACTCATTAGTGATATCCAAAGGTTGTCATTAATCACCCAAACCATACCTCATGGGGGCCTAGATGCTTTCAATCTCCCCCTTTTTGGTGATTGATGACAACACAATGAGAAAAGCGTAACAGTAATGAAATTAAGAATACAATGCTCAAAAGGATATGCAACAAGTACAAGATCCAGCAAACAAAACTCAAAGGCTCAAACACGATCAATAAAACATGAGAGAATTAAGTAGACGAATTAAGTAGCACACGAGATAACTCAATAATAGCAAAAGAGTAGCAAATCTCCCAAATTACAAAAGACTCCCAAAATAAATACTCCCCCTACAACTAGGACTCCCCCTGGGACTAAGCTATCCCTCCCCCTGAATCTTCTCCCCCTTTGGCATAGAGACACAAAAAAGGGAAGCCGAGTGCCTAAGGATCCTAAGCGCTCTGGGCGATGACGAACTGGTCGCCATCGGGGGTGCTGTCATCGGAGCTGTTGTCTGCTGCTACTGAGGCTGGAGTGGAGGAGACCGGTGCTGTGGGAGGTGCTAGCGGGGCTGAGGGTGCCAGCTGAGTCTGGACTGCTGCTAGCAGGGCACTGACAACTGAAACCAGAGTCTGCTAGAAGAGTGTCGAAGCCGGTATGGGAGAGTGAATCGGTGCGCCTGGAGCAAGCAGTGGTGACATGTTGATCGTTAGTATCGGCGTGGTTGGCACTTGAGCGGAAACTGGTGCCAGGACAGGCGGACCTGGAGCTAGACCCGGAAGCTGTGAGGGCAGGGCAATCCTAGTCTGAGTGTAGAGGTTGGTGATCAACCCCAGGATGCCTATCATGGCCTGTTGCGTCTGTTGCTGCTGGTCAAGAGAACGCTGATGCATCTGGTCAATCAGTCTAGTGATCCTCTCAGTGTCCTCTCTCCTCTCGCGGGCTATCTGACGCTGCATCTCCTGTTGCTGCTTCTGGAGCTCCATAAGATGCGCAGCCTGCTCAGCTCTGGCCTGCTCAGCTGCAAGCCGATCCTGTTGCTGCTGCTCATCCATTTGTTGTAGAAGAGAGGTAAGTTTGGACAGCTGATAGACCTATGCCTCGGACACCGGAGGTGGAGTAGGAGGTGGTACAGTCGAGCCTCCAGCCTCCGCGTCGTGCTGCCTGGGTGAGGGAGGAGGTGGGAAGTACTCCTCAACACTATCACTAGTGTCACTCTCTGACCAGATGTGTTGTAGATCCCCTCCCTGAGCCTCAGCCTGTGCTAGGATCTCGTATTCCTTCTCTAGGTCTGACCAGTCTTCCAGTGGCTAAACACAAGCTGCCTCATCATCCCAACTCCACCAGTGATAACATCTTCCATCTCACAAATAAGGATATCCAAGATGTCGAACTCCATCTCGTTCATGACATAGAACAGGAGGGTATGCTGCAGACTGGTGAAGCCCTCAAGATATCCGGACCTGGGTAGAAGTGTGCGGCGCGAGGCAAGGTGCACAGTGCGTGCAGCTAGAGTGAGTAGAGCAGGTACCCTCAACTGGTCAGGTGAGAAGGGCTGAGCGAACAGTGACCGAATCTCCTCAAAAGGTGGTGCCACACCTCCAGTGAGCGGCCTCCTCGGTGGGTCAACCTGTCCATAGACTAACTCGTGCAGGCAGGTGTCATGGAGATCCACGCCTAGCAGCTGTCCCAAGGTCTGTCTGGTCATATGGTGACGTTGTCCCATAAACATGAAGTCAATGAATCTGCGGCCCTCTGAGACGTAGAGTGTGGCATAGAAAACTCGGACCCAGTCCCCCGAGTAGGCACTCCACTGGAAAGACATCAGCTCCACAAGCCCTCTGTACCTCTCAAAGAAATGGCGAATCTCAGTCCAGGCAGCAAGTGCGAGCTGATCCCAGTCAAAGAAGTTGTGCTGGAAAAGCTTATGGCCCCGACGTCTGTAAGTCTCATACAGTGATGCCTATGTCAGGGTCCAGAAGCGGTTGTCCACAAGTGGCTCTCTGGGATGCGGGAACCACTCCTCAAGCAGAACGCTCCATATAAGCTTCCTAAGCTGCTTTGCCTTCAACTTCCTGTAGTTAGTCAGGCGGACACCCTCACCAACCCGGACATTGGTGTCCATCTCATAGACGCCTCTCTGGGCTGCCCTGTCCTCCTGAAGATCAGCTGCAGAAGGTCTCTGTCTTGGGGTTGCAGCTGGATGACCTCCACGGGTCCTGACTGAGCACCGGCGAACAAGCGGCACCTCAGGCTCCTCTATCTCCTCTGGCTCCTCAGGCACATGTGGCTGCCTCTGTCGGGTCTCCCGGATCCTCCTCGTCCACGCCCTCGCTCCTCAGCGGCGCGAGCGGCCATCAGAGCTTTCTTCTCCTCTTTCGTCGGCTTTTGCTTCTTAGCTGTCGGCTCCTCAATAGCCTTTCCCTTTCCTTTCTTGTCACAGCCCATCTCGAGTGACGACGGTGAAGAGCGAAAGTGTGACAGAGTGTGGCCGGGCGAGCCCTAGCGGCGAAGAGGAGTGGTGGCGGCTCAAAGAATGGTGGCACGACGGGTAGCGCGGCGGCCGGAGGGCGGCGGCACGGTGGCGCAAAGGGCGGCAGCACGGCGCCTAGGACGGCGGCGCACGGCGGCGGCGGCGCTGCGTGGGGCCTGAACCCTAACTCAAATTTTAACATCGGATGATCCGATTTCACATGAGAGGTGCGTCGGTCGAGTGGTACAGTAAGGGTATTCCAGAGGCACCTTCGGCATCGGATGATTCGATGTGGAAACGATTATCATCGGTTGAGTTTGGCACAACTACATAAATGTGAACATCGGATGCACCGATGTTTTTCAGAATGAACTCATCGGTTGATTTGACTTTCTGACTGAGCTGACCCTTGTACTTAAGTACAAACTGATCCGATGAAGCTTCTGCCCTAAGCATCGGATAATCCGATGACTACAAAAGATTAGCAACATCCCATATATGTCCTTTGACTTAAACAAGCAAAGAGAAACACAAGTATTAGGACTTTTTGGGCAACCCCTTACCACTCAAAAGACTTTAACGCTAGTTGCCAATAACTTGGCTAAGCCCTAAAGCAAATAGAACACTAGAAAAACCAACAAGGAAAAAATCCTAATAAAATGTAAGGCCCATGCTTTGTGAGCTAGAGGATGAAGACTTCTATCTCTTTAAAGCATGTTCCTTTAGGCATTAACGCACCTAACACTTTGTTCTTTCGACATCATAGGAGTTGAGATATTGCATTTTAAACAAGTCTCTTTCTCATGAAGTGGGTTCCCCTTTGTGACAATCTACCGTATGCAATGCCAAACAATTTTTAATGCCGGATATTCAATGTGAGTGCAAGTCTATATGGTAGGCATCATGCAAGACATAAATTAAATCTATCTTGCCAAATTTGAACCTTTCAAAGGCTTCTTCAGGGAGAGCCTTTCTCCAAGTCTTGGGGATACCCAAAAGAACTGCCATCCCAAGCTAACCCTTGCGCGCCCCTATCCTTTGAAAGTTAGACAAGACCTATATGTGATGCATTCTTACATGACCATGGCAACTTACTTGACGTTCGATGCATTTAGCACATTTAATTCACTCCTTAGTCTAGAAAAAGTTTTCTCATAAAGTGGTTTAGTGAAGATATCTGCCAATTGTTCTTCGGACCTAACACCTCGCAAGGAGATGTCTCCCTTAGCTTCATGGTCCCGCAAGAAATGATGGCGAATATCAATGTGCTTAGTGCAGGAGTGTTGAACGGGGTTTTTAGAAATCTTAACCGCACTTCCATTGTCACAAAGGGGAGGCAAAAAACCAAATTTAACACCAAAGTCCAAAAGGGTTTGCTTCATATAAAGGATTTGGGCACAACATGCACCGGCCGCTATATACTCTGCTTCCGCAGTGGAAAAAGCAACGGAGTTTTGCTTCTTGCTAGACCAAGATACTAGGGAACGCCCAAGCAAGTGGCACCCTCCGGAGGTACTCTTGTGATCCACACGGCATCCGACAAAGTCCGAATCAGAGTAACACAAGAGATGGAATTTAGCACCTTTGGGGTACCACAGGCCT
Source organism: Tuctoria greenei (assembly GCA_036927565.1). Lineage (NCBI taxonomy): Eukaryota > Viridiplantae > Streptophyta > Magnoliopsida > Poales > Poaceae > Tuctoria > Tuctoria greenei. The sequence goes on along the minus strand of JAYESD010000004.1, from coordinate 42,322,988 downwards.
ACACTTGGGGTATGCTTGAGATACCGAAGTATCCTAAAAACCGCCTTCCGATGCGATTCTTTAGGTTCCGCTTGAAAGCGAGCACACAAGCATACACTAAACATGATATCGGGCCTAGATGCGGTAAGATGAAGCAATGAACCAACCATGGAGTGGTAATTAGATTGGTCAACAGGTTTACCGTCCTTATCCGCGAAGAGATGACAATTTGTTGCCATTGGAGTACTTCTTAAGCTACAATCTCCCATATCAAATTTCTTCAAGAGGTCCTTGGTATATTTTTCTTGACAGATGAAGGTCCCCTCTCGAAGTTGCTTGATTTGAAATCCAAGGAAGAAGTTGAGCTCTCCAATCATCGACATCTCGAATTCCCTAGACATCATTTTACCAAACTCATGGCTAAGAGCTTCGTTAGTTGAACCAAAAATAATATCATCGACATAAATTTGACAAGCAAATAGTTCTCCATCGATGTCTTCGGTGAAGAGTGTAGTGCCCACCCTCGCGATTTTGAATCCTTGCAAGATCAAGAAATCCCGTAGTCGTTCATACCACGCTCTAGGTGCTTGCTTGAGCCCGTAGAGCGCCTTTTACAACCTATACACATGATTAGGATTCCTCAGATCTTCGAACCCGGGAGGTTGTTCAACATAAACAAGCTTGTTAATGTAACCATTAAGAAAGGCACTTTTCACATCCATTTGATAAAGCTTTATATTATGATGTGATGCAAAAGCAAGAAGTATACGGATGGCTTCTAGTCGAGCGACCGGAGCAAATGTTTCTCCAAAGTCTAGTACTTCAACTTGGGAGAAACCCTTGGCCACAAGTCTTGCCTTGTTGCGGATCACAACACCGTTCTCGTCTTTTTTGTTGCAGTACACCCACTTTGTTCTGACGACGTTCTAGTCCTTGGGTCGCTCCTCCAACACCCAAACTTTATTGCGGATGAAGTTGTTGAGTTCTTCTTGCATGGCCATTACCCAATTTGGATCTTGGAGTGCTTCCTCAATGTGAGTGGGTTCTACACATGAAACAAACGAGTAGTTCTCACAAAACGTAGCGAAATGGCGAGAACGTGTACTTACTCCCCTTGACGGAATTCTGATGATTTGATCAATCGGATGCGCCTTGGATATGCGTCCATGCCTCATAAGTGGTTGTGAAGCACATGGCGGTGGTGATGCGTGTTGCTCTTCTTGTGGTTGGACTTGATCATGGACTTGTTATTCTTCTTGATGTTGTGTGGCTTGTGTATCTTGTGTTGGCAATGGATCATCTTTTTCTTCTTCGTCAACTCGAGGTGCCATAGATGTGTTGATGTTGGAACTTGAAGCTCCCCCTAGATCATGGCTCTCCTCAACTTTAGGCTTCATGTCTCCAATGGTCATGTTCTTCATAGCTTCTCGTAGAGGCTCATCATCTATTTCATCATGACGAAAACTCTCCTCTTGGGAGCCATTAGTTTCATCGAACTCAACATCACAACTTTCCTCAACTAAACCGGAGGTTTGGTTGAATACTCGATATGCTTTTGAGTTTCATGCATAACCAAGAAAGATACCAACATCACATCTTCTTTCAAACTTACCGAGTCTTTTCTTGTGGTAGATATAGCACTTGCACCCGAAGACTCGGAAATAGGAGATGTTGGGCTTTCTCCCAATGAGGAGTTCATACGGGGTCTTTTGAAGTAGTCGATGTAGGTAGACCCGATTTGCGGCATGGCACGCCGTGTTGATTGCTTTGGCCCAAAACTTCTCGGACGTGCCATAGTCATCAAGCATTGCTCGTGCAAGAGTGATGAGAGTCTTGTTCTTCCTTTCAACGACACCATTTTGTTGACGAGTGTATGTGGCTGAAAATTCATGCTTCACGCCTTCATGATCACACCACTCCCCAATGTTGTAGTTCTTGAATTCGGTGCCGTTGTCACTATGGACCATGATGATGGGAAGTTGAAATTCCCTTTGAGTACGTTTAGCGAAGGTCTTGAACACTTCCGGAGTTTAACTCTTTTCACCTAGAAACAAAGTCCAAGCATACCGAGAGTAGTCATCAACTATAACAAGACAATAGAGATAACCACCAAGACTTTCATATGTGGACGGTCCGAAGAGGTCCATGTGGAGCAACTCAAATGGCTTGGAGGTTGACACCATTGTCTTCATCGGGTGGTGTTAAGCAACTTGTCTCCCGGCATGACAAGCGCTACAAAGCTTGTTCTTTTCAAATGTGACATCCTTCACGCCGGTCACCATCCCGAGCTTGAATGAATTCTTTAGCTTGCTCATTCCAATGTGAGCGATGTGTCGATGCCATAGCCAACCCAAACTCGTCTTAGTGAAAAGACAAGTGGTCAAGCTAGCGTCCTTGTCGGAGAAGTCTACTAGGTAGAGATATTCATGCCGAAACCCTTTGAGAATTAGTTCTTTGCTTGTTTCACTAGTCACAACAACATCATTCTTGCCAAAGGTGCATGTTAGTCCAAGATCACATAATTGTGCAATAGAGATAAAATTGAAACTAAGTGACTTAACATACAACACATTAGAAATAGATAAATCATGTGAAATTGAAATATTACCCAATCCAATTACCTTCCCCTTAGAGTTATCACCAAAGGTGACTTGTTCATGATTGTTGGGGTTCTCTATGGAGGTGAACATACCATCGTTGCCGGTCATGTGGTTAGTGCACCTGCTATCGAGTACCCAATGCTTTCCTCCGGCTTTGTAGTTCACCTACACACATGAATTCAATTTTTTATTTTAGGCACCCAAGCCAACTTAGGTCCTTGTATCTGTGATACAAGTGTTTTTGGGACCCAAAGTTGCTTGGGAAGCTTCCCCTTCATGCCCTTCATGTCCTTGCCAATGAACCTTGCCTTCACCTTGCCATCTACTTTACTCAAGAGATAATAGTGATCATTAAAGGTAGACATGTAGTTAGTTGACAATTTTGGAGAAGGCCGGTTAGGAAGAGGACACTCCCTTGTATGGTGACCGGTGACCTCACAATGTTGGCAATAAGTACCAACTTCCTTGATGAAGTTTGTTTTAAGATCCGGTGAGGGCACCTTTCCTTTGTTAGGCACCAGGAAGGATCCAAGTCCTCTCTTGTTGAAGGACTTTGCTTGTTGGGAGAGGATTTCTTTGTGCTTGACTTCTCCCTTAGATAGTCTTGCCACACTAGTGCCGAGAATTTCAATTTCATCCATCAAATCCTTCTCCCTAGCATTCTCTTTCAAAGGCAAAGACTTATGCAAGACATTAGTGTCATGAGAAACAATAGATACCTTATCATTAAGGGTTTCTTTCTTTATAGTTTTCAATTATTGATCAAGGACTTCATAAGCAAGGTTAAGTACTTGATGCTCTTGGATTAACTCATTGTGCTTTCCCAAGAGTGCTTGGTGTGCTACGTCAAGCTCATGATGATCTAGCTTGATTTGAGCCTTATCCTCCTCAACTTGCTTGACATGAGATTTGAGCGTGTCATGCTCTATAAGTATGCTTTCATACTTGTCAAGCAAATCGAGGTTTGCACTCTCGAGCTTAGCACGAGCTTCTTCAAGAGCCTTGACCTTACTCTTTTCCCTTTTAATGATAGTGTGGTATTCATTTATCAATAAAGCTAAGTCATCGGGGGAAAGCTCATCATCGCTAGAGTCATCACATACCTTTGTGTTACCTTTTGCTATGAGGCACATGGGAGGTGGACGAAGAGATGAATCATCATTGTTGGCAATGGCAAGGCCGGCCAAGCTCTCTTCTTCAACTTCACTCTCTTCATCACTAGATTCTTCGTTGGTGATCCATTCATTGGCCTCACACATGAACACCTTTTGTGGACCTTTTCTCTTCTTTGGAAAGAGTTTTTCCTTTTTGCCTTTGTCATGCTTCTTCTTCCCAAATAATATTGGCTTATGCTTGACCTCTTCTTCATCATCCTCACTATACTCAAGCTTGCGATGCTTGCCCTTGTGGTTTTCTCTTCTTTTGTCCGGTTTTGGACAATCATAGGAGATGTGGCCTTGATCGCCACAATTATAGCAAGTCTTGTTGTCGTCTTTTCTTGGTAGAAATTCTTTCTTTTGGGGATCAAAGGTGTATCCCCTCTTGGCAATCTTGGAGTTCAAGCGAGAGAATTTTCTCATCATCAATGTAACCTCATCATCGTCATCTTCACTTGATGCTTGCTCTTCTTCACTTGAGCTAGGATCGACCACTTTCTTTTTCTTGAGATTTGTTCTCTTGGTGGAAGCCTTTAGAGCAACTGTCTTTGAAGATGATTCCACCATCATCCCAAGAACACTCATTTCAAGAGCGTGAATCTCTCCAATAAGTTCTGAAACTTCAATGTGATTAAGAGGTTCCTTTTGAAGCATGGAGTCGATGATGTTGTACTTTGGCTTAGGAAGGAGCATAAGAATCTTGCGGTTGGTGAGTCCCTTGCCAACAGAAGCAATATCAAGAGCATTAATTTCCTCAATGAGAACATTCAAGCGAGAAAACATTTCATTGACATTTTCATGAGGTAGTATTTTGAACTCATCATATTTGGCCTTAAGCATATGATACTTTTGTTCTTTAACACGAGAAGTACCCTCATGAATTTCAATCAAGCAAGCCCAAATTTCACAAGCCTTTTCTTTTCTAGCAATCCTAGCAAACACATCTTGACTAATGCATTCATAAATAGCATTTCTAGCCTTTGCATCCCACTTGACTTGATCACCTATATAGTTATGCTCACCAAACCCCGCATGGGTCGCTTCCCATACCTCGGGAGCAATAGCCTATAGATAAGCACACATACGTGCTTTCCAATAGGCAAAGTTCTTGCTCTCGAAGATGGGAACCGAACCCCCAATCTTGGTCATTTTAGCTCTCTAGCGGTGAAGCTAGAATGATCCAATGAGCAACCTTGCTCTGATACCAATTGTAAGGATCGAATGCCCAAGAGGGGGTAAATTGGGCTTCTTTTCAAAAAATTAAAGCAATAAAAACTTAACTACTAAAATCTCAATTCCCTATGCAAACAACCTATGCATTCAAGTGAATAATAATTTTGCGGTATATGAAATGCATAAGTGTAACGGGAAGAAAGAGTGTGCAAACTCCCGAGGAGACACAAAGACACGGTGATTTATCCCGTGGTTCAGAAAGATCATCAAGACCTTCCTACATCCACGTTGTGGCACCCACCAAAGGGTATAGCCACTCTCAAGTCATCGAGACAAGGGATCTTCACTAAAAGTCTCCGTTCGCCATCCCCGACAAGGTGGAGGTCAAGCCTTGTAGAAGTTAGATCCTCCGAGCTTCCACAACCGACTTGGCAAGCTCCGGAAGGCTCTCTCCAATCACCGACTGTTACACAGTGAATGCAATCACCAAGAGACACTCCCTTACAGCTCTCACTAGACTAGAGACTCCAATCACTAAGAATGGAAGCACACAAGCATCATCTCTAGCAAGTTCTAGCCTATATCTTGGTGTACAAGTGGTGTAAATGATGTGGAAGTGGTTGCTCAATGTCTTGAATGCTTGGTAATGTGTAGAGTAGCTCTGGGCATCAAGACTTATCGAAATGACTGGTTGAAGAGGTATAAATAACCAGCTTCCACGAGACAGTCGTTGGAAAAGTAGGCTGACATCACCATTCTGCGAACACCAGATGATCCGATGTTCTCCCTTCAGTTGTCATCAGTCGAATCCAAATTAGCTAATGTCATTGTGTCAGATATGATCGTTGATCGACCGATGTTGTATACACCTTTACATCGGATAGTCCGGTGACACTTTATCCAGAATGGTCCAGAAATAATGCTTACTGGAATGATTGACCGATGTGTTATAATTGTACATCGGATGGTCCGGTGTTACACTTGGTCCAGGGAAATTGCTTACTGGAATGATCGACCGATGTAACACTTGCTTCATCATCAGATGATCCGGTGTATACCCAAGTCAGAGGTCTTTTTCTGCTGTTGAGCCAACTCGACTGATGTAGTGTTTTCTGGATACATCGGTTGATTCGGTGAGTTGATTTTGTCTGCTTCAAGTTGTTCTAATTGATTCTTTTGGAATTTGTTCGAGTGACCTCTTAGACATTGGTTTGAAATATTCTTCTGATGACGACCAAGTCTCAAGTGCTGTCAATTTTGATGGAATGATTTTGACATATGTGCTTTTTCTTTTAGTCTTCATGAAAATCGATTGACCTCGTGAAATAGTTTGATTAGGGGTCTCCAATTGTATCCAATGAGCAGTAGATGATATAAATATAGAGTTCATTAAGTATGATGAGTTATACGAGAGACCTTGCATCCACAAACTCATTAGTGATATCCAATGGTTGTCATTAATCACCGAAACCATACCTCATGGGGGCCTAGATGCTTTCAATCTCCCCCTTTTTGGTGATTGATGACAACACAACGAGAAAAGCGTAACAGTAATGAAATTAAGAATACGATGCTCAAAAGGATATGCAACAAGTACAAGATCCAGCAAATGAAACTCGAAGGCCCAAACACGATCAATAAAACATGAGAGAATTAAGTAGACGAATTAAGTGGCACACGGGATAACTCAAGAATAGCAAAAGAGTAGCAAATCTCCCAAATTACAAAAGACTCCCAAAATAAATACTCCACCTACAACTTGGACTCCCCCTGGGACTAAGCTATTCCTCCCCCTGACTCTTGTCCCCCTTTGGCATCAAGACACCAAAAAGGGAAGTCGAGTGCCTAAGGATCCTGAGCGCTCGGGGCGATGACAAACTGGTCGCCGTCGGGGATGCTGTCGTCGAAGCTGCTGCCTGCTGCTGCTGAGGCTGGAGTGGAGGAGACCGGTGTTGTGGGAGCTGCTGTCGGTACTAAGGGTGTGAGCTGAGTCTGGACTGCTGGTAGCGCGGCACTGACAACTGAAGTCGGAGTCTACTAGAAGAGTGTCGAAGCCTGCAGGGGAGAGTGAATCAGTGCGCCTGGAGCAAGTAGTGGTGACATGCTGATTGTCGGTATCGGCATGGTCGGCACTGGAGCTGAAACTGGTGCCAGGACAGGCGGACCTGGAGCTAGACCCGGAAGTTGTGAGGGCAGGGAAATCCCGGTATGAGTGTAGAGGTTGGTGATCAACCCCAGGATGCCCATCATGGCCTGCTGTGTCTGCTGCAGCTGGTCAAGAGAATGCTGATGCATCTGGTCAATCAGTCCAGTGAGCCTGTTAGTGTCCTCTCGCTTCTCGCTGGCTATCTGACGCTGCATCTCCTGCTGCTGCTGGAGCTCAACCATCTGCTGTAGAAGAGAGGTAAGCTCAGACGGCTGAGAGACATGTGCCTCGGACACCGTAGGTGGACTAGGAGGTGGTACAGTCGAGCCTCCAGCCTCCGTGTCGTGCTGCCTGGGTGAGGGAGGAGGTGGGAAGTACTCCTCGACACTATCACTAGTGTCACTCTCTGACCAGATGTGTTGTAGATCCCCTCCCTGAGCCTCAGCCTGTGCTAGGATCTCGTATTCCTTCTCTAGGTCTGATCAGTCTTCCTCTGAAAGTCGACCTTGGACCTGACGCTCAACAGGGCGGCCAAGGCGGCGGTCTCCAGGAGCTGGAGCACGGTAGTGTCCGAACCGAGTGACGCTCTCGTCGGTGAGACTGTCACTCACGGCGGATCCCTCTGGAGCCAACAGGTAGAGTAGGTGACTGATCTAGTGGCCAAACACAAGCTGCCTCATCAGCCCAACTCCATCGGTGATAACATCCTCCATCTCACAAATAAGGATATCCACGATGTCGAAATCCATCCCGTTCATGACAGAGAACAGGAGGGTCTACTGCAGACTGGTGAAGCCCTCAAGGTATCCGAACCTGGATAGAAGCGTGCGGCGCAAGGCAAGGTGCACAGTGCACGCAGCTGGAGTGAGTAGAGCAGGTACCCTCAGCTGGTCAGGTGAGAAGGGCTGAGCAAACAGTGACCGAATCTCCTCAAAAGGTGGTGCCCCACCTCCAGTGAGCAGCCTCCTCGGTGGGTCAGCCTATCCATAGACTAACTCGTGCAGGCAGGTGTCATGGATATCCACGCCTAGCAGCTATCCCAAGGTCTGTCTGGTCAGATGGTGATGTTGGCCCATAAACATGAAGTCAATGGATCTGCAACCCTCTGAGACGTAGAGTGTGGCATAGAAAACTCGGACACAGTACTCCACGTAGGCACTCCGCTGGAAAGATATCAGCTCCACTAGCCCTCTGTACCTCTCAAAGAAAGGGCGAATCTCAGTCCCGGCTACAAGTGCGAGCTGATCCCAGTCAAGGAAGTTGTGCTGGAAAAGCTTATGGCCTCGAAGTCTGTAAGTCTCATACAGTGACGCCTGTGTCAAGGTCCATAAGCGATTGTCCACAAGTGGCTCTCTGGGCTACGGGAACCAATCCTCAAGCAGAACGCTCCATCTAATCTTCCTGAGCTGCTTTGCCTTCAACTTCCTGTAGTCAGTCAGGCGGACACCCTCACCAACCTGGACATTGGTGTCCATCTCATAGACGGCTCTATGGGCCGCCCTGTCCTCCCGAAGCTCAGCTGCAGAAGGTCTCTGTCTCGGGGCTGCAGCTGGATCACCTCCACAGGTCCTGACTGAGCACCGGCGAACAAGCGACACCTCAGGCTCCTCTGCCTCCTCTGGCTCCTCAGGCACCTGTGGCTGCCTCTGTCGGGTCTCTCGGATCCTCAGGGATCCTCCTCGGCCACGCTCTCGCTCCTCAGTGGCGCGAGCAGCCATCAGAGCTTTCTTCTCCTCTTTCGACAGCTTCTGCTTCTTAGCTCTCGGCTCCTCAATAGCCTTTCCCTTTCCTTTCTTGTCACGGCCCATCTTGAGTGACTATGGCGAAGAGCAAAAGTGTGACGGCGTGTGGCCGATCGAACCCTAGCGGCGAAGAGGAGTGGCGGCGGCTCGAAGAACGGTGGCACGATGGGTAGCGCGGCGGCCGGAGGGCGGCGGCACGGCGCCTAGGACGGCGGCGCAGGGCGGCGGTGGCGCGGTGTGCGGTGGCAGCAGCGGCGCTGAGGGCGGCGACTGTGAGGGCGGTGGCGGCAGCGCTGAGGGCGGCGGCGGCGACCGGAGCGCGAGGTCGGGCAGTGGCAGGGCGAGGGGCATGGAGCAGCGGCGGCGGAGGTTCGGCGTCGGGGAGAAAGAAAAAACGAAATGAAGAGGCGCTAAATAGGTGGGGCCCGAACCCTAGCTCAAATTTTAACATCAGATGATCCAACATCAGATGAGAGGTGCATCGGTCGAGTGGTACAGTAAGGGTATTCCAAAGGCACCTTCGGCATCGGATAATCCGACGTGGAAAATATTATCATCGTTTGAATTTGCACAACTCCAGAAATGTGAACATCGGATGCTCCGATGTTTCTCAGAATGAACTCATCGGTTGATTTGACTTTCTAACTGAGCTGACCCTTGTACTTAAGTACAAACTGATCCGATGAGGCTTCTGCCCTAAGCATCGGATAATCCAATGACTACAAAATATTACCAACATCCCATATATGTCCTTTGACTTAAACAAACAAAGAGAAACAGAAGTCTTAGGACTTTTTGGGCAACCCCTTACCCCTCAAAAGACTTTAACGCTAGTTGCCAATAACTTGGCTAAGCCCTAAAGCAAATAGAACACAAAAAAAACAACAAGGAAAAAATCCAAATAAAATGTGAGGGCCATGCTTTGTGATCTAGAGGATAAAGACTTCTATCTCTTTAAAGCACGTTCCTTTAGGCATTAACGCACCTAACACTTTGTTCTTTCCACATCATATGAGTTGAGATATTGCATTTCAAATAAGTCTCTTTCTCATGAAGTGGGTTCCCCTTTGTGACAATCTACCGTATGCAAAGCCAAACAATTTTCAATGCAGGATATTAAACGTGAGTGCAAGTCTATATGGCAGGCATCATGCAAGACCTAAATTAAATCTATCTTGCCAAATTTGAACCTTTAAAAGGCTTCTTCAGGGAGAGCCTTTCTCCATGTCTTGGGGATACCCAAAAGAACCGCCATCCCAAGCTAACCCTTGCTCGCCCCTATCCTTTGAAAGTTACACAAGACCTATATATGATGCATTCTTGCATGACCATGGAAACTTACATGACATTCGATGCATCTAGCACATTTAATTCACTCCTTAGTCTAGAAAAAGTTTTCTCATCAAGTGGTTTAGTGAAGATATCCGCCAATTGTTCTTCGGACCTAACACCTCGCAAGGAGATGTCTCCCTTAGCTTCATGGTCCCGCAAGAAATGATGGTGAATATCAATGTGCTTAGTGCGGGAGTGTTGAACGGGGTTTTTAGCAATCTTAACCGCACTTTCATTGTCACAAAGGAGAGGCACACAACCAAATTTAACACCAAAGTCCAAAAGGGTTTGCTTCATATAAAGGATTTGGGCAGAACATGCACCGGCCGCTATATACTCCGCTTCCGCAGTGGACAAAGCAACGGAGTTTTGCAACTTGCTAGACCATGATACTAGGGAATGCCCAAGCAAGTGGCACCCTTCGGAGGTACTCTTGTGATCCACATGGCATCCGGCAAAGTCAGAATCTGAGTAACACAAGAGATGGAATTTAGCACCTTTGGGGTACCACAGGCCTACACTTGGGGTATGCTTGAGATACCGAAGTATCCTAAAGACCGCCTTCCGATGCGATTCTTTAGGTGCCGCTTGAAAATGAGCACACAAGCATACACTAAACATGATATCGGGCCTAGATGCGGTAAGATAAAGCAATGAACCAATTATGGAGCGGTAATTAGATTAGTCAACAGGTTTACCATCCTTATCCGCGTCGAGATGACAATTTGTTGCCATTGGAGTACTTCTTGAGCTACAATCTCCCATCTCAAATTTCTTCAAGAGGTCCTTGGTATATTTTTCTTGATAGATGAAGGTCCCCTCTCGAAGTTGCTTGATTTGAAATCCAAGGAAGAAGTTGAGCTCTCCAATCATCGACATCTCGAATTCCCTAGACATCATTTTGCTAAACTCATGGCTAAGAGCTTTGTTAGTGGAACCAAAAATAATATCATCGACATAAATTTGACAAACAAATAGTTCTCCATCAATGTCTTTGGTGAAGAGTGTAGTGTCCACCCTCGCGATCTTGAATCCTTGCAAGATCAAGAAATCCCGTAGTCGTTCATACCATGCTCTAGGTGCTTGCTTGAGCCCATAGAGCGCCTTGTACAACCTATACACATGATTAGGATTCCTCGGATTTTCAAACCCGGGAGGTTGTTCAACATAAACAAGCTCGTTAATGTAACCATTAAGAAAGGCACTTTTCACATCCATTTGATAAAGCTTTATATTATGATGTGATGCAAAAGCAAGAAGTATACGGATGGATTCTAGTCGAGCGACCGGAGCAAATGTTTCTCCAAAGTCTAGTCCTTCAACTTGCGAGAAACCCTTGGCCACAAGTCTTGCCTTGTTGCGGATCACAACACCGTTCTCATCTTGTTTGTTGTGGTACACCCACTTTGTTCCGATGACGTTCTTGTCCTTGGGTCGCTCCTCCAACACTCAAACTTCATTGCGGATGAAGTTGTTGAGTTCTTCTTGCATGGCCATTACCCAATTTGGATCTTGGAGTGCTTCCTCAATGTGAGTGGGTTCTACACATGAAACAAACGAGTAGTGCTCACAAAACGTAGCAAAATGGCGAGAACGTGTACTTACTCCCATTGACGGACTTCCCATGATTTGATCAATCGGATGCGCCTTGGAGATGCGTCCATGCCTCATAAGTGGTTGTGAAGCACTTGGCGGTGGTGATGCGTGTTGATCTTCTTGTGGTTGGACTTGATCATGGACTTGTTCTTCTTCTTGATGTTGTGTGGCTTGTGAATCTTGTGTCGGCAATGGATCATCTTTTTCTTCTTCATCAACTTGAGGTGCCATATATGTGTTGATGTTGGAACTTGAAGCTTCCCCTAGATCATGGCTCTCCTCAACTTTAGGCTTGATGTCTCCAATGGTCATGTTCTTCATAGCTTCTCGTAGAGGCTCATCATCTATTTCATCATGACCAAAACTCTCCTCTTGGGAGCCATTAGTTTGATCAAACTCAACATCACAACTTTCCTCAACTAAACTAGAGGTTTGGTTGAATACTCGATATGCTTTTGAGTTTCATGCATAACCAAGAAATATACCAACATCACATCTTCTTTCAAACTTACCGAGCCTTTTCTTGCGGTATATATAGCACTTGCACCCGAAGACTCGGAAATAGGAGATGTTGGGCTTTCTCCCAATGAGGAGTTCGTATGGGGCCTTTTGAAGTAGTCGATGTAGGTAGACCCGATTTGCGGCATGGCACGCCGTGTTGATTGCTTCGGCCCAAAATTTCTCGGACGTGCCATAGTCATCAAGCATTGCTCGTGCAAGAGTGATGAGAGTCTTGTTCTTCCTTTCAACGATACCATTTTGTTGAGGAGTGTATGTGGCTGAAAATTCATGCTTCACGCCTTCACGATCACACCACTCCCCAATGTTGTAGTTCTTGAATTCGGTGCCGTTGTCACTATGGACCTTGATGATGGGAAGTTGAAATTCCGTTTGAGCATGTTTAGCGAAGGTCTTGAACACTTCCGGAGTTTAACTCTTGTCACCTAGAAACAAAGTCCAAGCATACCGAGAGTAGTCATCAACTATAACAAGACAATAGAGATAACCACCAAGACTTTGATATGTGCATGGTCTGAAGAGGTCCATGTGGAGCAACTCAAGTGGCTTGGAGGTTGACACCATTGTCTTCATCGGGTGGTGTGAAGAAACTTGTCGACGGCTTGACAAGTGGCTTGGAGGTTGACACCATTGTCTTCATCGGGTGGTGTGAAGAAACTTGTCTCCCTACTTGACAAGCGCTACAAAGCTTGTTCTTTTCAAATGTGACATCCTTCACGCCGGTCACCATCTCGAGCTTGAATGACTTCTTGAGCTTGCTCATTCCAATGTGAGCGATGAGTCGATGCCATAGCCAACCCAAACTCGTCTTGGTGAAAAGACAAGTGGTCAAGCTAGCGTCCTTGTCGGAGAAGTCTACTAGGTAGAGATGTCCATGCCGAAACCCTTTGAAGATTAGTTCTTTGCTTGTTTCACTAGTCACAACAACATCATTCTTGCGAAAGGTGCATGTTAGTCCAAGATCACATAATTGTGCAATAGAGAGCAATTGAAACTAAGTGACTTAACATACAACACATTAGAAATAGATAAATCATGTGAAATTGCAATCTTACCCAACCCAATTACCTTCCCCATAGAGTTATCACCAAAGGTGACTTGTTTATGATTGTCGGGGTTCTCTATGTAGGTGAACATACCATCGTTGCCGGTCATGTGTTGAGTGCACCCGCTATCGAGTACCCAATGCTTTCCTCCGGCTTTGTAGTTCACCTACACACATGAATTCAATTTTTTATTTTAGGCACCCAAGCCAACTTAGGTCCTAGTATGTGTGATACAAGTGTTTTTGGGACCCAAAGTTGCTTGGGAAGCTTCTCCTTCATGCCCTTCATGTCCTTGCCAATGAACCTTGCCTTCACCTTGCCATCTACTTTACTCAAGAGATAATAGTGATCATTAAAGGTAGACTTGTAGTTAGTAGGCAATTTTGGAGAAGGCCGGTTAGGAAGAAGACACTCCCTTGTATGTTGACTGGTGACCTCACAATGTTGGCAATAAGAACCAACTTCCTTGATGAAGCTTGTTTTAAGCTCCGGTGAGGGCACCTTTCCTTTGTCAGACACCGGGAAGGATCCAAGTCCTCTCTTGTTGAAGGCCTTTGCTTGTTTGAAGAGGATTTCTTTGTGCTTGACTTCTCTCTTAGATAGTCTTGCCACACTAGTGGGGAGAATTTCAATTTCATCCATCAAATCCTTCTCCCTAGCATTCTCTTTCAAAGGCAAAGACTTATGCAAGACATTAGTGTCATGAGAAACAATAGATACCTTATCATTAAGGGTTTCTTTCTTTATAGTTTTCAATTCTTGATCAAGGACTTCATAAGCAAGGTTAAGTATTTGATGCTCTTGGATTAACTCATTGTGCTTTCCCAAGAGTGCTTGGTGTGCTACGTCAAGCTCATGATGATCTAGCTTGATTTGAGCCTTATCCTCCTCAACTTGCTTGACATGAGATTTGAGCATGTCATGCTCCTTAAGTATGCTTTCATACTTGTCAAGCAAATCGAGGTTAGCACTCTCAAGCTTAGCACGAGCTTCTTCAAGAGCCTTGACCTTACTCTTTTCCCTTTTAATGATAGTGTGGTATTCATTTATCAATGAAGCTAAGTCATTGGGGGAAAGCTCATCATCGCTAGAGTCATCACATACCTTGGTGTTACCTTTTGCCATGAGGCACATGGAAGGTTGACGAAGAGATGAATCATCATTGTTGGCAATGGAAAGGCCGGCCAAGCTCTCTTCTTCAACTTCACTCTCTTCATCACTAGATTCTTCGTCGGTGATCCATTAATTTGCCTCACACATGAACACCTTTTGTGGACCTTTTCTCTTCTTTGGAAAGAGTTTTGCCTTTTTGCCTTTGTCATGCTTCTTCTTCCCAAAGAATCTTGGCTTAGGCTTGACCTCTTCTTCATCATCCTCACTATCCTCAAGCTTGCGATGCTTGCCCTTGTGTTTTTCCCTTCTTTTGTCCGGTTGTGGACAATAATAGGAGATGTGACCTTGATCATCACAATTATAGCAAGTCTTGTTGTCGTCTTTTCTTGGTAGAAATGCTTTATTTTTAGGATCAAAGGTGTATTCCTTCTTGGCAATCTTGGAGTTCAAGCGAGAGAATTTTCTCATCATCAATGCAAGCTCATCATCGTCATCTTCACTTGATGCTTGCTCTTCTTCACTTGAGCTAGGCTCGACCACTTTCTTTTTCTTGAGATTTGTTCTCTTCATGGAAGCCTTTAGAGCAATTGTCTTTGAAGATGATTCCTCCATCATCGCAAGCACACTCATCTCATGAGCGTGAAACTCTCCAATAAGTTCTGAAACTTCAATGTGATCAAGATATTCCTTTTGAAGCATGGAGTTGATGATGTTGTACTTTGTCTTAGGAAGGAGCATAAGAATCTTGCGGTTGATGAGTCCCTTGCCAAGAGAAGCAATATCAAGAGCATTAATTTCCTCAATGAGAACATTCAAGAGAGAAAACATTTCATTGACATTTTCATGAGGTAGCATTTTGAACTCATCATATTTGGCCTTAAGCATATGATACTTTAGTTCTTTAACACGAGAAGAACCCTCATGAATTTCAATCAAGCAAGCCCAAATTTCACAAGCCTTTTCTTTGCTAGCAATCCTAGCAAACACATCTTGACTAATGCATTCATAAATAGCATTTCTAGCCTTTGCATCCCACTTGACTTGATCACCTATATAGTTATGCTCACCAAACCCCGCATGGGTCGCTTCCCATACTTTGGGAGCAATGGCCTCTAGATAAGCACGCATACGTGCTTTCCAATAGGCAAAGTTCATGCCCTCGAAGATGGGAACTGAACCCCCAATCTTGGCCATTTTAGCTCTCTGGCGGTGAAGCTAGAATGATCTAATGAGCAACCTTGCTCTGATACCAATTGTAAGGATCGAATGCCCAAGAGGGGGGTGAATTGGGCTTCTTTTCAAAAATTAAAGCAATAAAAACTTAACTACTGTAACACCCTCATTTTCATGCATCATGCCCTACATACACTCATAAACATGTTTAACATTAATCCACATCAAGAAGAACAAGTTTAAAATTGATTTGGAGCAAAACCGTACTTAAAAATGTAGGGAAGTGCGGACTAGTCCGGTTTTGCTGAGGACTAGTCCGATTTCTCTCTGACTAAAAATGGACTTGTCTGTTTTTGCTACGGACTAGTCTGATTCTACCCCTGGAAAATTTCGGACTTGTCCGATTTTGTGCGGACTAGTCCGATATTCCATGAATCCTTGGAAATTTGCTAAGTCCCTGGACTTATCCGGACTAGTCCGGTGTTCCAGCGGACTTGTCCGTTTTCCTCTCTGTTCAAATTCGGACTTGTCCGGTTTTTGGCCAGACTTGTCCGATTTTCTCTATGGACGACTTCGGACTAGTCCGGTCCTGTCCGGACTTGTCCGATATTTCGCGACTCTGAGTTGATCTTTTGTTTTACGACTTGTTTCTTGGGTTTCACGTTAAGTGGGCCTAGGTACGTCGTGCCTAACTCTTTTGGAGCCCATGTGGGACTCTAAATCGGCCTCTACTCATCCCAAAACTCGAAATCCATCTAACCCTAGCCTGCACCTCTATATAAACAGCTCCACCCCTTGGTTTGACATCTATTTGCCACTTTTCCACCCACCCAAACCCTAGTTCGTGGGGAGCCACCATCAAGGAGGGAGGAGAAGATCCCAAGCAAGAGGAAGAAGAGGAGGAAACGAAGGAGGATCAAGATCTCCACCAAGTTTCGTCCTTCACCACCAATTCATCTCCAAGTTCATCACCAACCCTAGATCATCAAGATCCAAGTGCTACCTCCAAGTTTCTTGATTCATTGGAGTTCTAAAAACCTGGTATAACTCCTATTCTCTTTTCCTTACGTGAATTCAACCCCTAATCTCCGAAGTTACGTCGATCTAGAAAACCCTAATCTGCCGATCTCGTCAAGTGCGGACTTGTCCGGTCCCTAGTGGACTAGTTCGATCTTCCTGGTTAAATTGTGTTGAATTAATTCTAAAATTTGATCTAATCAACTCCAAACCTGTATAAACTTGTTAAAAGCTATTAGAACTAGTTAGAGATCATTAAAAGCAATCTAGTAACAAGTTCTACCTTGCATTTGCATCAATCATGCATGTCATGTCATATTGAGTAATATTTGTGCACTCTTTGATTGTGTTTTTTGTCTTGTATGTTTATTGTGTGGATTAGACGGATTTGCGCTAGAAAGTGCCGCGGAGGATGTACAGCACCAGGAGTTTGAAGGCTTTGACCCTAATCAACAGCAAGAGCAAGGCAAGTGTCCTTGAAGCATATTGATCCTGTTTTTAAATAAATGTTTTGTTTGTAAAACTGCATGCTTGTATCAATTTGATGGGAAACCCTATGGTAGGAAGTTTACTAGTTTTGTTTGACCACCCTTGTCACCTGGAATATATGGTAGAGAGTCGGGAAGGGGTTTTACCTTTTTGCTTCGCTTAATCAACTGGGATGGAAAACAACTAAACCAATCAATTTATTTATGCATGGATGAGATTATGAATAACGTGAACTGGTTAAATATGGAATGGTAATGGATGATCTAAGCAAGCATGGTATGTGGATGGGTTGGATGTTATGGTGGTTTGCTTGCTTTAGATCTAAGGACCGGTTCATGCGAGAATAAGCCAGGACTACAGTGCCACCACGAGGCCAAGTATGGGTGTGGCGTAGCTGATTAATTAGGGCTTTGCTAGTTCTGTTTGGACCATTGTGGATGCTCGGGGAAGGGGTAGTCGGATTGGGTTTGTTGATGATTGGTGGGACTACCCTGGGATCCGAATGGCTCAAGAGGGGGCCCTTGGTTGAAGATGTGCTCAGTTGGAGGCATCGCCACCAGTGAAACCTCAGTGGGGTCTAAATAGGCTAGTCATCCCTTTATAAAGGTTATTTTGTGATCTCTTGGCCATACACCAAAGGAAGTGTAATTGGCATAAGATAGGTTTCTTTAGTCGCCGATGGGTGATGAAATCATAAACACGTAGGTAAAGAGTTACAAACTCTGCAGAGTCTAAATAAACTATCATGATAGCCGTGCTCCCGGTTATGAGTGCTTGGATGACCTACATGATTAGAGGGTATTTGGTATTGGTAATGGTTATGGATGGTTATGGATTAATTTCTGGTATTGAATATGGTTATTGACGATGGTGAAATCTGGACTTATTGATGATGGTAATGAATTCAGTTTGGTATTATGGTATTACTCGTGATTATGATGGGATTACTTCACATACATATAATATACATATGGCTTTTCAAATGTTTTACTGTACTTTTCAGCACTTTGCCATTATTATTGTCGTCATTTGAATCAGCCACATGTCATACTTTCCACACTTGCTGAGTACGACATGTACTCACTCTTGCAATCCCCCCCAACAGTTGCAGGTCAGGATTGGGAGTTTAATGGTGATAATGCAGAGTTCTAGGCCGTGTCTACCGTCAGCTTTGCATGTGGTGTTGATTGGAGCTGCGCATACATACCCTGTCGCTTATGCTGCATAGTTGCTTAGTTTGCTTAATTAGTTTATTTCGGCTGCATTAGTTGAACTTGTCATTAATATTCATTGGAGCTTGTATTCGAGGATAATCTGGTTTGTGTAATAAAATTTGGTTAATTAATCTTGTTCTGTGGTAATTTTCTGTATACTCTTTTGTGATTGCACTCGTGTATGTGTGTTGAACATCCTGGGCACACATATGCGTTAGCTTGGTTCGTTTTTCGGAACCAGGCGTCACAGATTGGTATCAGAGCCACAGGTTGACCGTAGGATGCAACCTAGATAGAATGAACACTTTAGAGCACATAGGAGCACTCAGGAATCGATGTGTTTTTGCTTGGAGTGCTGTTTGCTATATATATTGTTTGCATGTGTGCTTAATAGAGGATTTTGGGATGCCTTAGCATTGCCATGTCCACCTAGGCTAGTGTAGCTAGCTGTTTAGTTTCATATCCCTTGATGCATATAGTTGGGGACGTTTTCTAATTCTTACCTACTGCTTTTCTTCAGATGGTGAGGACTCGCAACCAGAGGGATGGCAATGATGAAGAGGAGAATAATGGAGTACCTCAGAACAATGTTGGACAAGGATCTACTCAGGGAGCTATCAACATCGAGCAGCTATTGGCCATGCAAAACCAGCTCATGCAGACCATGATACAGACTATGAGACAGTTGCAGGCTGGCAATATCAACAATCAGCCCCACATGCCTCCACCGCCACCCCCGCCTCCTCATAACCGGTTGGGAGAGTTTATGAGTACTAGGCCGCCGACCTTTGCTCAAGCTGCAAACCCTATGGATGCGGATGATTGGCTCAAGTCCGTGGAGAAGAAGCTAGCTATTGTCCAATGCAGTGACCGGGAGAAGGTGCTATTTGCTTCTCATCAACTAGTTGGAGCAGCTGCGGATTGGTGGGATTCTTATTGCAATGCTCATGAGAACCAAGAGAGAATTACTTGGGCCGAATTCAAGGAGAATTTTCGTTCTCATTATGTGTCCGAGGGAGTTATGATCTTGAAGAGGCAAGAATTTGAGAATTTAAGGCAAGGAAGATCAAGCGTGAGTGAATATCTCAATAAATTCACTCAACTCTCAAGGTATGCGCCTGAGGATGTTAGTCGGGACAGCCGAAAGCAATACTTGTTCATGAGGGGCTTGAACAATGAGATCCAAGTGCAACTACTCAACTGCGATTATGCCAATTTTCAGAAACTTATGGACAAAGCAATTGTGGTTGAGAACAAGATCCGTGAGATGGAGCAAGAAATCAAGAGGAAGGTGCCATATCAAGGACAGCAACAAGGAAGTAATGTGCACCCTCGCCTTGCACCACCCAATGCGCCTCATTACAGCTCCTCTATTCCTGCTCAGCGCCCTGGTTATGCACCGTGCCCAACTCAGTTTGTGCAGCAGCGCCCTGTTATGCAAGCACCTAGGCCTCCAATGCCTTGTGAGCCTCGTGCTAATTTTCCTGCTGCAAATACTCAAAACCAAGCTCGTCCCAACAATTCTGGTGGGGTTAATAAGTGTTATACTTGTGGAGAAGTTGGACACTTTGCGCATCAATGTCCTAAGTCGGGCCTTGGTCAAGGAAGCAATGCACCGAGGCAAAACCCGAGACCTAATGGAGGACAACCACAAGGAAGCCGTGGACAGCAAAACTTTGCTCGTGGCAACGTGAACCATGTCTCTACGGAGGATGCTCAACAAGCGGATGACGTGGTCATTGGTATGTTTCTCGCCAACTCCAACCCCGCGACTATGTTATTTTATTCTGGAGCATCGCATTCATTCATTGCATCGAAGTATGTTGCCAAGTATAGTTTGCCTATCTCTCATATGAAGTTTACTCTGTTGGTTAAGTCTCCTGGAGGAGAGATGAGGACAAATATAGTATGTCCAAAAGTAAGCCTTAGAATAAGGGGGGTAGACTTCTCCGCCAACCTTATAGTTTTGGATTCTCAAGGATTGGACATTATACTTGGTATGGACTTGTTGAGGAAGCACAATGGAGTTATTGAGTGTGCCTCAAAGACGGTGAAGTTGACCAATGAGGAAGGGATCACCGTAGAATTTGAAGCATCTCAAACCGCACCGAAGCAATTGGAGCTGAATCATATGGACGGTGCCGCAATTGAGGAGATTCCGGTAGTGTGTGAATTTTTGGATGTGTTTCCAGATGAGTTGCCAGGTATGCCACCTGATCGAGACATTGAGTTTGTTATTGATTTATTACCTAGAACTGCACCTATAGCTAAGAGGCCGTATAGGATGCCTCCTATGGAATTAGCGGAGCTCAAGAAGCAAATTCAAGAGCAATTAGAGAAGGGTTTTATTCGCCCTAGTTCTTCACCTTGGGGAGCGCATGTGATGTTTGTGGACAAGAAGGATGGATCTCAAAGGATGTGCGTGGATTACCAAGCTCTCAACGAGGTGACCATCAAGAACAAGTACACCTTGCCCCATATAGACGATTTGTTTGATCAGATGAAAGGCGCCTGTGTGTTTTCCAAGATTGATTTGAGGTCGGGATACTTTCAAATGAAGATCAGACCATCGGACATACCCAAAACAGCTTTTAGAACACGGTATAGATCTTATGAGTACACCGTGATGTCTTTTGGATTGACAAATGCTCCTGCCTACTTTATGTACCTCATGAATAAGGTCCTCATGGAGTACTTGGATAAGTTCGTTGTGGTGTTTATTGATGGTATTATGATCTACTCGAAGGATGAGAAGGAACATGAGGAACACTTGAGGCTTACGCTGCAGAAATTGAGGGAACACCAATTGTATGCCAAGTTCAACAAGTGCTAGTTTTGGTTGAAAGAGGTGCCATTTTTTGGTCATATAATCTCAGGAGGAGGAGTATCGGTTGACCCCGGAAAAGTGAGAGACGTGTTGAAGTGGGAGCCGCCGCAAAATGTCAAGGAAATAAGGAGTTTTCTTGGAATGGCTGGATATTACCGTCGATTCATCAAGGACTTCTCCAAAATAGCCAAGCCTATGACGGAATTGCTAATGAAGGGGAAGGCATTCCGATGGACTCAAGCTTGTCAGAATAGTTTTGAGGAGTTGAAGAAAATGTTAACAACAGCCCCAGTTTTGGTATTGCCGGATGTAAGCAAGAGTTTCGACATCTATTGTGATGCATCAAGACAAGGACTTGGGTGTGTATTGATGCAAGAAGGTCAAGTGGTCGCCTATGCATCAAGACAATTGAAGAAACATGAGCAGAATTATCCCACGCACGATTTGGAACTCGCGGCCGTGGTACATGCATTGAAGATTTGGAGACACTATATTCTTGGACATAGGTGTGAAATTTATACGGATCATAAGAGTTTGAAGTATATTTTCACACAAACGGATCTGAACTTGAGGCAACGAAGATGGTTGGATCTCATCAAAGATTATGATTTGGGGATCAACTATCATCCGGGAAAGGCCAATGTAGTGGCCGATGCTTTGAGTAGAAAAGGAGTAAGTCATCAACTCACGGTTCGAGAGTTATCATTCGAGTTATGTAAGGAGTTTGAACGGTTGAACCTCGGATTTGCAAATGAGACGGAGATGATGGAGTTAAACCCAACCTTGGAGCAAGAAATTCGAGAGGCACAAACCACAGATGTGGAGATCAAGGAAATCAAGGAAAGAACCGAAGAAGGGAGAGAATTCAGATTTGACGAGGATGAACATGGTACCTTATGGCTTGGAAAGAGGATCGTTGTGCCTAATGTAAAGCATATTCGGGAGACAATATTAAAGGAGGCACATGACTCGCCTTACTCGATTCACCCAGGTTGTACGAAGATGTACAAAGACTTGAAGACTTGCTATTGGTGGGATAGCATGAAGAAGGACATAGCCGAATATGTTGCATTGTGTGACGTGTGCCAATGAGTCAAGGCGGAACATCAAAGGCCAGCAGGGTTATTGCAGCCATTGAAGATTCCAGAGTGGAAGTGGGAAGAGATTGGTATGGACTTTATAGTTGGATTACCGCGAACCCAGTATGGCTATGATTCAATATGGGTCATTGTAGATCAGTTGACAAAATCAGCTCACTTTATTCCTGTCAAGACCACATATACCACCGCAAAGCTAGCAGAATTGTATATGGAGCATATTGTGTGCCGATATGGAGTACCGAAGAAGATAGTGCGGATAGAGGTTCTCAATTTACCTCCAGGTTTTGGCAAAAACTGCATGAAGCTTTGGGAACGAGGTTGAGTTTTAGTTCAGCATATCATCCTCAAACGGATGGACAAACCGAGAGGACCAATCAGATTTTGGAGGACATGTTATGAGCTTGTGCTTTAAAGCATGGGAAAAGTTGGGACAAAAGCTTGCCATACGCAGAGTTTTCATACAACAATAGTTACCAAGCAAGCTTGAAAATGTCACCATATGAAGCGCTTTATGGAAGGAAGTGTAGGACACCTTTATTCTGGAACGAGGCAGGAGAAACTCAAGTATTTGGTCCGGACGTGTTGCAAGAAGCCGAAAAGCAAGTCCAAATGATTCGTGAAAACTTGAGGGCTGCCCAATCAAGACAAAAAGGCTATGCGGACAATAGGAGAAGGAAACTAGCCTTTGAAATAGGAGATTTTGTTTACTTCAAGGTGTCACCAATGAGAGGTCATAAGAGGTTTAACATAAGGGGTAAGCTCGCACCTCGCTATATTGGACCATTCAAGATTTTGGACAAAAGAGGAGAAGTAGCGTATAAGTTGGAGATGCCAGCTCATCTTTCGTATGTACATGATGTCTTTCATGTTTCCCATCTCAAGAAGTGTTTGAGAGTACCGGAAGAACAAGTGACAATGGAAGAATTGGAACTAGAGGAAGATTTGACGTATGCCGAGCAACCGGTCAAAATCTTGGAAACTAAGGAGAGAGTCACAAGGAACAAGGTCATTAGATGGTGTAAAGTTCAATGGAAGCACCACACAGAAAAAGAAGCGACGTGGGAATTGGAGGATGATCTCAAGAAGGACTTTCCCTATCTCTTCTCTTCCGCGTCGAATCTCAAGGGTGAGATTCATTTTAAGGGGGGTAGGTTTGTAACACCCTCATTTTTGTGCATCATGCCCTACATACACTCATACACATGTTTAACATTAACCCACATCAAGAGGAACAAGTTTAAAACTGATTTGGAGCAAAACCGCACTTAAAAATGTAGGAAAGTGCGGACTAGTCTGGTTTTGCTGAGGACTAGTCCGATTTCTCTCTGACTAAAAATGGACTTGTCCGTTTTTGCTGCGGACTAGTCCGATTCTGCCCCTGGAAACTTTCGAACTTGTCCGATTTTGTGCGGACTAGTCCGATATTCCATGAATCCTTGGAAATTTGCTAAGTCCCTGGACTTTTCTGGACTAGTCTGGTGTTCCAGCGGACTTTTCCGTTTTCCTCTCTGTTCAAATTCGGACTTGTCCGGTTTTTGGCCAGACTTGTCTGATTTTCTCTCTAGACGACTTCGGACTAGTCCGGTCCTGTCCGGACTTGTCCGATATTTTGCGACTCTGAGTTGATCTTTTGTTTTACGACTTGTTTCTTGGGTTTCACGTTAAGTGGGCCTAGGTACGTCGTGCCTAACTCTTTTGGAGCCCATGTGGGACTCTAAACCGGCCTCTACTCATCCCAAACTCAAAATCCATCTAACCCTAGCCTCCACCTCTATATAAACAGCTCCACCCCTTGGTTTGACATCTATTTGCCACTTTTCCACCCACCCAAACCCTAGTTCGTGGGGAGCCACCAACAAGGAGGGAGGAGAAGATCCCAAGCAAGAGGAAGAAGAGGAGGAAACGAAGGAGGATCAAGATCTCCACCAAGTTTCGTCCTTCACCACCAATTCATCTCCAAGTTCATCACCAACCCTAGATCATCAAGATCCAAGTGCTACCTCAAAGTTTCTTGATTCATTGGAGTTCTAAACACCTGGTATAACTCCTATTCTCTTTTCCTTACGTGAATTCAACCCCTAATCTCCAAAATTACGTCGATCTAGAACACCCTAATTTGTCGATCTCGTCAAGTGCGGACATGTCCGGTCCCTAGCGGACTAGTCCGATCTTCCTGGTTAAATTGTGTTGAATTAATTCTAAAATTTGATCTAATCAACTCCAAACCTGTATAAACTTGTTAAAAGCTATTAGAACTAGTTAGAGATCATTAAAAGCAATCTAGTAACAAGTTCTACCTTGCATTTACATCAATCATGCATGTCATGTCATATTGAGTAATATTTGTGCACTCTTTGATTGTGTTTCTTGTCTTGTATGTTTATTGTATGGATTAGACGGATTTGCGCTAGAAAGTGCCGCGGAGGATGTACAGCACTAGGAGTTTGAAGGCTTTGACCCTAATCAACAGCAAGAGCAAGGCAAGTGTCCTTGAAGCATATTGATCCTGTTTTTAAATAAATGTTTTGTTTGTAAAACTGCATGCTTGTGTAAATTTGATGGGAAACCCTATGGTAGGAAGTTTACTAGTTTTGTTTGACCACCCTTGTCACCTGGAATATATGGTAGAGAGTCGGGAAGGGCTTTTACCTTTTTGCTTCGCTTAATCAACTGAGATGGAAAACAACTATACCAATCAATTTATTTATGCATGGATGAGATTATGAATAACGTGAACTGGTTAAATATGTTATGGTAATGGATGATCTAAGCAAGCATGGTATGTGGATGGGTTGGATGTTATGGTGGTTTGCTTACTTTAGATCTAAGGACCGGTTCATGCGAGAATAAGCCAGGACTACAGTGCCACCACGAGGCCAAGTATGGGTGCGGCGTAGCTGATTAATTAGGGCTTTGCTAGTTCTGTTTGGACCATTGTGGATGCTCGGGGAAGGGGTAGTCGGATTGGGTTTGTTGATGATTGGTGGGACTACCCTGGGATCCGAATGGCTCAAGAGGGGGCCATTGGTTGAAGATGTGCTCAGTTGGAGGCATCGACACCGGGAAACCTCAGTGGGGTCTAAATAGGCTAGTAATCCCTTTGTAAAGGCTATTTTGTGATCTCTTGGCCATACACCAAAGGAAGTGTAATTGGCATAAGAGAGGTTTCTTTAGTCGCCGACGGGTGATGAAATCACAAACACGTGGGTAAAGAGGTACAAACTCTGCAGAGTCTAAATAAACTATCATGATAGTCGTGCTCCCGGTTATGAGCGCCTGGATGACCTACATGATTAGAGGGTATTTGGTATTGGTAATGGTTATGGATGGTTATGGATTAATTTCTGGTATTGAATATGGTTATTGACGATGGTGAAATCTGGACTTATTGATGATGGTAATGAATTCAGTTTGGTATTATGGTATTACTCGTGATTATGATGGGATTACTTCACATACATATAATATATATATGGCTTTTCAAATGTTTTACTGTACTTTTCAGCACTTTGCCATTATTATTGTCGTCATTTGAATCAGCCACATGTCATACTTTCCACACCTGCTGAGTATGACATGTACTCACTCTTGCAATCCCCCCCCAACAGTTTCAGGTTAGGATTGGGAGTTTAATGGTGATAATGCGGAGTTCTAGGCCGTGTCTACCGTCAGCTTTGCCTGTGGTGTTGATTGGAGCTGCGCATACATACCCTGTCGCTTATGCTGCATAGTTGCTTAGTTTGCTTAATTAGTTTATTTCCGCTGCATTAGTTGAACTTGTCATTAATATTCATTGGAGCTTGTATTCGAGGATAATCTGTTTTGTGTAATAAAATTTGGTTAATTAATCTTGTTCTGTGGTAATTTTCTGTATACTCTTTTGTGATTGCACTCGTGTATGTGTGTTGAACATCCTGGGCACACATATGCGTTAGCTTGGTTCGTTTTTCAGAACCGGGCGTCACAACTACTAAAAGCCCAATTCCCTAAGCAAACAACCTATGCATTCAAGTGAATAATAATTTTGCGGTATATGAAATGCATAAGTGTAACGGGAAGAAAGAGTGTGCAAACTCCCGAGGAGACACGAAGACACGGTGATTTATCTCGTGGTTCGGCAAGATCATCAAGACCTTCCTACATCCATGTTGTGGCACCCACCAAATGGTATAGCCACTCCCAAGTCACCGAGACCAGGGATCTTCACTAAAAGTCTCCGTTCGCCATCCTCGGCAAGGTGGAGCTCAAGCCTTGTACAAGTTAGATCCTCTGGGCTTCCACAACCAATGTGGCAAGCTCCGGAAGGCTCTCTCCAATCACCAACTGTTACACGGTGAATGCAATCACCAAGAGACACTCCCTTACAGCTCTTACTAGACTAGAGACTCCAATCACCAAGTATGGAAGCACACAAGCATCATCTCTAGCAAGTTCTAGCCTATATCTTGGTGTACAAGTGATGTAAATGATGTGGAAGTTGTTGCTCAATGTCTTCAATTCTTGGTAATGTGTAGAGTAGCTCTGGGCATCAGGACTTATCGAAATGACTGGTTGAAGGGGTATAAATAGCTAGCTTCTACGAGATAGTTGTTGGAAAAATAGGCTGACATCACTGTTCTGCGAACACCGGATGATCCGATGTTCTCCCTTCAGTTGTCATCGGTCGAATCCAAATTAGCTGATGTCATTGTGTCAGATATGACCGTTCATCGACCGATGTTGTATACACCTGTACATCGGATAGTCCGGTGATACTTGATCCAGAATGGTCTAGAAATAATGCTTACTAGAATGATTGACCGATGTGTTATAATTGTACATCGGATGGTCTGGTGTTACACTTGGTCCAGGGAAATTGCTTACTGGAATGATCGACCGATGTAACACTTGCTTCATCATCGGATGATCCGGTGTATACCCAAGTCAAAGGTCTTTTTCTGCTGTTGAGCCAACTCGACCGATGTAGTATTTTCTGGATACATCGAGTGATCCGGTGAGTTGATTTTGTCTGCTTCGAGTTGTTCTAAGTGATTCTTTTGGAATTTGTTCGAGTGACCTCTTAGACATTGGTTTGAAATATTCTTCTGATGACGACCAAGTCTCAAGTGCTGTCAATTTTGATGGAATGATTTTGACATATGTGATTTTTCTTTTAGTCTTCATGAAAATCGATTGACCTCGTGAAATAGTTTGTTTAGAGGTCTCCAATTGTATCCAATGAGCAGTAGATGATATAAATATAGAGTTCATTAAGTGTGATGAGTTATACGAGAGACCTTGCATCCACAAACTCATTAGTGATATCCAACGTTTTTTATTAATCACCGAAACTATACCTCATAGGGGACTAGATGCTTTCACACGATCTTCATGTTCTCCATCAAATAAGCAAGCACATTCATAGAACAAGCTCACCTCTAAAATTAATTGTTGTGTGTGAACTCTATTGGTTGCATCTTGTATGTTCAATAGAGTGTTGTTTTTACCCATACAAGTGATGTCCTCATTATCCTTTCCTTCTTGAATTGGAGTCGTCCCCGACTGAAGTTCATCTTCTCTCATGTGTTGGTTCAAATGTGCAACGCCATCAAATCTTCTTGTATGCATAAAAGGAGTAGGTCAAGGTGGTAGACGACATAGTGCACCATCTTCATGTTCTGCATCAAATAAGCGAGCACATTCACTTGAGCCAGGATCCCAAACAAATAAATATTATGTCCTGTTTGTATGTGCAATGATAATGTGCACTCATCACCTCTCCATTGTTTGATTATGCCAGGGACGACATCAATATTTTAGCAGTAACCTCCGAAGGGGATATGCCACAATAATTCATAACCACATTATGAATAATTTTAATTGGAATCTCCGGAAGGGATTTGTCGCTATTTTCAATATCATCGAGACCGGGGAATTCAGAGGGTAAAGACTTTTGAGAGGTGAAAAATTTACCCTTAGCAGGAGTCTTCTTTTTTTTTTAATCTTCCGTGCAGGGCTTTTGAAGATCTCGATAGCATTTGCAGCCTTCGTGCCCTTGTTCTTCTCCTTAAGCCTCTTACTACGTTTGACCTCATCCTCCGAGATGATCAACCTTTTCCTTCCAGCAGAAGTGTCTTGTTCTATAGCCTTTTTGCACTGGTAAAGCTTCCTTTCTGACGGGATCAGAATTCTCCACAACCAACATCCTCTCATCTCTAGAAACATCTGTGATTCCTAATGCCTTTTCGTCTTCTCTGATCATGATGTTTGACAGACCTTTGTCAGTTACATCAAAAGCTATTTTCAGTGATCTAGCTGCAGAGTTAGATCCCTCTGAGCAGTGCCAGAGCTCTCACTTCAGGATTTTGAAACAAATTCAGTACTGGCAGCAACATGGTTTCTTTCAATAATATGAGCTTGATGGTTCAGTAGACCCTGATCATTCTGCAACTGGTTTTCTGAAGATTGAAGACCCAAAATAGCAGAGTCCACCGCTGACTCATCTTCTTGCTGATGCATTCCTTGGTTGTGATCCATCTGACCTTGTCCATTGTCCTGAGGTTCATGTTCATGTTCTTTGATCACTTCACCAGAGATATAGCATACCGCTCTAGTCCTTCTGTGCGGTCCTCCATCCTTTGGGACCATCATGGCATGGAGGAAACGGAATGGGTTTATTGTGAAGTTGGCCATGGAGCTGGAGCAAAGATCAAGGTTCACCTGGAGAGTAATCGAATGATCGGGGAAGAATGTTATGGAGAGGTGGGCAGAACTGCGTGTGATTAATGCCTCGTCATTTCCGGACAGAGCTATGCTTTTGGGGGCTTTAGAGAGGACGTTTCCTGGAGATCTTTCAATAGATACGAGCTCTGAGCTCTTTGATCTACTGTTCGACGCCTCAGTAGAGGAGCTCATAATTGCACCACCATCTTTTATGTCATTGTTTCCTCCTCTTAACTGCGAGCATCCTTTTACCACCCATTTTTCTGTGAAATCCCTCTTCTTTATGAGGCAGATTTTGCTCTGATGACCATAATTGAAGCAGTAAAGACATTTCAGCAACCTTTGCACTAACCTCATGGCCCCAGGCTAAACATTTGTAACATTGTAACGTACGACCGACCGTATTTATGGAAACGCTTCCTGTCTCTTTAGACTCCCAAGAAGACTTGTTACTGCTCATGTCTTTTTTGAGATTTCGAAAGATTCTGTGCACTGGGATGTCTTTCAAACCAGAGTATGGTATCTTTGATCTTGGATTAGAAGATTCTTGTTTATTCAGGCCAGAATTAGATATCAAATCAAGGTTTTGTTTGTGTTGCATATTATAATTTTCACACGAGTCTTCTCCTTGGGGGAGGGGGGCGGAATAAAAATATATGCAGCACTGCTGCAAACCAACCCTTATACATCACTTTTGTGGATGCTCGACACGTGTTTCCGAATACATGTCAAAGCAGCCGATCTAAGCGCTCGTCCGAGGAATTGCTTCGGGGGCTCGGCTCCAAACGCTATAGCTTCCGCGGCTCCGCTCATTGGGTGTTTCTTCCTTCCCAAACTCAGTGACCGCCGCTGCCCGCGCGACGGAGGCAGAACCGCTCTGCATGGAAATGAGGCATAAGGATCATGCGATCTCGTCTTCCACTTAGCAAGTCCATAATGCAAATTTTTCATTTTTCTCCCGGCACGAGCATGGCCAACATGGTGACGATGTCTGAGTTGTCGCGCAACAAGGGCATGTCAGCGCTGCTGTTCATCAGTGTCGCGCTGCTCCTAGTTCTGTCGATTGCAGGCAAACAAGAAGGGTGACTCGTCTAGTCATCCATCGGCAACTTCAGTAAACACCGAAGTGATGACTCGTCAACAGCTCTCTGTTCACGAGCAGGAGATAGATTGCTGTTTTCTTGCGGACGTGCTTTGATGCCGAGCGATCAGAATTAAATCGGCATGCAAGGCTGCCATAAGCGAGTGAAGCTGTGGGAGTCAGGGCACTGTGACCGAGCCAGAAAGGAACGTAGCCGAGCGGGCGAGGAGCGGTTAGCACGTGTTAAGCGGGCGTGCAGCAGAGCTAGCTTTGAGATCCATTCGATTACAGGTGTCGCACATCTAGCAGGTGTTGTACAGGGTTGGTTTGTAGCATTGCTACATAGAATTTATTGGGGGGAAGGGAGGAGAGAGAGCTGAGATTGCGCACTATGGTCTTTTTGCATCAAGGAGTGTTAGAAAATAGGTACACGGAAGCGATGACAGATGTTCCGAGGTATACGATGCAAGATCATGGACGACACACGAGGTACGGTATTTGTTAACGAGGTTCAGCCGAAGCCTACATCCTCGGGGCATGACTACGGGCGCTCCTCCCCAATATGTTATTTTTATCGTAGTTACAACAACAACCCTCCCCTCATATTTATAAGGAGGCCAGTACAGAGTCCAACACAAACTCCACACCCCACTGCTAATACAACTCAAAGTCCTATCGTAACCAACTCATACATAATATTTGACACATATCCAACAAACCCCACCTCGGCGAATATTGCACCATCTTGAAGTAGTCATGTGCCAACCTTCATGACCCGTACTTGAGTTGTCGACTTCGTACCTCATGGAGAGCGACCCGATGAGTTCAACGCCTTAGACTTGTCGTTCGAAGAGAACACCGCTATCTCTGCAACTCCATCTTCCATGACTCCACCTGCAACGGAAGACCCTTGTAACTTGTATAAATTTAATGCCTCTCTCTCTCCTATCATCACAGTCTCATCTCCATTCATGACTTTCATTGTCTTTCCATCCAGCTTAGCCCGGAATAATAGATCATCACGATGTAGAGCCTCAAGCGAAATTAGATTCCTTTGCAGCTTCATTACATGCTTAACACCTTGAAGCACTTGCTCACCTCTGTCTTCAGTCTTGATATTGATCTCGCCTATTCCAATAACAGGGTGTCTGTCGGTAGTTTGGACCTGGCAGATCTCCCGACACTACTAAAGTGTTAGAGGAGTTTGTGGTTTGGTGTGGGGGCGCGGAGATTCAAGAAGGTGAATTGTAAATGACGCAGGAGACACAAGAATTTACGTGGTTCGGGCCGCCTGAGCGTAATACCCTACTCCACGGGGTGTGTTGATGTTGTATTGGATGTAGCGCGTGTGTTCGCGTGTCTGAACGTCTATGGAGCGTGTGTTTGTGTGTCTAGATGATCTCTATGTATCGTCGGCCTGTCCTTTTATAGTACAAGGGCAGGCCGTTACAAATTAGCCTGGCCCAACATGTGGCCCCGGCGGTTACTGATATTGATGTACATTCAACACGTTTGATTACCCTTAATGACCGAGTTATGGGCTTTGACAGCACCGTTACTGGTAATTAAGGTCATCTGACTGTGTGTCATTAATGCAGTATTAATGACACTTGGTCGGGTCTTGAAGTCCTTGATTCCCCTTTGAGGTTCCGGAGCCGTTGTGGAGTCTTACGGAGGTTAGAAGCTGAAGATTCGACGGTTGGACACCTGGCAGCACCGGAGCACACTGTGGAGAACAGATGGCTCTGGTGTTAGCCGACACGTGTCAGCACCGGAGCTTCCCTCGGTCTGGGGTTAAGTCCGAGGGTGCCACTTCGGTACATAGCCCGGAACTTCCTCCCTTGCGGGCAGTAGCTCCGGTTTGATAGTACATGTGGCGACCCTGGGACTAACCATGTTGGAGAAGCGGGTCCGGACATGTCTGACATGTGGGCCTCCGAAGGTCTTCAAATCAAGTGGGTGACTTTCCCTTGAGATCTTTGCAATCCCAAGGGGTATATGGTACCCAAGGTACCGACAGTTGCCCCCTGGGCCCACCTCCGGGGAAGACCCCTTGGATGAAGTCATTATGCCGGAGGTGGGTCCATCCTTCGACTTTTGAACCGAGTCTTCAAAGGTCTTCGGATGTGCCATTGGCGATGCTTTGGAGTTAAATCCTCGCCGCGTGGCGTATCCCGTGTGTGGCAGGTGAGATCTTTGGCGTGCGGATCTCACGCAATTGAAGGTCGCCGGTTCCCGATACGAAAATCGTATCGGTTCCGCGCGCCTTGTCAGGCCGCCGCCTTCGGACTTCCCGCCTCATGATGACAACCGTTCGCCTGGGTAAGAACCTCGACTTGATTGTCGGGGTAGTCTCGGGCCCTCTTGTCATCGGCTGGGTGAAAATCTTTGACTTCCTTGCGGTTTCCATCCAAGGGTCGCAAGGGCTTACTTAAGAAGGAAAGCGCGCACCGTTTGGGGTTCTTTACGCCTGTCATCTGATCTTGCGCTCAAACTCCCAACTTGTGCTTCGCTTTTCTTTTCTTGCCTTGCCGTGCCGCGATGGAGTTGGGTCTCCGCGAGAGTCGTTTGAAGACCGACGGCGACCTGAAGAAGGTCCGGGCCCTCATGGGATGGTCCTCGGACTTCTTCAACCGCTCGGTCCGCGCTGGTGGAGAGCTCCCGTTTGAGAAGGAGCACGCCAGCGAAATGGTGTACTTCTCCTCGTACGCCGTGGTGGGGTTGATCCCAGCTTTTTCCTCCTTTTTCTTGATGCTGCTAGACTTCTATGGTCTGCAGCTGTATCACCTCGGCCCCCACTCCATTCTTTTTGTGTCTATCTTCGTCCACTTCTGTGAGATGTGGGTGGGCATCCCCCCTGCATTGAACTCTTCCAGACCTTCTTCACCGTCCATACCATCGGCAGGAGCAACAAGTACCTTGACTTCTACTACTTCGTGAAGCGCAAGAAGTGCCCATTCAAGTACCTCCGGCCGTTTCCCTCTGGGAAGTGGGATGACTGGAAGAAGGACTGGATAGTCGTCCGGGTGGAGGAGCACGAGAAGCTGGAGCTGCCCGAAGGCCTCCCCAACATCGACACGACAATCTGGAGTGAAGCTCCGGTGCTGGCGGAAGCCTTCAACCCTGCTTTGACCAGGATCCGCCAATGCGTGGAGGGAGGATTGACTCCTTAGGCGGTGTTTTGCAACTTCCTGGTCAACAGGTGGGCACCGCTGAAGAGGAGAGAAAAACTCGCATGGGTCCTCAACAGCGTGATGGACGACGACCGGGTCGAGACCGGGCTGAAGTCCAACATGGTGGGGAAAACCTTGGAGTTCCACCTCAAGAAGTTCCAGCACGGCATCGACGTCGAGGGTGACGACTTGACTCCGCCATCATCTTTTCTCCCTCTAAACGTGGAAGTGGAGTTCAGCAGGGAGCTCCGGCGGAAGATGCCTGTGCTTGACGACCTTGGTGTCGTCAAGAGAAAATCAACCACGAGGGTGGCGATCCCTGGAGCTTCCGAGGGTGGCTCCGACCCTGCCCCGAAGCCGAGGGTCGAGGTCGTCGGCAAGGGCAAGGAGCTGGCAGACGAACCCTTGAGCCGGAAGAGGAAGCTGCAGTACGCCGACGGAAGGTCCGTCAGGCCCGCTACCTTTGTGTCGGCTCCTTCTCCCCGGAGGGGGAGGTCTTCTACAAATGCGACGACTGTTCCCGCAGTGTGATCCTCCCGGAGTGCTAGCTCCGGGCATGCGACTCCAACACCGGGGCCGGTGGAGGCCTCTAGGTCCGGAGGTCCTTCCCGATCGAGGGGGGCCTCGACTAGGGAAACACCCGTGGCCGCAACGAGTTTCGGGGGCCTTCCGGAGCTTCCACGCCGGCTTTGACCAGCCCAGAACGCCCGGGAAAAAGGTTCCGCGCAAGCTAGTGCGGAAGCCTCCCAAGGTAATTTTTAATCTTTAACTTGGATAGTTGTTTAATTGTAGTAACTATTTTTTAAGTTTCTTCGTTCATCATCTGCAGCGTCCCGAAGAAGGGAAGTGAGGCTCCACCCTCAGCCACAGCAGCTGAAGCCGTGAGGGTGGAATCTTCTGCTCCTGTCCCGGTGCCGCCCCAAGTGGTGGCTGAAGCTACGACAGCTCTGGTGCCGGCTGTCGTGGTCATGGACCTCAACTCATCCCCAGAGGCTCCCATGGTAGCGTCGGACTGCGGGAGTGAAGATGCGCCAGCGGCACCTGTCCCGAAGGTTGAAGCTCCGGGTCCTGGTGCTGAGATGATGGAAGCTCCGGCCGTTGAGCCGGAGGAAGCTGTAATTCCGGCCCCAGAGCCGGAAATTGTCGAAGCTCCGGCGGTCGAGCCGGAGGTGATTGAAGTCCCGGCATGCGCGCCGGATGTTGAGGAAGTCCCGGCGGTTGGGTCGGCTACCTCAGAAGCACCAGCCGCAGAGCCGGTAGTTGTTGGAGCTCCGGCCGCAGGGTCGATTGAGGATGAAGATCTTCTGGCACCCGAGCCGGTGGTTGCAGAGGAGTCGGAGATCGAGCCCCCATCGGAGGAGGTGCCCAGGCCGGAGCCAGAAGCGGCCCCTGCTCCGGAAGTGACTATGTCGGAGGTACCCGCGGCTGAGCCGGAGTGCCCTGGTGATGTCGCTGGCCCCCTGCCTGAGGGGGTGAGTGAAGACCTGGCAGCGGGTCCTTACTCGATGGCGACTGAGGCCATCCCAGAGGACGACCCTAGTGCCATAGAGACCCAGGGGACCACTCTTGTCGAGTGGGACCCAATTTTTGTTTCTGAAAACCCGCTGGAACCAGCGGAGGAGACCCCAGCAGATCCGGAACCTATCCCGTTGTCACTGTCAATTGGCAACGCATGTTCCAGCCTGCGTCAAGTTCAACTGGCCTTCTTCCACGACAACAAGGCTCTTGAAGAGGAGCGCCAAACCCTTAGGAGGTGGCGTAACCGACTCTACTTCGAGACCAAGCTGGCGCAGTCGAGGCTAGCCGATGACAAAGAGTGGATCAAGCGGGAGAAGATCCGCCTGGAATACTGGGGCAAATTATTGGATGACAGGGAGAGTATGACTCGCGCCCTCGACGCTCAATCCCGAGAGATCTATGAGCAGGCCAAAGCAACTAACAGTGCGGCCGATGAACGCCACGAAAGGCTTGAGGCCATTAACACTACACTCATCAAGCACCGAGAGACACTTGAAGAGAGGGAGAAATCGCTCGAAGATGAAGAGCAGAAACTCCTAGAGCTACGGGATGACGTCCTGAGGAGGGAGGAGGAGCTCTCCGAGAAGGTGGCTCTGGCTGACAAGGGCCTTGAGGAGCGCACCAAGAAATTGGAAGAGCGCTGCGTTGAGGAGGAGAAGAAGGCATGGGTGCGAGGGCAGGAGCTCCATGAGCGGGAGTGTGCCCTTGTTGCCAGGGAAAAGAAAGTGAGGGGCAGGGAGAAGGACCTGGTCGACCGCCGGAACAAGATCCACCTCAGGGAGGAGGAGCTCGGAAAACTCGAGAAGCGGGTTGCTGAAAAGATTCAGCAAAACGCCAAAGAAGTTGAGCGCCTCGCTCGTGAGAATTCCAAACTGGTGGCGGCCAGAAGATCCTTGGAAGAATTGAAGGGCTTGAGGACTGCAGACTCCCTACAAATTTGGGAGTTCTTGGGCAAGGCCAACGACGCGCTGACACCGATGGGCTTCAGTCCCGTGCGTCCGGATGATCCGGAGCCGGAGCCGGACCTGGCGTTGCAGGCGTTGAGCTCGACAGGCAGTAGGCTCTCCAAGGTGGGCGATGTCATCGCGGACCAATTGGTGGTTGAGGGGCAATCCCTGGTGAAGAACGTCGCAAAGTATGTGTTGACGTGCTACACCAGCCAGAACTCCCGATTTCCTCTGGACCCGGTGCTTGAAGGTCCCGTTGAAGGAGAAGGGGAAGCTGCCCGAGCCAACGTGTCAGAGGTTGCCTAGAAGGTCGCTCAATTCTTCCATAGGGTCTAGGACCATCTCCATAGTTCCCACTTGTATCCTTTCTTCTTCCTCCTCAATTTTGTAATCCCTTGTCTCCAGATGAATGAAATCCCAAAATTTTTGTGAATTTCACTTTTTGTCTTCAACGCTTGTCTTCACTTGGCCCCCTGGTAGATGTACACAATTTGATTGTGAACATGTACCAAGAGGATATTGTGTGTTGTTGAAGACTCATTTGCTTCGAACTTGTAGAGTGTAGGTCCGAAATTTTCGATAGTGATGGCCCCCTGAGGTCAAACTGACTACTGCCGGAGCTTAGTAGCTCCAGTAATAGTCCCTATCAACGCATAGAGCATCGATAGTTAGCCCTCCGGGGTGTCGGAGCTTAGTAGCTCCGGCACTGACCTTTGCCAACACGTAGTTTGTCGGCAGCAGACTCCACTTGTGGGGTCTTCTCACCATCTTTTGTTTTACGTCGACGGCTGGCCCCCCTAGCTTTACCGGAGCTTGATTGCTCCAGTGATGCTCGTTTTCAATGCTTAACATCGATTACAAGCCATCTAGAGGAGTCGGAGCTTTGTTAGCTCCAGCTTTTCTCCATCAACGTGGATTTTATTTTTCCTGCACACTGAAGTCAAGAAAAATAGTAAAATTCGTTTCTTGCCTATAACTTCGCTGCGACTTACGATTCTCAAGAAAATTTTAGGTCAAACGCGATTCTAAATACAACCGAATGCGTTGCCTTTTCTTTCAGATTCAATTGTACTTGGACCCACCTTACTTCGGCCTGCCGGGGTGTAGGTAGAGTGGCGTACTTAGGGTGCTTGACCAGGCTAAGTCGATAGCACACTCCGACCCTAGATTGGCTTGGCGGAATTCAGGTGAGTGGGCCTTGAACAATATTTGAATCCAAAAGAATCGACAATACATCTTGAATCGTATATGAACCGGTCGAACTAAAATTTTTTAAGAGTTGCACGTCTTTGTTATAGACAAGAAAGAAAAAAATAAAAATGTTGATCCTGTACAAAATGAATGCACGTGGAGTCTGTTTCACCTGAAGATGTCTTTCATTATAGGTCCGGGGTACAGGGGAAACAAGTACACTCTTAGGGTACGGAACCAGACTAAGCATGTTTAATTTCTCGTTTGACCCAGGGTAGCTAGTCACACTTTTAGTTCTGAGACTGTGACAAGTGTTGCATGAACTTTGCGGACCTTCCGGGGAAGGTCCGGCTGTTCTCCCGGAGGAACTACCCGACTCTGTACAATGACTCTATAACATACACCTCAAGTTACTACAGACTCACCTCCGTGATATTAAGTGTAGAACTTACGGAGGTGCTCGATGTTCCAAGGATTTGGGAGAGGTGTCCCATCCTCGGTAGCCAAGCGAAGGCTTCCGGGACGGGATACTTTAATCACTCGGAAGAGTCCCTCCCAGCCGGGGGAGAGTTTATTAAACCCTTCTCTGGATTGTATTCTCCGTAGCACCAGATCGCCTTCCTCGAGCTGTCGGTTGTGTACATGCCGCTGATGATAACGCCGTAGGGCTTGGCGATATCGGGCATTCCGAACAGCTGTTTGGCACCTTCCCTCCTCAAGGAGGTCTAGGTCTTCACGCTGGAGCTGATCCTGCGTGGCTTCGTCGAAGGTCCGAACCCGGAGTGAACCCAAGGTGATTTCTGGAGGAAGGATTGCTTCAGCTCCGTACACCAGGAAGAAGGGTGTCTCTCCAGTTGACCGGTTTGGAGATGTCCTGTTGGCCCATAAAGTGGGCGGAAGTTCTTCAATCCAGTTGGCTCCATGTTTTTTCAAACGCTCATAAGTGCGCGTTTTGAGTCCTTTAAGGATTTCAGCATTTGCTCTCTCGGCTTGGCCATTGCTTGCTAGGTGAGCTACGGAGGCGTAGCAAACTTGTATGCCGAGGTCTTCGCAATACCCTTGAAATGCAGAGCTTGTGAATTGGGTCCCATTATCAGTGATGATTTTGTTTGGGACTCCAAATCTGCATACAATGGACTGCAAAAAGTTGATAGCAGATTGCTTGTTGATTGTCACAACTGGAATTGCTTCCGGCCACTTGGTGAACTTGTCAATGGCGATGTACAAGAACTTGTAACCTCCGACGGCTCTTGGGAAAGGTCCCAAGATGTCCATCCCCCACACGGTGAAGGGCCATGTAGGAGGTATCATTTGTAGGGGTTGAGCCAGTGTGTGAATTTCCTTTGCATGAAATTGACATGCTTCGCATTTCTTCACCAGCTCAGTTGCATCCTGGAGTGCTGTAGGCCAGTACAAGCCATGCCGAAAGGCTTTACCAACCAGCGTGCGGGAAGACGCGTGGTTCCCACACTCGCCTCCATGGATTTCCGCGAGGAGCTTGCAGACTTCTTCCCTTGTGATGCACCGCATTATGATGCCATTAGCACTGCGCTGGTAGATATCCCCTTCTACCAACGTGTATCTTTTAGCCAATCTGACAACCCGGTCAGCGGATACATCGTTGTCAGGAAGGATGTTGTCTTTCAAGTAGCTCCGGATCTCCGAGATCCATGCATCGGAACTAGCTTGAGCATTTGAGTCTTGTGTGCTGGGTTGCTCGGAGCTTCCGGCAGCACCTACGACCCTTGATGGCTGCCATGGTAACAGGGCCATCGGGACCGTCAGCTTCGGGATGCTGATCTCGCCCCCTTCGCTCAGTTCGGCATGCTGATCTGTTGGTTTTGACAACCTCCGGACAAAAGTTCCGTCAAGAGCCGGAGCTCCAATTGACGCTTTCGTCGAGAGTTCGTCAGCTTCAGCGTTATGGGCACGCTGAACATGGTGGAGATCTAGGACTTCGAAGTCCTTCTGAAGCCTCTGGACTTCAAGGAGGTAAGCAGCTAGCTGTAGATTGTTGCAGGAGCATTCACCCTTCACTTGCTTAATGATGAGCTGCGAATCTCCCTTGACCAGCAGTTGCTTGACACCATATGACAGTGCCACCTTTAGTCCGTAGATGAGTGCTTCGTACTCCGCCATGTTGTTGGTCGCCTTGAATTCAAGGTGTACCATGTATTTTACCTTCTCCCCGGTTGGAGCATTGAGAAGGATTCCAGCTCCGGCCCCCTGCTTCTGCATGGAGCCGTCGAAGTAGAGGGTCCAGTGAGGCTCGATGAAGGTTGGAGCTTGATGTTCCGGCTTCTGCTCACTGGGGCCCTCAGGGTTTGATGGAGAGGGATTCCATTCCGCCATGAAGTCTGCCAAGGCTTGACTCTTGACTGCTTGCCTTGAAATGAATTCAAGATCAAATTCGGCCAATTCCGCGGCCCACTTTGCAATATTCTCAGTTGAATTGGGATTATGCAAGATTGCTCGAAGTGGGTAAAAGGTCACCACTGAGACTTTGTGAGCTTGGAAGTAATGGCGAAGCTTCCTAGGGGCAATAAGAACTGCATAGAGCAGCTTATGCACCTCTAGGTAGCGAGTCTTGGCATCATGTAGTACTTCACTGATGAAGTACACCGGGCGCTGAATGGTCCGGACCTTCCCGGAGGGGCCCAGAGCTTCCTCTCCACTGACCCGGATCCTCCCGGAGGGATCCGGATTTTCTTCGGGGACCTCCGGGTCCTGGCTGGAGGAACCCGGAGCTTCTTCAGAAGCGACCTGGACCCTCCCGGAAGGGTCTGGGTCTTCTGAATTGACTTCTTGTGGATTCGAGTCTGGGAGCTGGGACCCAGACTCGCTTTCATGTACCTCCGGACCCTCCCGAAGGGGTCTGGATTCCTGAGTATGAGGTAGCTCTGGTCTCTCCGCAACCAGAACAATACTGACGACTTCGTCAGTTGCTAAAATGTAAAGCAACAAAGGCTCACCAGGGTTCGGAGCTACCAGAATTGGTAGGGTGGTGAGGAACTGTTTCAGCTCCTGGAATGCCTTCTCTGCTTCTTCAGACCATTGGAATGATCCGAACTTCCTCAATAACTTGAAGAAGGGGAGTGCCCGTTCCGCCAGTCTTGAAATGAACCGGCTGAGGTCTGCTAGACATCCAGTTAGCTTTTGGACATCTTTGATGCGGGTTGGTGGCCGCATGTCTTCAATGGCTTTGATCTTCGCCGAATTAGCTTCTATGCCCCAGTGACTTACCAGGAAACCAAGAAGTTTTCTGGAGCTAACCCTGAAGACACACTTGTCTGGGTTTAGCTTTGTGCGGGTGGCCCACAGCTTGTCGAAGACAGCTTGCAGGGTGTCAAGGAGTGACTCCTTGTTCTTGACCTTGACCACGATGTCATCGACGTACTCTTCCACTATGTCTCTAATGAGTTCTTCAAAAGTTTTGTACATAGCTCGTACAAAAGTTGAAGCTACATTCTTGAGACCAAATGGCATGGTTGTATAACAGTACAATCCATCTACTGTGATGAATGAGGTATTCTCTTCATTTTCCCTAGACATTCTGATTTGATGGTACCCAGAATATGCGTCTAGGAAACACAGTAATTCACACCCGGAGGTGGAATCCACTATCTGATCTATTCTAGGTAGTGGGAATGGATCTATTGGACATGCCTTATTTAGTGTAGTGTAGTCGATACACATCCGAAGCTTCCCGCCGGCCTTACGCACAACGACTGGGTTTGCCAGCCATTTTGGATGGAAGGCTTCTCGGATGAATCCAGCTTCGAGCAACTTCTTCACTTCTTGTCGAATGAAGTTCTGTCACTCTACGGATTGCTTCCAAGGCTTCTGATGCACAGGTCGGACGTCGGGGTAGATCTTCAGATTGTGCTCAATCACTTCCCTGGGGATCCCAGGCATTTGTGACGGTTGCCAGGCAAACACGTCGACATTAACCCGGAGGAAAGTGATGAGCGCGAGTTCCTATTTTTCGTTCAATCCTCCCGATATACGGGTGGTCTGAGCGGCATCGGAACCAATTTGGACGACTTTGACGGGAATGTCGGTGTCGCCGCTTGGCTGCACACGAGGTGCAGAAGTCGAGCCTCGTTGACGAATGCTCGGGGGCTTTGGAGCTTGCTCCTGCCTGGAGTCCTCTTCTTGCGCCGTGGTGAGTGCATGGAGTTCTTCCAGAGCAGTTACTCCGGCAGTACGATCTCCGCGGATCCGGAGAACGCCTACTGGTGTCGGCATCTTCAACACCAGATAACCATAATGAGCAGTTGCCATGAATTTGTATAGGGCAGGCCTACCCAAGATGGCATTGAAGGATAAGTTGATCTGAGCGACGTCGAAGACCAACTTCTCGGTGCGATACTTCTCCCGTGTCCCGAAGGTAACGGGGAGAGTAATAGCTCCGAGTGGGGTAATGGCTCTCGGACCTACTCCGGAGAAAGGTCGGGAGGGGTGGAGATCCGAAGGTTGGAGCTAAAGCTTAGTAAAAGCTTTGAAGCTTATGAGATTAAGCCCCGAACCTCCGTCTACCATGACATGGTGGAGCTGGATGTTATTGATGGTAGGAGATACCATGCTCCGAGGGCAGTCCGAAGCATCAAAAGTGATGGTTGTGTCCATCCACATCCGATGAGGTTCCGACCTGACTGTAGGAGCTACAGCAGCCATACCCCGACGCATAGTCTTGATGACGCGGCGGGAGGTGATGTCCCATGATCCACCAAAAATGGTGTTCATAGTCTTCCGACGCTCGTTGTCAGAGACGTCAGAATAATCGTCGACAGAGGTGTAGACGACCTTCAGGACCTTTTTGGGATCTTGAAAACCTAACTTCTCTTCAGCCGGAGCTTCGTCGACTTTTTGCTTTCCTTCCCTCTGTCGGAAAGGAGATTCTTTCCGGCGCTTGTTGTAGCGCTCGGCAAGGTTTTGGACCTCCCGGCAGTCTTCCAAACTGTGGCTGCCCGTTTTGTGAATTGGGCACCACACCTTGGGCTTGCCACCATCTTCAGAAGACAGTCGAGGTCGCTTCTCGGGGCGTGGCCCCCGGCCACCCGGAGCTGCAGCAGCTGCAACATTGGATGTACCGGCCGACGGCTTCTTCTTGCCGTTGGTCTTTTTCTTCTTCTTGCCGTTCCCGGAGGTAGCGGCTTCTTCTTTGGAGGATTTCTTGTGACCCTCCGGAGTTGGTTTGGAGTGCATCTCACGGC
Source organism: Tuctoria greenei (assembly GCA_036927565.1). Lineage (NCBI taxonomy): Eukaryota > Viridiplantae > Streptophyta > Magnoliopsida > Poales > Poaceae > Tuctoria > Tuctoria greenei. Next base: position 42,280,937 of record JAYESD010000004.1, on the reverse strand, counting down.
CCTCCGCAGCTCTGGCACATTTGTCAGCCAAGCTGAAGAGTTCTGTGACACTGGTGATCTCCTTGATCGCCAGTTTCTACAGCATCTTCTTGTCCCGTACACCCTGTCTGAATGCCACAATGACAGAGGCACTAGAGATAGAAGTGATAGTGTTTCGTACCTGAGAGAACCTCTGGATGAATGATCGCAGGGATTCTCCCCCTTTTTGCACGACTGCAAAAAGGTCCAGTTCAGTGCCTGGTCGGGTGTATGAACTCCCGAAGTTGGTGGTGAACTGCCGGCACAGCTCCTCCCAACTGTTGATGGAGTTAGGTGGAAGGCTCATAAACCAGGACCTGGCGGTCCCAGTTAAAGCCACTGGAAAATAATTGGCCATTACGGCCTCATTTCCTCCAGCTGCCAAGATTGCAGTGGAGTAGATCTGAAGAAATTCGACAGGATTGACAGTCCCGTCGAACTTTTCCGATAGGTGAGGCCGGAACTTCTGTGGCCACTTGACCATACGCAGATGCATGGCCAGAGCTGAACAGTCGCCTCCTACTCCTTCAAGAGCAGGAACATCTTGAGCTTCTCGTCTTTCACGAGCACGCTCAATATGGACTCGGCCGTCCTGTTGGCGGTATCGACGATCAAGCTCCGCCCGGAGGTCATGAGTTGAAAGCCTGGATACCGTGTGAGTACATCGTGCCCCGGAGGGCAATGACGTCACTTGTTGTGATGCAGCACGTCTCCTATTGTTGGAAACGTGCGGACCAAGTCTACCAGACAAGGTCTGCCGCTGCGATGGGGCCCGCCCTAAAGGAGGAGGACCCTGGTTACTGATGCGTTCGGCTGCTGCTGCAACTAAATGTTCCACATCAGCCCTCCACTGTTCCAGTGCATCCCGGGATGCATCCGGAGGTGGTGGGCGTTGGAGAAGAGCACGCGCTGCATGGAGCGCGTGTTCCGGGTTGTCATAATTTGCCGACGCACTGATTGATGCTGGTGCACCATTGAGTTGCCCAACTTGATTTGCTGGTGGAGGCGGTGGTGGTGGGAGTGTGACTTCTGCTGGTGCTGAGGCTCCTGCTGGTGGCTGCATATTTGAGGGATTGCCCCCAACAGCTTGAGCAGCAGGTTGACCGTTGGATGATCCAGCAGCTGAGTTCACCATTCTCGAAATCTCAGGCGCCCCCTACCTAGCGCGCCAACTGTCGGTGGTTTGGATCCGGGAGATCTCCCGACACTACTAAAGTGTTAGAGGAGTTTGTGGTTCAGTGTGGGCGCGTGGAGATTCAAGAAGGTGAATTGTAAATGACGCAGGAGACACAAGAATTTACGTGGTTCGGGCCGCCTGAGCGTAATACCCTACTCCACGGGGTGTGTTGATGTTGTATTGGATGTAGCGCGTGTGTCCGCGTGTCTGAACGTCTATGGAGCGTGTGTGTGTGTGTGTGTAGATGATCCCTATGTATCGTCGGCCTGTCCTTTTATAGTACAAGGGCAGGCCGTTACAAATTAGCCTGGCCCGACATGTGGCCCCGGCGGTTACTGATATTGATGTACATTCAACACGTTTGATTACCCTTAATGACCGAGTTATGGGCTTTGACAGCACCGTTACTGGTAATTAAGGTCATCTGACCGTGTGTCATTAATGCAGTATTAATGACACTTAGTTGGGTCTTGAAGTCCTTGATTCCCCTTTGAGGTTCCGGAGCCGTTGTGGAGTCTTCCGGAGGTTAGAAGCTGAAGATCCGACGGTTGAACACGTGGCAGCACCGGAGCACACTGTGGAGAACAGATGGCTCCGGTGTTAGCCGACACGCGTCAGCACCGGAGCTTCCCTCGGTCTGGGGTTAGGTCCGGGGGTGCCACTTCGGTACATAGCCCGGAGCTTCCTCCCTTGCGGGCAGTAGCTCCGGTTTGATAGTACACGTGTCGACCCTGGGACTAACCATGTTGGAGAAGCGGGTTCGGACATGTCTGACATGTGGGCCCCCGAAGGTCTTCAAATCAATTGGGTGACTTTCCCTTGAGATCTTTGCAATCCCAAGGGGTATATAGTACCCAGGGTACTGACAGTGTCCCTTATCATCTCCCAAATAAGCTTTGCCAAAATCATCGGACTTGTACGAAGAGAACCACTCCCTTTTGTGCATTGCATGAAAAGAGCTTGCCGAATCTAACATCCATGCTTCAGTTGACTGTATTTTGATACTCACTGAGAGAACATCACCGTCGCTATCCGAGTCATTCTTAAGAATTACCACATTAGCACTTGAATCCTTCACTTTTCCTGGACATTCTCTTTTAATATGTCCCCGCTCCTTACGGAAATAGCACTGCACCTTTTTCTTCTTCTTGCTCTTAGCCTCCACCTTCTCCTTCACATTCTCACTCCTTATCAGCAAACCTTCAGCTTGAGGTTCGTTTACTGCATTGTTCTTCCTCCTTTGCTCTTAAGCTAGTAACGCTACAGTAACATCCTCAATCTTGATAGAATCCTTGTCGAATGTCAGAGTCGTGACCGTTTGCTCATAAGATGGTGGCAACGAGCACAAAAGAATTATTGCCTTGTCTTCATCATCAATTTTCACATCTAGCTAACCTAGATCCGTGATCCTCTGATTGAAAACATTTATGCGCTCTGGAAGATCAGACCCTTCCTGCATCTTCAGCCTATATAATTTTGCTTCAAATACAGCTTGGTCGTCAAAGTCTTCGACATAAACTGATTTTCCAGCTTGTCCCAGATTTTCTTTGGTGTAGTCAACCCGATGACATGGTACATAACATTGTCGGATAGACATAACCGTATGGTTGCAGCTTCTTACATCTGCTTTTCCTCCCACTCGTCATCCTCCATGTTGACCAGCTTCTTCGCCTTCAGAACGGACAAAAGACTTTATTGCGCCAATAAATCTTTTGCCCTTATTTGCCACAAGCCAAAGTTGTCGCTGCCATCAAACTTCACCATATGAAATCCGGTACCCGTCGGTGCCATCCGTCCTCTTGCCACGGATCACTGAAAGAACATTCAAATGTGTCACATGTCGAATCCACGTGCCTCCTGCATGCACAATCACGTCGTTGTGTACTCTTGCGTTCCGCCTGAACGCGTTGTCGCGTACACGTGCACCTCCGTCGTACACCGCTGTGCACAGACACACGATGAAGTCGACCCGCTTGATCGTCGTCCGCCGTTCATCTTCAAACTGCTGCAAGCTTATGCTGAACACGAACTGCCAAACTTTTTCTCTACCTTCTAATCTATTATTCCGTGGATGTTGCTTTGCTTTTATAGAGGACGAGTCTGTATCTGTATCGAAACAAACACCTCCTGCCGATCCTTTTTTTCTTGTGCACCACGGACACCTGCGGAACAGACTTGCCTTCCATTATCCAAAGAGCTATGCATGCATGATCTGGTCCTTGTGCCGTACGAAACAGAGTCCGTAGCAAGTTTTATATGAACAAAGAAAATAAAATATTTCAACCAGCATGCCTCTACATTAGACAAGCACATGTGTGGACCCAACTGGTCCCCCATGCACCAGGCACCCATGCAGCATGTTGATTAATTTATTTCCTTTACACCACACCTTCGTGTGCCCGTGCATGCATATTGTTTATTATATTTCCTTTGCATGCATGATCTGTAATTGATTTTTTTCCATGCAGGCACTTGTTGTCCAGCTCATATCCCAATCCACAGAGTCCACCACATCTTTTCTTTCCCAACTCGGTAACGAGTCCTCTGACCGCACGAGTAGACAACACATCGTCTCTAATTCCTGCTCACGCACGAATCCTGCTTACGCATGACTCCTTATGCCGCAACCTTTGACATCGTAGCCGTATCCGCAGGCTGCCTTATGCTTGTTGAGTCCCACGCCACATGCCATGTCGTGAGTACGGAGCAGACCGTACTGCCTCGTCTTGCTCGCGCAACTTCACACCTCCCTAAAAGAAACCGTCAAGTCCACCATGGTTATCGCCATCACTGTAACACCTCCACCTTGCACATGTCACAACCCACTGTAACACCTCCACCTTGCACATGTCACAACCCTTCCGATCAAACTGATCGAGCATCAGTTGGGTCGCAAGTCGAAGCCGTCATCCTTGTCTGCGATGTCTTCCAGCCGCACCATCAAACTCGACCATCACGTCTGATCGACCCCTATCGAACAATAGCCTGTAGCCGCCATCAATCTGTTCTCCATGTCTGGATGAAACTCCATTGATGCAGCTCATTGAACGGTTCGAGCTACCACGCTCGAAGTGTCCAACTCCACCGATCGAGTCGTCGATCGCCGCCATGCTCCACCTTGCGCCATGTCCCTCCCAGACACATCGTGCGAGCTTTTGTGCGGTGTATAACATACCATCATGCCGGCTCGCGATCTTCAACATCACCTCTAGATTCGATCCAACCTTGACTCTGATACCACTTGTTAGAAAATAGGCACGCGGAAGCGACGAAGGATGTCCCGAGGTATACGATGCAAGATCACGGATGACACGCGAGGCACAATATTTGTTAACGAGGTTCAGCCGAAGCCTGCATCCTCTGGGCATGACTATGGGCGCTCCTCTCCAATATGTTGTCTTTGTCGTAGTTACAATAGCGGCACTCCCCTCATATTTATAAAGAGGTCAGTACAGAGTCCAACACAAACTCTACACCCCACCGCTAATACAACTCAAAGCTCTATCATAACCAACTCGTACATATTATTTGACACATATCCAACGAGGAGGAAAGTAGTTTACTTTCATTAAGAAACTGACGAGGGGGTCTTACTTGATCGAAGCCGGAGACTGATGGCGCCGACCAAAGATATTCTGATTGCTAAATTGCAGAGGGAAATGAAAGTCTCCAAAATTTAATGGAGAGAATAGTAGTTCCTTGGGAGTGAATTTGATAGTCGGACATTCCTGAATAAGCTTCTTACTAAATGTGGCCTTTTTAACATTTTTCAAACGACGCTGCTTCACATGATGAACTACCCTCCAACTGTCGTGTTCTTCCTTTTCCCATTTCTGTTTTTCAAGCCTCCACTTGGCACCACCATCGCGCCATGAAAAGAAAAATGCCTCAAAATGTTCAGTCCGAAATCTCCTTAAATCACAAATGAAGAAGCCCACTTTTTTATTTGCAACTAAAATTCTGAAATGTTTGTCATGAATATAGGTGACATGAAAACCACCTGGAGTACCACCCAGAATACTGTGTAATGCGTAACTGACTGATTTTTCTGTTAAACGGAAAGTAAACCTTTTAAAACCCACAAGTAGAAAGGAGCCCCTTGAATTAGATGAAGCATGATGAACCGGAGAACCAAATTTATGAAATACTTCTTGTGAGTACCCTGCGTACCGGGTACCCCATGATACCGCAAAAAGTGCAAGAGAGTTCCACCTGTCAGAGTTGAAGGCTTTCTCAGGCCCCACGTGTCACATGGTACTGGACCCACTTCCCTCATATGGGTATCTCTGGGATTGCCACGTGTAATGTAAGACCGGAGTTGAACTCCCAACAAAGGGAAGCTCCGCAGTTGACACGTGGATAATAACCCCGGACCTAACCCCCAGCAGAGGGAAGCTCCGGTGCCGCCACGTGTATAACAGCTCCAGACCCATCTCACCGCGAGGGGAAGCTCTGGAGCTGCCACGTGCGAAGCCTCCGGACCTACAAAACCAACGAGAATACTGACGGATCTCCAAATGACACAAACATTCAAGGGACAGTTACCGTAACAGTTACAAGGCCTGATTATGCGCTATTAATACAATATTAATGGCACACGATCAGAGGACCCTTAATATTCCTAACGCCACCATTAAAGCGCGTTATCACACTAGTAAGGTGCTTAAGCACATTTAGACCATGTATTAGGCAATAGTAATCGTCAGGGCCATATGTCGGGTCAGGCAAATGTTGTAACGACCAGTCCTTAGACTATAAAAGGACCGCGCCGCACGATACAAGCTCAGAGGCACACAAGCACTGCTGAATTCTCAATACAACAACACACACCCCGTGGAGTAGGGTATTACGCTCAGGCGGCCCGAACCATGTAAATCTTTCGTGTCATCATTTTGTTCTAGATCTCCGCGCGCCCAAACCGATACAAGAACCTCCGCGGACTACAATTCGGTAGTACCGGGAGAAGTGTCGTTCATACGCTTCGACACTTCTGCTTGCAACCTCTGACCCTTTAAGAAATCCCAACAGTGCACTAGCTCTACCAGCTGAGGGTCATTTTCCAGTTTCAAAAACTCGTCAGGCCAATAATGATACTTAGAGTGAAAACCTTCGAACTGTCTAAGAGGGGCTTTGACATTGCGAAAGGGGGCTTAACCTAGTGGTTAAATAATCTGAGTAGCACTACTTAGGTCCTGAGTTCGATTCCCGGTAGGAGCGAATTTCAGACTTAATTTCACAATACTAAATGCAGATACTCTACAGAGAAAGTCATATGCGCTAGATCTAGAGTGCACTTACGGAAAAATGTGAAGGGATGAACGTACCACAATATTGCCTTACAAAGTTCGGTTCACATTCGTGTTCTTAGTCATCTAGTTATCGTCGTTTTGTTCTAGACAATAGGTTGTAAGTGTCTGCATTTGTACTCGCTTGTAATAAATTGACCATAACCTACTTGGAAGAGAAGGTCGGAACTTTCTATCATCTAAAGAAAGAGAACAAAATCCAACCGAAAGTTTTACATCAAGAAGCCCACAGAAAAACAGGGTTAAGTCAAGAACTTCAAAGAAGCCAGAGAGCGAAGGAGTATAAAACCAGACAGAGATGATTTCTCAATTCCATCCCCGTGGAAGAACCAGTGAAGGATGAGGTTGCAACACCTCACCGTCGCTAGTTAATCTCACACTCACAGTCTAGACTATCACTTGGATGCCAGCGTCGGAGTGACAACCAGCATGGAGAGGTTCGCTCGCAAGCAATTGCGGTTGTCGGCTCCGGAGCGCCAACCGGCCAGGGAGGGAGGTGGACGCCGGCACCGGGGTGGCGACCGGCGGGAGGGAAGGCTCACTCACTCACTCGAACGGGGTATTGATTATCAAATCTTGTCTACACGATAATTGGGTTTCTTCTTTTGCACAACATAATTTGAGTTCAATATGAGCTTTAAGTTGAGTGCCTCAGGTCACCTCGAAGCCGTATATATCGTGTCCCTTTTTCAAAAATTCAGCCCAATATATCGTCTCTCACCATGTAGTTGTATGTACAACCCCTTCATATTCGGCTGATTGATATCCGTATCCTCTATATGTTCTTTAGATGCTAAGGAAATACTCCAATTTAAGTCTAATGCGTATTGGTGTTGGTATGAATGAGTTACGGTTATTACTATGCTGATTGCCCATATAGGCCCTGACGGGCGAGGGGTATCAAAAAAACCTGTGGATCACATTGTGTTGATGTTTAGTTGACGGGCCATAAAAGAAAGGATAGCAAACTAAAAAGCCAATCTGGAAGGCCGGGCCTAATGGTGGCCCAAAACGTATTCACCTTTCGGTCAACTGACACAGCGAATTTTCATTAATTTTTTAGGTTAGAGATTGCCGGAATGCAGAGCTGAAAGCAGGGCCGGCAGCAGTGGTGTGCATGGCAAAATTCAGTTTTTCATGATGACCTCCAACTGCAACATAGTTATGGCTCCATTCGATGTGCGTTCGTGATCCCTGCTGCAACATTCCTAGTTCTTGCAAGCGACACTGCATCTTGAGCCACCGGCGGCGTCATGGTGCGCGAGCCGCGTCCTCCTCTCCTCGGAGAGCTGCCTGGCGAACCCGGCGAGCGCGTCGGCGTTGCTCCCTGCCCTAGGCACGGGCTCGTACCGCCCCGTCTCCACGTTCACCCTCGACACCCGCTGCGCCAGCATCCGCTCCCCGATGCCGATGAGCCCACGCATGTTCTCCGGCGTGGCGGCGTCCACGGTGGCGGCCGCGCCGCGGAGCGAGTTGTCCTGGATGCGGAGGTAGCCGCTCTCGCTGTGGAGCGACTGAAACATGACGGACGTGTGGATGTCCACAAGGTCGGAGCTGGCCGCCATGAAGATGTCGATGATGGGCGCCATGCCCTTCTTTCGGAGCCAACTGATGATGCCCCACCGGGAGCACTGCTGCGCCGTGTACAGGCCCTCGTCGGACGTCGAGCCCGTCCCGATAGACAGCACCAGGAACCGGCCGCAGTGTCCCGGCTTCACCGGGTACAGCTCGTCCTTCTCCTGGACCAGCAGCGTCTTGGTGATTTGCGTCATCGCAACCATCGTCTGCGCAACAATTAGTGTCATCGATTAGGCCTGGTTTATGAATAACCATCGTGTTCAAGATGCCTGTGCTTGCTTTATGGTACAATAATTTTACCGGGTTGTTGGCGGCCACACCGCCGTCGATGAGATTGTACTCGCGTTCCTTCTCGTTAGCGACGTCTTTGGTCCGGAAGTAGTGCGCCGGGAGGTAGGTTGGCGCGGCGGACGTGCTGATGCACACGTCCGAGAGCAGCGCGTTCTTCAGAGGCATGCACTTGGCCTGCAAATCGAACAACGACCGTGTTTGAAGCAACTACTGAATACACCTTGTCCTGGAGAACGAGAAACAATAATGATGGGCACGTTTGCTGGGTCAAGATCGATCGACGTACGTCGTAGGTGGAGAAGATGATGGGCTGGATCATCCTGACGTCGAAGGTGGGGATGACCACGTTGGTGAGCGTGTTGCACAGCCGCGTCTCGCCCAGCATGCTCCTGATTTTGTCGCGCAGGTATTTGCCGTTGTAACGCGGCCGCCTCAGCGCGGTCACTGTGGCCGCGAGCCTGTTCCTCCTGCCACAGCTTAAGAAATCAATCACCCAGCTGTCAGGTTCAGATCAATCACTCGCCGGACTAGTTCGATCACCGGCCATTCATTCCATGAGCCAGCCGTACGCGCAAACGTGCTGCAGGATATCACTCACTTCTGGGGGAAGATACGCGGGCCGTTCTCGAGGTAGAAGCGGTTGATGTCCCTGGCGGCGAAGAGGGGGCGCTTGTCCTCTCCAGGCGCGGTGAGCATGGCGGTGATGAGCCCGCCGGTGCTCGTCCCGGCAATGCAGTCGAAGTAGTCGGCCAGCCTCGCCTCCGGCCCGTCCAGCTCCTGCAGCCTTGCCTCGAGGAAGGCGAGGATGGTGCCGGGGATGAGGCCCCGGATGCCGCCCCCGTCGATGGCCAGGACCGTCACCCTCTGCCCCGGCGCCACCGGCTCGCCGACGATGCTACTCGCCATCGCTCGCGTGCTGCAGGCGTTGCAAGGCCGCCGGCTCGAGTAGTTCGCCATTTCTCCGCGGCACGCGCGCTCGAATGCTCGATAGATCAGCTGTTATACGTTCAGGGCCAAGAAGTGAGGAACGAGATTAATCAGCTGCAACCTACAGACCACGAATGAACTGTGGAGATCAAGATCCAAGAAGAGATGGTGCATGCGGCCAGTTTAGCGAGTGGTGAGGAGCTACGCAGGAGCGTAGAGATGATGGCTTATATACACACAAAGCACGCTGCTCTATTTTTGGAATGGTAGAGGGGGGCGAAAACCAACAGCTGCATGCAGCTGACATGTCTCTTACCGGAAGACGACGGATGAAACATCCCACGCTACCGGAAGACTCGAGGAAAGCATTATTATTACAAACACAATATCGAATCTGAAAACTGTTGCTTTCGCTGCCTAGCAGAGGAGCTACTCATTCTATAAGAATCCCTTCCATGGCCGTTGCTTTCGCTGCCTAGCAGCCGACCATCGCCAGTGCGTGCGGGCGTTCGATCACCGTCTCGCCGGTGCGTTCCAGGCGGCGCAATCCGCCTCGTCAGGACGACGAAGGGTGGGACCGACGTCGTTCACTGTCGCCGGCCCCACGCGCCACGGAGCCTGCCATCCGTGTTGTCCCAGCCTCAAAAGAAGCATTGGCCAGTGCTACAAACATGGCTCTGGCGCTTTCTTGTCTTCCCAGGCTGCCCCAACACTCAGCAAGGAGGTTGCGGGCAAGGCTGCTCCAACAACCAGCAAGATGGTCACGGGCCAAGCTGCACGATCATCCAGCAAAGAGGTCACGTTTGTTGCTATTAGCTGGTAGTTAGACTTAGTACATGTCTAGTTCAACGGCTAGCGCACACTACGCATCTGTAACAATTCCCCCCACGTTCTGTTGCACTTAGCGCACTGTCCGGCGCACGTTACATGTACATCATATTGTAACCTGCCTATTTAACAGGCTCCAAAAATCAATGAAAAGTGTGGCGCATGACTCATTCCTTCATAGTAATCAGAACACAAAGCTCTGAGATCTGATTCTTCTTGCCCACTATCTCCCTCCCTATGGCGTCCACGGCGTCATCCTCCCAGACCAACACCGCCACCTCCCTCAGCAGCTATTCTTCTTCCTCCGCTGCCACTGTCTCCAGTGCATCCTCCTTCATGAGCGACACATAGTCTGTCAACATCACCAACTTCGTCACGGTGCGCCTCGACATGGTCTCCACAGCGTACACAAGATGGCAGCGCCTCTTCCTCGTCATCCTCGGCCGTTTTCATCCTTTGCCGCCATATTGATGGCAACGATCCCCTGCACGACGACCCTCAGTGGATACAAGAGGACCTTACGGTACTCTGTGGATCCATGCCACCTTGGCTGATGATCTGCTAGATTTCGTCATGGAGGAAGACATCACTGCCTACGACATTTGGACAAAGATCGCGAACTACTTCCTCGGCAATAAAGCGAGTCGTGTTGTACAGCATGAACAAGAGCTCCATAATCTCAAACAAGGTGATATGTCTGCTCTGCCTACTGCCATAAACTGAAGACCATCGCTGATGCTTTGGCTGACTGCGATCAGCCAGTCGGCCTCAACCCAAAATACAACGTTCTTCGTCAACTGTTGCCAGCACTCCCATCCATCCCGACATTCATGGAAGCCCAGGATCAACTCACTGTGGCCGAAAACTCTCTTTCTTCGGCTCTCGATCCACCACATGACACTTCTCTCGACACGAATGAAACTTCAGGTGATCAGAACGGCTGTGGCCATGATTCTAATTCCTCCACTGATCATGGACAACACTCCAATACGTCCAGAGGTAGTGGCCGTGGTGTCTCTCTCGGACGTGGTCGTGGCCGTGGCACTCCGACTGGTCGTGGCAATGGTTCTCCCAATGCTTGGATGCAAAATGTGCCACCTTGGTTTCTATCCTTGATCACAAATGGGAACCTTTGGCGTGCACCATGGACTGGGTCCTAAGGACCCGGTGTTCTCGGCTCTCGCCCACAAGGCCATCATGGGTACAACACTATCGATATCCTGCAAACCAGGTATCCCTTCGTAACAGAAGAAGACGTGTCGAGTTCCATCTTCTAGTATTGTGGACTTCCGAAAGCAACACGTGTCCCGCAGTGCTGGACCTGCCTCCCTCCTTGGGGTGGCTCCAACACTACCACAAGTCCCGGAGTGCCAAACCTCCCTCCCTCCTTAGGGTGGCTCCAACACTGCCACGTGTCCCGCAGTGCCGGATCTACCTCCCTCCTTAGGGTGGCTCCGATGCTGTCACGTGTCTCGGGGTACCGGACCCGCCCCCCAAACAGGGGAAGCTCCGGTGCTACCACGTGTCTAGTAGCTCCGGACCTGCTTCCCCTCAGAGGGAAGCTCCGGAGCTACGACATGTCACACATCCGGATCTATGTCTACAATAGGAAGACTTCGGGATCTCCAACGGTAGGGACATTCAATGGCTATCAATCGGCCGTTACAAGACCTGGTTAACGCGTCATTAGTGCAATATTAATGACGTATGATTAGAGGACTATGAAGACCAATAACGCTGCCATTAAGGTATGTTATCACACTATTAACCCCCCTTAACACCTGTATATCGTGTATAGGGTGGTTATTACAGCCAGGGCCACCTGTCGGGCCATGGCGCATACTGTAACAACCAATCCTTGGCATATAAAAGGGTTGAGTTGAACGGTAGAACCAAGGTAAATTTAGAATAAGCTCAGGGTTACACATTCTCATTCAGGCAACACACACCCCGTGGAGTAGGGTATTTCGCTCAGGCGGCCTGAACCACGTAAAGCTCCTCGTGTCACCTTGCTCTTGGATCTTGATTAGTGCCTCACCTAAATACGAACCTCCATGGACTACTTCTTAGTAGTACCAGGGGAAGTGTTGTTGGCACACTTCGACATTTGGCGCGCCAGGTAGGTGGGCTCAAGATTTCCAAGATGGTGAACTTTGGCGGCGCTTTAAATGGACTGGCTACACAAGCCGTGGGTGAAAATCCCTCCAATGCTCAGCAGCCGACCAATAGTATACCGGCGAACATCGTTCCACCACCACCACCACCTGCTACAGAAGCGAAGCTGGATAGCAGAATGGTGACTTCGCTTTGGTCACGGAATCAACCAAAAACATGGAGAATGCGCCGAACATAGCGGAGACTCTTCTTCACCATCCTCCATTACTGGGAGCTCCTCCGGCCGTGCTAGAATAATGGATGCAACCACTGCACTCAACAATCAGGGTCTTCCCCATGCAAGGCAAGCACCTTCTCGTAATAGGACCTTGTCTGGAAGGCTTGGTCCTATGGCGTTACAGTCCAAGAGACGTGTGCCCTCTCAGCACGTGACGTCTCTCCCCTCAGGGGCTAGTCATACTCATATGGCGTCAAGGCTCCCGACTCAAGATCTTCGATCGGAGCTCGACCGCAAGTATATGAGGCAGGATGGCCGCGTCAATATCAAGTGTAGTCGTGAGAGGCGACTTGCTCGTGAAAACCCTTCTCCTCGGAGAGTTGGAGGCGGCTGTTCGGCCCTTGCCTTACATCTCTGCATGGTGGAGTGGCCACCCAAGTTCCGACCTCATTTCCCGGAGAAATATGAAGGGACAGTCAATCCCGTCGAACTTCTTCAAATCTACTCCACATCCATCCTCGCTGCAGGAGGGAATGAGGCCATCATGGCCAACTACTTCCCCGTGGCTTTGACCGGGACTGCTAGGTCCTGGTTTATGAGCTTACCCCCATCTACAGTTGGGGGAAATTATGTCGCCACTTCACTGCCAACTTCGAGAGCTCCTACACCCAATCTGACATCGAGCTGGATCTCTTTGGCGTACAACAGAAGTTTGGAGATCCACTGCGATCATTCATCCAACAATTCTCTCAGGTAAGGAGCATCATATCTTTTATCTTCAATGCTTCTGTCGTTGTTGCATTCTGATAGGGAGTTCGAGATAAGAAGATGTTGGAGAAGCTGTCAACCAAGGATGTTAGCAGCATCACAAAATTCTTCAGGTTGGCTGACAAATGTGCCAGGGCTACAAAGGATCGTGAGATGCACTCCAAACCCGCTGCGGAGGCTTGTCAGTTTGCATCCGAAGCCGGAGCTACTGCCAGTGGCAGTGGCGAAAAATAAAAAGAAGTCAAGTGGCAAAAAGAAGCCACTTCCCGGCACACCTACAACTACCGCTGCCGCAACACCTGGTCGCCGGGGGCCACACCCCGACAAGCGACCTTGACCATCGTCTGAAGATGGCAACAAGATGTGGTGTCCGATCCACAAGTCTACGGCCCGTAAGCTCAAAGACTGTCGCGAGGTCAAAAGGCTTGTTGAATGCAACCGCAAGCATCAAGATGAAACCCATTTCCGCCAGTAGGAAGGAAAGAAGAAAGCTGACAAAGCTCCGTCTGATCAGGAGCTAGGCTTACAAGATGCCAAAAAGGTGTTAAAGGCGTTCTACAACACCGTCGACAACTTCGACACCAACTCCGACAATGAACATCGAAAGACTCTCCATATAATGTATGGAGGGTCCTGTGACATTACCTCTCGACGCATTCTGAAAACTATGCATCGGGAGATGGCTTCTGCTGCACCCACCGCTAAGGTGGAGTCTCATCAAAAGTGAATGGACACTTCCATAACCTTCAATGCTTCATACAGTCCAAAGAACATGGCAGGAGCTGGACAATTGCCCCTGATGGTCTCTCCGACTATCAACGATATCCAACTCTTCAATGTCTTGGTGGATGGAGGCGTGACCCTCAACCTGATTAGCTTCACAACCTTTGTGAATCTCCAACTCAGTCTCTCCGACCTTAGGCCCTCACGCCCATTCTCTAGAGTGGGTCCGGGAGCTATCACACCTCTCGGCTCAATTACTCTCTCGATGACCTTCAGGACACTACAGAACTACCAGTCCGAGAAGCTGGTGTTTGATGTGGCACACATCAACCTACCCTTCAACGCCATCCTAGGCAGACCAGTCCTGTATGGTGGTGTACCACTATGGCTACCTTGTGTTGAAGATGCCAACTCCGTCAGGCGTCCTTCGGATCCAAGGGGATCGCACTGCGGGAGTCATTGCACTAGAAAACTTCATGCGCTCGCAATAGCGCAAGAAGTTGAATCCGGTAAGGAGCAATATGCTATGCACACCGAGCTCGCGCCAGCGTGGCTCAACCTCTGCACCTCATGTGCAGCCATGTGGCAACACCGACATTCCTGTCAAAGTCGTCCAAATCAGTTCTGATGCCACTCAGACCACTCATATATCGGGAGGTCTCGATGACAAATAGGAACACGTGCTCATCAGTTTCCTCCAAGAAAATGTCGACGTGTTTGCATTGCAACCATCACAAATGCATGGGATCCCCAGGGAAGTGATCGAGCATCATCTGAAGATCTACCCTAACGCATGTCCTATACAACAGAAGCCCCGGAAGCAATCTGTGGAGCGACAGAACTTTATCCAAGAAGAAGATGAGAAGTTACTTGACGCTGGATTCATCCAGGAGTGTAGGATCGAAGAGCACGTGAAAAGCTACCATAGGGGGGGTGAATGGTAGATTTAAAAATCTTACGCAGTGGAAACAATTAAACCCCAAACCCTTTCGGCAGAAAAACGATCTCTTAAAGAAATCGTGTGTGAGACTAATATAACGTGTTTCACCATGACAAAAGTGATGGATATCAGAAAGAATCAAGTCACGAAGACAACACAAAAGGAATTACTCAAATCCGTTGAGAAAAACTCAAGTTATGATCGAAATATCAGATTATGGTCAATCTGACCTACCCGAGAAAAAACAGTTTCTGGAATGCTGCAAAGAAACTAGTGTAACTCAGAAACTACGAATCCAATGACCGTGAAATTTTGACAGATGATAGACAATCAAGTTTTGAAGACAATCCAAAAAGAATCACTTCAATTGGATCTATAAAACTCGAGTTATGATAAAACCACCGACGAAAGGTAGTGCTTTCCAGAAACTCGACGAGTAAAACTTGTCTGGAACAAGTCGGACGAACAAGGCACAAAAGTTCCTTCAAACTATGAATTTTATTCAATAGAACACAAGAGGAACAGCCACAAAGTCGTCTCTCACGAGCTTTGGCCTTCCCTTGCTTATATAACCAGCCCTTAGGCCATCCCAATCTCAACTAGGACTCCAATCCTAATCCGATCACAATCGGAACTTTCCATAACTGCTTAGGACTCTTCTATACGCAGATAGAAGCAATCTTAAGACTTCCAAACACCTTAGGAACGTATCCCACATTCCTAAACAACTCAAATTCGTGACACACACGAAATCCTAACATAACCAACTCGATATTTCCATACCGAGCCATAACCTACTCAGCTAGAAGCCTAAGTCTTCAACCGATACGATCCGATCCTTCCGATCAGATCTTCCTTCCACAATCCGTCTCTAGAAGCATATTGCCACGTCATGCAACTCATGCATACGTGCGAACACCTTCCTTCGACCTTCATATGCACTGCCCTTGATTCAATCATCCTGCGCGACCTCCTGACCCGCTCAACCACAGTTCCTCCCGAACTTGGTTGTTGGAACCTCATCTCCTCCTGAGACTAGTCCAATGGATCCTGTCACCAGCCATGCCTTGAACTCAAGCAACACCTGCACATGAACAAACAAACAATCCATACGAGCCCAAGTCCTCGACTTGACTCAAGTTAGTTCCGAACACAACACCTTATGTGAGCACCTCACATAAGCATGTTGCAAAACCACAGTAGAAACGATATCAACCGTATTCAACCAAAACGCACCAAAAACTTAGCAAATGAATACTAAGCAATCTTTCCAATCATGTAAAGCAAGTATGAAACAATGCAAATGAAAAACAGAAGCACTGCGGTCAAGTTCCGGACCTTCCCAGAGCAACCCGAAGCTTGAGCCGGAGCTAACAAAAGCTAGTAGAACCTAGCGTCGGAGCTTTCCAAAACTAGTAGATCCTAGCACCGGAACTTACCAAAAACTAGTCAAAACTAGTCAACCCAAAACCAGAGCTAGACAAAGTACGTCGGAGCTTAGCAAAAGCATTCCTGAGCTATCAAATATATGCCGGAGCTAACAAAGACATGCCAGAGCTAATAAAGATATGCCGGAGCTAAAGATAAAGCTCACCGGAGCTAACCAAAGCTAGAGCTAAAGATAAAGCTCACCGGAGCTAACCAAAGCTAGTCGGACCTTACCAAGAAGTCGGACCTAGCATCTAACATAACCGGAGCTACCCAAAACAAGCCGGACCTACCGTTGGACCTTGCTAAAGCTCGGAGCTAGAGTCGGACCTTGATAAAAAGGTGTTTTGGTGATATTCGAAACTTTTATCATCAAAGCCAAGTATATTCACTACAAGCCAATGTATTCAGCACCCATAGGTCTTACAATCTCCCCCTTGATGAATGCATTGGCAACACCATTTAAAATCCGAACATTGGCTTATTCACATAAAAGTTTTGAAGACAATTTCTCCCCTTTTGTAAATCAAAATTAAAATGAGAAGAAAATTAAAATCTCTCCCTCTTTATTATCTCTCCTTATGCACATATTCTCTTTCTCTTTATGCTTATCTCTCCCCCTTTGACAATGTATTCAGCAAGTCATGAGCATATAAACAAATTATCTCTCCAACTTTAGTTGTTATGAGCATATTATAACATATACATATAAACAAAGCTCATCCAAGTCATACTATCAAATACCTTACATTATCACTTCAATGAAATACATAAGGTAGTGTAAGCCATGCTAGAGATCATATGTAATTTTCAATTTAAGCAAGTCATGATCTCACAAACTTAACTATTTCAAAACCTGAAAGCATGACACTAGTTGCTGCATTTTATTATTTTTCAAAGCATAAATTTAGATCATATGATATTTGCAAGAGATTATATGCGCATCTGCCTTATTCTAACCAACCAAGCCAAGCCTATGTCATTTGACAATCAAAATCTTAAGGACATGATTTTAGTCATACACAACTTCTTCCAAGTTCATATCTAAGTGCAATGACAAGCCATCTCAAAAGAAGAAGTGCGATGCATGCATATTCTCTTGATCTTTTCTCAATTTATATTTGTTCATAAAAACTCAACATGTGAGTTGATTACTCGATTAATTCTTTATGATTAAAAGCATTTGTGAGCATGCAACAAGTTCAAAACAGCAAGAAAGTTCGACCATGACCAGAATTAGTGTAAGTAATTATTCCAATTACTAGACATGGCAAAAACTACAAAATGTATAACATGAGTAATGTAGTAAGAACTTTCAACATGTAAAAGGAATCACAAAGTCATATATGTATGAAATACTATGCTCATATTATTTTAATTTCTGATCCACACATAGACTTCCCAAGTTTCAAAAACTCCCCCTCAATTTAAGCCATGAGGATGCATAACCCCTATTTCACTACGAATGAAACAAAAACGAGTGAAATCCAAAGATTTTGTAAAAATGTCAGCCAATTGATGTTCGGTATCTACATGGTGAAGCACAATGTTTCCTTTTTCAACGTTATCTCGGAGAAAGTGATACCTAATGTCAATGTGCTTAGTTCTAGAATGTTGCACGGGTTTTTAGCAATGCAAATGGCACTAGTGTTATCACATAATAGTGGAACACTATCTAGATCAACCCCATAGTCCTTAAGTGTTTGAACAATCCAAAGAATTTGAGAGCAAGCACTAGCAGCAGCTACATATTCAGATTCGGCTGTGGATTATGCAACTGAATTTTGTTTTGTAGAGGACCAAGCAACAATAGAATTACCAAGAAAATGACAAGCACCGGAAGTACTTTTCCTATCAATCCTACAACCACCAAAATTAGCATCCGAAAAAGCTTTCAAAGTAACGGTTGAGGAAGAAGGAAGAAAAATGCCAAATTCTTGAGTTCTATGTAAGTACCTGAGAATCCTTTTGACAGCTTGATGATGTGAAACACGTGGGGAAGCTTGAAACCGTGCACAAAGACATACGCTGAATTGTATGTCCGGTCTTGATGCTGTGAGGTACAAAAGTGAACCGATCATGCTTCTATATTCTTTTTGATCCACGGATTCACCATCTTCATCAAGTTCAAGTGTTGTTGCCGTTCCCATTGGTGTCCGAAGAGGCTTGCTTTTGTCCATGTTGAAGCGCCTTAGGAGGTCTTTGGTATACTTCGTTTGATGCACAAAGGTACCCTCCTTGGTTTGCTTGATTTGCAGCCCCAAAAAGTAAGTGAGTTCACCCATCATACTCATTTCAAATTCGGAACTCATCATTGCTGAAAACTTGGACACAAGATCATGAGAAGCACAACCAAAGATAATATCATCCACATACACTTGAACGAATAATGAATCATTGCCATGTTTAAGCACAAAAAGAGTTTTATCAACCTTGCCCATGGTAAACCCCTTTTCAAGTAAGAATGTTTTTAACCTATCATACCATGCTCTAGGGGCTTGTTTGAGACCGTATAAGGCTTTGGACAGTTTGTAAACATGATTAGGAAATTCTGGATTTTCAAAACCCGGTGGTTGTTTGACATAAACCTCCATCTATGTAGCCATTAAGAAAAGCACTTTTAACATCCATTTGATATAGCTTAAAACCTTTAGATGCAGCAAAAGCTAACAAAATTCTTATGGCTTCTAATCTAGCGACAGGAGCAAAAGTTTCATCAAAATCTAGACCTTCAACTTGAGTGAAACCTTGAGCAACCAACCTAGCCTTATTCCTAACCACAACCCCATCCTCACTTTGTTTATTTTTATATACCCATTTAGTTCCAATTAAAGTGTGACCTTGAGGTGGAGGTACAAGTTTCCAAACATTATTTCTTTCAAAATTTTCTAACTCTTCTTGCATTGCAATAATCCAAGATTCATTAGTGAGTGCGTGTGATATATCTTTGGGTTCAAAAGAAGCAACAAAAGCAGAATGAGCATAAGAGTTTGGATCGCAAAACCTGGACCGTGTGACTCGTTCGTGCAAGCTTACAATCATCTGTTGTGGGGGATGATCTTTGTAAAAACATAGGGGAACAGATGTCTCACAAGCTTCTTCTTCATTAGGTTCAGCGTAGATTGATGAGCTTGTGACTTGTGGACAATCAGGACTAACATAGGTGATAGCCGGAGCTTGTTCAATGTCCGGAGCTGGACACGTGTCAACTTCGGAACTACCAGGCAGTATCACCGGCTCTTCTTCATCTTCAAAAATACCCTCCCCCTGAGGATACGGATCTGGTCCTGCAACACCGGAGCTAGTACCTGGGCTAGCTTCATCAAAAGACACTTCACAAGTCTCCACAATTTTGTTAGTGTCAAGTAAAAGCACACGATAGCCTCTAGTATGAGATGGATAACCAAGAAACATGCCATCAATGGATCTAGGTTCAAATTTATCAAGATTACCATGTTTCTTAACAAAGCATTTGCAACCAAAGACCCAAAAGTGTGTAACACTAGGCCTATGTCCAAACCGAAGCTCATATGGTGTCTTACCTAGCTTAGCACGCAAGAAAACACGATTTGAGACATAACAAGCGGTTGCTAACGCATCAACCCAAAATTTCCTAGGAGTTTGATATTCATCAAGCATAGTCCTAGCCATCTCAACTAAGGTTCTGTTCTTTCTTTCTACAACACCGTTTTGTTGAGGTACATATGGTGAAGAGAATTGATGATCTATTCTATTTTCAGCACAAAAGTGATCAAAAGATTGATTTTTAAATTCAGTTCCATTATCACTTCTAATTGCTTTTAATGATCCTGGGTGATCAATTGATAATCTAAGAAATAAAGTTCTAAAGTGACTAAAAACTTCATTCTTAGACGCCATAAAGTAAATCCAAGAGTATCTAGAATAATCATCAACGATAACAAGTGCATACCATTTACCTCTGAAGGATTGAACACGTGAAGGTCCTACGGTGTCAAGATGCAAAAGTTGACATGGTTCAGTTGTCATGATCATTGTGAGAGGAGTATGTGAACCTGCAACATCTTAGCATGTCTACAAGAGGAGCACACAATTTCTTTGTCCCCTTTAAGCTTAGGCAGCCCACGTATGCGATCAAGAGCACTAACACACGTTAGGTGATCAAAGCCTACGTGACCAAGTCTACGATGCCAAAAATATAAGTCCTTTGAATCATTAGCAACTATACACCTATGATTAGAGAAAGACATATCAAAATCAGCTTTAAAAACTCTTCCAAACCGAGACATGTTAAAAATAAGCTCACTGTTTGAACCTACAACTTTGCAGCAGTTTTTATTGAAAATAATTTCTAGATTTTCATCTAGCAATTGTGAAACAGAAAGCAAGTTGTATTTCAAATTTTTGACAAGTGCCACATTTTTCAAAGTGTAGTGATCATTTACTCTAACCGAATCCTTAGCAATTATAGGAGTTGAAGAATTATCGGCAAAAGTAACATTCTCTACACGTGACACAAAAGAGAGGGAGGAGAACCAAACTTTGTTACCGGTCATATGGCGTGAGCAACCTGAATCCACAATCCAAATGTTCTCCTTCCTCAAATGTGTAACCTACATAGAAGCACAATACGTCGATGACTCAATACTGGGGTTAGTCAAAAGGCATTTAGGTATCCAGTACTGAGTCACACGACATGCAGTAGGAAAAACACGCGAAAGCTGATATAAAACAGCAGGTTTATGAGTCGAAGTTTGAGGTTTTCTATTCTTAACTCTTTTAGCACAAAAAACAGTAGCTCCGGAGGTAAAAACAAAAGGTCCGGAGGCAAAAACTGAAGCTCCGGAGGGAACAACAGAAGATCCGGGATCTCTCGAAGCTATCAGAACTACCGGAGCTGCCTTTGTAGATTTCTTGCCAAAAGTTCCAGAAGCTATCTTTTCAAATTTCTGACTCATTAAAGCAGGTTGCATGTTTCTAATTTTCGGTTTAGCATGAAGGTTATGAGATCTAGCAGACATTCTTTCCTTTTTCTGTTGTTTAGCTAGTCTATAACAAAAATCTATGACATGACCATCTTTACCACAGAAGGTACAATGAAATTTAACTTTGTGTTCATGTCTAGATGAGCAAGCAATATTTTTATTTGAAACCGAGTGAGACAACACTCCTGCAGATTTGAAAACCACTCCTTTTTGTTTAGGAACTGTTTGAATCAAGCCACTTCCTAATGACTTTACAACTTTAGGTGGATGTGCCTTAGCATGAGCATGAGAATCACAACCTAAACCAGTTTTATCATTGCAAGACTTGGAAGAATTCAGTAGCAAGTTTAGATTCTTATTCCCATTACAAAGTCGACCTAGTGTCCTATTCATGTCATCAAGTTTCTTAGACAAGTCTAGGCAGTTTGCACATGAAGTTTTTCCTTTTAGTTTGCAATTGGAAAAATTTTTAACTTCATGAGATCGTAAAGCATTGTTCAGAATGGAAATTTCATTTATTGCATCTTTTAGTTTCTTATCAAGATTTTCACATGCAGAACAATGCAGATCATCTGTAGAACAAGAAGCATCTTTTAAGTTTTTATCATTAAGTGCAGCAAGCTCTTTGTTCTTTTCAATTTCTTCACCAAGTCTATCTAGAGTGGAGGAGTGTGCACTTCTTAATGTGGCCAATTGTTCATAGATTAAGTCACATGAGGGACATGCATCATCACTAGGAATCAAAGTTTTTAAACGGTTAATTTCAGATTCTAGTGATTCAATTTTAGCAGCATTATCCCTAAGCTTTTTGCCCTTTTTCTTGACAATAATAGTTGCACGAGAAATAGCATCACACATTTCATTGCAGGTAGAACATACCTCATCGTCTTCACTGCTGTGTTCTGCATCCTCCTGACTTGATCTTGATCTTGCTTTGCCCGCCATGAAGCATATGTTGGCCAGGTCATCATTTTCTTCATCACTTTCAAAGTCAATGTCACTTGAACTGAGCTCTTGAAGCGCGGTGATGAAGCTGTTGATCATCTTGCGTCCTTTGGTACCCTTCTTTTTCTTGTTGAAATTTCCAGAGGAGGTCCGAACCTTGCTTTGTTTTTCTTCCCGGGTGGTCGGACCTGAAAGGTTAGGGCATTCTGTACGAAAGTGTCCTGTTTTACCACATTCAAAACAGCATTGAGGTCCGGAGCTTCCTCTCCTTCTAGTTCTCACATTTTGCAATGCTTTTTAGAATCTAGTTGAGATGAGTGCCAACTGTAAGGATCAAAACGCCCAAGAGGGGGGGTGAATTGGGCTTTCTTTCAAATTTTAAGACAATTAAACACTTAATAACTTAAAGCCCAATTCCCTATGCAATTAAACTATGCAATCAATATAATTTAAAGTTGCGGAATGAAGATTGCATAAGAGTAAAAAGGGAGAGGGATGCAAACGCTCAAGGGACACGGAGTTTATCCCGTGGTTCGGTAAGATCACAAGGATCTTCCTACGTCCACGTTGTGACACCCACCGAAGGGTTTTGCCACTCCCAAGTCACCGAGACTAGGGGCTTCTTCACTATTCTTCTCCGTTCGCCAACCTTGGCAAGGTGGAGCTCAAGCCTTGTACACTTTTGGGATCCTCCGGGCTTCCACAATCCTCTTGGCAAGCTCCGGAAGTTGCACACACCAAGGACACTCCCTTATGGCTCTCACTACACTAGAGACTCCAATCACCAAGAATGGAGGCACCCAAGCACTATCTCTAGCTAGTTCTAGCCTATCTCTTGGTGTACAAATGATGAACAAATGATGTAAAAGTGGTTGCTCTATTGCTTGAATGCTCTAGGATGTGTAGAGTATGTCTGGGCTTCAAGTCTTGTCGATTTGACAGGTTGAAGGGGTATAAATAGCCAGCCTCCACGAGATAGCCGTTGGAAAAGTAGGCTGACATCACTTGTCTGCGAACACCGGATGATCCGATGTCTCCCCTTCAGTTATCATCGGTCAAAGCCAAATTAGCTGATGTCACTGTGTCAGATATGACCGTTGTTAGACCGATGTTGATCTCTCTACTCATCGGATGATCCGGTGGCTCTTCTTCCAGAATTTTGCTTGATCTTGAGGCTCACTGGAGTGATTGACCGATGTATGTAATCCTGCACATCGGATGATCCGGTGCTTCACTCGGTCCAATGGTATTGCAATCTGTGATGATGGACCGATGTCACTGAGCCACTCACATCGGATGATCCGGTGAGTGCATTTGTCTGAGGTCTTCTTCTTCAGTTGAACCAACTCGACCGATGCAGTCAACTCCAAGACCATCGGATGATCCGGTGTGTTCAACTTGTTGACTTCGAGTTGTTTTGAGTTGTTCTTTTGGAATTTTGAACTTGTGACCTCTTGATATTTGTTTGAAGTGTTGTTTTGATTGTCTTCAAGCATTGAGTGATATCAAGTTAGAGCTTTCACTTCTTGTCTTCATATGATTTGTTTTGATCTCATTTGTTGATTTTATATGGGTCTCCAATGCAATTTTGATTTCATTTGATTGAGTGTTATTGAGACCTTGCATTCACAAATTCATTAGTAATATCGAATGGTTGTCATTAATCACCGAAACCGTACCTCATGGGGCCTAGATGCTTTCAATCTCCCCCTTTTTGGTGATTGATGACAACACAATATTTAAAAGCGCAATGATAATGAATTTGATGAAAATACTCAAGAATATATGCAATGAATACAGCATAGGACACATTAAGCTTGTAAAGCGCATAAGAGATTTGTGGGCGAAAAACTCAATCGATTAAAATCATAAGCAAATGAGACAAGTGAAAGAGTGATTAATTAAAATTACAAAAGAGTACTCAAGCATGAATACAGAGGATAAGCACACACACTCACACTCCCTACACTCCCCCTGAGACTACCACTCCCCCTGACTCTACTACATCTTCTCCCCCTTTGGCATCAAGACACCAAAAAGGGATCAGAACGCCTACGGACCCTGAGAGCTGGGCGCGAGGACGAACTGGGCACCGTCACCGTCGTCGGAGCTGGAGTCGCTGGTCGAAGGAGCTGCCGGAGCGGCGGGAGCTGGAGGGTCCGCTGCCGGTGCTGGAGGAGAGGAAGCAGGTACTGAAGGTGCTGGAGGAGCTGGAGGAAGTGGAGCGCTCACCACGGACGCCGGTGTCTGCTGGAACAAGGTCGTCGCCGGCAGTGGTGAGTGAATCGGTGCGCTAGATGCCAGAAGTGGTGACATGCTGATGGAAGGGATAGGAGTAGTTGGCACCTGAGCAACACCTGGAGCCAGTCCCAGTCCAGGCTGCTGTGAAGGAAGGGCGATCCCGGTCTGAGTGTAAAGGTTGGTGATCAACCCGAGGATCCCCATCATGGCCTGCTGGGTCTGCTGCTGCTGGTCGAGGGTACGGCGGTGCATCTGATCGACCAGGTTGGTGAACCGGTCCGTATCCTCTCGCCTCTGACGGGCGATCTCCAGCTGGAGCTCCTGCTGCTGCCGCTGCAGCTGTGCCAGGTGAGCAGCCTGCTCCGCCCTGGCCTGCTCAGCTGCGAGCCTGTCCTGGCGCTGCTGCTCGATCATCTGCTGGAGTAGTGCCGACAGCTCTGACGGCTGTGACACCTGCGCCTCGGACACAGAAGGTGGCGTCGGTGGCGGAGCAGCTGATCCTCCGGCCTCGGCGTCGTGCTGCCTCGGTGAAGGTGGAGGAGGAGGGAAGTACTCCTCGACACTGTCGTCTGTGTCGCTCTCGGACCAGACATGCTGCAAGTCCTCCCCCTGAGCCTCGGCCTGTGCAAGTCTCTCGTCCTCCCGCTCTAGGTCGGACCAGTCTTCCTCAGTCAAGCGGGCCCTGACCTGGCGCTCAACTGGACGGCCAAGGCGGCGGTCTCCAGGAGCGGACGCACGGTAGTGACTGAAGCGGGTCACGCTCTCGTCAGCAAGTCGGGCCTGTGCTGTATGTCCTTCTGGCACCACCATAGAACAAATATAACTGATCCAGTGCCCGTATGCTAGCTGCCTCATCATGCCCACTCCATCTGTGATTACGTCCTCCATCTCGCAGAGAAGTATGTCCACTATATCAAAATCCATCCCGTTCATTATGTAGAACAGGAGGGTCTGCTGGAGACTCGTGAACCCCTCCAAGTATCCTGACCTCGGCAGGAGCGTGCGGCGTAAGGCGAGGTGCACAATACGCGCAGCTGGGGTCAGGAGAGCTGGAACTCTCGGCTGGTCTGGAGAAAACGAGGGGCCAAACAAAGACCGGATCTCGTCCAGCTGTGGTGCTACCCCTCCAGTAAGTGGCCTCCTCGGTGGATCTGCCTGCCCATAGACCTTCTCGTGTATGCTAGTGTCGTGCAGGTCCAAACCAAGAATGTGCCCCAATGTCTGCCTCGAGAGGTGATAGTGCTGACCATTGAACATGAAAGCGATCGACCTCCTGCCCTCGGAGATGTACAGGGTCGCGTAGAAGACACGGACCCACTCTTCCACATAGGCACTCCTCTCATAATCCAATAGCTCCACCAAGCCTCTGTATCTCTCAAAGAAGGGGCGGATCTCAGTCTCCGCTGCCACTGCAAGCTGCCTCCAGTCCAAGTGGTTGTGCTGAAAGAGCTTGTGCCCCCGGCGCTTGTATGTCTCATAGAGAGACGCCTGGGTGACAGTCCAGAAGCGACTGTCCACAAGAAGCTCTCGGGGCTGTGGGAACCACTCCTCAAGAAGAACACTCCATCTGAGCTTCCGGAGTTGCTTCGCCTTCATCTTCCGGTAGTCCACAAGACGGACTCCTTCACCGACCCGGACGGCCGTGTCCATCTCATGGATGTCCCTCTCAGCCTCCCTGTCCTCACGACGGTCGGCAGCCGTCGGTCTCGGACGAGGAGCAGCCTCGGTGTGACCTCCTCGAGTCCGGGCTGAGCGCCGGCGGACGAGAGGCGCAACCGGCTCCTCTTCGGCGTCGGAGTCGTCGACCACGGGAGGCGGCCTTGGACGGGCCTCGCGAATCCTCAACGAACCCCCACGGCCGCGCTCACGCTCCTCGGCGGCGCGAGCGGCCATCAAGGCCTTCTTCTCATCCTTCGAAAGTTTCCACTTTTTCGCGGCGGGCTCCGCGATCGCCTTGCCCTTTCCTTTGCGATCACGACCCATCTAGATGGAAGGGAGAGGTGGGGTTAGCGACGATGAAGGAAGACGGCGAGAGAAGCAACGAGAGATGTCGTGCGGCACGAAGCTCACCTTAGCGACGATGATCAACCGGGCTGAGAAACCCTAGCGAGGAGGAGATGGCCCGGAGATGGCGCACGTTGGTGGTGGAGAAGGGCGGCGGCGAGGCTTGAGCGCGGTGGTGAGTGGCGGCGGTGATATTTGGGCGCGAGGGTGGAGGAGGCGGCGCGGGCGTGCGGCGGCGGCGCTGCGAATGGTGGCGGTGCTGGGCGGCGGCGCTGTGGGCGGCGGCGGCCGGGGACGGCGGCGGCGGCACCTAGGGAGGCGGTGCTTGGGTGCGGCGGTGGAGGTGGCGGCGAGTAGGGCGAGCGGCGGCGGCGAGAGAGAAGGATCGGGGAGAGAGAGCGAACGGCGGCGGCGCGGGTGTTTAAATAGTGGGGCCCAAACCCTAGCCGTTTTTTAAACACCGGATGGACCGATGATAGATGCAGTGAACATCGGTCAATTGCAACAGTAAGGATATTCAAGAATTGCTGTTGACATCGGATGAACCGATGATTAGGGTTTTGAACATCGGTCGAATAGCACAGTAAGGGTGTTCAACCGAGTGATATTGACACCGGATGATCCGACGTTAGAGGGAGGTAGACATCGGTTGAATAGATCACAGCTCCAGAAGAGTGAACATCGGATGGACCGATGTTTTTCGGAATGAACTCGTCGGATCATTATGAATTCAGACAGAATTTGGCTTTGAAGATTGAACACCTATTTGACCGATGAGGGATTGACAGGGGCATCGGATATTCCGATGACAACAGAACGAAAACATCCCATATATGTCCTTTGACCAAACAAACAATCGAGGAGAAACACATGTCTTAGGACTTTTTGGGCAACCCCTTACCCCTCAAGAAGCTAATATGCCAATAGCTTGGCTAGACCTTAACACAAACGGAACACCAAGAAAAATGGAGGAAAAATATCCAAATAAAATGTAAGGCCCATGCTTTGTGAGGTAGAGTATGAAGACTACTATCTCAATGAAGCATGTTCCTCTAGGCATTAACGTACCTAACATTTTGTTCTTTCCACCTTATATGAGTTGAGATATTGCATTTCAAACAAGTCTCCTTCTCATGAGGTGGGTTCCCCTTTGTGACAATCTACCGTTATGCAATGCCAAACAAATTATAATGCAAGATATTGAATGAGTGCAACTTTATATGGCAGGGATCATGCAAGGCATAAAATAAATCTATCTTGCCAAGTTTGAACCTTCCAAAGGCTTCCTCAGGGAAAACTACTTCTAGCTTGCCCCTATCCTTCGGGAGTTGGACAAGACCTATATGATATGCAACCTTACATGAACATGGCAACTTACATGACGTTAGATGCATCTAGCACATTTAATTCACTTCTAAGTCTAGAAAAGGTTTTCTCATCAAGTGGTTTTGTGAAGATATCCGCCAATTGTTCTTCGGATCTAACACCTTGCAAAGAGATGTCTCCCTTAGCCTCATGATCCCGCAAGAAGTGATGGCGAATATCAATATGCTTAGTGCGGGAGTGTTGAACGGGGTTTCTAGCTATCTTAACCGCACTTTCATTGTCACAAAGGAGAGGCACACAACCAATTTTAATTCCAAAGTCCAAAAGGGTTTGCTTCATATATAGAATTTGGGCACAACATGCACCGGCCGCTATATACTCCGCTTCCGCGGTGGACAACGCCACGGAATTTTGCTTTTTGCTCGACCAAGATACTAGGGAACGCCCAAGTAAGTGGCACCCACCGGAGGTACTCTTGCGATCCACACGACATCCGGCAAAGTCCGAATCCGAGAATCCCAAGAGATGGAAACTAGCGTTCTTGGGGTACCACAAACCTACACTTGAGGTATGCTTGAGATACCGAAGTATCCTAAAGACCGCCTTCTTGTGCGATTCTTTAGGTGCCGCTTGGAAGCGAGCACACAAGCACACACTAAACATAATATCGGGCCTAGATGCGGTAAGATATAACAATGAGCCAATCATGGAACGGTAATGAGATTGATCAATAGGTTTACCGTCCATGTCCGCGTCGAGATGGCAATTTGTCGCCATTGGAGTGCTTCTTGAGCTACAATCTCCCATCTCAAATTTCTTCAAGAGGTCCTTTGTGTACTTCTCTTGATAGATGAAGGTCCCCTCTTGAAGTTGCTTGATTTGGAATCCAAGGAAGAAGTTGAGCTCTCCAATCATTGACATCTCGAATTCCCTAGACATCATTTTGCCAAACTCATGGCTAAGAGATTTGTTAGTTGAGCCAAAAATGATATCATCGACATAAATTTGACAAATGAATAGATCCCCGTCGATGTGCTTGGTGAAGAGTGTAGTGTCCACCCTCCCGATCTTGAATCCTTGCATGACTAGGAAATCCCTTAGTCGTTCATACCATGCCCTAGGTGCTTGCTTGAGTCCGTAGAGCGCCTTGTGTAACCTATACACATGGTTAGGATTCCTCGGATCTTCAAACCCGGGAGGTTGCTCAACATAAACAAGTTCGTTAATATAGCCATTGAGAAAAGCACTTTTAACATCCATTTGATAAAGCATTATATTGTGATGTGAAGCAAAAGCAAGGAGTATGCGAATAGCTTCTAACCGAGCGACCGGAGCGAATGTTTCTCCAAAGTCTAGTCCTTCAACTTGTGAAAAACCCTTGGCCACAAGCCTTGCCTTGTTGCGGACCACGACGCCATTCTCGTCTTGCTTGTTCCGGTATACCCACTTCGTACCGATGACGTTCTTGTCCTTGGGTCGCTCCTCCAATACCCAAACTTCATTGCGGGTGAAGTTGTTGAGTTCTTCTTGCATAGCCATCACCCAATTTGGATCTTGGAGTGCTTCCTCTATGTGAGTGGGTTCTACACACGAAACAAAAGAGTAGTGCTCACAAAATGAGGCGACATGGCGGGAACGAGTACTTACGCCCCTTGAAGGACTTCCAATGATTTGGTCCATTGGATGCGCCTTGGAGATGCGTCCATGCCTCATAAGTGGTTGTGAGTCACTTGGCGGTGGTGAAGCTTGTTGTTCCTCTTGTGGTTGGACTTGATCATGGACTTCTTCTTGTCGTTGGTGTTGTGTGGCTTGTGAATCTTGCATTGGCAATGGATCATCTTTCTCTTTTTCTTCTTCATCAACTTGAGGCATCATGGAGGTGTTGATGTTGGAACTTGATGCTCCCCCTTGATCATGGCCCTCTTCAACTTCCGGCTTGATGTCTCCAATGGTCATGTTTTTCATGGCTTCTCGTAGAGGCTCATCATCTATTTCATCATGACCAAAACTCTCCTCTTGGGAGCCATTAGTCTCATCAAACTCAACATCACAACTTTCTTCAACTAGACCGGAGGTTTGGTTGAATACTCGATATGCTTTTGAGTTTGATGCATAGCCAAGAAAAATACCAACATCACATCTTCTTTCAAACTTACCGAGCCTTTTCTTGCGGTAGATGTAGCATTTTCACCCAAAGACTCTAAAGTAGGAGATGTTGGGCTTTCTCCCGATGAGGAGCTCATATGGGGTCTTTTGGAGTAGTCGGTGAAGATAGACCCTATTTGCGGCATGGCACGCCGTGTTGATTGCTTCGGCCCAAAACTTCTCCGACGTGCCATAGTCATCAAGCATTGCTCTTGCAAGGGTGATGAGAGTCTTGTTCTTCCTTTCAACGACACCGTTTTGTTGGGGGGTGTATGTGGCCGAAAACTCATGCTTCACGCCTTCATGATCACACCACTCCCCAATGTTGTAGTTCTTGAACTCGGTGCCGTTGTCACTCCGGACTTTGATGATGGGAAGTTGAAATTCCCGTTGAGCACGTTTGGCAAAGGTCTTGAAAACTTCCGGAGTTTCACCCTTGTCACCTAAAAACAAAGTCCAAGCATATCGAGAATAATCGTCAACGATAACAAGACAATAGAAGTTACCACCAAGACTTTGATATGTGGATGGTCCGAAGAGGTCCATGTGGAGTAGTTCAAGCGGCTTGGAGGTTGACACCATTGTCTTCATTGGGTGGTGTGAAGCAACTTGCTTCCCGGCTTGACAAGCGCTACATAGCTTGTTCTTCTCAAATGTGACATCCTTTACACCGGTCACCATCCCAAGCTTGAACGACTTCTTAAGCTTGCTCATCCCAATGTGAGCAATGCGTTGATGCCATAGCCAACCCAAGCTTGTCTTAGTGAAAAGGCAAGTGGTCAAGCTAGCATCCTTGTTGGAGAAGTCCACCAAGTAAAGGTGTCCATGCCGAAATCCTTTGAAGATTAGTTCTTTGCTTGATTCACTAGTTACTACAACACCATTCTTGTCAAAGGTGCACGTTAGTCCAAGATCACATAGTTGTGCAATAGAGAGTAAATTGAAACTAAGTGATTTAACATATAGTACATTAGAAATGGACAAATCATGTGAAATAGCAATTTTACCTAAACCAATTACCTTCCCTTTTGAGTTGTCACCAAAAGTGACTTGTTCATGATTATCGGGGTTCTCTATGGTGGTGAACATACCATCATTACCGGTCATATGTTGAGTGCACCCGCTATCGAGTACCCAATGTTTTCCTCCGGCTTTGTAGTTCACCTACACACATGAAGTTAGTTTTTGAGTTTAGGCACCCAAGCTAACTTAGGTCCTTGTATGTGTGATACAAGTGATTTTGGGACCCAAAGTTGCTTGGGGAGCTTCCCCTTCATGCCCTTAATGTCTTTGCCGATGAACCTTGCCTTCACCTTGCCACCTACTTTGCTTAAGAGATAGTGATAATCATGGAAAGTAGATTTGTAGTTAGGAGGCAATTTGGGAGAAGGACGGTTGGGAAGAGGACACTCCCTCGTGTGGTGTCCGGTGACCTCACAATGTTGGCAATAGGATCCAACTTCTTTGATGAAGCTCG
Source organism: Tuctoria greenei (assembly GCA_036927565.1). Classification (NCBI taxonomy): domain Eukaryota; kingdom Viridiplantae; phylum Streptophyta; class Magnoliopsida; order Poales; family Poaceae; genus Tuctoria; species Tuctoria greenei. The sequence goes on along the minus strand of JAYESD010000004.1, from coordinate 42,249,519 downwards.
TCCTAAGCTCCGGTGAGGGCACCTTTCCTTTGTTGAGCACCGGGAAGGATCCAAGTCCTCTCTTGTTGAAGCCTTTGGCTTGTTGGTAGAGGATTTCCTTGTGCTTGTCCTCTCCCTTGGAAAGTCTCACCACACTAGTGCGGAGACTTTCAATTTCGTCCATCAATTCCTTCTCCCTAAGGCTTGCTTTCAAAGGCAAAGACTTATGCAAAGTGTTAGTGGCATGTGAAGGAGTTGATACTTTGCCATCAAGGGTTTCCTTTTTCATGTTCTTCATTTTTAGTTCCATTTTCTCATAAGCAAGGTTAAGCACTTCATGTTTTTGAACCAAGTCATTGTGCTTTCCCAAGAGTGCTTGGTTTGCTAAGTCAAGCTCATGATGATCAAGCTTGATTTGAGCATTTTCCTCCTCGACTTGCTTGACATGTGTTTTGAGCGTGTCATGCTCTTGAATTATGGTTACATACTTGTCATGCAAGTCGAGCTTCGCACTCTCAAGTTTAGCACAAGCTTGTTCAAGTGCTTTGACCTTGCTCTTTTCCCTTTTTATGATGACATGATATTCATTAATCATTGATGCTAGTTCATCGGGGGAGAGCTCATTATCATCATCGCTAGAATCATCACATACCTTAGAGTTACCTTTAGCCATGAGGCACATAGGAGGTGGATGAAGAGGTGAGTTGTCTTTGTTGACGACGGCAAGGCCCGCCAAGTTTTCTTCATCTTCACTCTCTTCATCGCTTGACTCTTCATCCGTAATCCACTCATTTGCCTCGCACATGAAGACTTTTTGAGGCCCTCTTCTCTTCTTTGGAAAGAGCTTGGTTTTCTTGCCCTTGTCAAATTTCTTCTTTCCAAAGGCGCGCTTGGGTTTGACCTCTTCTTCATCTTCATCACTTTCTTCTAGCTTTCTATACTTTCCTTTGTGGTTGTCCTTCCTCTTGTCGGGTCTTGGACAATCATATGAGATGTGGCCTTGATCACCACAATTGTAGCATGTTTTGTTTTCATCTTTTCTTGGGAGGAAGGCTTTCTTCTTTGGATCAAAGGAGTATCCCTTCTTTGCGATTTTGGAGTTTAGACGTGAGAATTTTCTCATCATCAATGCAAGCTCATCATCGTCATCTTCGCTTGCTGCTTGCTCTTCTTCGCTTGAGCTAGGCTCAACCACTTTCTTTTTCTTGGGAGTTGTCTTCTTGGTTGAAGCCTTGAGAGCAATAGTTTTTGATGATGACTCCTCCATCATTCCAAGTACGCTCATCTCATGAGCGTGTATTTCTCCAATGAGCTCCGAAACTTCAATGTTGTCAAGTGATTCCTTTTGGAGCATGGAGTTGATGATGTTGTACTTAGGCTTGGGAAGGAGCATGAGGATCTTTCGGTTGATAAGTCCCTTGCCAAGAGATGCAATGTCAAGAGCATTAATCTCCTCAATAAGAACATTTAAGCGTGAAAACATTTGGTTAACATTCTCATGAGGAAGCATTTTGAATTCATCATACTTGGATTTTAGCAAGTGATATTTGAGTTCTTTAACCCGAGAGGAACCCTCATGAATTTCAATTAAGCATGCCCAAATTTCACAAGCTTTTTCTTTACTAGCTATTCTTGCAAATACATCTTGACTAATGCATTCATAGATGGCATTTCTAGCCTTAGCATCCCATTTTAGTTGATCCCCAACATAATTAAGATCTCCAAATCCCGCATGGGTCGCTTCCCACACTTCGGGAGCAATGGCCTCTAGGTAGGCACGCATGCGTGCTTTCCAATAGGCAAAGTTCTTGCCCTCGAAGATAGGAACCGAACCCCCATTCTTGGCCATTTAAGCTCTCTAGCGGTGAAGCTAGAATGATCCAATGAGCAACAAGGCTCTGATACCAATTGTAAGGATCGAAACGCCCAAGAGGGGGGGTGAATTGGGCTTTCTTTCAAATTTTAAGACAATTAAACACTTAATAACTTAAAGCCCAATTCCCTATGCAATTAAACTATGCAATCAATATAATTTAAAGTTGCGGAATGAAGATTGCATAAGAGTAAAAAGGGAGAGGGATGCAAACGCTCAAGGGACACGGAGTTTATCCCGTGGTTCGGTAAGATCACAAGGATCTTCCTACGTCCACGTTGTGACACCCACCGAAGGGTTTTGCCACTCCCAAGTCACCGAGACTAGGGGCTTCTTCACTATTCTTCTCCGTTCGCCAACCTTGGCAAGGTGGAGCTCAAGCCTTGTACACTTTTGGGATCCTCCGGGCTTCCACAATCCTCTTGGCAAGCTCCGGAAGTTGCACACACCAAGGACACTCCCTTATGGCTCTCACTACACTAGAGACTCCAATCACCAAGAATGGAGGCACCCAAGCACTATCTCTAGCTAGTTCTAGCCTATCTCTTGGTGTACAAATGATGAACAAATGATGTAAAAGTGGTTGCTCTATTGCTTGAATGCTCTAGGATGTGTAGAGTATGTCTGGGCTTCAAGTCTTGTCAATTTGACAGGTTGAAGGGGTATAAATAGCCAGCCTCCACGAGATAGCCGTTGGAAAAGTAGGCTGACATCACTTGTCTGCGAACACCGGATGATCCGATGTCTCCCCTTCAGTTATCATCGGTCAAAGCCAAATTAGCTGATGTCACTGTGTCAGATATGACCGTTGTTAGACCGATGTTGATCTCTCTACTCATCGGATGATCCGGTGGCTCTTCTTCCAGAATTTTGCTTGATCTTGAGGCTCACTGGAGTGATTGACCGATGTATGTAATCCTGCACATCGGATGATCCGGTGCTTCACTCGGTCCAATGGTATTGCAATCTGTGATGATGGACCGATGTCACTGAGCCACTCACATCGGATGATCCGGTGAGTGCATTTGTCTGAGGTCTTCTTCTTCAGTTGAACCAACTCGACCGATGCAGTCAACTCCAAGACTATCGGATGATCCGGTGTGTTCAACTTGTTGACTTCGAGTTGTTTTGAGTTGTTCTTTTGGAATTTTGAACTTGTGACCTCTTGATATTTGTTTGAAGTGTTGTTTTGATTGTCTTCAAGCATTGAGTGATATCAAGTTAGAGCTTTCACTTCTTGTCTTCATATGATTTGTTTTGATCTCATTTGTTGATTTTATATGGGTCTCCAATGCAATTTTGATTTCATTTGATTGAGTGTTATTGAGACCTTGCATTCACAAATTCATTAGTAATATCGAATGGTTGTCATTAATCACCGAAACCGTACCTCATGGGGCCTAGATGCTTTCACCAACTCCTCTTCTGGAAATTCTTCGATCTGCTCCAGGGTTAGTGAGGACAACAGAGCAAGAGTATTACAGGATGATGATTGGCCGGAGCTAGACATATCACGTTGTGAAACAAATGCAATAGACTTGTTTGGGTTCTTACGTGCTAGGATGTCAATTTCATGAGTTTTTAGTTTAGAATAAAGTACATCTAATGTAAGAGAACTCATGACAGTTGATTCATGAATAGATGTTACTTTCATCTCCCAAATTGACATGTCTAATGCACTAAGAAGTTACCTAGCATTCTCAGCATCAGAAAAATTAACATTGACACTACGTAAGTTGCTGAGAATTTTATTGAAACGAGCAAAGAGGTCATCGATAGACTCACCTGGTTGCATCTCAAAACGCATATATTCCTTTTTAAACATATCTTGTTTTACCTCTTTGATTGTGTTGGAGCCTTCATGGTAATCACAGAGAGCGCTCCAAACATCGTATGCTGATCGGAGGTGTGCGACACGATCAAAGTCGCTTTGAGTGAGTCCTTGGATGATCAAGTTTCCTGCATTGTTGTTGTTGTCGACGTCCCGTAGGTTTGTGGCCGTGACTTGATCATTAGGTGGCACTTCGTAAGGATTGTATACTTTCTCCCATATTGCAAAGCCTTGTGCCTGGATGAAAGCCTCCATGCGTGCCTTCCAAACCTGAAAATCAATACCAGCAAACACACGAGGTTTGGCGGAGTACTTCTCCATGATGATTAGTCAAAAACACGTGCAAATCACAAATATAAGAGCACCGTGGCTCTGATACCAATTGTAGGATGGAAGAGCACGTGAAAAGCTACCAGAGGGGGGGTGAATGGTAGATTTAAAAATCTTAGGCAGCGGAAACAATTAAACCCCAAACCCTTTCGGCAGAAAAACGATCTCTTAAAGAAATCGTGTGTGAGACTAATCTAAACGTGTTTCACCGTGATAAAAGTGATGTATATCAGAGAGAATCAAGTCACTAAGACAACACAAAAGGAATTACTCAAATCCGTTGAGAAAAACTCAAGTTATGATCGAAAGATCAGATTATGGTCAATCTGACCTACCCGAGAAAAACAGTTTCTGGAATGCTGCAAAGAAACTCGTGTAACTCAGAAACTACAAATCCAATGACCGTGAAATTTTGACAGATGATAGACAATCAAGTTGTGAAGACAACCCAAAAAGAATCACATCAATTGGATCTATAAAACTCGAGTTATGATAAAACCACCGACGAAAGGTAGTGCTGTCCAGAAACTCGACGAGTAAAACTTGTCTGGAACAAGTCGGACGAACAAGGCACAAAAGTTCCTTTAAACTATGAATTTTATTCAATAGAACACAAGAGGAACAGCCCCAATGTCGTCTCTCACGAGCTTCGGCCTTCCCTTACTTATATAACCAGCCCTTAGGCCATCCCAATCTCAACTAGGACTCCAATCCTAATCCGATCACAATCGGAACTTTCCATAACTGCTTAGGACTCTTCTATAGGCAGATAGAAGCAATCTTAAGACTTCCAAACACCTTAGGAAGGTATCCCACATTCCTAAACAACTCAAATTCGTGACACACACGAAATCCTAACATAACCAACTCGATATTTCCATACCGAGCCATAACCGACTCAGCTAGAAGCCTAAGTCTTCAACCGATACGATCCGATCCTTCCGATCAGATCTTCCTTCCATAATCCGTCTCTAGAAGCATATTGCCACGTCATGCACCTCATGCATACGTGCGAACACCTTCCTTCGACCTTCATATGCACTGCCCTTGATTCAATCATCCTGCGTGACCTCCTGACCCGCTCAACCACAGTTCCTCCCGAACTTGGTTGTTGGAACCTCATCTCCTCCTGAGACTAGTCCAATGGATCCTGTCACCAGCCATGCCTTGAACTCAAGCAACACCTGCACATGAACAAACAAACAATCCATACGAGCCCAAGTCCTCGACTTGACTCAAGTTAGTTCCGAACACAACACCTTATGTGAGCACCTCACATAAGCATGTTGCAAAATCACAGTAGAAACGATATCAACCGTATTCAACCAAAACGCACCAAAAACTTAGCAAATGAATACTAAGCAATGTTTCCAATCATGTAAAGCAAGTATGAAACAATGCAAATGAAAAACAGAAGCACTGCGGTCAAGTTCTGGACCTTCCCAGAGCAACCCGGAGCTTGAGCCGGAGCTAACAAAAGCTAGTAGACCTAGCGTTGGAGCTTTCCAAAACTAGTAGATCCTAGCACCGGAGCTTACCAAAAACTAGTCAAAACTAGTCAACCCAAAACCGGAGCTAGACAAAGTACGTCGGAGCTTAGCAAAAGCATTCCGGAGCTATCAAATATATGCCGGAGCTAACAAAGACATGCCGAAGCTAATAAAGATATGCCGGACCTAAAGATAAAGCTCACCGGAGCTAACCAAAGCTAGAGCTAAAGATAAAGCTCACCAGAGCTAACCAAAGCTAGTCGGACCTTACCAAGAAGTCGGACCTAGCATCTAACATAACCGGAGCTACCCAAAACAATCCGGACCTACCGTCGGACCTTGCTATAGCTCGGAGCTAGAGTCGGACCTTGATAAAAATGTGTTTTGGTGATATTCGAAACTTTTATCATCAAAGCCAAGTATATTCACTACAAGCCAATGTATTCAGCACCCATAGGTCTTACAAGGAGGTACATCATCCACAATGGCTAGCAAACCCAGTCGTCACGCCAAAGGCCGGCAGGAAGCTTCGGATGTGCATCGAGTACACCACTTTGAATAAGGCATGTCCAAAAGACTTCTTTCCACTACTAAGAATAGATCAAATATTTGATTCTACCTCCGGCTGTGAGCTTTTATGTTTCCTAGATGCATATTCTGGTTTTCATCAAATTCCAATGTCTAAGGAAGATGAAGAGCACACTACTTTCATTACGATAGATGGTCTCTACTACTACACAACAATGCCTTATGGTCTAAAAAATGCATTCACCACCTTTGTGCGAGCTGTGCACAAAACTTTGGGAGCTCATTCGGGACCTAGTGGAAGTCTACGTTGATGACATTGTTGTCAAAGTTAAGAACAAAGACTCACCCCTCAATAATCTTCAATCCGTCTTTGACAAGCTATGCCTGAAGCGCACGAAGCTCAACCCTGACAAGTGTGTCTTCGGGGTTAACTCCGAAAAACTTCTTGGTTTCTTGGGGTCCCACTAAGGAATTGAAGCAAATCCGGTCAAGATAAAAGCAATCGAAGTGATGCGGCCTCCAACCCGTGTCAAGGACGTCAATAAGCTTACTGGATGTTTATCTTCGTTCAGCCTATTCATCTCAAGACTGGAAGAGCGGGCACTTCCCTTCTTCAAGCTATTGAGGAAGTCCAGACCATTCCATTGGTTTGAAGAAGCAGAGAAGGCATTCCAAGAGCTCAAGCAACTCCTCACCACACTACCAATCATGGTAGCTCCAGAACCTGGTGAGCCTCTTCTGCTTTACATCATTGCAACTATGGAGGTTGTCAGCACGGTTCTTGTTGCAGAAAGACCAGAAACATCTTCAACTCAGGAGCTCAGACCCCTCCGAGATAATCCAGGGCTACCTGAGGGTGAGTTTGTTGCCCAGTCCCCAGGCACGGATCCTAAAGGCAAGATGACTGTGGATCAACCTCTCTCATCCGAGAGAATATCTACTACTCAAGAATAAGATTTGGACCACTCCGAGAGGGTCCGGGTTCATGAAGAAGAAAATTTGGACCCCTCCAGGAGGGTCCGAACTGTCCAATAGCCAGTATACTTCATCAGTAAAGTACTTCATGACGCCAAGACTCAATACATTGAGGTGCATAAGCTGCTCTATGCAGTCCTTGTCACCTCAAGGAAGTTACATCATTACTTCCAAGCCCACAAGATATCAGTGGTAACATATTATCCACTGCACGCTATTTTACATAATACCAATTCAACAAGAAATATCACAAAGTGGGCTGCAAAGCAAGCAAAATTCTATCTTGAATTCCTGCCTCAACATGCAATCTAAAGTCAGGTGCTAGCTGACTTCGTGGCTGAGTGGACACCTTCTTCATCAAATCTAGGGGGCCTCAACGAGCCGAAGCCGAAACCTAAGGTTCCAGTCTTCACTGAGCCTCACAGGACTCCCTACTTCGATGGTTCCGTGCAGAAGCAGGGGGCCAGAGCTGGAATCCTTCTCCTCGCTCTGACCGGGGAGAAGGTTAAGTACATGGTGCGCCTCAACTTCAAGGCGACCAACAACATGGCAGAATATGAAGCTCTCATCTTCGGACTCAAGGTGGCACTATCATATGGCCTCCGACAGCTGCTGGTAAAGGGTGATTCACAAGTCATCATCAAACAAGTCTAAGGTGAATGTAGTTGTAATAACCATGAGCTTGCTGCATATCTGCTTGAATTCTAGAAGCTATAGAATGATTTCCAGGTCTTCGACCTCTACCATGTCCAGCATCTCAACAATGTTGAAGCTGACGATCTCTCGACAAAAGCTTCAATGAGGGCTCAGGCACCCGACGGGGTTTTAGTCAGGAGATTACCAGCACCTACCGCTTAGCCTGACGAACTGAGTGATGGGGGTGAGACCAACACCCCTGTAACACCCTCATTTTCATCCATCATGCGTTGCATACATTCCAATACATGTTTAATATTGAGCAACATAAAAAGGAACAAGTTTAAAATGAATTAGAAACAAAACTGCACTTAAAATTTTTGGAATGTGTGGACTAGTCCGATTCTCTACGGACTAGTCCGATTTCTCTTCGACTTCCATCAGGCTTTTCCGTTTTTCCTCCAGACTAGTCTGTTTTTCCCTTTGGACTTTCGGACTTGTCCGGTCTTGTGCGGACTAGCCTTGTGTTCCAAAACCCTTGAAATTTTGCTAAGTCCCTGTACATGTCCTGACTAGTCCAGTCTTCAAGCGGACTTGTCCGTTTTTCCCTCTGACTAAAGTCGAACTTGTCTGATTTTTGGCCAGACTTGTCTGTTTTTCCCCTCTGGATGAGTTCGGACTTGTTCGATGTCCAGTCTGGACTTGTCCGATTTCTCTCTATCCAACTTCGGACTAGTCCGGTCCTTTTCGGACTTGTCCGATATATCGCAACTCCGAGTTGATCCTTTGTTTTCACGACTTGTTGCTTGGGTTTTACGTTAAGTGGGCCTAGGTACGTCGTGCCTAACTCTTTTAGAGCCCATGTGGGACTCAAAATCGACCTATACTCATTCCAAACTCGAAATCAATCTAACCCTAGCCTCCACCTCTATATAAACAACCCCACCCCTTGACTTGACATCTATTTGCAACTTCTCCACCACACCCAAACCCTAGCTCATGAATAGCCGCCACAGGAGGGAGAAGGAGATCTAGAGCAAGAAGAAGAAGAAGAGGAAACGAAAGAGGATCAAGATCTCCATCAACTTCGCGTTCTTCATCAACAATCTACCATCAAGTTCTTCATCAACCCTAGATCGCAAAGATCCAAGTGTTGCCTCCAACATTCTTGATTCTTTGGAGTCATAGACACCTGGTATACCTTATATTCTCTTTTCCTTACATGAATTTAACCCCAAATCTCCAAATTCAAGTCGATCTAGGAATCCCTAATCTGCCGGTATCGCGAAGCGCGGACTTATCCGGTCCCTAGCGGACTAGTCCGATCTTCCTAGCTGAATTTTGTCGAATTAATTCTAAAATTAGATCTAATCAACTCCAAACTAGTATAAACTTGTTAAAAGCTATTAGAACTAGTTAGTGATCATTAAAAACAACTCATTAACAAGTTCAACCTTGTATTTGCATTAATCATGCATGTCATGTCATATTGAGTAATATTTGTGCACTCTTTGATTGTGTTTCTTGTCTTGTATGTTTATTGTACGAATTAGACGGATTTGCGCTAGAGAGTGCCGCGGAGGATCTACAACACCAAGAGTTTGAAGGCTTTGACCCGAACCAAGCCCAAGAGCAAGGCAAGTGTCCTTGAAGCATATTGATCCTGTTTTTAAACTAAATGTTTTGTTTGCAAAACTGCATGCTTGTGTCAATTTGATGGGAATCCTATGATAGAAAGTTTACTAGCTTTGTTAAACCATCCTTGTCACCTGGAATTTGTGGTAGAGAGTCGGGATGAGCTTTTTATCCTTTTTGCTTTTCTTAATTAATTGGGATGGGAAGACAACTATACCATTTAACTTAATTATGCATTAATGAGATTATAATTAACCTGAACTGGTTAGTATGATATGGTAATGGGTGATCTATGCAAGCCTGGTATGTGGATGGGTTGGATGTTATGGTGGTTGCTTGCTTTAGATCTAAGGACTGGTTCATGCGAGAATAAGCCAGAACTACAGTGCCACTACGAGGCCAAGTATGGGTGCGGCGTAGCTGACTAATTAGGGATTTGCCAGTACTATTTGGACCATTAAGGATGCTCGGGGAAGGGGTAGTCGGATTGTGTTTCTTGATGATCGGTGGGACTATCCTGGGATCCGAATGGCACAAGAGGGGGCCCTTGGTTGAAGATGTGCTCCGTAGGAGACATCGCCACCGGTGAAACCTCAGTGGGGTCTAAATAGGCTAGTAATCCCTTTGTAAAGGCTATTTAATGATCTCTTGGCCATACACCAAAGGAAGTGTATTTGGCATAAGGGAGGTTCTTTAGTCGCCGACGGGTGATGAAATCACAAACACGTGGGTAAAGTGGTACAAGCTCTGCAGAGTCTAATAAAACTATCATGATAGCCGCGCTCCCGGTTATGAGCACCGTGATGACCTACATAATTAGAGGGAAATCTAATATTGGGATGGTTTGGTAATGGTGATGGCTTAGTAATGATCATGGATGGTTATGGATTAAATTCTGGTATTGGATATGATTGATGATAATAATTTGGAATATGGATGATGGTATTGGAATATGGATTGGTACTATAATATTAATTATGGTTTATGATGGGTTTTACTTCACCTAAGTACAATATATTGCTTTCCAAATGTTTTAATGTACTTTTTAACACTTAGCTTTATTTTTATCGTCATTTGAATCAGCTACATGTCATACTTTCCACACTTGTTGAGTACGACATGTACTCACCCTTGCAATTCCCCCGCCAACAGTTGCAGGTCAGGATTGGGAGTTTAGCGAGGATAATGCGGAGTTCTAGGCCGTGTCTACCATTAGCTTTGCCCGTGGAGTGTTGGAGCTGCGCTATCCCTTTTGCTTAGTTGCTTAATTAGTTATTTCTGCTACATTAGTTGAAACTTTTCATTAATATTAATTAGAGCTTGTATTCAAGGATAATATGGTTGTGTAATAAAAGTACTTAATTAATCTTGTCTTGTGGTAATTTTCTGTATACTCTTTTGTGAATGCACTCGTGTATGTGTGTTGAACGTCCGGAGCACACATATGTGTTCACTTAGTTCATTTTTGGAACCAGGTGTCACAAATTGGTATCAGAGCCAGAGGTTGATCGTAGGACACAACCTAGATAGGATGGACACTTTAGAGCACATACGAGCACTCAGGAATCAATGTGTTTTTGTTTGGTCTGCTGTTTTCTATATATTGGTTTCTTGTGTGCTTAATAGAGGATTTTGGGATGCTTTAGCATTTCCATATCCACGTAGGCTAGAGCAGTTAGTTGCTTAGTTTCATATCCCTTGATGCATATAGTTGGGGACGTCTTCTAAATTCTTATCTCTTGCTTTTCTTTAGATGGTGAGGACTCGCAACCAGAGGGATGGCAATGATGAGGAGGAGAACAATGCAGCACCTCAGAATAACCATGGACAAGGACCTGCTCAGGGAGCCATCAATATGGAGCAGCTATTGGCTACGCAAAACCAGCTCATGCAGACAATGATACAAACTATGGGACAACTGCAGACTGGTAACATCAACAATCAGCCCCACATGCCTCCACCGCCACCCCCACATCCTCATAACCGGTTGGGAGAGTTCATGAGAACGAGGCCACCGACCTTTGCCCAAGCCGCTGACCCTATGGATGCCGATGATTGGCTCAAGTCCGTGGAGAAGAAGCTTGCTATCGTCCAATGCAGTGACTGAGAGAAGGTCCTATTTGCTTCTCATCAACTAGTTGGAGCAGCTATGGATTGGTGGGATGCTTATTGCAATGCTCATGAGAATCAGGAGAAGATTACTTGGGCCGAATTCAAGGAGAGTTTCTGTTCTCATTATGTGCCAGAAGGAGTTATGATTTTGAAAAGGCAAGAATTTGAGAACTTAAGACAAGGAAGGTCAAGCGTGGGTGAATATCTTAACAAATTCACCCAACTTTCTAGGTATGTGCCTGAGGATGTGAGCCGGGACAACCGGAAGCAATATTTGTTCATGAGAGGCTTGAACAATGAGATCCAAGGGCAATTGGTCAACTGCGACCATGCCAACTTCCAGAAGCTTGTGGACAAAGCAATTGTTGTGGAGAACAAGGTCCGTGAGATGGGGCAAGACAACAAGAGGAAGGCGCCATACCATGGACAGCAACAAGGAAGTAATGTACGCCCTCGCTTTGCACCACCCAATGCGCCATATTACAGCTCTTCTGTGCCTGCTCATCGCCCCGAATTTGCACCACGCCCAACTCAGTTTGTGCAGCAGCGCCCTGTCATGCAAGCACCTAGGCCTCCAATGCCTTTTGCACCTCGTGCCAACTTTCCTGGTGCAAATGTTCAAAATCAAGCTCATCCAAATAATTCTGGTGGAGTTAAGAAGTGCTATACCTGTGGAGAAGCTAGACACTTTACACATCAATGTCCTAAGTCAGGCCTTGGTCAAGGAAGCAATGCGCCAAGACAAAATCCAAGACCCAATGGAGGAAAGCCGCAAGGGAACCGTGGACAACAGAATTTTGCTCGTGGCAACGTGAACCATGTCTCTACGGAGGATGCTCAACAAGCGGATGACGTGATCATTGGTATGTCTCTCGCAAAATCCAACCCGGCGACTATGTTATTTGATTCTGGAGCATGACATTCATTCATTGCTTCAAAATATGTTGCCAAGTATAGTTTGCCTATCTCTCATATGAAGTTTACTCTATTGGTTATGTCTCCTGGAGGAGAGATGAGGACAAATATAGTATGTCCAAAAGTAAGTCTTGAAATAAGGGGGTAGATTTCCTCGCCAATCTCATTGTTTTGGATTCTCAAGGATTGGACATTATACTTGGTATGGAGGGGTTGAGGAAGCTCAATGGAGTCATTGAGTGTGCCATGAAGACAGTGAAGTTGATCAATGAGGAAGGGATCACCGTAGAATTTGAAGCTTCACAACACGCACCGAAGCAATTGGAGCTGAACCACATGGACGGTGCCGCAATTGAGGAGATTCCAATGGTGTGTGAATTTTTGGACGTGTTCCCGGATGAGTTGCCAGGTATGCCACCTGGCCGAGACATTGAGTTTGTTATTAATTTAATACTTGGAACTGCACCTATAGCTAAGAGGCCGTATAGGATGCCTCCTAAGGAATTAGCGGAGCTCAAGAAGCAGATTCAAGAGCAACTAGAGAAAGGTTTTATTCGCCCAAGTTCTTTAACTTGGGGAGCACCCGTTCTATTTGTGGACAAGAAGGATGGGTCACAAAGTATGTGTGTGGATTACCGAGCTCTCAACAAGGTAACAATCAAGAACAAGTACACCTTGCCCCGTATAGAGGACTTGTTTGATCAGATGAAGGGTGCTTGTGTCTTCTCTAAGATTGATTTGAGGTCGGGATACTTTCAAATGAAGTTTAGACCGTCAGACATACCCAAGACAACTTTTAGAACACAATATGGATCTTATGAGTACACCGTGATGTCCTTTAGATTGACCAATGCACCCGCATACTTTATGCACCTCATGAATAAGGTCTTCATGGAGTACTTGGATGAGTTCGTTATGGTGTTCATTAATGACATTATGATCTACTCGAAGGATGAGAAGGGACATGAGGAACACTTGAGGCTTACATTGCAGAAGTTGAGGGAGCATCAATTGTATGCCAAGTTCAGCAAGTGCCAGTTTTGGTTGAGAGAAGTATCGTTTTTGTGTCATATCATCTTGGGAGGAGGAGTTTCGGTCGACCCTGGAAAAGTGAGGGACGTGTTAAAATTAGAACCCCCGCAAAACGTAAAGGAAATAAGGAGTTTTCTTGGAATGGCTGGATATTACCGTCGATTCATCAAGGACTTTTCCAAGATAGCCAAGCCAATGTCGGAATTGATAATGAAGGGAAAGGCTATTCGATGGACTGAAGCTTATCAAAACCAGTTCTGAGGAGTTGAAGAAAAGGTTAACTACAACCCCGGTTCTAGTATTGCCGGATGTAAGCAAAAGTTTCGACATATATTATGATGCATCAAGACAAGGACTTGGATATGTGCTCATGCAAGAAGGTCAAGCGGTCGCCTATGCATCAAGACAATTGAAGAATCATGAGCAGAATTACCCAACACATGATTTGGAACTTGCAGCGGTGGTACATGCATTGAAAATTTGGAGACACTACATCCTTGAACATAGGTGTGAACTTTATACGGATCACAAGAGTCTCAAGTACATATTCACACAAATGGATCTGAATTTGAGGCAACGGAGATGGTTGGAGCTCATCAAAGATTTTGATTTGGGAATCAATTATCATCCAGGGAAGGCTAATGTAGTGGCCGATGCTTTGAGTAGGAAGGGAGTAAGTCATCAACTCACAGTTCAAGAGTTACCATCCGAGTTATGTAAGGAGTTTGAACGGTTGAATCTTGGATTTGTGAATGAGATGGGGATGATGGAGTTAAATCCAACCTTCGAGCAGGAAATTCGAGAGGGTCAAGCGAAGGATGAGGAAATCCAAGAGATCAAGGAAAGAACCCAAGAGGGAAGAGAATTCAGATTTGATGAGGATGAACATGGTACCTTATGGCTTGGAAAGAGGATTGTCGTGCTTAATGTGAAGCAAATTCGAGAGACAATACTAAAAGAGGCACATGACTCGCCATACTCAATCCATCCCAGTTGTACGAAGATGTACAAGGACTTGAAGACATGTTATTGGTGGGCTAGCATGAAAAAGGACATAGCTGAATATGTAGCATTGTGTGATGTGTGCCAACGAGTCAAGGCGGAACACCAAAGGCCAGCTGGATTATTGCAACCATTGAAGATTCCAGAATGGAAGTGGGAAGAAATCGGAATAGACTTCATAGTTGGTTTACTGCGTACCCAGTCCGGTTGTGACTCAACTTGGGTAATCGTGGATCAGTTGACCAAATCAGCTCATTTTGTTCCTATCAAGACCACCTATACCACCGCGAAGCTAGAAGAATTCTATATGAAGCACATTCTTTGTCGATAAGGAGTACCAAAGAAGATAGTCTCAGATAGAGGTTCTCAATTTACCTCCAGATTTTGGCAGAAATTGCATGAATCATTGGGAACAAGGTTGAATTTTAGCACAGCATATCACCCCCAAATGGATGGACAAACTGAGAGAACCAATCAGATTTTAGAGGATATGTTAAGAGCTTGTGCTTTGAAGCATGGGAAAAGTTGGGACAAAGGCTTGCCATATGCAGAATTCTAATACAACAATAGTTACCAAGCAAGTTTGAAGATGTCACCGTATGAGGCACTATATGGAAGGAAGTGTAGGAAGCCTTTGTTCTGGAGTGAGACAGAGGAGAATCAAGTATTTGGACCCGATGTGTTGCAAGAAGCTGAGAAACAAGTTCAGATTATTCAGGAAAACGTGAGGGCTGCTCAATCAAGGAAAAAAGGCTATGCGGACAACAGGAGAAGGAAATTAGCATTTGAAATAAGAGACATTTTTATCTCAAAGTGTCACCAATGCGAGATTATAAGAGGTCTAATATCAGAGGCAAGCTAGCACCTCCCTATATTGGACCATTCAAGATTTTGGACAAAAGGGGAGAAGTAGCGTATAAGTTGGAGATGCTGGCTCATCTATCAGATGTGCATGATGTGTTTCATGTTTCCCAGCTCAAGAAGTGTTTAAGGGTACCAGAAGAACGAGTGCCAATGGAAGAATTGGAACTAGAGACATACTTCACTTATGTCAAGCAACCGGTCAAAATCATGGAAACCAAGGAGAGAGTCACGAGGAACAAGGCTATTCGATGGTGTAAAGTTCAACTGAAGCATCATACAGAAAAAGAAGAAACTTGGGAGCTAGAAGATGATCTCAAGAAGGAATTTCCCTATCTCTTCTCTTCCACCTCGAATCTAGAGGGCGAGATTCATTTTAAGGGGGGTAGGTTTGTAACACCCTCATTTTCGTCCATCATGCATTGCATACATTCCAATACATGTTTAATATCGAGCAACATAAAAAGGAACAAGTTTAAAATGAATTAGAAACAAAATCTCACTTAAAAATTTTGGAAAGTGCACACTAGTCCGATTTCTCTACGGACTAGTCCGATTTCTCTCTGACTCCCATCGGCCTTGGCCGTTTTTCCTGCGAACTAGTTTGTTTTCCCTTTGGACATTTTGGACTTGTCCGGTCTTGTGCGGACTAGTTCGGTGTTCCAAAACCCTTGAAAAATTTGCTAAGTCCCTAGACTTGTCCGGACTAGTCCAGTCTTCTAGCAGACTTGTCTGTTTTTCCCTCTAACTAAAGTCGGACTTGTCCGATTTTTGGCTAGACTTGTCTGTTTTTCCCCTTTGGATAAGTTCAGACTTGTCTGATGTCCAGTCCGGACTTGTCCGATTTCCCTCTGTCCAACTTCGGACTATTCCGGTCCTTTTCGGACTTGTATGATATATCGCGACTCCGAGTTGATCCTTTGTTTCACGACTTGTTTCTTGGGTTTTACGTTAAGTGGGCCTAGGGACGTCGTGCCTAACTCTTTTAGAGCCCATGTGGGACTCTAAACCGACCTGTACTCATCCCAAACTCGAAGTCCATCTAACCCTAGCCTCCACCTCTATATAAACAACCCTACCCCTTGACTTGACATCTATTTGCCACTTTTCCACCAAACCCAAACCCTAGCTCGTGAATAGCCGCCACCAAGGAGGGAGAAGGAGATCTGGAGCAAGAATAAGAAGAGGAGGAAATGAAAGAGGATCAAGATCTCCATCAACTTCGCGTTCTTCATCAACAATCTACCATCAAGTTCTTCATCAATCGTAGATCGCCAAGATCCAAGTGTTACCTCCAAGATCCTTGATTCTTTGGAGTCCTAGACACCTGGTATACCTTCTATTCTCTTTTCATTTTGTAAATTCAACCCCAAATCTCCAAATTCACATCGATCTAGAAAACCCTAACCTGCTAATCTCGCGCAGCGTGGACTTATCAGGTCCCTAGCAAACTAGCCCGATCTTCCTAGCTAAATTGTGTCAAATTAATTCTAAAATTAGATTTAATCAACTACAAACCTGTATAAACTTGTTAAAAGCTATTAGAACTAGTTAGTGATTATTAAAAACAACTCATTAACAAGTTCCACCTTGTATTTGCATTAATCATGCATGTCATGTCATATTGAGTAATATTTTTGAACTCTTTGATTGTGTTTCTTGTCTTGTATGTTTATTGTATGAATTAGACGGATTTGAGATAGAGAGTGCCGCGGAGGATCTACAACACTAAGAGTTTGAAGGCTTTGACCCGAACCAAGCCCAAGAGCAAGACAAGTGTCCTTGAAACATATTGATCTTGTTTTTAAAGTAAATGTTTTGTTGGAAAAACTGCATTCTTATGTCAATTTGATGGTTTACTAGCTTTGTTAAACCACCCTTGTGTAGGATCTAAGAGCACGTGAAAATCTACCATGGGGGGGGGTGAATGGTAGATTTAAAAAATCTTACGCAGCAAAAACAATTAAATCCCAACCCCTTCTGCAGAAAAACGATCTGTTAGAGAAATCATGTGTGCGACTAATCTAAACGTGTTTCACCGTGAAAAAAGTGATATATATATATATAATAGAGAATCAAGTCACGAAGAAAACACAAGAAGAGTCACTCAAATCCGTCGAGATAAACTCAAGTTATGATTGAAAGATCGAACAAAGGTCAATCTGTCCTACCCGAGAAAAACAGTTCTGAAATGCTGCAGAGAAACTCTTGTCGATCAAAAACCACAAATCCAATGACCGTGAAATTTTTACATATGATATATATTAAAGTTATGAAGACAACCCAAAAAGAATCACGTGAATTGAATCTTTAAAACTCGAGTTATGATAAAACAACCGACGAAAGGTAGTGCTGTCCAGAAACTCGACGAGTAAAACTTGTCTAGAACAAGTCGGACGAACAAGGCACAAAAGTTCTTTCAAAATACGAATTTTATTCTATAGAACACAAGTGGAACAGCCCCAAAGTTGTGCACCATGAGCTTTGGCCTCCCTTTCTTATATAACCAACTCGAAAGCCAACTCAACTCACATCAAGACTCTAATCCTACTCCGTTCACGAATCAAAACTTTCCATAACTGCTTAGGACTCTTCTATACGTAGATAGAAGCAATATTAAGACTTCCAAACAACTTAGGAACGTATCCCTCATTCCTAAAACAACTCAAATTCGTGACAAACACAAAATCATATCATAACCAACTCGATACTTTCCATATCGAGCCAAAACCGACTGCGCCGCAGCCAAAGTCATCAACCGATACGATCTGATCCTTCCAACCAGATCATCCCATCCATAAACCATCCTCGGAACCATGTTGCCACGTCATGCACCGCATGCATATGTGCAAACACCTTCCTTCGACGTCCTGTAACCTTCATATGCATTGCCCCTGATTCAATCATCCTACGCGACCTCCTGACCCGCTCAACCACAATTCCTCCTGAATTTGGTTGTTGGAACCTCATCTCCTCCCTGAGACTAGTCCAAAGGATCCAGTCACCAGCCATGACTTGAACTCAAGCAACACCTGCACATGAACAAACGGCCAATCCGTACGAGCCCAAGTCCACGACTTGACTCAAGTTAGTTCCGAAACTACAACACCTTACGTGAGCACCTCACATAAGAATGTTGCAAAGCACAGTAAAATGATATAAGACTTAACCACCAAAACACACCAAAAACTTAGTAAAAAATACTAAGCAACCTTTCCATAAGTGTAAAGCAAGTTCGAAACATTTCTCATGAAAATTTGGAACATTACAATCAAGCTCCAAACCTTGCTAAAGCTAACCAGAGCTTTAGCCGGAGCATACCAAAGCTAGTACAACCTAGCGTCGGAGCTTACCAAGGCTAGTACAACCTAGCGTTGGAGCTTACCAAAGCTAGTCGGACCTAGCGCTGGAGCTAACCAAAACTAGTCGAAACTAGTCATCCCAAAAGTCAGAGCTAGAAAAACATGTCGAAGCTAACCAACATAAGTCGGACCTAGCAAAACATATCGGAGCTTAACAAATACATGCGGGAGCTAAAGACAAAGCTCACCGGAGCTACCCAAAAACATGTCGGATCTAGACAAAGAAAGTTGGACCTATTGTTGGACCTTGCAGAAGCTCGGAGCTAGAGTCGGACCTTGCTAAAAAGATGTTATGACAGCATTCAAAACTTTTATTGTCAAAACCAATGTATTCATCACAAAAAGGTCTCACAATCCCCCCTTGATGAATGCATTGGCAACACCATTTAAAATCTGAACATTGTCTTATTCACCTTAAAAGTTTTGAAAACAATTTCCCCCCTTTGTAAAACAGAAATAAAATGAGAAGAAAACAAATTCTCCCCCTGAGAAGAATCATGCCAAAACAATTGTGAATATGTGCAATGTGTAATCAATGTCTCCCCCTTGCATATTTGTTTTTTTTTAAAAAATCACATATTATCTCTCCCCCTTTGACAATGTATTCAGCAAGGTTTATAAGACAAATTTTAATTGTTATGAGCATATTATAACATTTACATATAAAACAAAGCTCATCCAAGTCATACTATCAAGTAACTTACACTATCACATCAATGAAATACATAAAGTAGTGTAAGCCATGCTAGAGATCAAATGTAATTTCCAATTTAGCAAGTCATGATCTCACAAACTTAACTATTTCAAAACCTGAAAGCGTGACACTTGTTGCTGCATTTTATTATTTTTCAAAGCAAAAATTTTTATCATATGATATTTGCAAGAGATTATATGCGCATCTGCCTTATTCTAACCAACCAAGCCAAGCCTATGTCATTTGACAATCAGAACCTTAAGGACATGGTTTTAGTCATACACAACTTCTTCCAAGTTCATATCTAAGTGCAATGATAAGCCTTCTCAAAAGAAGAAGTTCGATGCATGAATATTCTCTTGATCTTTTCTCAATTTATATTTGTTCACAAAAACTCAACATGTGAGTTGATTGCTTGATTAATTCTTTATGATTAAAAGCACTTGTGAGCATGCAACAAGTTCAAAAGAGCAAGAAAGTTCGACCATGACCAGATGTAGTGTAAGTAATTATTCCAATTACTAGACATGGCAAAAAACTACAAAATGTATAACATGAGTAATGTAGTAAGAACTTTCAGCATGTAAAAGGAATCACAAAGTCATATATGTATTAAATACTATGCTCATATTATTTTAAGTTTAGATTATAACATAGACTTCTCAAGTTTCAAAACTCCCCCTCAATTTAAGCCATGAGGATGCATAACCCCTATTTCACTACGAATATAACAAAAACGAGTGAAATCCAAAGGTTTTGTAAAAATGTCAGCCAATTGTTGTTCAGTATCTACATAATGAAGCACACTGTTTCCTTTTTCAACATTATCACGTAGAAAGCGATACCTAATATCAATGTGCTTAGTTCTAGAATGTTGCACAGGGTTTTTAGCAATGCAAATGGCACTAGTGTTATCACAAACAGTGGAACACTATGTAGGTCAACCCCATAGTCTTTAAGTGTTTGAACAATCCAAAGAACTTGTGAGCAAGCGCTAGCAGCAGCTACGTATTCAGATTCGGCGGTGGATTGTGCAACTGAATTTTGTTTTCTAGAGGACCAAGCAACAACTGAATTACCAAGAAAATGACAAGCACCGGAAGTAATTTTCCTATCAATCCTACAACCTCCAAAATCAGCATCGGAAAAATCTTTTAGAGTAACGGTTGAGGAAGAAGGAAGAAAAATGCCAAATTCTTGAGTTCCATGTAAGTACTTGAGAATCATTTTGACGGCTTGACGATGTGAAGCACGTGGGAAAGCTTGAAACCGTGCACAAAGACATATGCTGAATTGTATGTCCGGTCTTGATGCCATGAGGTACAAAAGTGATCCGATCATGCTTCTATATTCTTTTTGATCCATAGGTTCACCATCTACATTAAGTTCAAGTGTTGTTGCTGTTCCCATTGGTGTCTGAAGAGGCTTGCTTTTGTCCATGTTGAAGCGCCCTAGGAGGTCTTTTGTATACTTTGTTTGATGCACAAAGGTACCCTGCTTGGTTTGCTTGATTTGCAGCCCCAAAAAGTACGTGAGTTCTCCCATCAGACTCATCTCAAACTCTGAACTCATCATAGCTGAAAACTTGGATACAAGATCATGAGAAGCACAACCAAAGATAATATCATCCACATACACTTGAACGAATAATGAGTCATTGCCATGCTTAAGCACAAAAAGAGTTTTATCAACCTTGCCCATGGTAAACCCCCTTTCAAGTAAGAATGTTTTTAACCTATCATACCATGCTCTAGGGGCTTGTTTGAGACCATACAAGGCTTTGGACAGTTTGTAAACATGATTAGGAAAATCTGAATTTTCAAAACCCGGTGGTTTTTTGACATAAACCTCCTCATCTATGTAGCCATTAAGAAAAGCACTTTCAACATCCATTTGATATAGCTTAAAACCTTTAGATGCAGCAGAAGCTAACAAAATTCTTATGGCTTCTAATCTAGCAACAAGAGCAAAAGTTTCATCAAAATCTAGACCTTCAACTTGAGTGAAACCTTGAGCAACCAACCTAGCCTTATTCCTAACCACAACCCCATCCCCACTCTGTTTATTTTTAAACACCCATTTAGTTCCAATTAAAGTGTGATCTTGAGGAGGAGGTACAAGTTTCCAAACATTATTTCTTTCAAAATTTTCTAACTCTTCTTGCATGGCAATAATCCAAGATTCATTAGTGAGTGCGTGTGATATATCTTTGGGTTCAAAAGAAGCAACAAAAGCAGAATGAGCATGAGAGTTTGGATCGCAAAACCTGGACCGTGTAACTCGTTCGTGCAAGCTTCCAATAATCTGTTGTGGAGGATGAATTTTGAGAACCCAGAGGGGAGTGGACACTTCACAAGTTTCTTCTTCTTCATGTTCATCACAAATCGATGATCTTGTGACTTGAGGAGAATCTGGACCAGCAATGGTGATCGTCGGTGCTGGCTATGAATCAAAATCAGGAGCTCGAACAATGTCATTAGCTGCTAAATTTTCTGGGAGCAGCTCCACCTCTTCCTCATCTTCAATGAAAATGCTCTCCCACTACGGATATGGATCTAGATCTGCAATGTTTGAGCTAGTACCTGGGCTAGATTCATCAAAAGACACTTAACAAGTCTCCACAATTTTGTTAGTGTCAAGTAAAAGCACACGGTAGCCTCTAGTATGAGATGGATAACCAAGAAACATGCCATCAATGGACCTAGGTTCAAATTTATCTATATTACCATGTTTCTTAACAAAGAATTTGCAACCAAAAACCCGAAAGTGCGTAACACTAGGCCTATGTCCAAACTGGAGCTCATATGATGTTTTACCTAGCTTAGCGCGCAAGAAAACACGATTTGAGACATAACAAGCGGTTTCAATCGCATCAGCCCAAAATTTCCTAGGAGTTTGATATTCATGAAGCATAGTCCTAGCCATCTCAACTAAGGTTCTGTTCTTTCTTTCTACAACACCGTTTTGTTGAGGTACATATGGTGAAGAAAATTGATGATCTATTCCATTTTTAGCACAAAAGTGATCAAAAGATTGATTTTTAAATTCAGTTCTATTATCACTTCTAATTGCTTTTAAAGATCCTGGGTGATCAATTGATAATCTAAGAAATAAAGTTCTAAAGTGACTAAAAGCTTCATTCTTAGATGCCATAAAGTAAACCCAAGAGTATCTAGAATAATCATCAACAATAACAAGAACATACCATTTACCTCTGAAGGATTGAACACGTGAAGGTCCTACAGTGTCAAGGTGTAAAAGTTGACCCGGTTCAGTTGTCATGATCATTGTGAGAGGAGTATGTGACCCTGCAACCATCTTAGCATGTCTACAAGAAGAGCACACAATTTCTTTGTCCCATTTAAGCTTAGGCAGCCCACGTATGCGATCAAGAGCACTAACACGCGTTAGGTGATCAAAGCCTTTGTGACAAAGTCTACGATGCCAAAAATATAAGTCCTTTGAATCATTAGCAACTAGACACCTATGCTTAGAGGAAGACATATCAAAATCAGCTTTAAAAACTCTTCCAAGCCGAAACATGTTAAAAATAAGCTCACTACTTGAACCTACAACTTTGTAGCAATTTTTATTGAAAATAATTTCCAGATTTTCATCTAGCAATTGTGAAACAGAAAGCAAGATGTATTTCAAATTTTTGACAAGTGCCACATCCTTCAAAGTGTAGTGATCATTTACTCTAACCGAACCCTTAGCAATTATAGGAGTTGAAGAATTATCGGGAAAAGTAACATTCTCTACTCGTGACACAAAAGAGAGGGAGGAGAGCCATTCTTTGTTACCGGTCATGTGGCATTTGCAACCTGAATCCACAATCCAAATTCTCTCCTTCCTCAATCATAAAATCTACATAGAAGCACAATACGTCGATGAGTCAATACTGGGGTTAGTCAAAAGGCATTTAGGTATCCAGTACTGAGTCACACGACGTGCAACAAAAAAAACATGCGAAAGCTGAGATAAAACAGCAGGTTTATGAGTCAAAGTTTGAGGTTTTTTAATCTTAACTACTGACCTGTAAGGTGTTACTTGTGTAGCACGAAAATCAGTAGCCCCGGAGTCAAAAACAGAAGGTCCGGAGGTAAACTTTGAATGTTTTTGACTTACAACAGCAGGTTGCATGTTCCTGGCATTCGGTTTAATATGTGCAGCAAATTTTGCATGAAAGTTATGAGATCTAGAAATCATTCTTTCCCTTTTCTGTTGTTTAGCTAGTCTATAACAAAAATCTATGACATGACCACCTCTACCACAATAGGTACAATGAAATTTAACTTTGTGTTCATGTCTAGATGAGCAAGCAATATTTTTATTTTAAACCGAATGAGACAACACTCCTGCAGATTTGAAAACCACTTCTTTTTGTTTAGGACCTGTTTGAATCAAACCACTTAATAATGACTTTACAATTTTAGGTGGATGTGCCTTAGTATGAGCATGAGAATCAAAACCTAAACCAGTTTTATCATTGCAGGACTTGGAAGAATTCAGCAGCAAGTTTAGGTTCTTATTCCCATTACAAAACCGATCTAATGTCCTATGCATGTTATCAAGTTTATTGGACAGATCAAGGCAATTTTCACATGAAGTTTTTCCTTTTAATTTGCAATTGGAACAATATTTAACTTCATGAGAACGTAAAGCATTATTCAATATTGAAATTTCATTCATAGCATCTTTTAGTTTCTTTTCAAGATCATCACAACTAGAACAATGCAAATCAATTGTAGAACAAGAAGCATCTTTTAAGTTTCCAATGTCAAGTGTAGCAAGCTTTTTGTTCTTTTCAATTTCAAGTTTAAGTATATCTAGAGTGGAGGAGTGTGCAGTTCTTAGTGTGGACAATTGTTCATAGATTAAATCACATGAGAGACAAGAATCATCACTAGGAATCAAGGTTTTCAAATGGTTGATTTCAGATTCTAGTGATTCAATTTTAGCAGCATTATCCCTAAGATTTTTGTCCTTTTTCTTAACAATAATAGTTGCACGAGAAATTGCATCACACATTTCATTACAAGTAGAACATACCTCATCGTCGTCACTGTTGTGTTCTGCATCCTCCTGACTTGATCTTGATCTTGTTTTGCCTGCCATGAAGCATAGGTTGGCCAGATTGTCATCGTCTTCATCATTTTCAAAGTCTACATCGCTTGATCCAAGCTCTTTAAGTGCAGTGATGAAGATGTTAATCATCTTGCGTCCTATGGTACCCTTCTTTTCCTTGTTGGGGTTTCTAGAGGTGGTCTTGACCTTGTTCTGTTTTTCTTCGCAGGTAGTAGGACCTGAAAGGTTAGGACATTTTGTATAAAAGTGTCCTGTCTTACCACATTCAAAACAGCATTGAGGTCTGGAGCTTCCTCTCCTTCTAGTTCTCACATTTTGCAATGCCTTTGAGAACCTAGTAGATAGAAGTGCTAGCTCCTCCTCTGGAAATTCCTCGATCTGCTCCAAGGTTAGTGAGGACAACAAAGCAAGAGTATTGCAAGATGTTGATTGGCCAGAGCTAGGCATATCACGTTGTGAGACAAATGCAATAGACTTATTTGGGTTCTTACGTGATAAGATGTCAATTTCATGAGTTTTGAGTTTAGAGTAAAGCACATCTAAAGTAAGTGTACTCATGACAGTAGATTCACGAACAAATGTAACTTTCATCTCCCAGATTGACATGTCTAATGGACTAAGAAGTTGCCTATCATTTTCAACATCAAAAAAATTAATGTTGACACTACGCAAGTTACTGAGAATTTTGTTAAAGCGAGCAAAGAGATCATCGATGGACTCACCGGGTTGCATCTCGAAGCCCATGTATTCTTTCTTGAACATGACTTGCCTTACCTCCTTGATTGTTTTGGATCCTTCGTGATAATCACAAAGTGCTCTCCATACATCGTATGCCGATCGGAGATGTGCAACGCAGTCGATGTCGCTCTGAGTGAGTCCTTGAATGATCAAATTTCGAGTTTTGTTGTTGTTGTTGACGTCCCTTAGGTTTGTAGCCGTAACTTGATCGTTAGGTGGCACTTCGTAAGGCTTGTACACCTTCTCCCATATTGCGAAGCCTTGTGCCTGGATGAAGGCCTCCATGCGTGCCTTCCAAACCTGAAAATCAATACCAGCAAACACACAACGTTTGGCACAGTATTTCTCAATGATTATTAGTAAAAAATACATACAAATCACAACGATTAGAGCACCGTGGCTCTGATACCAATTGTAGGATCGAAGAGTACGTGAAAATCTACCACGGGGGGGGGGGGGGGGGGGGGGTGAATGATAGATTTAAAAAATCTTATGCAGCGGAAACAATTAAATCCCAACCCCTTCGGCAGAAAAACAATCTGTTAGAGAAATCATGTGTGAGACTAATCTAAACGTGTTTCACCATGAAAAAAATTGATATATATCAGAGAGAATCAAGTCACGAAGAAAACACAAGAAGAATCACTCAAATCCGTCAAGATAAACTCAAGTTATGATCGAAAGATCGAACAAAGGTCAATCTGTCCTACCCAAGAAAAATAGTTCTGGAACGCTGCAAAGAAACTCGTGTAGATCAGAAACCACAAATCCAATGACCGTAAAATTTTGACAGATGATATATAATCAAGTTGTGAAGACAACCCAAAATCAAATAATCACGTCAATTGGATCTGTAAAACTCGAGTTATGATAAAACCACTGACGAAAGGTAGTGCTGTCCAGAAACTGGACGAGTAAAACTTGTCTAGAACAAGTTGGACGAACGAGGCACAAAAATTCCTTCAAACTACGAATTTTATTCAATAGAACACAAGAGGAACAGTCCCAAAGTCGTGCACCACGAGCTCTGGCCTCCCTTGCTTATATAACCAGCTCGAAAGCCAACTCAACTCAAATTAGGACTCTAATCCTACTCCGTTTACGAATCGAATCTTTCCATAACTTCTTAGGACTCTTCTATACGCAGATAGAAGCAATCTTAAGACTTCCAAACACCTTAGGAACGTATCCCACATTCCTAAAAAAACTCAAATTCGTGACCCACACGAAATCCTATCATAACCAACTCGATACTTTCCATACTGAGCCATAACCGACTCCGCCGCAGCCAAAGTCATCAACTGATATGATCTGATCCTTCCAACCAGATCTTCCCATCCATAAACCATATTCGGAACCATGTTGCCATGTCATGCACCGCATGCATACGTGCAAACACCTTCCTTCGACGTCCAGTAACCTTCATATGCACCACCCTTGATTCAATCATCCAGTGCGACCTCCAGACCCGCTCAACCACAATTCCTCCTGAATTTGGTTGTCGGAACGTCATCTCCTCCCTGAGACTAGTCCAAAGGATCCTATCACTAGCCATGACTTGAACTCAAGCAACACTGGCACATGAACAAACAAACAATCCATACGAGCCCAAGTTCGCAACTTGACTCAAGTTAGTTCTAAAACTACAACACCTTACGTGAGCACCTCACATAAGCATGTTGCAAAGCACAGCAAAATGATATAAGCCTTAACCACCAAAACACACCAAAAACTTAGTAAAAAATACTAAGCATACTTTCCATAAGTGTAAAGCAAGTTCAAAACATTTCTCATGAAAGTTTGGAACATTACGATCAAGCTCCGAACCTTGCCAAAGCTAACCGGAACTTTAGCCGGAGCTTACCAAAGCTAGTACAACCTAGCGCTGGAGCTTACCAAAGCTAGTACAACCTAGAACCAGAGCTTACAAAAGCTAGTCGGACCTCGCCGGATCTAACCAAAACTAGTCGAAACTAGTCATCCCAAAAGTCGGAGCTAGAAAAACATGTCGGAGCTAACCAACATAAGTCGGACCTAGCAAAACATATCAGAGCTTAACAAATACATGCCGGAGCTATCAAAGACATGCCGGAGCTAAAGACAAAGCTCACCGGAGCTACCGAAAAACATGTTGGATCTAGACAAAGAAAGTCGGACCTATTGTCGGACCTTGCAGAAGCTCGGAGCTAGAGTCAGACCTTGCTAAAAAGATGTTATGGCAGCATTCAAAACTTTTATTATTAAAATCAATGTATTCAGCACAAATAGGTCTCACACCTTGTCACCTGGATTTTATGGTAGAGAGTCGGGATGGGCTTTTTACTCTTTTTGCTTCGCTTAATTAATTGGGATGGGAAGACAACTATACCATTTAACTTAATTATGCATTAATGAGGTTATGATTAACATGAACTGGTTAATATGATATGATAATGGGTGATCTAAGCAAGCCTGGTATGTGAATGGGTTGGATGTTATGGTGGTTGCTTTCTTTAGATCTAAGGACCGGTTCATGCGAGAATAAGCCAGGACTACAGTGCCACCACGAGGCCAAGTATGGGTGTGGTGTAGATGATTAATTATGGCTTTGCCAGTGCTATTTGTACCATTAAGGATGCTCGGGGATGGGGTAGTCAGATTGGTTTGTTGATGATTGGTGAGACTACCCTGCGACCCGAATGGCTCAAGAGGGGGCCCATGGTTGAAGATGTGCTCTGTAGGTGACATCACCACTGGTGAAACATCAGTGGGGTCTAAATGGGCTAGTAATCCTTTTGTAAAGGCTATTTAGTGATCTCTTGGCCATACACTAAAGTACGTGTATTTGGCATAAGGGAGGTCCTTCAGTCGCCGACGGGTGATGAAATCACAAACACGTGGGTAAAGTGGTACAAACTCTACAGGGTCTAATAAAACTATCATAATAGCCGTGCTCCCGGTTATGAGCGCCTAGATGACCTACATTATTAGAGGGAAATTTGGTGTTGGGATGGTTTGGTAATAGTTATGGCTTGGTAATGATTATGGATGGTTATAGATTAAATTCTGGTATTGGATATGATTGATGGTAATAATCTGGAATATGGATGATGGTATTGGAATATGGACTAGTACTATAATATTAATTATGGTTTACGATGGGTTTTACTTCACCTAAGTACAATATATTGCTTTTCAAATGTTTTAATGTACTTTTCATCACTTAGCCTTTATTATTGTTGTCATTTGAATCAGCTACATGTCATACTTTTCGCATTTGCTAAGTACGACATGTACTCACCCTTGCAATTCCCTTGCCAACAGTTGCAGGTCAGGATTGAGAGTTTAACGAGGATAATGCGGAGTTCTAGGCTGTGTCTACCGTCAGCTTTACCTGTGGAATGTTGGAGCTGCGCTATCCCTTTTGCTTAGTTGCTTAATTAGTTATTTCCGCTGCATTAGTTGAAACTTGTCATTAATATTCATTAGAGCTTGTATTTAAGGATAATATGGTTGTGTAATAAAAGTATTTAATTAATCTTGTCTTGTGGTAATTTTTTGTATACTCTTCTGTGAATGCACTCATGTATGTGTGTTGAACGTCCTGGGCATACATATGCGTTCACTTGGTTCATTTTGGGAACCAGGTGTCACAACCCCGAAGCTGGCGGTGCCGATGGCCCTGTTACCATGGCGTCCACCAAGGGTCGTAGGCGCTACAGGAAGCTTCGAGCAACCAAGCGCGCAAGATCTAGAAGCTCAAGTCAGTCCCTATGCATGGATCTTGGATGTTCGAGACTACCTGAAAGACAACATCCTTCTTGAAGATGGTGTATCCGCTGAGCGAATTGTCAGATTGGCTAAAAGATACTTGTTGGTAGAAGGGGATCTCTATTGATGTGGTGCCAATGGCATTCTAATGCGGTGCATTTACCGGGAAGAGGGATGCTAACTTCTCGTAGAGATCCATGGAGGCGAGTGTGGAACTACGCTTCATCCTGCACGCTGGTCGGTAAAACCTTCCGGCATGTTTTTTACTGGCCTACAACACACCAGGATTCTGTCTAGCTGGTCAAGAAGTGCGAAGAATGCTAGTTCCAAGCGAAGCAAATTCATACACTGGTGCAGTAACTGCAAATGATTCCTCCCTCATGGCCATTCGCTGTGTGGGGGATGGATATTTTTGGACCTTTCCTAAAAGTTGTCAGAGGGTACCAGTTCTTATACGTCTCCATCAACAAGTTCACAAAGTGGTCATAAGCAACTCCAGTTGTGACAATCAACAAGTAATTTGCCATCAAGTTCTTGAAGTCCATTGTCTGCAGATTTGGAGTTCCGAACAGAGTCATCATTGAAAATGGAACCCAATTCACAAGTGCATCTTTACAAGAGTATTACGAAGACCTTGGCATAACTGTCAGCAACGCATCAGTAGCTCATCCGGCAAGCAATGGCCAAGCCAAGAAAGCAAACACAAAAATTCTTAAGGGACTCAAGACGTGCACTTATGAATGCTTGAAGAAGCATGGCGCAAACTGGATAGAAGAGCTCCCATCTAAATTGTGGGCGAGTCGGACAACACCCAGCCGGACAACAGGAGAAACACCCTTCTTCATGTTATACGGAGCCAAAGCCATCATTCCTCCGGAAATTTCCATGGGGTCTCTCTGGGTTCAGACCTACGACGAAGCCACACAAGACAAGTTCCGGCGTGAAGACTTAGACCACGTCGATGAGGCAAAGTGTCATGCAGCTGTCTGAAATGCGCGATATCGCCAGATGCTCTAGCGCTATCATCAAAGGCATGTGCACAATTGGAAGTTAGAAGAAGGCAATTTGGTGCTGCAACGAATATTGACTCGAGAAGGGATGAACAAACTTGCCCCCAGCTGGGAAGGTCCCTTCCGAGTTATCAAAGTATCCCTCTCCAGATGCGTTCGCTTGGCAACAAAGGATGGCATACCACTTCCCAACCCCTAGAATATTGAGCACCTTCATAAGTTCTACACTTAGTTACATGGTGGTGAGTCTATATTTGTATAAAATGTATCTCATAGATTCTATGAAAAGATTCAGGTTGGTCCAAGATGAAAAGCACACTTCACTTGGTCCTGTACTTTAAGTCCGTCTTTGCCTTCTCTGGATTGCTACAAGATGAATAGCACACTTAACTTGGTCCTGTACTTTAAGTGTGTCCTTGTCTTTCCCTATTATTTGGAACTATAATGAAATACATTTATTTGAGAGCAGACCCTACGTGCATTAATTTTGCGCATGCTCATAATTTTACCATCTTTTACCTTTTTGTCAATAGCAATGTTGTGCAATCCACTTGAAAGTTTAGTCCTAAAGATTCATGTGATATATATAAGTTTTATTGGTAATCTTATATTGGATCCTGGTATTGCTGGGTGGCCTACTCGCCTGGAAGCCAAAGCCAATGACATGTCCGGAGTACGCTATCGACTTAGCCTGGTCCAAGACCCTAAGCATGCCACTATACCTATTCTGGTGGGTCTCAGTAAGGCGGGTCCAGAAAGCACACAAACCTTTGGGGGTTTAATCAATACACTTATATAGTGACAATGTGTTCATTGGGACCTAAAATTCAAGGAAGGATAACAAGCCGCTGTCGGTACCCGGCATACCGAGTACCCTCGCGCACAAGCTAGAGCCACCTAGGTACCTCGCCTACCAACAGGGACAGGGTCCGAGGGCGCCACGTGTTCAAAGAAACCCGCACCCACCAGCCTTAGATGAGAAGTCCGGGGTGCCCACGAGACATCCAAAAGGGGGAGCTCAGCTCCACCTTGACGACAAGCTCCCAGGCAGCCACATGTCCAGAAGGACGGGACCCGACCTCCTCCGTAAAGGTGAGCTCCCAAGATGCCACGTGGCCCACGAAGTCGAGACCCGATCTCCCCAGCAGAGGCGAGCACCCGAGCTGCCACGTGGCCCGCGGGACAAAACCTGGCCTCGCCCACGGAGGTGAGCTCCCAAACTGCCACGTGGCCCGCAAGACGGGCGTGGCCTCCACCGTGGCAGAGAGCTCCCCAGCGGCCGCATGGTCAGTCCACTTGCCCTGAGCAGATAGTGAGGAAGTTAAGAGTGCGGTGCGCCTTGTCTCCATCAAGCTTTGAAGATACGCGGCTTCCCCAGACGCATGGCGCGGCGCACGCCTAATGTCAGGTACCACTATGACTAATCGCATCACAGTGAAGGTGCCGCAAGCCTATCCAACTCCACCAAGTGGGTAGCTTATGGCACTAGAGACAGTTGGATGGGACATTCCCTACCACTGTAAGCAACGACACATGGGCTACTGATGACCCAGGCGACAAGATGGCGAGTCCTCACATCCGCGGTCAAAACAAGCTTACCAAAGAAGCCTTAGATCTTTACGATAAGATCGCCCCGGGACCACCTGTCGGGCCCCGGGACCCCACTTGTAAGGCATCTGACCTTGAATATAAAAGGCTCGGACCCCCATCGCTACAAGGACAAGACTGAGAATCCCCAAAACACACACTCGCATACACACTCACTAGGCAACACAATCAACCGTGGAGTAGGGTGTTACTCTCCTTGCGACCCGAACCACATAAAAACTCTACTGTCTCATACTCTTCAGCTAGAACACTAGTTTGATGCCTAAGCCCCGCCGAACAAGAACCTCCGCGGGCTGCTCCTTAGCACATCCGGGGTAAGTGTTGCATTGACCCTTCGACATTTGGCGCGCCATGTAGGTGCCTTTTCCCTCAAAAAAGTGGTAGCGCTTTCACCACCATGGTGTTTATCAGGCCCGTGGAAGGCAGTTTTCGTGGCCATTGTTTGGTGCGCGAGATCCGTCGCTCGAGCTGTGCTCTCTGGTCTGTCTTGACCCCTTGCAGGTACGGCTGGCCAAAATGGCACGTCGGGACACGCCCCAGCTCAGTCGGCTCCACCAACACCCACAGTAGCGAGCCCAGAGTACGCATTGGCGGCGGCCAGAGCTCTCCTCCACCACCCACCATCGGTGAATGCCTCTCAGAGGGCGGCTCAACGGTGGGTCCAAGACATCGACCACCTCGTCGTCACATCCATCAACTCCCCCAACAATGGAAGGCGCCTCATGTTGCTGTCACGCACGCCATCCATCGACCGTCACTCCACCAACTCCCGATCCTCCAAGCCTATGAGCGTTGGTCGGCTCCCGAAAGAGGACCTCGTGAACACACTGTGAGCGAGTGTTAGGAGATAGAAAGGTGCGCCAAACGCAACCAAGTGCAGGCGCAGCAGCGCCCAGACGGCGCCCCCTTCCGCCGACGGGAGGGCAAGCAGAAGGTCAAACCCAAGGTCGACAATGATGAGGAGCTGGAGTACGAGAAGCAAGAGCGGGCCATCAAAGTTGTCCACCAAGATGAGAACTCCGACGCCAACAGTGACAACGAGCGTCACAAGACCCTCCACGTCATCTTTGGAGGGTCTTGGGATCCCGCGTCCTGGAACGCAGTTGTAACACCCTCATTTTCATGCATCATGTCCTGCATACATTCATATATATGTCTAACATTAATCAACATAAAAGGGAACAAGTTTAAAATTGATTTGAAACAAAACTGCACATATGAATTCTAGGAAGTGCGGACTAGTCCGTTTTTGGTGCGGTCTAATCCGATTTCTCTTTGACCTCATATGAACTTGTCCATTTTTCCGCGGACTAGTCTGTTTTTGCCTATGGACACTTTCGGACTTGTCCGTTCTTGTGCGTACTAGTCCGGTGTCCCGAATTGCTTGAAATTTCGCTAAGTCCCTGAACTTGTCCGGACTAGTCCAGTATTTCAGCAGACTTGTCCGTTTTCCTCTCTGACTAAAATCGGACTTGTCCGATTTTTTGCCGGAGTTATCTGTTTTTCCCCTCTAGATAAGTTCGAACTTGTCCGATGTCCAATCGGGACTTGTCTGATTTCTCTCTGGACAACTTCGTACTAGTCCGGCCCTTTCCGGACTTGTCCGATATGTTGTGACTCTGAGTTGATCTTTTGTTTCATGACTTGTTTCTTGGGTTTTATGTTAAGTGGGCCTAGGGACGTCGTGACTAACTCTTTTAGATCCCATGTGGGTGTGACATCCAGTTTCAAAAAATGAACCAAATGCAGTGTATGTGTGCCCAAGATGTTCAACGCACATACACGAGTGCATTTACAAAAGAGTATAAAGAAAATTAACACAAGACAAGATTAATTAACCAAATTTTATTAACTAACCATATCATCCTCGAGTACATGTTATAATGAATATTAATGACAAGTTCCAAATAATGTAGCGGAAATAAACTAATTAAGCAAACTAAACAGCTAGGCAGCATAAGCAATAGGGTATAGCGCGGCTCCATGCAACACCACAGGCAAAGCTGATGGTAGACACGGCCTAGAACTCTGCATTATCGCCATTAAAATCACAATCCTCACCTGCAATTGTTGGGAGGGGATTGCAAGAGTGAGTACATGTCGTACTCAATAAGTGTGGAAAGTATGACATGTGGCTGATTCAAATGACTAATATAATAATGGTTGAGTGTACATTAAAACATTTGAAAAATAATATATTACATGTATATGAAATAAACCCATCATAAGCCATGTAGTTATCATAATAACAGTCCATATTCCATATCCATCATCATATACCAATATCCATATTCAATACCAGAATTCAATTCATAACCATCCATAACCATAATACCAACCATAACCATCCCAAATACCATCCCAATACCGAGTTCCCTCTAATCATGTGAGGGTCTAGGTTGCTCATAACCGGGAGCACGGCTATCATGATAGTTTTAGACACACTCTGCAGAGGTTGTACCGCTTTACCCACGTGTTTGTGATTTCATCACCTTTGGATGACTATAGAATCTCAATTATGTTGTCTCACACTTCCTTAGGTGTGTGGCCAAGAGATCACAAAAGAGCCTTTACAAAGGGATTACTAGCCTATTTACACTCCACTAAGGTTTCAACGGTGGCGATGTCTCCAACTGAGCACATCTTCAACCAAGGGCCCCCTCTTGAGCCATTCGGATCCCATGGTAGTCCCACCAATCATCAACAAACCCAATCCGACTACCCCTTCCCCAAGCATCCATAATGGTCCAAATAGCACTGGCAAAGCCCTAATTAATCAGCTACGCCGCACCCATACTTGGTCTCGTGGTGGCATTGTAAATCCTGGATGGTCGCTCCACGAACCGGTTCTTAGATCTAAAGCAAGTAATCCACCATACATCCAACCCATCCACATAACAGACTTGCTTAGATCACCCATTACCATATCAGATTTAGCCAGTTCATGTCAACCACAATCTTATTAATGCATAATTAAAATAAGTAGTGTAGTTGTTCTTCCATCCCAATTAATTAAGCGAAGCAAAAAGGTAAAAATCCCATCCCGACTATCTACCATATATCCCAGGTGACAAGAGTGGTTAAACAAAGCTAGTAAACTTCCTATCATAGGATTCCCATCAAATTGACACAAGCATGCAGTTTTGCAAACAAAACATTTATTTCACAACAGGATCAATATGCTTCAAGGACACTTGCCTTGCTCCGACACATAGGGTTTCTCAAGCGCTTCGAAGTCTTGGTTCTGGAAATCCTCGTACACGACCTCTTGAGCACTTCCATCTACTCCTGATCACACATACAAGAAAATATATACAAATCAACATGATGCACACATACTAATCAACATGCGATGGCATGCATGCATGCAAAGTTCAACTATTAACTAACTGTTATTCTTTATTGATTAGATGCAACTAGTTCATACATGTTCATGTGAGTTTATGGGGGTTTTAGCGAGAATTAATGCTGCTAAAAATAAAAAGATAGTGCAACTATGATCAAATTACGTCTATTAGATTTAATACATCGCTAAAATTCATATCGGAAAAATGAACCCTAGCATAGATGCGACGACTTCGATGATCGCGGAACGAAGGCGACACGTAGACGAAGTGGATGGCGCAACGGTCCTCCGGCGGCACGACGACGGCGACGCGGCGATCTCTGGCGGACGATGGCACCCTCGTCTTTTTTTTCTTCCTCTCCTTCCCTTGTGGCGGCAGCCTCTAGTGCTCTTTTTCATTCCTCTCTAGGGCTTCTTTTCCCCTGGGCGGCGGCGCTGCTTCTGGTGTTGTTGGAAAACATGAGCTCTCCAGTTGTATTTATAGGCGGCGGCTGTACCGATCGAGCGACCAGGGACAGAGTCCCAGTCGAACGCGGCGCGGGGGCTGGCGGCACCGGCCCCTTGGGGCGCGGTCGGGCACGAGAGCACTAGCGGGTGGGGTCGCGCGGGCGGGCGCGCTGGCGGGGCACGGGGCGCGCTAGGTGGGCCGGCCGCTCGGCCTGGTCAGCGGTGCCGCCCCCCTTTTTTTCTTTTTCTTTATCTATTTTTTTCTTTAGGTTTCATATATTTTTTCCTATATATATTATTATTTTTATATTTATTCTCTAATACATGTTTTATATTATTTTTTTATTTTTTTCATTATTATTATTATTATTTTACATATATATATTTCTAATATGTGTTTTTTATATTTCTATTCTCTTTTCTTCTTTCCTACACAAATTTTGTATATATGCTCCATCTTTTATTTTTCTTCCTTCATTCTACTAGTGATTAATGCATGATCATGTATGCAATGCATGATGCAAAAATTGAGGATATTACAAACCTACCCCCCTTAAAATGAATCTCGCCCTCGAGATTCGATAGCGTGGAGAAAAGATGAGGGAATTCTGCCTTAAGGCTTCTTCACGTTCCCACGTAGCTTCGGCTTCTGTATGGTGGTTATATTGCATATTGCACCAATGGACCCTCTTATTCCTCGTGACCCTTTCCTTCACGTCCAAGATCTTGATAGGTTGCTCGACATAGGACAAATCCTCCTGAAGTTCTAACTCGTCCATCGGCACCTGTTCTTTCGGCACCCTCAGACACTTCTTGAGTTGAAATACGTGAAACACGTCATGTACATCGGAGAGATACGCCGGCAGCTCAAGTCGATAAGCTACCTCTCCTCGCTTTTCCAGAATCTTAAATGGTCCGATGTAACGAGGCACCAGTTTTCCTTTGATGTTAAACCGGCGTTGCCCTCGGATAGGTGACACTTTGAGGTATACGAAATCTCCAACTTCAAATACCAGATTCCTTTGCCGATTATCCGCATAACCTTTTTGCCGCGACTGAACAACCCTTAGGTTTTCATGAATTATTCAGACTTGTCTTTCAGCGTCATGTAACACATCAGCACCAAATACTTGGTTCTCTCCTGTTTCATTCCAAAACAAAGGTGTCCTACACTTCCTTCCGTATAGTGCTTCATAGGGTGACATTTTCAAACTTCTTGGTAACTATTGTTGTATGAAAACTCTGCATATGGCAAGCTCCTGTCCCAACTTTTCCCACACTTCAAAGCACAAGCTCTTAACATGTCTTCCAAAATTTGATTGGTCCTCTCGGTTTGTCCATCCGTTTGAGGGTGATATGCTGAACTAAAATTCAACCTCGTCCCCAAAGCTTCATGCAATTTTGCCAACACCTGGAAATGAATTTTGAACCTCTATCCAAGACTATCTTCTTCGGAACTCCATGCAAACATACTATTCTTCCCATATACAGTTCTGCCAATTTCTCTCCATTATAGGTGGTCTTGACGGGAATAAAGTGGGCTGACTTAGTTAACCGATCCACAATTACCCAAATTGAGTCGTAGTCGGACTGAGTACGTGGTAAACCAACTATGAAGTCTATACCGATCTCTTCCCACTTCCATTCTGGGATCTTTAATGGTTGCAATAATTCGGCTGGCCTTTGATGTTCCGCCTTGACCCGTTGACACACATCACACAATGCTACATATTCAGCTATGTCCTTTTTCATGCTATCCCATCAATATCACGTCTTCAAGTCTTTGTACATCTTTGTACAACCAGGATGTATTGAGTATGGTGAGTCATGTGCCTCTTTTAATATCGTCTCCCGAATATGCTTCACATTAGGCACGACAATCCTTTTTCCCAACCATAAGGTACCATGTTCATCCTCATTGAATCTGAATTCTCTCCCCTCTTGGGTCCTTTCCTTGATTTCCCGAATTTCCTCATCCTTGGTATGTGCCTCTCGAATTTCTTGCTCCAAGGTTGGGTTTAACTCCATCATCTCCATCTCATTTACAAATCCAAGGTTCAACCGTTCAATCTCCTTACATAACTCGGATGGTAACTCTCGAACTGTGAGTT
The DNA here is from genome assembly GCA_036927565.1 of Tuctoria greenei. Taxonomy (NCBI): domain Eukaryota; kingdom Viridiplantae; phylum Streptophyta; class Magnoliopsida; order Poales; family Poaceae; genus Tuctoria; species Tuctoria greenei. The sequence goes on along the minus strand of JAYESD010000004.1, from coordinate 42,212,166 downwards.
GATGACTTACTCCTTTTCTACTCAAAGCATCAGCCACTATATTGGCTTTTCCCGGATGATAGTTGATCCCCAAGTCATAATCTTTGATGAGCTCCAACCATCTTCGTTGCCTCAAATTCAGATCTATTTGTGTGAAAATATACTTAAGACTCTTATGATCTGTATAAATTTCACACCTATATCCAAGAATATAGTGTCTCCAAATCTTCAATGCATGTACCACGGCTGCAAGTTCTAAATCATGCGTTGGGTAATTCTATTCATGTTTCTTCAATTGCCTTGATGCATAGGCGACCACTTGACCTTCTTGCATGAGCACACATCCAAGTCCTTGTCTCAATGAGTCACTATAAATATCGAAACTCTTGCTTACATCTGGCAATACTAAGACTAGGGCTGTGGTTAACCTCCTCTTCAACTCCTCAAAACTTCCTTGGAAAGCTCGAGTCCATTGGAAAGCTTTCCCCTTTGTTAGCAACTCCGTCATAGGCTTGGCTATCTTGGAAAAGTCCTTGATGAACCTACGTAGTACCCAGCCATCCCAAGAAAACTTCTTATTTCCTTTACGTTTTGCGGTGGCTCCCACTTCAACACGTCCCTCACTTTTCCGGGGTCGACCAATACTCCTCCTCCTGAGATGATATGACCCCAAAATGGCACCTCATTCAACCAAAACTGACACTTGTTCAACTTGGCATACAATTGATGCTCCCTCAATTTCTGCAACGTGAGCCTCAAGAGTTCCTCATGTTCTTTCTCATCCTTCGAGTAGATCATAATGTCATCAATAAACACCACAACAAACTTATCCAAGTACTCCATGAAGACCTTATTCATGAGGTACATAAAGTAGGCAGGTGCATTGGTCAATCCAAAGGACATCACCGTGTACTCATAAGATCCATACCGTGTCCTAAAAGTTATCTTAGGTATGTCCGATGGCCTAATATTCATTTGAAAGTAACATGACCTCAAGTCGATCTTGGAAAACACACAGACACCTTTCATCTGATCAAACAAATCCTCTATGCGGGGCAAGGTGTACTTGTTCTTGATGGTCACCTCATTGAGAGCTCGGTAATCTACGCACATCCTTTGGGATCCATCCTTCTTGTCCACAAATAGAACGGGCGCTCCCCAAGGTGGAGAGCTGGGCCGAATGAAACCCTTCTCTAGTTGATCTTGAATTTGCTTCTTGAGCTCTACTAATTCCATAGGGGGCATCCTATACGGCATCTTAGCTACAGGTGCAATTCTAGGTATTAAATCAATAACAAAATCAATGTCTCGATCAGGTGGCATACCCGGCAACTTGTCCGGAAAAACATCCAAAAATTCACACACCACCAGAATCTCCTCAATTGTGGCACCGTCCATATGATTCAATTCCAATTGCTTCGATGCAGTTTGAGATGCTTCTAATTCTACAGTGATCCCTTCTTTATTGGTCAACTTCACCGTCTTCGTGGCACACTCAATAACCCCATTGTGCTTCCTCAACCAGTCCATACCAAGTATAATGTCCAATCCTTGAGAATCCAAAACAATGAGGATGGCGGAGAAGTATACCCCCTTATTCTAAGGATTACCTTTGGGCATACTATATTTGTCCTCATCTCTCCTCCAGGAGACTTAACCAATAGTGTAAACTTCATATGAGAGATAGGCAAACTATACTTGGTGACATACTTGATGAAATGAATGAATGCGATGCTCCAAAACCAAATAACATAGTCGCGAGTTTGGAGGTGCGAGAAACATACCAATGACCACGTCATCCACTTGTTGAGCATCATCCGTAGAGACATGGTTCACGTTGCCACGAGCCAAATTCTGTTGTTCATGGTTCCCTTGTGGCTCTCCTCCATTAGGTCTTGGGTTTTGCCTCAACGCATTGCTTCCTTGACCAAGGCCTGACTTAGGACCTTGATGTGCAAAGTGTCCAGCTTTTCCACAAGTATAACACTTCTTATGTCCACCAGAATTTGGATGGATTTGATTTTGCGCATTGGCACCAAAGAAATTAGCACGGGGTGCATAAGGCATTGGAGGCCTAGGTGCTTGCATGACAGGGCACTGCTACACAAACTGAGCTGGCCGCGGTGCATAACCAGGGCGCTGTACAGGAACAAAAGAGCTGAAATAGGGCGCAATGGGTGGTGCAAAGCGAGGGCACACATTACTTCCATGTTGCTGTCCTTGATAGGGCGCCTTCCTCTTATTGCCTTGCTCCATCTCGCGGACCTTGTTCTCCACCACAATTGCTTTGTCCACAAGCTTCTAAAAGTTGGCATAGTCACAATTGAGCAATTGTACTTGAATATCATTGTTCAAGCCCCTCATGAACAAGTATTGTTTCCGGCTGTCCCGGCTCACATCCTGAGGCGCATACCTTGAGAGTTGAGTGAATTTGTTGAGATATTCACCCACGCTCTATCTCCCTTGCCTAAAGTTCTCAAATTCTTGCCTCTTCAGAATCATAACACCTTCCAGCACATAAGGAGAACGGAAGCTCTCTTTGAATTCGGCCCAAGTAATCCTCTCTTGGTTCTCATTAGCATTGCAATAAGAATCCCACCAATGCGCAACTGTTCCAACTAGTTGATGAGAAGCAAATAAGACCTTCTCCCAGTCACTGCATTGGACAATAGCAAGCTTCTTCTCCATGGACTTGAGCCAATCATCCGCATCCATAGGGTCAGCGGCTTGAGCAAAGGTTGGCGGCCTAGTCCTCATAAACTCTCCCAACCGGTTATGAGGAGGTGGGGGTGGCGGTGGAGGCATGTGGGGCTGATTGTTATTATTGCCAGCCTACAGTTGTCCCATAGTTTGTATCATGGTCTGCATGAGCTGGTTTTACATAGCCAAAAGCTGCTCGATACTCATATCTCCATGAGCAGGTCCTTGTCCATTGTTATTCTGAGGTGATCCATGGTTCTTCTCTTCATCATTGCCATCGCTCTGGTTGCGAGTCCTCACCATCTAAAGTAAAGCAAAAGATAAGAATTTAGAAAACGTCCCCATCTATATGCATCAAGGCATATGAAACTAAACAACTAACTAGCCTAGGTGGACTTGGCAATGATAAAGCATCCCAAAATCCTCTATTAAGCACACAAGCAAGCGATATATAGAAAATAGCACACCAAAGAAAAACACATCGATTCCCGAGTGCTCCTATGTGATCTAAAGTGTCCATTCTATCTAGGCTGCGTCCTACGGTCAACCTGTGGCTCTGATGGCAATGATGAGGACGAGAACCATGGAGCACCTCAGAAAAACAATGGACAAGGACCTGCTCAAGGAGCTATCAATATTGAGCAGCTATTGGCTATGCAGAACCATCTCGTGCAGACCATGATACAAACTATGGGACAACTGCAGGCTGGTAACAACAACAATCAGCCCCACATGCCTCCACCACCACCCCCACCTGCTCATAACCAGCTGGGAGAGTTTATGAGGACTAGGCCGCCAACCTTTGCTCAAGCCGCTGACCCTATGGATGCTGATGATTGGCTCAAGTCCGTGGAGAAGAAGCTAGCTATTGTCCAATGCAGTGACCGAGAGAAAGTGTTTTTTGCTTCTCATCAACTAGTTGGAGCTTTTGCGGAATGGTGGGATTCTTTATGCAATGCTCATGAGAACCAAGAGAAAATTACTTAGGCCGAATTCAAGGAGAGTTTCCTTTCACATTATGTGTCGGAAGGTGTCATGATCTTGAAGAGGCAAGAATTTGAGAACTCGAGGCAAGGGAGATGTGACGCCCGGTTCCGAAAACTGAACCAAGCTAACACATATGTGTGCCCAGGATGTTCAACACACATACACGAGTGCAATCACAAAAGAGTATACAGAAAATTACCACAGAACAAGATTAATTATCAAATTTTATTACACAAACCATATTATCCTCGAATACAAGCTCTAATGAATATTAATGACAAGTTCAACTAATGCAGCAGAAATAAACAAATTGAACAACTAAGCAAACTAAGCAAAAAGGGATAGCGCAGCTCCAATCAACACCACAGACAAAGTTGACGGTAGACACGGCCTAGAACTCCGCATTATCGCCATTAAACTCACAATCCTGACCTGCTACTGTTGGGGGGGGGATTGCAAGAGTGAGTACATATCGTACTCAGCAAGTGTGGAAAGTATGACATGTGGTTGATTCAAATGACGACAGTACTAATGGCTAAGTGCTAAAAAGTACAGTAAAACATTTGAAAAGCAATGTATCATATTTATGTGAAGTAAACCCATCATAAACCATGTAACCATAATAATACCAGTCCATAATTCACCATTACCAATAACCATAATTCCATCCATAACCATAACCATAATCATAACCATAACCATAACCATCCCAAATCCCAATTTCCCTCTAATCATGGAAGTTGTCCAGGTGCTCATAACCGGGAGCACGGCTATCATGATAGTTTTATTTAACTCTGCAGAGTTTGTACCTCTTTACCCACGTGTTCATGATTTCATCACCTTTTTGCGACTAAGAATCTCCCTTATGCCCATGACCCGTCGATCATATTACACACTTCCGTTGGTGTGTGGCCAAGAGATCACAAAATAGCCTTTACAAAGGGATTACTAGCCTATTTAGACCCCACTGACGTTTCACCGGTGGCGATGCCTCCAACTGAGCACATCTTGAACCAAGGGCCCCCTCTTGAGCCATTCGGATCCCAGGGTAGTCCCACCAATCATCAACAAACCCAATCCGACTACCCCTTCCCCGAGCATCCACAATGGTCCAAATAGCACTAGCAAAGCCCTAATTAATCAGCTATGCCGCACCCATACTTGGCCTCGTGGTGGCACTGTAGTCCTGGCCTATTCTCGCATGAACTGGTCCTTAGATCTAAAGCAAGCAAACCACCATAACATCCAACCCATCCATATACCAGGCTTGCTTAGATCACCCATTACCATATCGTATTGAGCAGTTCACATTAACCAGAATATCATTGATGCATAATTAAATGTGTAGTGTTGTTTGCCATCCCAATTAATTAAGCGAAGCAAAAAGGTAAAAACCCTTCCTGACTTTCTACCATATATTCCAGGTGACAAGGGTGGTTAAACAAATCTAGTAAACTTCCTACCATAGGATTCCCATCAAATTGACACAAGCATGCAATTTTGCAAACAAAACATTTATTTTAAAATAGGATCAATATGCTTCAAGGACACTTGCCTTGCTCCAGCGGATAGGGTTGCTCAAGCGCTTCGAAGTCTTGATTCTGAAAATCCTCGTACACGATCTCTTGAGCACTTCTCTCTACTCGTGATCACACATACAAGAATATACATACAAATCAACATGATGCACACAAACATTAATCAACGTGCGATGATATGCATGCATGCAAAGTTTAATAATTAATTAACCACGGTTGTTTATTAATTAGATGCAAGTAGTTCATACGTGTTCATATGAGTTTACGGGGGTTTTAGCGAGAATTAATGCTGCTCAAAATAAAAAGACGACGCAACTACGATCAATTTACGTCTATTAGATTCAATGTGGTCGCTAAAATTCGCATCGGGAACATGGCCTACCGTAGATGCGATGGCTTTGATGATCGCGGGATGGGGACGATGCGTAGACGAAGTAGATGGGCAAGGTCCCCCGGTGGCACGACGACAGCGACGCGATGGCGACGATCTCTGGCGGACGGTGGCACCCTCCTCTTTTTCTTCCTCTTCTTCCCCTCTTTTTTTCTTCCTTTCTTCCCCTGGCGGCGCAGCCTTCTGGTGCTTTTTTTTCTCTTCTGTACCGGCAGCTTTTCTTCTCTGGACGGCGGCGGCGGCTGTTCTGCGGTATCGGGAAAAAACCTACGGAGACCCTGGTGTTTTATAGGCGCGGCATCGCTGGATCAGGGACCGTCTCGTACCGCGATTCGGGGCATCGCGCGTGGGATTCGGTGCGGAAGTCGCGGGAGCCGGTGCGGGGCTCGGTGCGGGTGGGATCGGGGCCAGGCGGGGTCGTTGGGCGTCGGTGCGGGTGGGGTCACGCGGGGCCGGGGTGGCTCGTGGCAGGCGCGCGCGCGGGAATCACGGTCGGCCGCGGGTGGGGGGGGGTTGTCGCGCGGGAATCGGGCTCTCGCGCCGGAGGCGCGGGATTCGGGGCGGCGGCGGGGTGGGCCCCAGGCGCGTGGCGGGAGCGAGCGGATTGGGAGGCGGCGGGCGGTGCGGGCGGGGCCCAGCAGCGGGGTGCGTCGGTGGGAGCGCGGTCGCATGGGCGTGGCTGGCTGGGCCGGTATGGCCTGGCCGGCGGGAGGTTGGTTTTGTTTTTTTTATTTTCTCTTTTTTTATAAATATATTACTATTTATTTTCTTTATATTACTTATTTATTTTTATATATGGTTATTATATATATTTTATATATATATATATTTATTTTTATATGTTATTATTATTTTTATACTTATTCCCTATTACAAGTTTTAGGCTAAAATTATTATTTTCTTTTTCTTCTTTTTTTGCTACACCATATATGTATGTTTTTATATTTTATTATTTTTCCTTTACCCTATTAATATTTAATGCATGAACATGTATTCAATGCATGATGCAAAAATTGAGGGTGTTACAAACCTACCCCCCTTAAAGTGAATCTCGCCCTCGAGATTCGACAGCGTGGAGAAAAGATGCGGGAATTCTGCCTTCACGTCTTCTTCACGTTCCCACGTAGCTTCGGCTGCAGTATGGTGTTTCCATTGCACTTTGGACCAACAGATCCTCTTATTTCTCGTGACCCTTTCCTTTACGTCCAAGATCTTCATAGGTTGCTCGACATAAGACAGATCATCTTGAAGTTCTAACCCGTCCATGGCACTTGTTCTTCCGGTACCTGAGACATTTCTTGAGTTGGGAAGCATGAAACACATCATGTACGTCTAAAAGATGAGCTGGCATCTCCAACTTATATGCTACTTCTCCTCTTTTGTCAAAAATCTTGAATGGTCCAATATAACGAGGTGCGAGCTTGCCTCTTATGTTAAACCTCTTATGACCTCTCATAGGTGACACCTTGAGGTAAACAAAATCTCCCACTTCAAAGGCTAATTCCCTTCTCCTATTATCCGCATAGCCTTTTTGTCTTGATTGGGCAGCCCTCAAGTTTTCATGAATTATTTGGACTTGCTTTTCGGCTTCTTGCAACACGTCCGGACCAAATACTTGAGTTTCTCCTGCCTCATTCCAGAATAAAGGTGTCCTACACTTCCTCCCATAAAGCGCTTCATATAGTGACATTTTTAAGCTTGTTTGGTAACTATTGTTGTATGAAAATTCCGCGTATGGCAAGCTTTTGTCCCAACTTTTCCCATGCTTTAAAGCACAAGCTCTTAACATGTCCTCCAAAATCTGATTTGTCCTCTCGGTTTGTTCGTCCGTTTGAGGATGATATGCTGAACTAAAATTCAACCTCGTTCCCAAAGCTTCATGCAATTTTTGCCAAAATCTGGAGGTAAATGGAGAACCTCTATCCGAGACTATCTTCTTAGGGACTCCATGTCGACACACAATATGCTCCATGTATATTTCGGCCAATCGTGCAGCTGTATACTTGGTCTTCACAGGGATAAAATCAGCTGACTTGGTTAAGCGATCCACAATTACCCAAATTGAGTCATACCCGGACTGAGTACGTGGTAGTCCAACTATGAAGTCCATTCCAATTTCTTCCCACTTCCATTCCGAAATCTTCAACGGTTGCTATAATCCGGCTGGCCTTTGATGTTCCGCCTTGACTCGTTGGCACACATCACACAATTCTACGTATTCAGCTATGTCCTTCTTCATGCTATCCCACCAATAGCAAGTCTTCAAGTCTTTGTACATCTTTGTACAACCAGGGTGAATTGAGTAAGGCGAGTCATGTGCCTCGTTTAATATTGTCTCCCGAATATGCTTTACATTAGGCACAACGATCCTCTTTCCAAGCCATAAGGTACCATGTTCGTCTTCATTAAATCTGAATTCTCTCCCTTCCTCGATCCTTTCCTTGATTTCCTTGATATCCTCATCCGTGGTTTGTGCTTCTCGAATTTCTTGCTCCATGGTTGAGTTTAACTCCATCATCTCCATCTCATTTACAAATCTAAGGTTTAACCTTTCAAACTCCTTACATAACTTGAATGGTAACTCTCGAACCGTGAGTTGATGACTTACTCCTTTTCTACTCAAAGCATCGGCCACTACATTGGCTTTTCCCGGATGATAGTTGATCCCCAAATCATAGTCTTTGATAAGATCCAACCATCTTCGTTGCCTCAAGTTCAGATCCGTTTGTGTGAAAATATACTTCAAACTCTTATGATCCGTGTAAATTTCACACCTATGTCCAAGAATATAGTGTCTCCAAATCTTCAATGCATGTACCACGGCTGCAAGTTCTAAATCATGCGTTGGGTAATTCTGCTCATGTTTCTTCAATTGTCTCGATCGGGTGGCATACCTGGCAACTCATCCGGAACACATCCAAAAATTCACACACTACCGAAATCTCCTCAATTGCGGCACCGTTCATATGATTCAGCTCCAATTGCTTCGGTGCGATTTGAGATGCTTCAAATTCTACGAGGATCCCTTCCTCATTAGTCAACTTCACCGTCTTTGTGGCACACTTAATAACTCCATTGTGCTTCCTCAACCAGTCCATACCAAGTATAATGTCCAATCCTTGAGAATCCAAAATAATGAGGTTGGCGGAGAAGTCTACCCCCTTATTCTAAGGCTTACTTTTGGACATACTATATTTGTCCTCATCTCTCCTCCAGGAGACTTAACCAATAGAGTAAACTTCATATGAGAGATAGGCAAACTATACTTGGCAACGTACTTTGAGGCAATGAATGAATACGATGCTCCGGAATCAAATAACATAGTCGCGGGGTTGGAGTTGGCGAGAAACATACCAATGACCACGTCATCCGCTTGTTGAGCATTCTCCGTAGAGACATGGTTCACGTTGCCACGAGCAAAATTCTGCTGTCCACGGCTACCTTGTGGCTGTCCTCCGTTGGGTCTTGGGTTTTGCCTCGGCGCATTGCTTCCTTGACCAAGGCCTGACTTAGGACATTGATGCGCAAAGTGTCCAGCTTCTCCACAAGTATAACACTTCTTAACTCCAGCAGAATTATTGGGACGAGCTTGGTTTTGAGCATTGGCTCCAGGAAAATCAGCACGAGGTGCATAAGGCATTGGAGGCCTAGGTGCTTGCATAACAGGGCGCTGCTGCACAAACTGAGTTGGGCGCGGTGCATAACCAGGGCGCTGAGCAGGAATAGAAGAGCTGTAGTATGGCACATTGGGTGGTGCAAGACGAGGGCGCACATTACTTCCTTGTTGTCCTTGATATGGCGCCTTCCTCTTGTTGTCTTGCTCCATCTCACGGATCTTGTTCTCCACAACAATTGCTTTGTCCACAAGCTTCTGGAAGTTGGCATAGTCACAATTGAGCAATTGCACTTGGATCTCATTGTTCAAGCCCCTCATGAACAAGTATTGTTTCCGGCTGTCCCGACTAACATCCTCAGGCGCATACCTTGAGAGTTGAGCGAACTTGTTGAGATATTCACTCACGCTTGATCTTCCTTGCCTTAAATTCTCAAATTCTTGCCTCTTCAAGATCATAACACCTTCCGGCACATAATGAGAATGAAAGTTCTCCTTGAATTCCGCCCAGGTGATCCTCTCTTGATCCTTATGAGCATTGCATAGTGAATCCCACCAATCTGCAGCTGCTCCAACTAGTTGATGAGAAGCAAATAGGACCTTCTCTCGGTCACTGCATTGGACAATAGCAAGTTTCTTCTCCACAGACTTGAGCCAATCATCAGCATCCATAGGGTCAGCAGCTTGAGCAAAGGTTGGCGGTCTAGTCCTCATAAACTCTCCCAATCGGTTATGAGGAGGCGGGGGCGGCGGTGGAGGCATGTGGGGCTGATTGTTGATGTTGCCAGCCTGCAGCTGTCCCATAGTCTGTATCATGGTCTGCATGAGCTGGTTTTGCATAGCCAATAGCTGCTCAATGTTGATGGCTCCATGAGCAGGTCCTTGTCCGGTATTGTTCTGAGGTACTCCATGGTTCTCCTCCTCGTCATTGACATCCCTCTGGTTGCGAGTCCTCACCATCTGAAGAAGAGCAATAGGTAAGAATTTAGAAACGTCCCCAACTATATGCATCAAGGGATATGGAGCTAACTAACTAGCTGCACTAGCCTAGGTGGACATGGCAATGCTAAGGCATCCCAAAATCCTCTATTAAGCACACAAACAAACAATATATATAACAAACAGCACACCAAGCAAAAACACATCGATTCCTGAGTGCTCCTATGTGCTCTAAAGTGTCCATTCTATCTAGGTTGCGTCCTACGGTCAACCTGTGGCTCTGATACCGATCTGTGATGCCCGGTTCCGAAACTGAACCAAGCTAACGCATATGTGTGCCCAGGATGTTCAACACACATACACGAGTGCAATCACAAAAGTGTATACAGAAAATTACCATAGAACAAGATTAATTATCAAATTTTATTACACAAACCATATTATCCTCGAATACAAGCTCTAATGAATATTAATGACAAGTTCAACTAATGCAGCGGAAATAAACTAATTAAACAACTAAGCAAACTAAGCAAAAAGGGATAGTGCAGCTCCAATCAACACCACAGGCAAAGTTGACGGTAGACACGGCCTAGAACTCCGCATTATCACCATTAAACTCACAATCCTGACCTGCAACTGTTGGGGGGGGGATTGCAAGAGTGAGTACATGTCGTACTTAGCAAGTGTGGAAAGTATGACATGTGGCTGATTCAAATGATGACAATACTAATGGCTAAGTGCTGAAAAGTACAGTAAAACATTTGAAAAGCAATGTATCATATTTATGTGAAGTAAACCCATCATAAACCATGTAACCATAATAATACCAGTTCATAATTCACCATTACCAATAACCATAATTCCATCCATAACCATAACCATAATCATAACCATAACCATAACCATCCCAAATCCCAATTTCCCTCTAATCATGGAAGTTGTCCAGGTGCTCATAACCGGGAGCACGGCTATCATGATAGTTTTATTTAACTCTGCAGAGTTTGTACCTCTTTACCCACGTGTTCGTGATTTCATCACCTTTCGGCGACTAAGAATCTCCCTTATGCCCATGACCCGTCGGTCATATTACACACTTCCGTTGGTGTGTGGCCAAGGGATCACAAAATAGCCTTTACAAAGGGATTACTAGACTTTTTAGAACCCACTGAGGTTTCATCGGTGGCGATACCTCCAACTGAGCACATCTTGAACCAAGGGCCCCCTCTTGAGCCATTCGGATCCTAGGGTAGTCCCACCAATCATCAACAAACCTAATCCGACTACCCCTTCCCCGAGCATCCACAATGGTCCAAACAACACTAGCAAAGCCCTAATTAATCAGCTACGCCGCACCCATACTTGGCCTCGTGGTGGCACTGTAGTCCTGGCCTATTCTCGCATGAACCGGTCCTTAGATCTAAAGCAAGCAAACCACCATAACATCCAACCCATCCACATACCAGGCTTGCTTAGATCACCCATTACCATATCGTATTGACCAGTTCACATTAACCAGAATATCATTGATGCATAATTAAATGTGTAGTGTTGTTTGCCATCCCAATTAATTAAGCGAAGCAAAAAGGTAAAAACCCTTCTCGACTTTCTACCATATATTCCAGGTGACAAGGGTGGTTAAACAAATCTAGTAAACTTCCTACCATAGGATTCCCATCAAATTGACACAAGCATGCAATTTTGCAAACAAAACATTTATTTTAAAATAGGATCAATATGCTTCAAGGATACTTGCCATGCTCCGGCGGATAGGGTTGGTCAAGCGCTTCGAAGTCTTGATTCTGAAAATCCTTGTACACGATCTCTTGAGCACTTCCCTCTACTGGTGATCACACATACAAGAATATACATACAAATCAACATGATGCACACACACATTAATCAACGTGCGATGATATGCATGCGGTGGCGACGACGACAGCGACGCGATGGCGACGATCTCCGGCGGACGGTGGCACCCTCCTCTTTTTCTTCCTCTTCTTCCCCTCTTTTTTTCTTCCTTTCTTCCCCTGGCGGCGCAGCCTTCTCGTGCTTTTTTTCTCTTCTGTACCGGCAGCTTTTCTTCTCTGGAAGGCGGCGGCAGCTGTTCTGAGGTATCCGGAAAAAACTTACGGAGACCCTGGTGTTTTATAGGCGCGGCATCGCTAAATCAGGGACCGGCTCGTACCGCGATTCGGGGCGTCGCGCTTGGGATTTTGTGCGGAAGTCGCGGGAGCCGGTGCGGGGCTCGGTGCGTGTGGGATCGGGGCCAGGCGGGGTCGCTGGGCGTCGGTGCGGGTGGGGTCACGCGGGGCCGGGGCGGCTCGCGGTAGGCGCGCGCGCGGGAATCACGGTCGGCCGCGGGGGGGGGGGGGGGGGTCGCGCGGGAGGCGCGGGATTCAGGGCGGCGGCGGGGTGGGCCCCAGGCGCAGGGCGGGAGCGAGCGGATTGGGAGGCGGCGGGCGGTGCGGGCGTGGCCCAGCAGCGGGGTGCGTCGGTGGGAGCGCGATCGCGTGGGCGTGGCTGGCTGGGCCGGTACGGCCTGGCCGGCGGGAGGTTGGTTTTGTTTTTTTTCTTTTCTCTTTTTTTTTTTATAAATATATTACTATTTATTTTTTTATATTACTTATTTATTTTTATATATGGTTATTATATATTTTTTATATATATTTATTTTTATATGTTATTATTATTTTTATACTTATTCCCTATTACAAGTTTTAGGCTAAAATTATTATTTTCTTTTTCTTCTTTTTTTTGCTACACCATATATGTATGTTTTTATATTTTATAATTTTTCCTTTACCCTATTAATATTTAATGCATGAACATGTATGCAATGCATGATGCGAAAATTGAGGGTGTTACAGGAGATCAAGCGTTGGTGAATATCCCAATAAATTCACTCAGCTCTCAAGGTATGCGCCTGATTATGTGAGCCGGGACAGCCGAAAGCAATATCTTTTTATGAGGGGCCTTAACAATGAGATCCAAGTGCAATTGCTGAATTGTGACTATGCCAACTACCAGAAGCTTGTGGACAAAGCAATTGTTGTGGAGAACAAGGTCCGAGAGATCGAGCAAGATAACAAGAGGAAAGCGTCATATCAAGGACAACAACAAGGAAGTAATGTGCGCCCTTGCTTCGCGCCACCCAATGCGCCTTACTTCAGCCCTTCTGCGCCTGCCCATCGCCCTGGATTTGCACCGCGCCCATCTCAGTTCGTGCAGCAGCGCCCTGTCATGCAAGCACCTAGGCCTCCAATGCCTTATGCACCTCGTGCCCAATTTCGTGGTGCCAATGCGCAGAACCAAGCTCGTCCCAATAATTCTGGTGGAGCAAGGAAGTGCTATACTTGTGGAGAAGCTCGACACTTTGCACATCAATGTCCTAACTCAGGCCTTGGTCAAGGAAGCAATGCGCCGAGGCAAAACACAAGACCCAATGGAGGACAGCCGCAAGGAAACCGTGGACAGCAGAATTTTGCTTGTGGCAACGTGAACCATGTCTCTACGGAGGATGCTCAACAAGCGGATGATGTGGTCATTGGTATGTTTCTCGCAAACTCCAACCCGGTGACTATGTTATTTGATTCTGGAGCATCGCATTCATTCATTGCATCGAAATATGTTGCCAAGTATAGTTTGCCTATCTCTCATATGAAGTTTACTCTATTGGTTAAGTCTCCTGGAGGAGAGATGAGGACAAATATAGTATGTCCCTAGGTAAGCCTTATAATAAGGGGGGTATACTTCTTTGCCAATCTCATTGTCTTGGATTCTCAAGGGTTGAACATTATACTTGGTATGGATTGGTTGAGGAAACACAATGGAGTTATTGAGTGTGCCACAAAGATGGTAAAGTTGACTAATGAGGAAGGGATCATTGTAGAGTTTGAAGCATCTCAAACCGCACCAAAGCAATTGGAGTTGAATCACATGAACGGTGCCGCAATTGAGGAGATTCCAGTGGAGTGTGAATTTTTGGACGTGTTCCCGGATGAGTTGCCAGGTATGCCACCTGATCAAGACATTGAGTTTGTTATTCATTTAATACCTGGAACTGCACCTATAGCTAAGAGGCCATATAGGATGCCTCCTAAGGAATTAGCGGAGCTCAAGAAGCAGATTCAAGAGCAACTAGAGAAAGGTTTTATTGGCCCAAGCACTTCCCCTTGGGGAGCGCCCGTGCTCTTTGTGGACAAGAAGGATGGGTCCCAAAGGATGTGCGTGGATTACCGAGCTCTCAACGAGGTGACAATCAAGAACAAGTACACCTTACCGCACATAGAAGACTTGTTTGATCAGATGAAGGGTTCTTGTGTTTTCTCCAAGATTGATTTAAGGTTAGGCTATTTCCAAATGAAGATTAGACCATCGTACATACCCAAGACAGCTTTTAGGACACGGTATGGATCATATGAGTACACTGTGATGTCCTTTGGATTGACAAATGTGTCTGCCTACTTTATGTACCTCATGAATAAGGTCTTCATGGAGTACTTGGATAATTTTGTCGTGGTGTTCATTGATGACATTATGATCTACTCGAAGGATGAGAAGGAACATGAGGAACACTTGAGGCTTACGTTATAGAAATTGAGGGAGCATCAATTGTATGCCAAGTTCAACAAGTGTCAGTTTTGGTTGTGAGAAATATCATTTTTCGGTCATATCATTTCAGGAGGAAGAGTTTTGGTTGACCCTGGATATTACCATAGGTTCATCAAGGACGTTTCCAAAATAGTCAAGCCAATGACGGAGTTGCTAATGAAGGGGAAAGCTTTGCAATGGACTCAAGCTTGTCAAGAAAGTTTTGAGGAGTTGAAGAAGAGGTAAACAACAACTCCGGTTTTGGTATTGCCAGATGTGAGCAAGAGCTTCAATATTTATTGCGATACCTCAAGACAAGGACTTGGATGTGTGCTTATGCAAGAAGGTCAAGTGGTTGCATATGCATCGAAGCAATTGAAGAAACATGAGCCGAATTATCCAACCCATGATTTGGAACTTGCAGCTGTGGTACACGCATTGAAAATTTGGAGACACTACATCCTTGGACATAGGTGTGAAATTTACACGGATCATAAGAGTCTTAAGTATATTTTCACATAAACGGACTTGAATTTGAGGCAACAAAGATGGTTGGAGCTCATCAAAGATTATGATGTGGGAATAAACTATCACTCGAGAAAGGCCAATGTTTTGGCCGATGCTTTGAGTAGAAAAGGAGTAAGTCACCAACTCACAGTTCGAGAGTTGCCACCCGAGTTATGTAGGGAGTTTGAATGGTTGAATTTCGGATTTGTAAATGAGATGGGGACGATGGAGTTAAATCTGACTTTGGAGCAAGAAATTCAAGAGGGTCAAACAAATGATGAGGAAATCCAAGAAATCAAGGAAAGGACCCAAGAAGGTAGAGAATTCAGATTTGATGAAGACGAACATGGTACCCTATGGCTTGGAAAGATAATTGTTCTGCCTAATGTGAAGCATATCCGGGAGACAATACTAAGGGAGGCACATGACTCACCATACTCAATTCACCCCGGTTGTACGAAGATGTACAAAGACTTGAATGCATGTTACTGGTGGGCTAGCATGAAAAAAGACATAGTTGAATATGTCACCTTATGTGATGTGTGCCAACGAGTCAAGGCAGAACATCATAGGCCAGTAGGATTATTGCAACCATTGAAGATTCCGGAGTGGAAGTGGGAAGAAGTCAGCATGGGATTTATAGTTGGACTGCCGTGTACACAGTCCGGTTATGAGTCAATTGGAGTAATTGTAGATCGGTTAATAAAATCAGCTCACTTTATTCCCGTCAAGACCACCTTTAATGGAGAGAAATTGGCTGAATTGTATATGGGAAGAATAGTATGTTTGCATGGAGTCCCAAAGAAGATAGTATCGGATAGAGGTTCTCAATTTACCTCCAGGTTCTGGCAAAAATTCCATGAAGCATTGGGAACAAGGTTAAATTTCAGCTCAGCATGTCACTCCCAAATGGATGGACAAACTAAGAGGACCAATCAAATTCTGGAGGACATGTTAAGAGCTTGTGCTTTGAGGCATGGGAAGAGTAGGGACAAGAGCTTGCCATATGCAGAATTTTCATACAACAATAGTTACCAAGCAAGTTTGAAGATGTCACCATACGAAGCACTATATGGAAGGAAGTGTAGGGCACTATTATTTTGGAACGAGACAGGAGAAACTCAAGTGTTTGGTCCGGATGTGTCGCAAGAAGCTGAAAAACATGTTCAGACTATTCGGGAAAAATTGAGGGCTACCCAATCAGGGCAAAAAGGATATGCGTACAATAGGAGAAGGAAACTAGCCTTTGAAGTGGGAGACTTCGTTTACCTCAAGGTGTCACCAATGATAGGTCATAAGAGGTTTAACATAAGAGGCAAGATAGCACCACGGTACATTGGGCCATTCAAGATTTTGGACAAAAGAGGAGAAGTAGCCTATAAACTGGAGATGCCAACTCATATATTGACTGTTCATGATGTATTCCATGTTTCTCGGCTCAAGAAGTGTTTAAGGGTACCGGAAGAACAAGTGCCAATGGAAGAATTGGAACTAGAGACATATTTGACTTATGCTGAGCAACCCATCAAAATCTTGGAAACCAACGAGAGATTCACAAGGAACAAGGATATTCGATGGTGTAAAGTTCAATGGATGCACCACACAGAATCAGAGGCAACATGGGAGTTGGAGGATGATCTCAAGAAGGAATTTCCCTATCTCTTCTCTTTCGGGTCGAATCTCGAGGGTGGGATTCATTTTAAGGGGGGTAGGTTTGTAACATCCTCATTTTCATGCATCATGCCCTGCATACATTCATATATGTGCCTAACATTAGTCAACATAAAATGGAACAAGTTTAAAATTGATTTGGAACAAAACTGCACTTAAGAATTCTGGGAAGTGCGGACTAGTTCGTTTTTGGTGCGAACTAGTCCGATTTCTCTCTAAGCTCAATCGGACTTGTCTGTTTTTCTGCGGACTAGTCTATTTTTTCCTCTGGACACTTTTGGACTTGTCTGGTCTTGTGCGGACTAGTCCGATGTCCCAAATTGCTTGAAATTTCGCTAAGTCCCTGGACTTGTTCGGACTAGTCCGGTATTCCAGCGGACTTGTCAGTTTTTTTGGCCAGAGTTGTCCGTTTTTCACCTCTGGATAAGTTCGGACTTGTCCGATGTCTAATACGGACTTGTTCGATTTCTCTCTGGACAACTTCGAACTAGTCCGGCCCTTTCCAGACTTGTCCAATATATCGCGACTCCGAGTTGATCTTTTGTTTCACAACTTGTTTCTTGGGCTTTATGTTAAGTGGGCCTTGGGGCGTCGTGCCTAACTCTTTTATAGCCCATGTGGGACTCCAAACCGGCCTCTACTCACCCCCAAAACTCGAAATCCATCTTACCCTAGCCTCCACCTCTATATAAACAACCCCACCCCTTGGCTTGACATTTATTTGCCACTTTTCATCCACATCCAAGCCCTAGCTCGTGATTAGCCATCACCAAGGAGGGAGAAGGAGATCTACAGCAAGAAGCAGAAGAAGAGGAGGAAACGAAAGAAGATCAAGATCTCCATCAACTTCGCGTTCTTCACCAACAATCCACCATCAAGTTCTTCATCAACCCTAGATTGTCAAGATCCAAGTGTTGCCTCCAATATCCTTGATTCTTTGGAGTCCTAAACACCTGGTATACCTTCTATTCTCTTTTCCTTACATGAATTTAACCCCAAATCTCCAAATTCACGTCATTCTAGAAAATCCTAATCTGCTGATCTCGCGTAGTGCAGACTTGTCCGATCCCTAGCGGACTAGTCCGATTTTCTTGGTTAATTTCTATTGAATTAGTTATAAATTAGATCGAATCAAATCCAAACCTGTATAAACTTGTTAAAAGATATTAGAACTAGTTAGTGATAATTAAAAGCAACTCATTAACATGTTCCACCTTGCATTTGCATTAATCATGCATGTCATGTCATATTGAGTAATATTTGTGCATCTTTTGATTGTAATTATTGTCTTGTATGTTTATTGTGCGGATTAGACGGATTTGCACTAGAGAGTGCCGCGGAGGATCTCCAGCACCAAGAGTTTGAAGGCTTTGATCCGAACCAATCCCAAGAGCAAGGCAAGTGTCCTTGAAGCATATTGATCCTGTTTTTTTTAATGAAAGTTTTGTTTGCAAAATTGCATGCTTGTGTCAATTTGATGGGAACCCTATGATAGGGAGTTTACTAGATTTGTTTAACCACCCTTGTCACCTGGAATTCATGGTAGACAGTCGGGATGGGATTTTTACCCTTTTTGCTTCGCTTAATTAATTGGGATGGGAAGACAACTATACCACTCAACTTATGCACTTATGAGATTAAGATTATCATGAACTGATTAATATGACATGGTAATGGGTGATCTAAGCAAGCATGGTATGTGGATGGGTTGGATGTTATGGTGGTTTCGCTTGCTTTAGATCTAAGGACCGGTTCGTGGAGCGATCATCCAGGATTTACAGTGCCACCACGAGGCCAAGTATGGGTGCGGCATAGCTGATTAATTAGGGCTTTGCCAGTGCTATTTGGACCATTAAGGATGCTCGGGGAAGGGGTAGTCGGATCGGGTTTGTTGATGAATGGTGGGACTACCCTGGGATTCGAATGGCTTAAGAGGGGGCCCTTGGTTGAAGATGTGCTCAGTTGGAGACATCACCACCGATGAAACCTCAGTGGGGTCTAAATAGGCTAGTAATCCCTTTGTAAAGGCTATTTTGTGATCTCTTGGCCACACACCTAAGGAAGTGTGAGACAGCGTAATTGAGATTCTATAGTCATCGAAAGGTGATGAAATCACAAACACGTGGGTAAAGTGGTACAACCTTTGCAAATTGTGTCTAAAAAAACTATTATGATAACCGTGCTCTCGGTTATGAGCAACCTGGACCCTCACATGATTAGAAAGGTTTTGGGATTTGGAATGGTTTGGTTATGGTTAATAATATGTTTATGGCTGGTTATGGATTAATTTCTGGTATGGATATGGTTAATGGCAAAGGTGAAATCTGGAATATGGATGATGGTAATGAATTTGGACTGGTAATATGATATTAATTATGGTTTATGATGGGATTATTTCACATATGAATAATATATTGCTTTTGAAATGTTTTAAAGTACTTTTCAGCACTTAGCCATTATTATTGTCATCATTTGTGTCAGCTACATGTCATACTTTCCACACTTGCTGAGTACGACATGTACTCACCCTTGCAACCCCCCCCCCCCCCCCAACAGTTGCAGGTCAGGATTGAAAGTATAACGATGATAATGTGGAGTTGTAGGCCGTGTATACCGTGAGCTTTGCCTGTGGAGTGTTCGAGCTGCGCTATACCCTTTGCTTAGCTGCATAGTTGCTTTATTTAGTTTATTTCCGCTGCATTAGTTCAAACTTGTCATTCATATTCATTAGAGCTTGTATTCAAGAATATTATGAATTCTGTAATAAAAGTGCCTAATTAATCTTGTTCTCTGGTAATTTTTTGTATACTCTTTTGTGATTCCACTTGTGTATGTGTGTTGAACGTCCTGGGCACACCTATGCATTCGCTTGGTTCTTTTCTGGAACCGGGTGTCACACTGGTCAAGACCCTTCATCGTGCGGTGGCTTCGATAGCCCCTGTACCCTCTCTGGCGCAGCACCACCGCTGGAAGGAGACACCAATCAGCTTTGGCGCCTGTGAATGCCCCAAGAACATGGCCGGGGCAGGGGTCCTACCTCTCCTAGTCTCCCCCACCATAGCCAATGTCAAGCTCCACTATGTCTTGATAGATGGCGGGGCTGGCCTGAACCTCCTCAGCCGTGCAGCCTTCGAACAGCTGCAAATCCCGGTTTCCAAGCTAGCCCCCTCAAGCCCATTTTCGGGGGTGGGACCTGGGAGCATCATCCCGTACGGCAACATCCACCTACGATTGACCTTCTGGACACCTGACAACTACAGGACGGAGAGCATCCTCTTCGACGTCGCCGATGTCAGCCTCCCCTTCAACGCCATCATCGGCAGGCCTACCCTGTACCAGTTCATGTCTGTAGCCCACTACGGCTACCTCGTCCTGAAGATGCTAACCACCTCCGGCATCCTCAGGATCCGCGAAGATCGCACCGCTGTAGTGTTAGCTTTGGAGCAGCTCCAAGCACTCACGGCGGACCCAGCACCAGTCCCAATTGGTGTCGAATCAAGTCGACCTCTGCCAAGCTCACGAGAATGCAAAGCACCTGCCGCACCTCAGTTGCAGCCCTCTGGCAGCATCGACACCTCCACCAAAGCTACCAAACCCAATCCTGGCTCTAGTCGGACCACTCGCAAGACGGGCGGTCAAGGCAGGAAATAGGGATGCTTGCTCATCGCCCCTCTAAGTAGCTGTTGAAAGCAAGGTTTCCTGCCAACCATCACAGCTACTCATGAATCTGTGGGCACCCTTATTGTAAATACTAGTCTTAGTATAACAGTGTAAAGGATTTCGTAGGGCTTAGGAGCTGCACTAAGGACAACCAAGCACCGGGAGGGTCAGGACCAGAGTGTGCAGCCGGCTTAGCTTGGTTCTGAACTCTAAAGCCTGTGCACCCTGTGTAAGGACTATGTGTGCTGAATACATTGGCTTGTAGTGAATACACTTGGCTTTGATGATAAAAGTTTCGAATATCACCAAAACACCTTTTCATCAAGGTCCGACTCTAGCTCTCAGCTACAGCAAGGTCCGACGGTAGGTCCGGCTTGTTTTGGGTAGCTCCGGCTATGTTAGATGCTAGGTCCGGCTTCTTGGTAAGGTCCGACTAGCTTTGGTTAGCTCCGGTGAATCTTTAGCTCCGACATGTCTTTGTTAGCTCCGGCATGTCTTTGTTAGCTCCGGCATATCTTTGATAGCTCCGACATATACTTGATAGCTCCGGCATGCTTTTGCTAAGCTCCGACGTACTTTGTCTAGCTCCGGTTTTGGGTTGACTAGTTTTGACTAGTTTTTGGTAAGCTCCGGTGCTAGGATCTACTAGTTTTGGAAAGCTCCGGCGCTAGGTTCTACTAGCTTTTGTTAGCTCCAGCTCAAGCTCCGGGTTGCTCTGGCAAGGTCCGGAACTTGACCTAAGTGCTTCTGCTTTTCATTTGCAATGTTTCATACTTGTTTACATTGTTGGAAAGATTGCTTAGTATTCATTTGCTAAGTTTTTGATGCGTTTTGGATGATATGGATGATATCGTTTCTACTGTGTTTTTGCAACATGCTTATGTGAGGTTCTCACGTAAGGTGTTGTGTTCGGAACTAACTTGACTCAAGTCGAGGACTTGGGCTCGTATGGATTGTTTGTTTGTTCATGTGCAGGTGTTGCTTGAGTTCAAGTCATGGCTGGTGACGGGATCCATTGGACTAGTCTCAGGGAGGAGATGAGGTTCCAACAACCAAGTTCGGGAGGAACTGTGGTTGAGCTGATCAGGAGGTCGCGCAGGATGATTGAATCAAGGGCAGTGCATATGAAGGTCGAAGGAAGGTGTTCGCACGTATGCATGAGGTGCATGACGTGGCAATATGCTTCTAGAGACGGTTTATGGAAGGAAGATCTGATCGGAAGGATCGGATCGTATCGGTTGAAGACTTAGGCTGCTAGCTGAGTCGGTTATGGCTCGGTATGGAAATATCGAGTTGGTTATGTTAGGATTTCGTGTGTGTCACGAATTTGAGTTGTTTAGGAATGTGGGATACGTTCCTAAGGTGTTTGGAAGTCTTAATATTGCTTCTATCTGCGTATAGAAGAGTCCTAAGCAGTTATGGAAAGTTCCGATTGTTATCAGATTAGGATTGGAGTCCTAGTTAAGATTGGGATGGCCTACGGGCTGGTTATATAAGCAAGGGAAGGCCAAAGTTCGTGGTAGATGACTTTGGGGCTGTTCCTCTTGTGTTCTATTGAATAAAATTCGTAGTTTGAAGGAACTTTTGTGCCTTGTTCGTCCGACTTGTTCCAGACAAGTTTTACTCGTCGAGTTTCTGGACAGCACTACCTTTCGTAGGTGGTTTTATCATAACTCGAGTTTTACAGATCCAATTGACGTGATTCTTTTTGGGTTGTCTTCAAAACTTGATTGTCTATCATCTGTCAAAATTTCACGGTCATTGGATTTGTGGTTTCTGAGCTACACGAGTTTCTTTGCAGCATTCCAGAAACTGTTTTTCTCGGGTAGGTCAGATTGACCATAGTCTGATCTTTCGATCATAACATGAGTTTTTCTTGACGGATTTGAGTAATTCTTTTTGTGTTGTCTTCGTGACTTGATTATCTCTGATATCTATCACTTTTGTCACGGTGAAACACGTTTAGATTAGTCTCATACACGATTTCTTTAATAGATTGTTTTTCTGCCGAAAGGGTTTGGGGTTTTAATTGTTTCCGCTGCGTAAGATTTTTAAATCTACCATTCACCCTCCCTCTCGTAGCTTTTCACGTGCTCTTCAATCCTACAATTGGTATCAGAGCTACGGTGCTCTAATCTTTGAGAATTGCACATGTTTTTGACTAATCATCATGGAGAAGTACTCCGCCAAACCTTGTGTGTTTGCCGGTATTGATTTCCAGGTTTGGAAGGCACGCATGGAGGCTTTTATCCAGGCACAAGGCTTTGCAATATGGGAGAAGGTGTATAAGCCTTATGAAGTGCCACCTAATGATCATGTCACGGCCACAAACCTACGGGACGTCGACAACAACAACAAAGCCCGAAACTTGATCATCCAAGGACTCACTCAGAGCGACTTTGATCGTGTCGCGCACCTCCGGTCAGCATACGATGTTTGGAGAGCTCTCTGTGGTTATCATGAAGGCTCCAACACAATCAAGGAGGTCAAACAAGATATGTTCAAAAAGGAATATATGCGTTTTGAGATGCAACTAGGTGAGTCTATCGATGACCTCTTTGCTCGTTTCAATAAACTTCTCAGCAACTTACATAGTGTCAATGTTAATTTTTACGATACTGAGAATACTAGACAACTTCTTAGTGCATTAGACATGTCAGTTTGGGAGATGAAAGTAACATCCATTCGTGAATCAACTGTCATGAGTTCTCTTACATTAGATGTACTTTATTCTAAACTAAAAACTCATGAAATTGACATACTAGCACGTAAGAACCCAAACAACTCTATTGCATTTGTCTCACAACGAGATATGTCTACCTCCGGTCAATCATCATCCTGCAATACTCTTGCTTTGTTGTCCTCACTAACCCTGGAACAGATCGAAGAATTTCCAGAAGAGGAGTTGGCACTCATCTCTACTAGATTCTCAAAAGCATTGCAAAATGTGAGAACTAGAAGGAGGGGAAGCTCCGGACCTCAACGCTGTTTTGAATGTGGTAAAATAGGACACTTTCGTACAGAATGCCCTAACCTTTCAGGTCCGACCACCCGGGAAGAAAAACAAAGCAAGGTCCGGACCTCCTCTGGAAACTCCAACAAGAAGAAGAAGGGTACCATAGGACGCATGATGATTAACAGCTTCATCACCCGCACTTCAAGAACTTAGTTCAAGTGATGTAGACTTTAAAAGTGATGAAGATGATGACGATCTGGCCAACTTATGCTTCATGGCGGGCAAAACAAGATCAAGATCAAGTCAGGAGGATGTAGAACACAGCAGTGAAGACGATGAGGTATGTTCTACCTGCAATGAAATGTGTGATGCTATTTCTCGTGCAACTATTATTGTCAAGAAAAGGGACAAAAAGCTTAGGGATAATGCTGCTAAAATTGAATCACTAGAATCTGAAATTAACCGTTTAAAAACTTTGATTCCTAGTGATGATGCATGTCCCTCATGTGACTTAATCTATGAACAATTGTCCACATTAAGAAGTGCACACTCCTCCACTCTAGATAGACTTGATGAAGAAATTAAAAAGAACAAAAAGCTTGCTGCACTTAATGATAAAAACTTGAAAGATGCTAGCTGTTCTATAATTGACTTGCATTGTTCTACTTGTGATGATCTTGATAAGAAACTACAGGATGCTATGAATGAAATTTCTATATTGAACAATGCTTTACGTTCTCATGAAGTTAAATTTTGTTCAAATTGCAAACTAAAAGGAAAAACTTCATGTGAAAATTGCCTTGATCTGTCCAATAAACTTGATGACATGCATAAGACATTAGATCGGTTTTGTAATGGGAATAAGAACCTAAACTTGCTGCTGAATTCTTCTAAGTCTTGCAATAATAAAACTGGTTTAGGTTTTGATTCTCATGCTCATGCTAAGGCACATCCACCTAAAATTGTAAAGTCATTAGGAAGTGGTTTAATTCAAAGTGGTTTAATTCAAACAGTTCCTAAACAAAAAAGAGTGGTTTTCAAATCTACAGGAGTGTTGCCTCATTCGGTTTCAAATAAAAATATTGCTTGCTCATCTAGACATGAACACAAAGTTAAATTTCATTGTACCTTCTGTGGTAGAGATGGTCATGTCATAGATTTTTGTTATAGACTAGCTAAACAACAGAAAAAGGAAAGGAAAATTGCTAGATCTTATAACTTTCATGCAATTAGAAAAACACAACCTGCTTTAGTAAGTCAGAAATTTGAAACGGTAGCTTCTGGAACTTTTGGCAAGTCAAAGGCAGCTCTGGTAGTTCTGATAGCTCCAAGAGCTCCCGGATCTTCTGTTGTTCCCTCCGGAGCTTCAGTTTTTACCTCCGGACCTTCTGCTTTCACCTCCGGAGCTACTGGTTTTCACTCTAAACAAGTAACAACTTCTAAATCAACTGTTAAGAACAGAAAACCTCAATCTTTGACTCATAAACCTGCTGTTTTATCTCAGCTTTCGCTTGTTTTTCCTACTGCACGTCGTGTGACTCAGTACTGGATACATAAATGCCTTTTGACTAACCCCAGTATTGAGTCATCGACGTATTGTGCTTCTATGTATGTTACACGTTTGAGGAAGGAGAACATTTGGATTGTGGATTCAGGTTGCTCACGCCACATGACCGGTAACAAAGATTGGTTCTCCTCCCTCTCTTTTGTGTCACGTGTAGAGAATGTTACTTTTGCCGATAATTCTTCAACTCCTATAATTGCTAAGGGTTCGGTTAGGGTAAATGATCACTACACTTTAAAGAATGTGGCACTTGTCAAAAATTTGAAATACAACTTGCTTTCTGATTCACAATTTCTAGATGAAAATCTAGAAATGACTTTCAATAAAAACTGCTGCAAAGTTGTAGATTCAAATAGTGAGCTTATTTTTAACATGTCTCGGTTTGGAAGAGTTTTTAAAGCTGATTTTGATATGTCTTCCTCTAAGCATAGGTGTCTAGTTGCTAATGATTCAAAGGACTTATATTTTTGGCATCGTAGATTTGGTCACGTAGGCTTTGATCACCTAACGCGTGTTAGTGCTCTTGATCGCATACGTGGGCTGCCTAAGATTAAAGGGGACAAAGAAATTGTATGCTCTTCTTGTAGACATGCTAAGATGGTTGCAGGTTCACATACTCCTCTCACAATGATCATGACAACTGAACCATGTCAACTTTTGCATCTTGACACCGTAGGACCTTCACGTGTTCAATCCTTCGGAGGTAAATGGTATGCTCTTGTTATTGTTGATGATTATTCTAGATACTCTTGGGTTTACTTTATGGCGTCTAAGAATGAAGTTTTTAGTCACTTTAGGACTTTATTTCTTAGATTATCAATTGATCACCCAGGATCTTTAAAGGCAATTAGAAGTGATAACGGAACTGAATTTAAAAATCAATCTTTTGATCACTTTTGTGCTGAAAATGGAATAGATCATCAACTTTCTTCCCCATATGTACCTCAACAAAACGGTGTTGTAGAAAGAAAGAACAGAACCTTAGTTGAGATGGCTAGGACTATGCTTGATGAATATCAAACTCCTAGGAAATTTGTGGCTGATGCGTTAGCAACCGCTTGTTATGTCTCAAATCGTGTTTTCTTGCGTGCTAAGCTAGGTACAACACCATATGAGCTCCGGTTTGGACATAGGCCTAGTGTTACACACTTTCGGGTTTTTGGTTGCAAATGCTTTGTTAAGAAACATGGTAATCTTGATAAGTTTGAACCTAGATCCATTGATGGCATGTTTCTTGGTTATCCATCTCATACTAGAGGCTACCGTGTGCTTTTACTTGATACTAACAAAATTGTGGAGACTTGTGAAGTGTCTTTTGATGAAGCTAGCCCAGGTACTAGCTCCGGTGTTGCAGGACCAGATCCATATCCTCAGGGGGAGGGTATTTCCGAAGATGAAGAAGAGCCGGTGATACTTCCTGGTAGTTCCAAAGCTGACACGTATCCAGCTCCGGACATTGAACAAGCTCCGGCTATCACCTCTGCTGGTCCTGATCATCCACAAGTCACAAGCTCATCAATCTACGATGAACCTAATGTAGAAGAAGCTTGTGAGACATCTGTTCCCCTACGTTTTTACAAAGATCATCCCCCACAACAGATGATTGGAAGCTTGCACGAATGAGTCACACGGTCCAGGTTTTGCGATCCAAACTCTCATGCTCATTCTGCTTTTGTTGCTTCTTTTGAACCCAAAGATATATCACACGCACTCACGAATGAATCTTGGATTATTGCCATGCAAGAAGAGTTAGAAAATTTTGAAAGAAATAATGTTTGGAAACTAGTACCTCCACCTCAAGGTCACACTTTAATTGGAACTAAATGGGTATATAAAAATAAACAAAGTGAGGATGGGGTTGTGGTTAGGAATAAGGCTAGATTGGTTGCTCAAGGTTTCACTCAAGTTGAAGGTCTAGATTTTGATGAAACCTTTGCTCCTGTCGCTAGATTAGAAGCCATAAGAATTTTGTTAGCTTTTGCAGCATCTAAAGGTTTTAAGCTATATCAAATGGATGTTAAAAGTGCTTTTCTTAATGGCTACATAGATGAGGAGGTTTATGTCAAACAACCACCGGGTTTTGAAAATCCAGATTTTCCTAATCATGTTTACAAACTGTCCAAAGCCTTATACGGTCTCAAACAAGCCCCTAGAGCATGGTATGATAGGTTAAAAACATTCTTACTTGAAAAGGGGTTTACCATGGGCAAGGTTGATAAAACTATTTTTGTGCTTAAGCATGGCAATAACTCATTATTTGTTCAAGTGTATGTGGATGATATTATCTTTGGTTGTGCTTCTCATGATCTTTTGTCCAAGTTTTCAGCAATGATGAGTTCCGAATTTGAAATGAGTATGATGGGTGAACTCACTTACTTTTTGGGGCTGCAAATCAAGCAAACCAAGGAGGGTACCATTGTGCATCAAACGAAGTATACCAAAGACCTCCTAAGACGCTTCAACATGGACAAAAGTAAGCCTCTTCGGACACCAATGGGAACAGCAACAACACTTGAACTTGATGAAGATGGTGAACCCGTGGATCAAAAAGAATATAGAAGCATGATCGGATCACTTTTGTACCTCACGGCTTCAAGACCGGACATACAATTCAGCGTATGTCTTTGTGCACGGTTTCAAGCTTTCCCACGTGTTTCACATCGTCAAGCCATTAAAAGGATTCTCAGGTATTTACATGGAACTCAAGAATTTGACATTTTTCTTCCTTCTTCCTCAACCGTTACTTTGAAAGCTTTTTCAGATGCTGATTTTGGGGGTTGTAGGATTGATAGGAAAAGTACTTCCGGTGCTTGTCATTTTCTTGGTAATTCTCTTGTTGCTTGGTTCTCTAGAAAACAAAATTCAGTTGCACAATCCACAGCCGAATCTGAATATGTAGCTGTTGCTAGTGCTTGCTCACAAATTCTTTGGATTGTTCAAACACTTAAGGACTATGGGGTTGATCTAGATAGTGTTCCACTGTTCTGTGATAACACTAGTGCCATTTACATTGCTAAAAACCCCGTGCAACATTCTAGAACTAAGCATATTGATATTAGGTATCACTTTCTCCGAGATAACGTTGAAAAAGGAAACATTGTGCTTCACCATGTAGTTACCGAACATCAATTGGCTGACATTTTTACAAAACCTTTGGATTTCACTTGTTTTTGTTACATTCGTAGTGAAATAGGGGTTATGCATCCTCATGGCTTAAATTGAGGGGTAGTTTTTTGAAACTTGGGAAGTCTATGTGTGAATCTGAAATTAAAATAATATGAGCATAGTATTTCATACATATATGACTCTGTGATTCCTTTTACATACTGAAAGTTCTTACTACATTACTAGTGTTATACATTTTGTAGTTTTCGCCATGTCTAGTAATTGGAATAAATACTTACACTAAATCTGGTCATGGTCGAACTTTCTTGCTGTTTTGAACTTGTTGCATGCTCACAAATGCTTTTAATCATAAAGAATTAATCAAGTAATCAACTCACATGTTGAGTTTTTATGAACAAATATAAATTAAGAAAAGATCAAGAGAATATGCATGCATCGCACTTCTTCTTTTGAGATGGCTTGTCATTGCACTTAGATATGAACTTAGAAGAAGTTGTGTATGACTAAAACCATGTCCTTAAGCTTCTGATTGTCAAATGACATAGGCTTGGCTTGGTTGGTTAGAATAAGGCAGATGCGCATATAATCTCTTGCAAATATTATATGATCTAAATTTATGCTTTGAAAAATAATAAAATGCAGCAACTAGTGTCATGCTTTCAGGTTTTTAAATAGTTAAGTTTGTGAGATCATGACTTGCTTAAATTAAAAAATTACATTTGATCTCTAGCATGGCTTACACTACCTTATGTATTTCCTTGACGTGATAATGTAACGTACTTGATAATATGATTTGGATGAGCTCTGTTTATATGTATATGTTATAATATGCTCATAACAACTAAAGAGGGAGAGATAATTTGTTTATATGCTCATAACTTGCTGAATACATTGTCAAAGGGGGAGAGATAATCATGAAAAGAAAGAGAATAAGGAGAGATGATAAAGGGGGAGAGATAATGACAGAAAATATGGGATAATTTTTCTTCTCATTTTACTTTTGATTTACAAATGGGGAGAAATTGCTTTCAAAACTTTTATGTGAATAAGCCAATGTTCGGATATTAAATGGTGTTGCCAATGCATTCATCAAGGGGGAGATTGTAAGACCTATGTCTGCTGAATACATTGGCTTGTAGTGAATACACTTGGCTTTGATGATAAAAGTTTCGAATATCACCAAAACACCTTTTTATCATGGTCTGACTCTAGCTCTGAGCTACAGCAAGGTCCGACGGTAGGTCCGGCTTGTTTTGGGTAGCTCCGGCTACGTTAGATGCTAGATCCGGCTTCTTGGTAAGGTCCGACTAGCTTTGGTTAGCTCCGGTGAATCTTTAGCTCCGACATGTCTTTGTTAGCTCCGGCATGTCTTTGTTAGCTCCGGCATGTCTTTGATAGCTCCGACATATACTTGATAGCTCCGGCATGCTTTTGCTAAGCTCTGACGTACTTTGTCTAGCTCTGGTTTTGGATTGACTAGTTTTGACTAGTTTTTGGTAAGCTCCGGTGCTAGGATCTACTAGTTTTGGAAAGCTCCGGCGCTAGGTTCTACTAGCTTTTGTTAGCTTCGGCTCAAGCTCCGGGTTGCTCTGGCAAGGTCCGGAACTTGACCTAAGTGCTTCTGCTTTTCATTTGCAATGTTTCGTACTTGCTTTACATTATTGGAAAGATTGCTTAGTATTCATTTGCTAAGTTTTTGCTGTGTTTTGGATGATATGGATGATATTGTTTCTACTGTGTTTTTGCAACATGCTTATGTGAGGTTCTCACGTAAGGTGTTGTGTTCGGAACTAACTTGACTCAAATCGAGGACTTGGGCTCGTATGGATTGTTTGTTTGTTCATGTGCAGGTGTTGCTTGAGTTCAAGTCATGGCTGGTGACGGGATCCATTGGACTAGTCTCAGGGAGGAGATGAGGTTCCAACAACCAAGTTCGGGAGGAACTGTGGTTGAGCTGATCAGGAGGTCGCGCAGGATGATTGAATCAAGGGCAGTGCATATGAAGGTCGACGGAAGGTGTTCGCACGTATGCATGAGGTGCATGACATGGGAATATGCTTCTAGAGATGGTTTATGGAAGGAAGATCTGATCGGAAGGATCGGATCGTATCGGTTGAAGACTTAGGCTGCTAGCTGAGTCGGTTATGGCTCGGTATGGAAATATTGAGTTGGTTATGTTAGGATTTTGTGTGTTTCACGAATTTGAGTTGTTTAGGAATGTGGGATACGTTCCTAAGGTTTTTGGAAGTCTTAAGATTGCTTCTATCTGCGTATAGAAGAGTCCTAAGCAGTTATGGAAAGTTCCGATTGTGATCGGATTAGGATTGGAGTCCTAGTTAAGATTGGGATGGCCTAAGGGATGGTTATATGAGCAAGGGAAGGACAAAGTTCGTGGTAGACGACTTTGGGGCTGTTCCTCTTGTGTTCTATTGAATAAAATTCGTAGTTTGAAGGAACTTTTGTGCCTTGTTCGTCCGACTTGTTCCAGACAAGTTTTACTCGTCGAGTTTCTGGACAGCACTACCTTTCGTCGGTGGTTTTATCATAACTCGAGTTTTACAGATCCAATTGACGTGATTCTTTTTGGGTTGTCTTCACAACTTGATTGTCTATCATCTGTCAAAATGTCACGGTCATTGGATTTGTGGTTTCTGAGCTACACGAGTTTCTTTGCAGCATTCCAGAAACTGTTTTTCTCGGGTAGGTCAGATTGACCATAGTCTGATCTTTCGATCATAACTTTAGTTTTTCTCGACGGATTTGAGTAATTCTTTATGTGTTGTCTGCGTGACTTGATTATATCTGATACCTATCACTTTTGTCACGGTGAAACACGTTTATATTAGTCTCATACACGATTTCTTTAACAGATTGTTTTCTGTCGAAAGGGTTTGGGGTTTTAATTGTTTCCGCTGCGTAAGATTTTTAAATCTACCATTCACCCCCCATCTGGTAGCTTTTCACGTGCTCTTCAATCCTACACCCTGCCTCCCTCATCATCCGGAGGCAAGCCGTTGCCCTCTTTTGTAAAAGCTTGTCTTCCCCTATGGACTCCTATCAAAAAATCACTGTTTTACTTAAAGGCTTCTTAAAAAACTTTGTCATTTATGTACGCATTAAGTTTATGAAAATGCCACACTAAGACTCGTTTATTGTGTATGATTTTATATGCGCGATTGTACACTCTGTAACTCACCCATGCAGGAGTCATGCAGTCCTAATGCAGGCGGGTCTGCTTGAGGTACCTGCTGTGTATGAGGGGTTCTTCTGGCCCCTCTCGTCATTAGGGCCCTGTGATGCAAGAAGGTTCCCCAGGAAAGGCCTGTGCCGAGCAGGAGGTCCAGGGGGTGTAAACTGCTTAGCCTGGTACTGTACCCTAAGCGTACACACCCTGCCTCCCAGCGCTACAACCAAGTACTAAGAGCCAGAAAGCTCACACCCTGAGGATGACAGGAGCCGGGCCCCAGAGCACCAACGCACTGAATTATGCAGGCCCCGTGAATCAGCCCAGGACAGTAACACATGACAGAGCTAAGGGAGAGCTACAGGTAAATCAACGAGCAAACTAGTCCACCTTGCTTCTATCATATGTGCAGAACAACCTACCCTGGCACCTCCTAAGGAGCCTGCTGACAACGACTCTACGACGATGGTGGACGACACCAGAGCATCCAGCTCCGGCACCACCCAAGGGGCCCTGCCACCAACGTCTCAGAACATCAACGACAGCACCAAGCGCGGATAAGTGAGTAAACAATCTTGCCCCGCTCTTGTTGCTAATAGGGTTCCCTTGCGATAGCCTGTAAACAAGAGGCCTGCCGTCGACGTCTCCACGGCGATGGTGGACGACGCTGGAACATCCAGCTCTGGCACCTCCCAAGAGGCCTGCCGTCAACGTCTCCATGACGATGGTAGATGATGCCAGAGCATCCAGCTCTATCACCACCCAAAGGACCTGCCGTCAACGACTCTATGCCGATGGTGGACGTCGCCGGAGCATCGAGCTCGGGAACCTCACAAGGGGCCTGGCATTGATGTCCCAGAACATCAACGACAGCACCAAGCGCGGATAAGTGAGTAAACTCTCCTGCCCCGCTCTTGTTGCTAACAAGGTTCCCTCGCAATAGCATGTAAACCAGGGGTCTTCCATTAACTTCTACATGAAGATGGTGGACGACGCCAGAGCATCCATCTCTGGTACCTCCCAAGGGGCCTGTCGTCCACGTCTCTACGATGATGGTGGACAACGCCAGAGCATCCAGCTCCGGCACCACCCAAGGGACCTACCGTCGACGAATCTACGATGATGGTGCACGATGCTAGAGCATCCATCTCCGGCACCTCACAACGATCTTGCCGTTGATGACCCAGAACGTCAACGATAGCACCAAGCGCGAATAAGTGAGTAAACTCTCCTGCCCCGCTCTTGTTGCTAACAAGGTTCCCTTGCGATAGCCTGTAAATCAGGGCCTGCCGACGACATCTACACGAAGATGGTGGACGACGCCAGAGCATCCAGCTCCAACACCTCCCATGGGGCCTGCCGTCGACATCTCTACGATGATGGTGGACGACGCTGAA
Source organism: Tuctoria greenei (assembly GCA_036927565.1). NCBI lineage: Eukaryota > Viridiplantae > Streptophyta > Magnoliopsida > Poales > Poaceae > Tuctoria > Tuctoria greenei. Next base: position 42,179,364 of record JAYESD010000004.1, on the reverse strand, counting down.
GCATCCAACTCTGACACCTCCCAAGGTGCCTGCCGTCGATGTCTCTATGATGATGGTGGATGACGTCGGAGCATCCAGCTCCGGCACCTCCCGAGGGGCCTTCCCTTGACGTCCCATAACGTCAACGACAGCACCAAGCGCAGATAAGTGAGTAAACTTCCCAACCCCGCTCTTGTTGCTAACAAGGTTCCCTCGCGATAGCCTGTAAACCAGGGGCCTGTCGTCGACGTCTACACGAAGATGGTGGACGACGCCAGAGCATCCATCTCCGGCACCTCCCAAGGGGCCTACCGTCGACGTCTACACGAAGATGGTGGATGATGCCGGAGCATCCAGCTTCGGCACCACCCAAGGGGCCTGCCATCGATGACTCTATGATGATGGTGGACGACGTCGGAGCATCCAACTCTGGCACCTCCCAAGGGGTCTGCTGTCGATGTTTACACGAAGATGGTGGACGACACCGGAGCATCCAGCTCCAGCACCACCCAAGGGGCCTACCGTCGATGACTCTACGACGATGGTGGACGACACCGGAGCATCCAGCTCTGGCACCTCCCAAGGGGCCTGCCGTCGACGTCTACACGAAGATGGTGGACGACGCTAGAGCATCTACCTTCGGCACCACCCAAGGGGCCTACCATCGACGACTCTACGACGATGGTGGACGATGCCAGAGCATCTAGCTCTAGCACCTCCCAAGGGGCCTACCGTCGATGTCTCCACGACGATGGTGGATGATGTTGGAGCATCCAGCTCCGACACCTTCCAAGGGGCCTGCCGTTGACATTTCTACGACAATGGTGGACGACGCCAAAGCATCCAGCTTCGACACCTCCCAAGGGGCTACCGTTGACGTTTCTACGATGATGGTGGATGAAGCCAGAGCATCCAACTCTGACGCCTCCCAAGGGGCCTACTGTCGACGTCTCCATGAAGATGGTGGACGACGCTAGAGCACCCAGCTCCAGCACCTCTTAAGGGGCCTTCCATCTCTACGATGATGGTAGACGATGCCGGAGCATCCAGCTCTGGCACCTCCATAGGGGCCTGCCGTCAACGACTCAACGATGACAGTGGATGATGCTGGAGCATCCAACTCCGGCACCTCCCAAGGGGCCTGCCGTTGATGACTCTACGATGATGGTAGATGATGCTGGAGCATCCAGCTCCAACAAATGGTGGCGCTACGACACTCCAAACTCCCCCACTCCACTGGGGGCCAGTTCAAGAAATTCTGCGATCAAGTGGTAGATGTGCTTAGCCAACTAACCACATCTACCAAGGGCCTCTAAGGGGATCCACATGCAGAAAATCAACGGACGACACTTCGTCCATGTCAATTGTGCAAATTGTTGGTCCTGAGAAGCCAACGAGCTCAACAAAGGTTCTGCAAATCCTTACGTAGCTAAGGACTCGGAGCAGTAGTTGAGAAGCACAAAGACAATGCAAGAAGCCAAAAACAAATTCGAATTCATTAAGGAATTCTTTACAAGGGAGGGTGAACCCCGAATACAAAAAACAAGCTACCAGACTCAGCCCAGACTGAACTGCGCTATGACATGTTTGGCGGCTTCCTTAACCTCCGCCGCTACTGTCGCCTCGCGTTCCTCAACAGGGCCTTCAAAAACTGGCTCCAGTGGTAGATCAAGGTACCGCCTCTGGTAGCACACCAAGACATGGGATGCCACCATGTCCCCCGCCGCCCTACCCTTGGCTTCCAGACGCTAAGCCAGCTGACGCTCCTGCAGATCAAGCTCCCGACTGTGGCGCTCTGCTGCCTGCTCCCGCGCTTGAATGTGAAGATCGTGTAGGAGGAGTTCCTGATGCTCAGCTAGGTGCTGTGCCCGATCCTGCGCCAAATTGCTCTCCCGGAGCTCAAGGTCTTCGAGGCGGGACTGCAGTCTGTCCCGATCAGCCTCAGCCCTGGCCATCATCGCCTGTGCTGCCACCTCTTGTTTGGCGACAACGACCTCCCTCTTGGCAACGACGGCTTCTTGGCGACTCAAGGCCTCTCGATCGGAAGCAAGAGCGTACAGACGGGTGTCAGCAGCATAATTGGCTGCCTTGGCGTAGGCCAGAATCTTCTAGGTTAAGGCGTTTAAGGACGTCACCAAGCAGTGCCTCACCTCCAGTTCCTTGCTCTCCTTCTGGTACTTCGCCTTCACCTGGGCGATCCTGGAGCTCAGGAGACCCTCCCAGCCTCGGAGGCTCTCGCCCTCGGCACACAGCTTCTCCCACTCTACGACAAGAGCCTCTTGCGCCCAAAAGAGGTTGGATTGCACCTGAAGGATGCTAGATTGCGTCAAGTCCATGACGTCGGAAAGCCGCTCCTGCTGCGCTGAAGAAAGGGAAGGCCGTCCGATGATCATATCGGGAACCCCTTCCTCCCGTAGTGGTGAAGGCGAGGCCACCAGCACTGGGGATCTTGCCCCTGGAGTATGAGCAGGAGTTGCGGTGCCACCTGACACAGCAAGGCCACCATCGCTCAGAGAGCCGTCCGCCGAATCAGTAGCAGTGGAGGTTAGACCCCCAGCCCCCGAAGTCGGCTCCGACATGGCCTCTGCCATGACGGCCAGAGGTGCCTCTACCATGACGACCGGAGGTGCCTCTGGCGTGACAGCTGGAGATGCAACCGGAGATGCTTCACTACCCACACCAGGCACAGACGCTGGAGCAGCGCTTCCTTGAACAAGCTTGGTAGGCTGCCCCGCTAGCACAGCCGTAGCATACTCGGCCACGTTCAAAGCACTTCCGGGCACTACCCCCGGCGGTAGGGGCCTCACAACAGCTGACGTAACCCTACAAATCAAGATCAAGCCCTGACCAATCAACATAGGCAGGCGATATAATAGAGCACGCATTGGAAAGAATGCCTTATCGACATCCCCGGAAGCTCCAGCGAGCCGCCATTTTTGGCGACTCTGAAGCCGCGGGCCCTTGCAATGGCGTAACAGGCGATGCCATCCCGGTAGAGCCTCTGCCAAAACAACCAGCAGTGCTGTCGCACTGCGCTGGTGTGCTTCCACCAACCTCGAAAGAGCTACCTCATGAGCTGCTGATGATGTCGACTCGAGGCCTTTTTGCCTGAGGCTCCGTAGGTGTGATGCTGCCGGAGTCCCCTATGGCACCCTGGACCGCGCAGGTGATAGGGATGCTGGATGATGTGCCGATCGCTGATGATGGCGGAGCCGCCTCTTGACGGACAAAACCTCCCCATGGAGAACCGCAGACGCCAGGTACTAAAGAGGGGCGCGCTGGTGGACGCTAACTTGGAGCGAAGGCCACCAGCGGCGGCGCCCTCGGGGGCGATCGAGGGCATTTCTCCTTCACGACCTCGACCACCAGGGCCTTCCCCTTGCCTACGTCGGGGATTGGTGCCTTCCCCTTACCTACGTCGGGGACCAACGCCTTGCCCTTCCCCCCAGCAGTGGGCGCCTCCTCCACCCTGGAGGCTTCAGATCCTGAAGAAGGTGCATACTCCTCAGAAGAGTTGATGATGGCCAGACCCCGGCTCTCATCGCCAAACTACCGCGGTGCAAGACCAATCGCTTCCAAGTTGGGCATCTCCTTCAGAACCTTCGTTCAAAGGTCCCGATCCATGCAAAGCTGTGGGCAAGCCTGCGGAAGGTTGAATACATCGACCGACAGCAGGTCGTCGCACGCCTTGGACATTGCTTCAAACACCTCCTACGGGGTCGTCTCTGTGTCACGACCCCTCAACAATGTGGTACCATCTTGGAGCCCGAAGTAGAGCCATGCAGGGCGGAAACGGTGCTGTAGAGGGGCCAGATGGTGGTGAATGAAGTCGGCCATGACCGATAGCTCCGACAGGCCGTGGTCCGCCAGGAATCGGATCCTCTCCATCACCGGCGTGTACGCTGCCACAAGCTCCAGGCGTTCCCCCAGGCCGCCTTCCTAATCACCGGCCAGCTTGTGGGCAGGACCATGCGATCGTGGGCGTCGGCATGTACGACCACCCAATCGCTCCTCCAGCCGGGCCACTTCACCGAGGAGAGCGGAGTAATGTACTTAAAGGGGTTGTTGGCCCAATGCTAGAAGCAGAAGCCACCGAGGAAGTTGGCTTTGTTCTTCTTCGTTCTCCACCTCAGCATGAAGAACTGCCAGAACACCAGCACGCATGGGCACACCCCGATGAATATCTCGTAGAAATGCAAGAACACCACTGCCACCACCAGAGACTTCGGCGACAGGTGATGGAGCTGGAGCCCAAGGACTTCTAGGAGTGTCACTAGGAAGGAGGAAACATGAGGGACGAACCTGGAGTATGCGTACGCCTGGAAGAAGACGATATCCTTCTCTCCCAACTCCAGTGGCAAGGAGCCGGGACAGATCAAATCCCGTCATTCCTTGTCCCCCCATCCGAGAAGCCGCCTCACGGGTGAGACATCCTCCATCCGTGAGGGAGACAGAGCTGAGTCCATTAGAGCAGGGGGTTGAGAACCTCAAGGATGGGTAGACACACAAGGTGGGAATCGAAGGCTCGAATGCTTGGGACGCGCGGAAGAAAGGAAACTCCATTGCTCACAAAGGTACCTTTTTAAAGTACCCTAGTGGCATTTGGGCGCACCGTGCAAATCTGAGAGGGCTCCAAATCAATGGCTCATACCATGGCGTCCATGACAAGCAGGCCAAGGTCCCCGGTCAGAAAAGCCAGCCCGAGCAGTTCCCCGCGAGAGAAGGCAACCCGACGGTTCCCATAAAGATGGAAATGAAAGCAGCATAAGTGCAACAGGCACCTTGGGAACTGTCGCGATAATGTTGTAGCAAGCAAAGATCCCATCGCCAAGACCCCTCAACTAGAGAGGGACGCGTGGTCACAACAGAAAAAGAGCGCACCGCTTCGACTAATCAAGACAAAATTAAAATACTGCGCGGGAAAGTAGGATAAGGCCCCACCCTCGAGCTCGTCGCCTCACCCCAAGGTGGACCAAGGGGCCACTGTTGGTACCCGGCATATCGGGTACCCTCGCGCACAGGCTAGAGCCACCTAGGTACTTCGCCTCCCAACAAGGACAGGGTCCAAGAGCGCCATGTGTTCAAAGAAACCCCGACCCACCGTCCTCAGATGGGAAGACCGGGGTGCCCATGAGATATCCAAAAGGGGGAGCTCAGCTCCACCTTGATGACAAGCTTCCAGGCAGCCACGTGTCCAGCAGGACGAGACCCGACCTTCTCCACAGAGGTGAGCTCCCAAGCTGCCCCGTGGCCCACGAAGTCGAGACCTGATCTCCCCATCAGAGACGAGCACCCGAGCTGCCACGTGGCCCGCGGAGCAAGACCTGGCCTCGACCACGGAGGTGAGGTCCCGAACTTCCACATGGCCCACAAGACGGGCGTGGCCTCCACCGTGGCAGAGAGCTCCCCAGCGACCGCATGGTCAGTCCACTTGCCCCGAGCAGATAGTGAGGAAGTTAAGAGGGCGGTGCGCCTTGTCTCCGTCAAGCCTTTAAGATACGCAGCTTCCCCAGACGCATGGCGTGGTGCACGCCTAATGTTAGGTACCGCTACGACTAATCGCATCACAGTGAAGGCACCGCAAGCCTATCCAACTCCGCCAAGTGGGTATCTTACAGTGCCAGAGATAGTTGGATGGGACATTCCCTGCCAATGTCAGCAAAAGCGTGTGGGCTACTGACAACCCAAGAGACAAGACGACGAGTCCTCATGTCCGAGGTTAGAACAAGCTTACCGAAGAAGCCTTAGATCTTAAGGATAAGATCGCCCCGGACCACCTATCGGGCACCAAGACCCCACTTGTAAGGTGTCCGACCTTGACTATAAAAGGCCCAGACCACCATCGCTACAAGGATAAGACCCAACATCCCCGGTACACACACTCGCATACACACTCACAAGCCAATACAATCCACTTTGGAGTAGGGTGTTATGCTCCTTGCGGCCCAAACCACGTAAGAACTCCACTGTCTCGTAGAAACTCCACTGTCTCATACTCTTCCACTAGAAAACTAGTTTGTGGCCTAAGCCCTGCCGAACAAGAACCTTCACAGGTTGCTCCTTAGTAGATCCAGGGGAAGTGTCGCATTGACCCTTCGACAACCGCAATTAAGCTATAGACAAGAGGATGAATTTTACTACTTTTTTTGTCTCTTATGTGCAGGAAAAATGAACAATTGACGGCAATCTGCACGGTGATGGTGGATGTTGCCAGAGCACCTAGCTCCGACATCACCCAGGGGGCCCACCGTCGATGTTTTAAATGTTGATAGTGGGCGCCATCGAAGCAAACAAGCTCCGACATCACCCAGAGGGCCCGCCGTGATGTTTCATATGTTGATAGTGGGTGCTATCCAAGCAAATAAGCTCCAACAACACCCAAGGGGCCCGCTGTCAACATTTCATACATTGATAGTTGGCGCCGTCGAAGCAACCAAGCTCCGACATCACCTAGGGGCCTGCCATTGACGTTTCATACGTTGATAGTGGGCACTATTGAAGCAACTAAACTCTGACAATTCCCGGGGGGGGGGGGGGGGCACCATCGATGTAAAAAACTAGCGAAAGGTCCTTGGAGATTTTGGATGCAAGACTTGGACCTAGGAGCTATCGCAATAGCTATGAGTTCAGAGTAATAAAAAATTCAAGACATTGTAAAATTCCTAATTGTCGATGTCCTCATTTAATTGAGCACATCTACCAGGGGGCCAACAAGATAAAGGCAATGTTACATTGAAGATAAAAATGGAATTCAAAAGGATTTCATTCACTCAAAATTTGGAGAGTTACAAGATGAAGGTACAAAAGGGAAGAATCCTAGATACTGGAGTTCTGCTAGAATTATGAAGCAACCTTCTGGTCGAATTCTTGGACGCTAGCCTTACCAGCTTCTTCTTTAGCGATGGGTCCATCAATCACTGGAGCTAGAGACAAAGAGTAATCTCGGCTTCGGAAGCATGTCAGCACATATTCTAGGACATTCTTCGGCAAGGATTTTCACTCAGTCCCAAGCTGGTCGACGATCACTTCTCCCAACGCATCCAGCTTAACTCTAGGAGAGTTGGGCGCCACCAATATCTTGTCCATCTCTGGCTCTGGGTCAGGCAGCCAGACCGTACTGAATCACAGAGGCACCATAGCGTCTCTCGCTCGCCCAAGGAAGTCCCGAAACTACTTAGACTCTATTGCTCGTGTACCTTGGAGCTCCTCTAGTGATTTTCTTGCAGATGATAGTTCCGCAGAACCCTCCTTCGTGAACCGCTCGACCTCCTTGGAATGCTACTAGATCCGTTCAGCCAGTTGCCTCTCTTGGTCGGCAATTTGCTTCTACCAGAGGTTCAAGCGATCTCGCCTCTCCACAAGGTCCCTCTCCTTTGCCTTCACCTTATTCTCCCTGGCAGAGACATCATTCTGCCTCTTGCTGACACCTTCTCCTGCCAGCCATATTTGGTGCTTTTCTTTTTTGCACCAGAACTTGAATTTCTTGACGTGGTCAGCCAAGTCCTACTCACTACGTTCTAACTTTTGAGAGATTTCATCTTCTCTCTTCTAGAGCTCGTCCTCCTTATTGTTTAGCTCATCCTAGCGCTTGAGGAGTTCTTCCCTCACAGCGTTGAGACTCTCCGAGTGTCTATCTGCCAGTTCAATTACATTCTTGGCATGCTTGTTGATCTCCTGGGTATCGTCATCGAGGGATTTTGTAGTAGCCTCTCTTTCATCCAGCGCGTTATTCAAATGCGTCTGCCAAGCTTTCTCAGCCTCCAGCCACTCTCTTTGGTCTACTAGCCGAGACTGTGTCAACTTTGTTTTGAAGTAGAGCAACTTGCACGAGCACCTTAGGGTGTCACGCTCCTCCTCCAGGGCCTTGCGCTTGTAGTCGAAGGTGAGGTGAACTTGGCGGAGGCTCGAGCTGACATTGTCAATCGACATGGGCAGGGGGATTCGCTTAGGACCTGCCAAAGGTTCCTCCTCTGGCTCTCCTGAGTCTTCCGGGATAGTTGTCAGAGCCCATGGCATAAGCATGGACTCCAACAACTCGACGTCTGCAGCGCTGAGTTCCGAGAGCTCATCCACCTCTGATGTAGATGAAGAAGGTCCCGTAGCTATATCTTCAGGCAATGGTGCAGGCATGGCCATTTCTGGTATGTCGACATCAGTAAATGACACCGTCACCTCTGGAACTAGTCGCGGAACTTCTGTTGCAGCCTTCGAAATCTCCGACACTAGAGCCGGTACCTCTGGTGCTGGCCCCGAAGCAGCTGAAGCTTGCCCCAGTGATTATTCTGTGTGGTCCGACGCCACCGAGGCTTCTTTGGCCGCTGGTACCAATGTCATCTTGATGACAGTTGGCACTAGAGCTTCCATGTCGTCTGCACGACCATAGGAGAAGTTGTATAAATAGCGGAGGCTTCGGTCGGTGGGGTCTCTGTGGCTGCGGCGCTAGCAGGGGACAAAGCATTCCCTCCTCTTCTTGATACCCTAGAAACAAAGGAAGAGAGAATTCAGAAAAATGCGAAAAACAAAAAGAAGACGCAAGTTCAAGTGCCGATTAGTACCTGGGGACGCTGCCACTCCAGTCGGCATGGAACTTCTTCTTTGGGTGCCCGGAGTAAGAACCCACCGATGTCGGTGTCGTAGAAGCTCTGGGCTTCGTCCTAAGATTCATCGCAGCCACAGGTGCTGCCTCCGATGGGATCTCGGACATTTGACAAGACTATCCAGACCTAGAGCCCACAGCTGGCACTAGGACTGGAGTAGACCTGTCGGACCTAGTGCCCTCCGTAGGCGCTAGATCCGAAGATGGTTTGGCCATCGTAGCTGGAGTTGCCATTGTTGGAGGCACAACCAGCACTGACTTTAGAGTTTGGCAAGGCACATGCACTGTATCAGTCAGGGCTGATCTGATAGAACTGCCATCAGCTTGCGTCAGCTTCCACTTCTGACTAGAGGACTCGATGGGCTCTTTGCCTTTACCCTCACTTGAGTCATGTTTCTTCTGGCTGGGATCGTAATGCATATACAACATGGAATAAAAGCTCAATCTCAAAGACAATGAATTTATGATCATTTTTTGGAAGAAAATTGAATTTCCTACTCTAAGGATTACAATCTACGTAGGGGGAGTGATCCTTTGGCACACTACAAGACCCGTATCGTCAGGCAGCGGCATCACTTTCTGTAGGTCCCTCCTGGCCTCCAGAACTACATTCTAAGTCAAGAACTCAATTGGAGGTGCGAGATCATCTCTTGACATAGTTCCACTATTGAGATTCTTCAGATGGAGATTCAAGGCATGCTCGTCTAAATGGTGCCGCAACCAACCTAAATCTGGAGAAAATCTATTTCTCCGAAGTATGACCAAGTTGCGAACAATCGCTCCTTGAGTGGCACCTAGCGGTTGGTCAGGAAGTTGCCAAGGACCATCAAAGACGTGAACCCTCCGTCCACCAAGTTCCAGATTCTTGTTAGCATGGGGTTGTACTCTTCGGTCAGCTTTAGGAGCTCCTCCCAGGAGTCGGATTCTATCGTCGGAAACCCTTCTGGCAGCTCCAGCCGATCATGAGGGTCCACCCGGATCACAACCCAATCAGCCTTCCAAGTCTCCCACTTTCTGGAAGGAAATGACTTGATGTACTTGAATGGGGGATTCTTACGTCTTGCAAAGTAGTAGAAGCCTAGCAAGCTGTTACCTTTGCCTGTTGCCTAGAGAGTGAAGAAGGTCTGGAACAATGACACGCAGGGTGGCACATTGTTGACGGCTATTATATACCAATTTCACACGTCAATATAACTCAATTATGTGAAGGAAATATCATTTCTTGCACACATCACCTTTATATTTAACGTATTTCCACTTGTCCTAGGAGAAATCAGTGCATGCAGGTATTTTATACAGAATTGAAGTGAAACAAGGGGATGTATCCTATAAAATATCATCCCAGCCAATCAAGCATTGACAAGTGGCACCACATGGATCAAATGGCCCACAAACAGAAATATCTGAGGTCATCCAATGGTGTAGCACCCATATCAAGGGATGGGACCCACCTGGAAGTCACCCCAAGAAAGCACTGACCGTTTGGAGGACTTACCAGGTCGACCGACCCCCCTAGTCGGCCGACCTAGTCTTTCCTCCAAACTTAGTCAGCTTCAACGTGTTGGCCCATCTTGGCTTGAAGAAGTCAGTGGTGACTAATTCACATGCTTTTGGTGGTGGGAAATGACCCTTCTCCAAGCTATAAATAGGACCCCTCACCCTTCACTTCAACACACACCACTCGAGCATCATTCTATTGTATACACTAGTTCTCTTAGTACTTAGTGGAGTTAGACTATAGGGAGGACATCCTCTAGTCCCATGTCCAAGTTGGGAAAGGTATGGCTCATGTATCTTTTCTTATATTTGTGACTTTATGCATAATAAATATATTATATTTTGTGTTCTTTTATTCATATACTTGGATGAAGCGTTTCTTGTTTGATTGTTGATTCCATGTATGTGGTAGGAGTAGTCTTTATGATTATGCCATATTACTCTCACTCTATCATCATAAACACTACAAACCCCCACTATAGTCTAATTAGTTATGATATGATCATGCTAATATAAATTACTTGTGCTATGTATCAACATTGGTTCAAAGATGATTTAATTCATTGCCATAGGATGGCTTGTGCCCGGCCTCTTAAGGTAATTACTTAATATGCTAGCATGGTGCTAGGAGAGAAAGTAGCGTTGAATGTCTTGTAGACCCACAGATTGAAGAGGTAGGCAGTAGATGGTGATAGCCCTATCTATCCTTTGTAATCCTCCATGTTCGGCTATGCCATAGGCTCTTGCCGGGAGTCACCTAGTGTTGCTAGGGGTAAACCTGTGCCCGACGTGTTGAACAACTTAGCATAAGTATTCACTATTGACATGCTCATTAGTATCTAACTTAGGCTATGTATATGTATATTAGAAGCATTGTAGAAGCAACTCCCGAACTCTTAGTCTAATCTCCATTAGGACCCATTTACCCTTTAGTATAGATTGCTTAGGTGTGTGTCACACTACCCATATATTATCAACTTAACCCTGTCTCGATAATTGATTACTATCCCATAGCTTTATAATGAGATTAGTGTTTACTTTACTCCATTGCCTTCCTTTGGGATAAATACGATACCCTTGGGAATACCCTTGGGTGAAATGCTACACGACAGTTTCCGTGCGCTTGCAGAACTCATCTCTTTTGAGAGATGATCTGTGACGTAAGAAACGTCAACAACCATTTCTGGCACCGTTGCCGGGGAAGGCAAAGGAAGTGAAGGATAGCTATCACTTGTGATAAACTATAAGTACTAATAGTTATTAGACAGGATTACCATTGTTTGTTTTCTCCTTTTGTGTTGAAAACAGGATAGTGTTGGCTAACCAATTTCATGGGATGGCCAACGAGGACGCTAGTGCTCAACCGCAAGATGATTCATGGCGTACCTCAACAAATGTTTGCTAGGCAACACCATTGCCTCTTGCGGAAGAATTTCAGCTTCCAGTAGGAGCCAAAGACATCCATTCCCAAGCTTGGGGGAGGCTCCATGAGTTCTTTTTGTTTTGCCTCCACCATAAGTTGTATGTTTGGCTCCTCATTAAACATTCATGTCATGGGTTGGTCCACCAATCCATGACTACATTTGTGCTGGAGCTGAAGGAGTCCTATTCTCATTCATCATGGATGAGAATATGGTCTTTACTCAAGGGGTGGATTGAAGAATGCTCTGGTTCCCTTAGCTTGGCATGCCCACCACTTATCAAGGTGGACATGCTGGCTATGGAACTACACCTCCCACTAAAGTATCATGAAGACCAAGCCAATGGAGGAGTGTTTGGATGATCCAAGCCCTGGATATTCACAAGATTGGTGAAAATCCTTGTCATCATGGGCCACTTTGGGAATTATTTCCCTAAAGACCCATGAGGATTATTCCTTCCAAACACAACTCCAATGGCTATAACCTACAAGGAGGTCAAAGGTGAATCAACATCACCCTTGTAATCAAGGAGTCCATGCGGATTTCAAGAGATTTAAGTTTAACTAGCCTACCTTGATGTATCTTGTCCATGGCCAAACAAGAAATCAAGACACCATTTACATGGAGTTCTTGGCCAAGGACAAGAAACTTAAAGAGCATTCAAGATCCAAGATATGCCACAATCACTTGTTGGGATTCCTACCCTTTGATCAAGCCCTGAAACCTAGGACAAGTGACATTGTGGATGAAGCACTTCTTGTTTGATTGTGGAGTTCACATGTCATCATGCCCAAGGAAGCTTTTGATCCATGATCACGGTATGGGTTGACCTTAATGAATACCAAGAAGGTCAAAGTGACACCCCTAAAAGAAGGACAAGCCTCGCCATGCTCATGAGAATATCTTCAAGAGGGAAAAGCCGTCACTACATCAACAAGTCTTCATCAATATGACGGAGAGGCTCAGGCCACCATGTGGCCCACATGTCCAAATGACATGCCAAAGGAGATTTGGCATGACAAGCAAGAGAAGTTGTCCACATCTTCAACTCCGTGGTTGGACAACAAATCATCGCACTAAACATGACGGAGGTAAGTCCCACTCATCGGACTTTCAAAATTCGGTGAGTCCTTGCCAAAAGTTTAATTGGTAGTTATCTCATATTTGATTTCCCAAATTGCATATTTGAATTTCCCATCGAATCTTGCATTTGCATTTAGCATGTTTGAATTTTCACACTTGCATGTTGGAAAGTAAAATTTCCAACCTTCCTAAAACTAAAATTTTGAATTAGGAAACAAATTTATTTGGATATGAACCTTGGATGTAACCACTTAAATTCATCTTCCTAATTCAAATAAAAAATATTTCCCTTAATATTCATTGCATTTGCAAGTTGTTTCGAGTTGGGCAAAACAATTTGACAAAGGGTACAACATGTTTTTAGCTAATGTAACCCATTTTCGAGTTGTTTTGTCTGTTCTTGATTTTAGTGCAGCCAAGAGAAAATTTGCAAAAAGGTTGGAAGGCCCGATCAAGTGCATATCCCCCCATCGATCTCATTTTGAGTTCATGGTGGAGGAATGCTCAAGATGGTGGTCCAATGGAGGAACAAGATGAAGCTCATTCAACTCCAACCTCAATTAGGCATTGAACATGAAGGCTACACCAAAATCCATGGTCATGAATTTCTCACACAATGACCTTCAACCAAGACTGCTATTCAAGTGAGGTACAAGTTTAAAATTTTCCGTCGTTGGAATTACATTAGGATTGAATGATTTTTGTTTACATTGGTAAGGAAGGTTTACACCTTCTCATCATTCAATTTTTATGCAATCCTCACAGGAGTAAGTGTTGACATTACTCTTTTTGATTCTTCAAAAAGGAATGTCATCTTACTTGGGAATAAATTTAAACAAGTACCTAGAATTTCATAAGCATTGCTAAAATTGACTTAGACATTTTTTGCCTAGGTAATGCTCATGGAATGAACTAATAGTTGAATTGGTATGTAGCAACCTAGGAATAGTGATGTCTACAATTTTGAAACTCATTCATGCATGGATCACTAAATTTCAAATACCCAGGTAAGAAATTAAAAATGTTCAGGAGGATAAAATTGAGAATCTTGTTTGCCATGATCCAATTGACAACATTTGCTCTTGTGTAAAACTATGATGGTTAGAAATTTTACAAGATGAAATGATCCATATAGTGTATTTATATAACTTGCATTGCTATGAGTAGGAGCTTTAGAAAATGTGCAAATTGATTTACCTATAAAGCCCCACTCCTATCAATGATTCATACATTGTTTGTGGATACACATGAAATTGGATCCAATGCATCTTTGATTTTTTTCTTCCCTACACGTACAAATGAGGATTCGGTTCTAACCCGAAAATTCATTTGTACAAGTATTGGAAGCTAACCATACCTCTCTATCATAGAGGGAAAGTTTGCGGGAGTAATACTACTATGCAGGCATTCAAAGATCCGATTGTTGGAAACCCTAAGAGGATTCCATTTCAACATCTCCTGGCCAAGGAATAACTTAGGATGGTTGCTACGTATCGGAAATTAAGACCGAAGGTCAACCATAACTATATGAGGCCGGAGATTTGACATGGAAACCCTCTATGAGAAACCAATGTGTTGCGAATATGTGAGAGCATTATGCTCTTAACTATTCTAAGCACTCATTGAGGCTCAAGGGAATTGCCACCATCATTGGATGTAAGTTATTCCTTTGTGGCTGAAAGGTATGATGTTCCTTAACCAAGGAATGACAAGATCACATCCAATGTATACCGGGTGCAAGTTGTTCCTATGTGGCCAGAAGGTAATTTTTACCTTAGCCAAGGAACGATGGATCACACTCAACCCATCTTGAGTGCACATCATCCCTTTGTGGTTATGGGTATGTTGTACCTTAGCCAAGGAATAAAGGATCGTACTCAACACATGTTGGGTACATGTCACTTCTTTTTGGCTAAAGTGTATCATTAGCTTAGCCAAGGAGTGACAGATCACACCTAATGCATGAGGGGTACAAGTTATTCCTTTATGGCAAGAAGGTATGATACACCTTAGCCAAAGAATGACGGAACACACTCAACCATGTTGAGTGCACATCATTCCTTTGTATCTAAGGGTTATCATTACCTTAGACATGGAACAACCAAGTACATCCAACCTACTACTCTCCAAAATATTGCTTTCATTGGCTAGAATTACTTTTGCCTTGATTTAGAAATTGTGGGTAGCAAAAGCTTAATCCAACTCTATGTTGTTGTGAGATATGATATAGTGATAGGGCTGTTATTCCTAGTTTGAAAGTGAAACTTAGATTTCCAGAGAATTTCTAAAAAGATTTAAGTTACTTTCATTTGATTGGAAATACCTACCAAAGCCATATGATACATTACATTGATAGACCATATGCATACGCTATTTGTCTTCCCACTGAGCTTTGTCAAACTAGTATAGACTTATGTGAGACTTCATTCATTACATTTCGAATTCAAGACTTCACTTGCACATGCTATACTTCTACATTAGAAGTGAGCAAAATTCCACCATACCACCATTTCACAATAAAAAGAGAAACTTCGATCATACCCTTCATGCTTAGTACTCTCTCCAAGTTTATTGCATAAAAAGGGAGTAGAAGACATGGCTACAAGAAAAAAAAAATAAAAAAAATGCATGCTTGCGTCATAAGCATGAGAAAAAAAAGAAGAAAAAAGGGAAAGTAGCCATGTTTCATCCCTGCAAAATAAGAGAGTCTACATAAATAGGAGTCATCTCAAATATCCACATCCACTTCATTCCATCACACATGCACAAGTCTTGAATCAAAATTGTTTTGAATTGATTTCTCCTAAGGCTTGCTCTTTTGACTTAGCAACATTATGTGTTGCAAATATGTCTACTATATTCCCTACCAATCTCCACATACAAGCCTTATGTAGAGGTAGAATGAATTTAGGCAAAATGCCTTGGTGATTCCACTACACACAAAGGATAGACTTGAGAGAATCAAATTGAGATACTTAAAATCTAAATTGAACTCTCCGAAATTTGAGTGGAACTTGATTTCTAGGGTATTTTTGCTCCATATGCTGTTCTATATTTCAACCACCCATTAATAGGAGATGACATAAGCCCCATAATGACTTAAGATGGGCGAAGTACCATGCCAATTTTTGCAATACAAGGTAGAGTATTTTGTTGTGCACATGGTACTTTTGGAAAGTAGAACATTGTAGCAACTCCTGATCATCATCCTATAAAGTCTTGACTTTGCTCAGGACAAGCAAATGATAAGCTTGGTGGAGTTTGTTGACGGCTGTGATATACAAATTTCACCCGTCAATATAACTCAATTATGTGATGGAAATATCATTTCTTGCACACATCACCTTTCTATTTAACCTATTTCCACTTGTCCTTGGATAAATTAGTGCATGCAAGTATTTTATACAGAATTGAAGTGAAACAAGGGGATGAATCCTATAAAATATCATCCCAGCCAATCAAGCATCAACACGTGGCACCACATGGATAAAATGGCACACAAATAGAAGTATCTAAGGCCATCCAACGGTGTAGCACCCATATCAAGGGATGGTACCCACCTGAAAATCATCTCAAGAAAGCACATACTGTTTGGAGGACTTATAAGGCCCCCTAGTCAGCCGACCTGGTCTTTCCTCCAAACTCGGTCAGCTTCCATGTGTTGGCTCCTCCCGGCTTGAAGAAGTCAGTGTGACTGATTCACGTGCTTTTGGTGGTGGGAACCGACCCTTCTCCAAGCTATAAATAGGACCCCTCACTTCAACACACACTACTTGAGCATCATTCTATTGTATGCACTAGTTCTCTTAGTCTTTAGTGGAGTTAGGCTATAGGGAGGAGAGCCTCTAGTCCCAAGTCCATGTTGGGAAATGTATGGCTCATGTATCTTTTCTTATATTTGTGACTTTATGCATAATAAATATATTATCTTTAGTCTTCTTTTATTCATATACTTGGATGAAGCATTTCTTGTTTGATTGTGGATTCCATGCATGCGGTAGGAGTGGTCTTTATGATTATGCCATATCACTCTCACTCTATCATCATAAACATTACAAACCCGCACTATAGTCTAATTAGTTATTATATGATCATGTTAATATGAATCACTTGTGCTATGTATCAACATTGGTTCAACGATGATTTAGTTCATTGCCTTTGGATGGCTTGTGCCCGGGCTCTTAAGGTAGTTACTTAATTTGCTAGCATGGTGCTAGGATAGAAAGTAGCGTTGAATGTCTCGTAGACCCATGGATTGAAGAGGTAGGCAGTAAGTGGTGATAGCCCTATCCATCCTTTGTAATCCTCCACGTTTGGCTATGCCACAGACTCTTGGCGGGACTCGCCTAATCTTGCTGGGGGTAAACCCGTGCCCGATGTGTTGAACAACTTAGCATAATTATTCACATTTGACATGCTCATCAGTTCTAACCTAGGCTATGTATATGTATATTAGAAGCATTGTAGGAGCAACTCCCCAACTCTTAGTCTAATCTCCATTAGGACCCATTTACCCTTTAGAATAGATTGCTTAGGTGTATGTCACACTACCCATATATTACCAACTTACCCTTGTCTTGATAATTGATTAGTATCCCATAGCTTGATCATAAGAGTAGTGTTTACTTTACTCCGTTGCCTTCCTTTGGGATAAATACATTACCCTTGGGAATACTCTTTGGTGAAATGCTACACGACAGTTTCCGTGCACTTGCGGACCTCATCTCTTTTGAGAGGTGATCTGTGATGTAAGAAACGTCAACACACACTCACCCACATCTCGCAGAAGTGGATGAAGATCGCCACCAGCAAGATTGAATGAGGTCCGAGGTGTTGCAGTTGGAGCCCGTACGACTCCAACAACATCAGCAAGAAGTTGGATACTGGCGGAACCAGCTCAACGATGGCGTATGCCAAGAAGTAGATAATGTTGTTGCGGAACTCCTTGAACGAGAGCTTGCCACAACAAATAGCATTGTTGTAGGATTCGCTCTGCCAGCCCATCAGTTTTCGGACTCTTGTGAGGTCACTCTCGCTCACAATCTTGGTGGGAGAAGATCGAGTGCCATCACCGCAAAGTGGAGAAAAAGTGGGAGCATTGTGCAACGGTTTAAGCAGGGAACTCTATTGGCATGAATAGATTGATGCATAAGAGTTCTCTTACTTTGTAGTGCCTCTTCCTTTATTAAGCCTCTGCAACGCTTGGATGGCAACTGCATCCGAACCATAATCACGCTCTGCAAAGTTACTACGTCAATGACAAGGGGCTCAAGTCCACTTTGTCGCACTAGGTGAACCGTTGTCATGATGAGAAGTTTGAAGCCTGAAGGTGGCGGACTGACGGGGCTACAAAGATTACTCTGTGAACCGATACGAAAATCGTATTGGGGACCGATGTCCTTAAATTTCGTGAGATCCGCACACCATGTATTTCACCTACCAAATCAAGAAAGTCCGCATGTCCCAAGAGGAAACCTGAAGCAGCAATGCGGGAGAGATAATGGCCCCACCTCTGGTATCGAAAACTCATAATCTCACAAGAGGTGTGCCCGGGGGCCACTATCGATACTCTCGTACTAGGTATCCCTTCATACAAGAAGAAGATGCATCGAGTTCCACCTTCAAGTATTGTGGACTTCCGGAGGCAACACGTGTCCCATAGTGCCGGACTTGCCTCCTTCCTCAGTGTGGCTCCAGCACTACCACGTGTCCTGCAGTGCCGCACCTGCCTCCCTCATTAGGGTGGCTCCGGCACTGCCACGTGTCCCGTAGTGTCGGACCTTCCTCCCTCCTTAGGGTGGCTCTGATGCTACCATGTGTCTCGGGGTACCGGTCCTGCCTCCCCAACAGGGGAAGCTCCGGTGCTACCACGTTTCTAGTAGCTCCGGACCTGCCTCCCTGTAGAGGGAAGCTCCGGAGCTACCATGTGTCACATGTCCGGATCCATGTCTACAACAGGAAGACTTCGAGATCTCCAACAGAGCGGACATTCAAGGGCTATCAATAGACCGTTACAAGACCTGGTTAATGTGTCATCAGTGCCATATTAATGATGCACGATCAGAGGACTATCAAGACTGGTAACGCTACCATTAAGGCACATTATGACATTATTAACCCCCTTAACACCTATAGATGATGTATAGGGTGGTTATTACAGACAGGACCACCTATCGAGCCATGGTGCATACTGTAACAGCCAGTCCTTGGCATGTAAAAGGGTTAAGCTGCACGGTAGAACAAAGGTCAATTAAGACTAAGCTTAGGCTTACACATTCTCATACAAGCAACACAGACCCCGTGGAGTAGGGTATTACGCTCAGGCGGCCCGAACCACGTAAAGCTCCTCATGTCACCTTGCTCTTGGATCTTGATTAGCGCTCCACCTAAATACAAACCTTCACAGACTACGTCTTAGTAGTACTGGGTGAAGTGTCGTTGGCGCACATCGACAAACGCGGTCCAACAACAAGCTTCTACTCAAACTGCACCATCATCTTTGTTAGGCTTTGACACGACTGGTCTCTTACAGACTCTGCATGCAGCGTCAACCAATCAAGGCTCCTCGGCTAATTGGTTCATGGATACTGGTGCTACTGGGCACATGTCATCTGACTCCGGTACAATGACCAAGTATTGTAAATCATCATTGCATAATTCCTCAAGTCATTGTCGGAAATGGTTCCCATATACCAGTTCTTGGTTCTGGGGTGATCTGCTTGTGCACTCCTTCTGCTCAGTTTCAGTTAAAACGTGTTTTGCATACTCCAATCTCATATATAATCTCATTTATGTCCGTAAATTTACAATTGATAATTGTTGTTATGTAGAATTTGACCCATTTGGATTCTCAATCAAGGATCTGTTCAGAAGGGACATGATCATGAGATCCAATAGCAGTGGTGCTCTCTACCCATTTTTCTTAGCATCAGTCCCTGCAGCCTCGGCAACATCTTCCTCAGCCTTCAGTGTCACTTCTTCAACGTTGTGGCACCAACGCTTGGGCCATCCTAGACAACAGATTTTAGGAAGTTTTCTTTCTCAGTTTTCTATTCCACATTCAAATAATTCTCATCACATCTGTGGTGCATGTCAAAAAGGGCGCCAAGTCAGGCTTCCCTTTAGCAGTTCCGAGTCTATCACTTATTTTCCTTTTCAGCTATTACATTGCAATCTTTGGACCTCCCCAGTGAGCAGTGTAACAGGTTTTGATTATTATCTTGTAATCCTTGATGATTTTACACATTATCTTTGGACTTTTCCACTCAAAAATAAATCAGATGTTGCCTCAGTTTTTGAACAATTCAATGCATTTTTTCTGAACCAATTTTGCTCAGATATTCAGTGCGTTCAGTGTGATAATGGCAAGGAATTCGACAACACCACACTTCAATCCTTTTTCCTCGAACAATGCATCACGTTTTGTTTCTCTTCCCCATATACTTCACCTCAAAATGGAAAAGCTGAAGATCCTTGTGCACCATAAATAATGTCCTTCGCACACTACTTTTCCAAGCCTCCTTGCCTCCACGTTTTTGGGTTGAAGCACTGAAAACATCCACCTATCTGCTGAACCGACGTCCAAACAAGAGTCTGAACTTTCACACACCCTATCAAATGCTATTTGGGAACCACCAGATTACTCTCATCTCTGAGTCTTTGGTTGTTTATGTTACCCCAACCTCACTGCCACCACAAATCATAAGTTGCAACCACGTTCCTATGCTTGTGTGTTCTTTGGAAATTCATCTGAGCACAAAGGCTACAGATGTATGGATCTTGCAACTTGTAAAATCTTCATCTCTTGTCATGTTGTGTTTGATGAGACCACCTTTCCTTTTGCCGATGCCATCGACACTGTCAAACCTTCTCCTCAGCCAGTAACACCTGATACATTAATCCCTGGCCCTCCAACCCACACCACTGAATAACTACCTCTGCATCTTACCCATTCTGAACCTGCCACTATGCCTCAGCCTACTCACTCTGATAGCCTTGTTCCTGCACCACAACAAACTTCAACAATACCAACTCAGATGCCATCTAAGCACTCTCATACTCATCACATGACCACCCGGGCGAAAGATGGCATATTAAGACCCCTCCAGAGAATGAACTTGCAGGTCTCTGAATCAATTTCTCCTATTCCCAAAACTTATCGCTCAACCCTAAAAGATCCGAACTGGCACAATGCCATGCTTGAGGAAGATAATGCATTGATCCAAAACAAGACTTGGTCTCTTGAGCCTCCACCTACAGGTGCAAACATCGTCACTAGGAAGTGAATTTTTCGGCATAAACACCATCTGGATGGAACACTACAACAATACAAAGCGAGATGGGTGGTCAGAGGTTTCTCTCAAGAATTTGGTGTGGATTATTAAGACACATTTAGCCCAGTAATCAAACCAACTACAATACGTACAATTTTAAGCATTGCAACATTGTCTCATTGGCCTATACATCAGCTAGACATGAAAAATGCTTTTCTGAATGGGCACCTCTCTAAAACTATTTACTGTGTGCAACTATCTGGCTTCATTGACAGTCAGTTTCCCTCTCATGTGTGCAAGCTAAACACATGATTGTATGGTCTCAAGTAGGCACCACGTACTTGGTTCCTTCGGTTCAAGGATTCCTAACTCCATTGGGTTCAATGCATCCAAGTCTGATTGATCATTATTCATTATGAAGCAAGGTCAGCAAATAACTTATGTATTGTTCTATGTGGATGATATTATTCTTATTGCAAACTCTGGCGCACTACTCTCTAGCATCACAACAAGCCTCTGTTCTGAGTTTGCAATGAGACCTTGGGTCTCTGAATCACTTCTTGGGGATTTATGTCAGACATGATGCAGATGGCATGTTTTTTAGCCAAGAAAAGTATGTCTTGGAAATTCTTGACAGAGCCAACATGACTCATTGCAACCCAATGAGCACACCAATTGACACCAGATCCAAAATATCAGCTTCTGATGGGCCACTGATACAAAATAATACAGAGTACATGCGTCTGGCTAGAGCATTGCAATATCTAACAATCACATGCCCAGATCTTACATATGCAGTTCAACAACTTTGCCTCTTCATGCATTCACTGCGTTAACCACATCTCCAACTTCTCAAGAGAATTCTTCGGTGTGTAAGTCGTACTTCTTCTCATGGTATGCAAATTGTAAAGTCTAGCTCCACTGCACTGACAACCTACTTGGACGCCGATTGGGCCGGATGTCCGGACACCAGGCGATCAACCTTGGGGTTTTGTGTATTCATTGGAGATAACCTCATTTCATGGTCCTCAAAATGGCAAGCCATGGTATCCCGTTCTAGTGCCGAAGCGGAATACTCTGCAGTTGCAAATGCAGTTTCCGAAACAACATGGCTTCGTCAGCTTTTATATGAACTCCATTGTCCACCATCTCAGGCCTCTATGGTGTTTTGTGACAATGTTAGTGCGGTTTATTTGTCCAGCAATCCTGTGCAGGATCAAAGAACTAAACACATAGATATTGATCTTATTTTGTACGTGATAAAGTTTCACTCAGCGATACCAAAGTTCAGCATGTTCCATCTTGGTTTCAGTTCGCGGGTATATTTACAAAGGGCCTACCTTCGTCACTTTTTTCAGGAGTTCAAGCACAACCTTCACATACGGGACTGCTAAGGCTGAGGGGGGATATTAGCTGGCAGTTAGACTTAATACACGTCTAGTTCAATGGCTAGCGCATACTACGCATCTGTAACAACTCCCTCCATGTTCTGTTGCACGTAGCGCACTGTCCGGCGCACGTCGCATGTACTTCACATTGTAACCTACCTATTTAACAAGCTCCAATAAACAATGGAAAGTGTGGCGTGTGAATCATTCATTCAGTGGCTCTAGGGTTCGGACCACAGGCAGAAGACCCTCTGGTTGCTCACCTGTTTGGCTTTTCTGTAGGTGGGAAACCTGCCGCCGTCTATGGAACTTGACCCGATGATGTTGGAGCTTGCAGCGCTCCGCATCCAGCCACAAATGACGGAGGTTCAAGGATAGGGTATGGGACCTCGCCCTTCTCAAGACCTGGCGTCTCCGGCAACGCTGGCTATGCAGAGCCAGCCCCGGGCCCTCCACTACCCGATACCTGCCTTCCCGGTGTTCTCTACGATAGATCGAGCTGAAAGCCAGAGGTCACCGTACCACTCTGGTGGCAGTCCTCGACAGGCCGGAGCCCTCTCCCCAACAACTCCAAAGGCCACCAATAGGCCTAGTGATGGGGCCATCAAGGGCGGCCCAACCAGCACAGGAGTTGGGAGTCTAGGCTCTACTCTTCAAACAGACTACTTCTGCCATACTTGGCGCCCAACTGGCGAAGTGCGGGGCACCTCGCGACTGCTCTGTGCCCGCAGACAAGATTCGACCCAATGCTCGACAGGTGCATCTTCCATCAATGATCCCATTGGCCCTTCGAGCTACTTATAGGATGATACGCTAACTGGACTTGGCACCAACGAACCAGTAGGCGAAGAGGCGCTGAAGCATATGCCGCCATGTACAAGCATGCACATTCAATGAAAGACATCACAGCGATATGAGGTCTTAGCTGTCTGGCTGACGGGGGCATGTCTTAGGCAACTGCTGCATTGGTTGCTGATGAGTTCACTGTCCAAGCAGTGGCTTGACGCCTCTGTAGTATGCTGTCCGGGTTCACAAGTTATCCATGTCAGTTCTTTGTTCTTGTTTAGGTTAGTACTTTGGGATGTCGGAGTCTAGCTTTGAATGGGATTATCTTGGGGCTATTGGTGGAATCCCATTCAAAATGCCAAGTGTAAGGAAGGTGTACTTTGTTATGTTGCAATCAATTTAGTTAGCGGGTGCTTTGTTTCCTCCATGGCATCGGAACCCATAATCTTAAGTTGTAATGTTCGCGGTTAAACTTCTCGGTCCATAGAGAAGCAGACTGGCACCTCCTCCAAGCTTCAGGTGCTTCAATTGTGGGGATTCAGGAGACAAAACGGAACTCCGCGGATCCACTCTTGGCTGCTCAGTTCCTTGGTGTAACACCCATATTTTTTTGTACAAAAATTTGCTCAAACCCTTGATCATTGTAGCATGCATTTTTGGGTGAATTTTGATGTTCAATCGAGTAGCAAACGTTCAAATTTGAATTTGAATTCAAATCAAAAGAAAAGCAATGGAAAAAGAAAAAGGAAAAGAATTAAACCCTCCCCTGGGCCGAATTTCCCTCCCCTGGCCCATTTCCCCTCCTCTCTCCCGCGGCCCAGCCAGCCTTTCCCCTCTCTCCCTCTCTCTGCCGGGCGGGGCCCACATGTCGGCGCCATCCCCTACCTCCCTCCCCTCTCTTTCCCGCGCCGCGCATGCAACCGCCACCCCCGCGCCCACTCCGCACCCCCTCTCCAAACCGCCCTCCCACGACGTGATCACCCCGGGAAACTTCCCCCATCGCGTGCGCCAGCAACCACCGTCTCCCCCGGACCTATAAATTCAGCCCTTCCCCCTCTGTTTCCCCTTCCCCGCGCCATAACCCTAGCCTCGCCGTCCCCAGGTCTGTCTCGCGCGTTCCCGGCTAGCCGACGGTTGCAGCACCTCTTCTACCCCGCTAACCTCGTCGCCGTGTCACCAGGAACACGCCAGGCAAGTCTGCGTGGGGAGATCGCTGGAGGATCGCCGGATCCGACGTGCACCGACGCCAACCACCGCCCCTCTCGCCGCCGACCCCTCTCCGGCCAACTTCGGACCTCGCAACCCCCCTAGGTATGCTCCTCACCCTCTCCTCTTTCGTTCTGTGTAATTGGCGCTTAGAATCAGTGGCGTTTTCGCCGTTTTGGCCGTCTCCGGCGAGCTCGCCGTCGCGGGCGTCTAGCGCCGCCGCGCCGGGCGCCGCCGACGTCACCAGGGGCGACGTGGCCCCATCTGGACCGTCGGTAGAACCCCAACGGCTGAGATTAGAACCCCATAACGGTTCGGTATAATAAAATCTGGGCCGTTCGCTTCGGATCCAACGGCCAGCATTCAAAACACCTTTTCCCGCCGCCAGCTTTACACCCAGGCCCCTAGAAACTTAGTTGCTACCCCCTGTGCTTCTCGGTAATTCGAATCTAGCCCCCAGAATTCACAGACTAGCCCCTGGAACCCTAAAAATTGGTTTTAATCATTTAATTAAGCATTCTAACCCCTGTGATTTTGTAGAATAATGTATTTAGACCCTGTACAGTATAGAAAACTATCTAACTAGCCCCTGGACTTTTATTTATTTGCTGAATAGGGTTTTTAATGGTATTTTGAGGTGTAGAAATTAGATAAAAATGGTAATTAAGTGTAGGAATGTTATGAAAAATTGTTATAAACTATTTTGTGCTGTGAATTAATTGTAGTGTTCAGATAAAATATATTTGGTCCCTGGAATATTTATTATAAAGTTTTTAAA
This sequence comes from Tuctoria greenei, assembly GCA_036927565.1. Taxonomy (NCBI): domain Eukaryota; kingdom Viridiplantae; phylum Streptophyta; class Magnoliopsida; order Poales; family Poaceae; genus Tuctoria; species Tuctoria greenei. The sequence goes on along the minus strand of JAYESD010000004.1, from coordinate 42,154,357 downwards.
ATACATTTTTGCTATAGAAAATTCAATAAAAATGGTTTTAGGCTATAATAAAATCCCAAAATTGTAGGATAAATCTAAAATGCATACTTTGGCCATGATAAATGATAAATACCTCGTAGGGACGCATTAGTGTAGGATTTTGTGCTTATGTGTATGTGTGATGTATTGTTTTGCGTGCCTTTACTTATTTAGCTTTATTCTATTCTTGCCATGCTTGGGCATATGTCTAGAGTCGTATTACGACCCAAATCTTAACCTCCAAGACCAAGACTTCGACAACACTCAAGTCTTCAACGAAGGCAAGTGCCCTTGACCATCTTGTACCTATTTTAGGAATTTAGCTAGTTGCATGCTAATTAAATTGATGTCCTACTTCATGTTTACATGCCCTGTTCCTTACCATTCCTTGTTACCTGAAATGGGGTGGGAAGTAGATAGGCTTTATTTATGCTTAGCCATGCTTAGATGTTGGGATTGGGATATCATACAAATGTTCTATGCTCAACTTTATGGTTACTTTAATTCGGTGATGAATATACATAATGTTAGTGGATAGGAATCTGGTGGTTGGCTAGTTTTGGTATGGTGCATTTTGCACGAGACCCGGGATTGGGGTTTGTTACCACTGGATTCTAAGGACCGATTTATGGAGGAAGCCACTAAGCTTTATAGTACCACCACGAGACTGAGATGGGGCAGCTTGGTCAATTAATTAGGTTTCTCCCGATGAACTGCTAGTGGTTGGATGGTGCGGGGAATGAGGCGGGTGATCTGCTCTTGGAACCGTAAGGCTCAAGAGGGGGCTCTGGGGCGGAGGGTTACTCCGAGAATCCTCAGTGGTGGAAACCTTAGAGGGCTAGCACTAATCGGGAGTACCTTTGTAAAGACCATGTTGTGATCTCCTGGCCTCACACCAAAGGAAGTGTGTAATGTGGTTAGCTACCACGGGCAATCAGGGAGGTTCACTTAGTCCACCTGGCAACAGGGGATGAAATCACTGCTTGTGGGGAAAGGGTACACTCTCTGCAGAGATTTGGTAAAACTGTCATGACAGCCGTGCTCACGGACAAGAGCGGCTTGGGGCCAGTTCATAATTAGTATATGGTTGGGAAATGATGGTTCATTATGATTCAAGTACTTTCATTATCCTTAATCATGTGTTGATTATTTATTGAGTTATGATATTGATAATTGGAAGCTAAGGATAGGTTCTAAGCATATTGCTAAGCCATATTTGGCCTTTCCCTTGCTTTAGCCATTCATGTCATCTCTTCCTGCACTTGCTGAGTACTCTATGTACTCAAGCGTTTAATTCTCCTTTAGAATATGAAGAAGAAGAAGTGGCACCGGAGGACTTCTACGTCAATCCGGAGGACTTGGTCTAGGCTGGCGACCTCACGCGCAACGGCTGCCTGTGGAGATGGAGCTACCCTCACCTACTAGTCTTCTGCTGTAGTTTGGTCTTTGTTAATCTAGTTGTTGATGTAAATATTTGTGGAGTGTATTTGTAGACCTTCGGGTCGTACTGTAAGACTACCTATGTATTCGAACATGGCAATGTAATGATATTTCACTTTCGTCGACGCATGTACGATTCAACTGATCCTGGCGTACATGTGATTAGCGTCTGTTCATCTTTGCGATGACTGGGCGTGACAAAGTGGTATCAAAGCCGTGTTGCCCGTAGGACGCAAGCCTAGTTAGAAATGGACGAAAATTAAGGACTATACTATTTTCTTATGAAATAGTATTTCCAAAATTTTGTGCTCTCTATCTCAAACCTCGTGCTTCTTATCTTGCCATGCTATTTGTTTTATTCTAATTTAATTTATGGATTATTAATCTCACTCTCTTCTTTTCAAATGTTTGTAGGAACCAAGCAGACGGCTCGTAAGTCAATTGGGGGTCGTGTTCCACGCCACGCCCTAGCCAGTCGCTCCGCACCTTACACACCCCGGAGGGAGACGACGCTGTTCTCCAACGGGAGTGCTGCTTCGAGGATGCGTGTCCGTCTTCGCTCCCTTCTTCGAGCTGCGGGGTACCGTGAGTACCGTGTTCGTCTGGTCTACCACTCCACTAGGGTCTTTGCACCCTATACTGGTGAGCTAGAGTGGAGTTCTCAGCTGGCCGTCTACTACGACTCGGAGCTGCTACACTCTCACTTCTCTCCGGCCTGGAGGAGCTCCCAGCGTGCGGCTGAGGAGGACGCCACGTGGGAGGCGACTACCTACTGGAGCCACGCCCACAGGTTCCTTCTTGGGTGCACGGAGCACGCGTACACCCCTCAGCGCCCTAGTGGCACGGCCGCCTTCACTGGACGTGACGTCGAGGGGCCCTTGACTCACCCCCAGTGCGAGAGGCTGGTGGACGACGTTGTGGAGTTGTCTTCCCGACTCCAGCGTTGTCAGCAGGAGCTGCAGGACAGCAGGGACCTGGTTGACCGCTACGAGCGACTTCGCCGACGCTACGCGAGGATCACTGCAGCTGATCCTAACTCTTCTCAGTACACTTCGGACGTGGAGCCTTGGGACCCGAACTCTCCAGACCGTCGCATGAACTCCCCCGAGAACTCAATAGAAGACTCAGAAGAAGAAGACCCGGAGATGGAGGTTGAGGAGGATTCCGACGAGTAGGAGTGGACTCGTTTCCCCGCTGGACGACTCAGGACAGTTATCCTTAGTTTGTAGGAGCGTGTAGCTACGCCCTTCCTAGTCTTGAGTTGTGTCGTTTATGTTGATATGCTAGTAATTTGCTTTATGTTGTGTGTGTTGGGTGCGACATGAGTTGTGGAATGCTTCGGCATCCTGTCCACATCCATGTCTTTAGACTTGTTTGTGTGTCGTGTGAGTGGTGGAATGCTTAGGCATCTTGTCCACCTCCACACTAGTTGATTAATGAACTTGCTTTATATCTATTACCCTTGATGCATGTAGTTGGGACCGTGTTACCCTAGTATATCCTTTCTCATCTTATCTATTGTTCTAAAATTTCAATTCTTCCCTACACAGATGTCTGGAAGAGGTAGAGGTCGTGGAAGGGGTGCTGTGCCCCAAGATGAAGGACTTGGAGGTGTGCCTGGATGGAATGCAAGGGGTGCTCGAGGAGCCCCAGCCTCTCAACAAATGCAACAGATGATGGCTCTTCAGACTCAGTTACTTAACAACCTCACCCAAATTGTCACCAACCTGCAGCAAGCCCCACCACCACCACCACCCCCTCACTACAACCTTCTGCCACCACCACCTTTCCCGCCTAGGTCCTTCCTAAGAGACTTCCTCAACACTCACCCACCCACTTTTGCCACCGTTACTGAACCGATGGAGGCCGAGGATTGGCTCCGAACTGTTGAAAGCAAACTGAGGCTCATTCACTGCGAAGGAAGAGAGAAGGTATTGTTGGCCTCCCATCAACTCCAAGGGCCAGCAGCTGACTGGTGGACCGCCTACACCGAAGCCCACCAGGACCCGGAAAATATTACATGGGAAGAATTCCGAGCCAACTTCCGTAATCACTTCGTACCTGAAGGAGAGATACAAGCCAGGCGTGAAGAGTTCCTGATGCTAAAGCAAGGCCGTATGACTGTGAGGGCCTATCTGAATGCATTCACTCAGTTGTCCCGCTATGCTCCAACCGACGTGGACACTGACTCCAAAAAGAAATTCCGCTTCAAGAATGGGTTGGACAAGGAGTTAAAGTTTGCCATGTCTTCCAGCGACTACGGCGACTTCCAGAAGCTGGTTGACAAAGCCTTTGAAGTGGAGAGGACTAAGAAGGAACTAGATGATGAAGAAAGAAAAAGGAAGTTGACTATGGCACATGCCTCTAGCAGCAATGTGCGCCCCCGTCTTAACCCTCCGCCTGCAAACCAAATGACCCGTCCCATGAACTACTCGAGACAGAGGTTCCCAAACTCCAACTACAGGCCACCCACTCCCTACAACCACCAAATGCGCCAACAGCAGCAGCAACAGCAGCAGCCACCACGCCAGCCAATGCAACCCCCACGTCAGCAGATGCAGCCCAGACAAGATAGAAGAGTTATGCGGATACTCGAAGACGTGATCTCACATTTGAAGTTGGTGATTATGTATACTTGAAGGTAACACCTATGAGAGGATTAAGAAGATTTAAAGTAAGAGGCAAGTTGTCACCCCGCTACATTGGTCCATTCAAGATACTCGAAAGGCGAGGTGAAGCGGCATATCAACTTGAGCTTCCGCCACACTTGTCAGATGTGCATAATGTGTTCCATGTATCACAGCTTAAGAAGTGCTTATGAGTGCCTGAAGAGCAATTGCCTATGGAAGCCATGGATGTACAGGAAGACTTATCTTATGTGGAGCAACCTGTCAAGATACTTGAAACACTGGAAAAGGTCACAAGAAACAAAGTCATTCGCATGTGTAAAGTGCAGTGGAAGCATCATTCGGAGGCAGAAGCAACATGGAAAAGGGAAGAAACTCTCAAGGCGGATTTCCCTTATCTATTCTCTTAGAACGTCCGAATCTCGAGGGCGAGATTCCTTTTAAGGGGGGTAGAGTTGTAACACCCATATTTTTTTGTACAAAAATTTGCTCAAACCCTTGATCATTGTAGCATGCATTTTTGGGTGAATTTTGATGCTCAATCGAGTAGCAAACGTTCAAATTTGAATTTGAATTCAAATCAAAAGAAAAGCAATGGAAAAAGAAAAAGGAAAAGAATTAAACCCTCCCCTGGGCCGAATTTCCCTCCCCTGGCCCATTTCCCCTCCTCTCTCCCGCGGCCCAGCCAGCCTTTCGCCTCTCTCCCTCTCTCTGCCGGGCGGGGCCCACATGTCGGCGCCATCCCCTACCTCCCTCCCCTCTCTTTCCCGCGCCGCGCATGCAACCGCCACCCCCCGCGCCCACTCCGCACCCCCCCTCTCCAAACCGCCCTCCCACGACGTGATCACCCCGGGAAACTTCCCCCATCGCGTGCGCCAGCAACCACCGCCTCCCCCGGACCTATAAATTCAGCCCTCCCCCCTCTGTTTCCCCTTCCCCGCGCCATAACCCTAGCCTCGCCGTCCCCAGGTCTGTCTCGCGCGTTCCTGGCTAGCCGACGGTTGCAGCACCTCTTCTACCCCGCTAACCTCGTCGCCGTGTCACCAGGAACACGCCAGGCAAGTCTGCGTGGGGAGATCGCTGGAGGATCGCCGGATCCGACGTGCACCGACGCCAACCACCGCCCCTCTCGCCGCCGACCCCTCTCCGGCCAACTTCGGACCTCGCAACCCCCCTAGGTATGCTCCTCACCCTCTCCTCTTTCGTTCTGTGTAATTGGCGCTTAGAATCAGTGGCGTTTTCGCCGTTTTGGCCGTCTCCGGCGAGCTCGCCGTCGCGGGCGTCTAGCGCCGCCGCGCCGGGCGCCGCCGACGTCGCCGGGGGCGACGTGGCCCCATCTGGACCGTCGGTAGAACCCCAACGGTTGAGATTAGAACCCCATAACGGTTCGGTATAATAAAATCTGGGCCGTTCGCTTCGGATCCAACGGCCAGCATTCAAAACACCTTTTCCCGCCGCCATCTTTACACCCAGGCCCCTGGAAACTTAGTTGCTACCCCCTGTGCTTCTCGGTAATTCGAATCTAGCCCCCAGAATTCACAGACTAGCCCCTGGAACCCTAAAAATTGGTTTTAATCATTTAATTAAGCATTCTAACCCCTGTGATTTTGTAGAATAATGTATTTAGACCCTGTACAGTGTAGAAAACTATCTAACTAGCCCCTGGACTTTTATTTATTTGCTGAATAGGGTTTTTAATGGTATTTTGAGGTGTAGAAATTAGATAAAAATGGTAATTAAGTGTAGGAATGTTATGAAAAATTGTTATAAACTATTTTGTGCTGTGAATTAATTGTAGTTTTCAGATAAAATATATTTGGTCCCTGGAATATTTATTATAAAGTTTTTAAAATACATTTTTGCTATAGAAAATTCAATAAAAATGGTTTTAGGCTATAATAAAATCCCAAAATTGTAGGATAAATCTAAAATGCATACTTTGGCCATGATAAATGATAAATACCTCGTAGGGATGCATTAGTGTAGGATTTTGTGCTTATGTGTATGTGTGATGTATTGTTTTGCGTGCCTTTACTTATTTAGCTTTATTCTATTCTTGCCATGCTTGGGCATATGTCTAGAGTCGTATTACGACCCAAATCTTAACCTCCAAGACCAAGACTTCGACAACACTCAAGTCTTCAACGAAGGCAAGTGCCCTTGACCATCTTGTACCTATTTTAGGAATTTAGCTAGTTGCATGCTAATTAAATTGATGTCCTACTTCATTTTTACATGCCTTGTTCCTTACCATTCCTTGTTACCTGAAATGGGGTGGGAAGTAGATAGGCTTTATTTATGCTTAGCCATGCTTAGATGTTGGGATTGGGATATCATACAAATTTTCTATGCTCAACTTTATGGTTACTTTAATTCGGTGATGAATATACATAATGTTAGTGGATAGGAATCTGGTGGTTGGCTAGTTTTGGTATGGTGCATTTTGCACGAGACCCGGGATTGGGGTTTGTTACCACCGGATTCTAAGGACCGGTTTATGGAGGAAGCCACTAAGCTTTATAGTACCACCACGAGACTGAGATGGGGCAGCTTGGTCAATTAATTAGGTTTCTCCCGATGAACTGCTAGTGGTTGGATGGTGCGGGGAATGAGGCGGGTGATCTGCTCTTGGAACCGCAAGGCTCAAGAGGGGGCTCTGGGGCGGAGGGTTACTCCGAGAATCCTCGGTGGTGGAAACCTTAGAGGGCTAGCACTAATCGGGAGTACCTTTGTAAAGACCATGTTGTGATCTCCTGGCCTCACACCAAAGGAAGTGTGTAATGTGGTTAGCTACCACGGGCAATCAGGGAGGTTCACTTAGTCCACCTGGCAACAGGGGATGAAATCACTGCTTGTGGGGAAAGGGTACACTCTCTGCAGAGATTTGGTAAAACTGTCATGACAGCCGTGCTCACGGACAAGAGCGGCTTGGGGCCAGTTCATAATTAGTATATGGTTGGGAAATGATGGTTCATTATGATTCAAGTACTTTCATTATCCTTAATCATGTGTTGATTATTTATTGAGTTATGATATTGATAATTGGAAGCTAAGGATAGGTTCTAAGCATAGTGCTAAGCCATATTTGGCCTTTCCCTTGCTTTAGCCATTCATGTCATCTCTTCCCGCACTTGCTGAGTACTCTATGTACTCAAGCGTTTAATTCTCCTTTAGAATATGAAGAAGAAGAAGTGGCACCGGAGGACTTCTACGTCAATCCGGAGGACTTGGTCTAGGCTGGCGACCTCACGCGCAACGGCTGCCTGTGGAGATGGAGCTACCCTCACCTACTAGTCTTCTGCTGTAGTTTGGTCTTTGTTAATCTAGTTGTTGATGTAAATATTTGTGGAGTGTATTTGTAGACCTTCGGGTCGTACTGTAAGACTACCTATGCATTCGAACATGGCAATGTAATGATATTTCACTTTCGTCGACGCATGTACGATTCAACTGATCCTGGCGTACATGTGATTAGCGTATGTTCATCTTTGCGATGACCGGGCGTGACACTTGGCTCAAGGCTCTTTTTTTAACTACAGTCCAACGGACGGCACCAGAGGTGGGATCTTATTAGCCTGGACCTTGATATAGTCGAGGCTACCAATGTGGAACATCAAGATTATACCTTGTCCATGTGAATCAAACTGAAGCTCACTAATAGAATCTTATATGGGCCAACAACTGACTCGGTGAAGGGTCTTTTCCTGCAGCAGCTGGCACTGGCAAAACCAAGAATCTGGCTACCTTGGCTTTGCATAGGGGACTTTAACCTTATTTACAAAGCAAGAGACAAGAACAATGATAACCTGGACCGAAGATGGATGGGATCCTTTTGGCGGGCTCTCATGTACTCCGAGGTTTGGGTATCACCTCTAAGGAACAAAGCTAACACATGGAGTAATGGGAGAGCTAGTCCCAGTCTTGTCAGCCTTGATTGGGCCTTCTCCTGCAAAGAATGGGATATCATGTTCTCGGATCACCACCTGCGGATCATTGCCCAATTCTTCTTGCCCCTGAGCACCGGCCATGGGTTAGGCCAGAATTCAAGTTTGAGAATTATGGGGTTAAAGTCCCTGGCTTCACTGATGTGGTGTGTACAGCATGGGACACAGCCTCATCCGAATACAACTCTAATGATCAGGTTTCAGGGCAAGCTCTCTTAGACCGCCAAGGCTCTTAAACAGTGGAGCAAAGGTCTATTTGGTAAAGAACCTGTGCAACTACTAATTGCCAATGAAGTGATTGGACGTCTGGATATGGCTCAAGACTCCCGTCCCTTGTCACGGGATGAGCATCAACTTCGTAAAGATCTAAAAATGCGAGTTCTTGGGTTGGCAGCGATTGAGCGGGTTAGGCGAAGGCAGGCCTCCCGTGTCATGTGATTGAAGCAAGGTGATGCATGTACTGGGTATGATTGGTTCCTTACCTATACAGACCTTTCCAAAATTTGGCGTTGCCAAATTTTGGTGAAGGATTTGGCCATCCAAAGTTTGGCCAATGTTGGTAAGAAAACTGAACTAGTGCAACACATGGTTGTATTGGCTTACCAAAATTTGGTTTCAATCCAAACACACACTACTTTTATGGTCAACTACCAAAATTTGATTAGGCATTCATGGGTAACTGTAACACCCTAAAAAAATCAACCGACAAAGAAAAGAAAAAGAAAAAGAAATTGCTTGCACCGGCCCAAGGCCCAGCACACGCATGTTGCTTCCCCGCCCAACCTTAGCCGCGGCTGCCCCCACCACCGCCACCATGGCACCGTGCTGTCCGTGCGTGCGCCCCAGCCCGATCGCGCCCTTCTCTCCTCCCTCTCTCCTTGCACGCGGTTCCACACATCATCTCCTTCCTCTAACCGCTGCCTCACCCACGTCTCCCAAGCCATGCCTGGTAACCGTCACAGCCGCACGGCTGCGCCCCTCCATGCCCTGGGAATTGCTCCAAACGCCTTCCTCTATAAATCTCTGGTTGTTCCCCTTGTTTCCCCATTCCATTTTCACCAAAAACTCTAATGCCCATGCCATTGCCGCCGATTTGAGCTCAAGGCCATGCCAATCCTCGACATTTTGATCATCCCGACGGGGCTTCAAGGCACCACAACGTCAATCCACCCCCGATGGACATCTCCAGAACAAGAATCGAGGTTCGAACCCTCTCCCACGACGACACCGAAGCTCCAACGCCGCACCTTGCCGTTGAGCGACCTTCTGCAACCATTTTCCTGTGTGCGCAATGCCCTAGGTGTGTTCCCTGTCGTCCCCTCTCTCTATTTCCCCAAAACCCGCCGATTTTGGCCCACCGGAGTGTCGTTCCGGCGACCTCCATTGAGGCCCGGCCATGGCCCCGTCGTCCTCTTGGTCGCCGGCCGCCGCCCTTGCCATCGGGGTGACGTGACCGCACCCTATCCCTTGGATCCCTTTGAACGGCCACGATTAGATCACCCCAAAGGGGTATGCCTCTCGGTCCACCATGGACCATGGACCGTACTCTCATCCTCGGTCCATAGATCCATGGACCTAATCCATGTATTTTCCTTGAGCAAAATAAATCCAAATATACAAGAAAAACTGTATTTGCACATTGACCCGTGTACTTTAGTATATAATTATGCATAAGTCTCCAAAGCTCACTATTTAGCATTTTAAACCGTACATTTCTCGAGAATTAGGTTAAATATATAAAATAATGATTTAGACCCCAAAAATTTTATCAATTAACACTTTTATACCTTGACCAGTTAGGGAAAATGGCAAAACAACCCTTGGACTTATATTTAATTATTGAAAATTGCTTAAAAATGCATTTAGTAAGTGGGAAATATTTATAAATGATATAATAAATATAAAAACAGTATAAAAATTAGTATTAAATCTTTTTACGCTGAAATAAAGTTATAAATGCATATAAAATGTATTTTGACCATGGAAAATTTTAATTAAAATGTTTGTAGCTACAAATAAATACTAAGAATGGAGAATAGATATAGAAATAGTAGGAAAAATATTTATAAAATATTTTATGCAGAAATAAAATTATAAAATGCAGATAAAAATATGTTTTTACTATGGAAAACTCATCAAAAATAATTTTTAGCCGAAATACTAAAAATGGAAAATAAATGATAAATGCATTTCTTTGGCTATGAAAAATAATAAATCACACATAACTTCAATTTAAATCATAAGCATAACATATTCAATTATAACATTTGTATTGCTTATATGGTGTATTGTTCTTGAATGTTTTTATTTCTCTTTTGGTAGCAGTTTATATGCATTTATATCTCGATCAAGAAGCGACACCAAGAATATGGTGATCAAGAGTTTAATGAAGAAGAACTAAACAATTATATCAAAACAGGCAAGTGCCCTTGATCATCTTATGCATATTTTAGGAATTATAGTTAGTTGCATGCTTAATTAATATGAATCCTATTTCATTTACCCGTTCCATATTATTCCTTATCACCTGGTTGGGTTGGGTGGTTTTGGGTATTGCTATCAGGCTTAGCCGTGCTTAGTAGTTGGGATGGAAAGCTGAACACATGATTATGTTATTATATGTGATCATTATGTTATATTGGAAATCATGATAGTAGTTGGTAGGAATCTGGCGGTTTGATGGTTTTGGTATGGTGCAGTTTGCACGAGACTCGATATTGGGTTTGGCACCGCCATATTCTAAGGAATTGTTTATGGAGGAATCCACTAAGCTTTATAGTACCACCACGAGACTGACATGGGGCAGCTTGGTCAATTAATTAGGTTTCTCCCGACTAAATGCTAGTAGTTGGAAGGTGCGGAAAATGATGCAGGGGTACTGCTCTGGGATCCGCATGGCTCAAGAGGCGGCTTTTGAGATGAAGGGTTACTCCAAGAATGCCTCAGCAGTGAAACCTTAGAGGGCTAGCACCGGTTGGGAGTACCTTTGTAAAGACAATGAAGTGGTCTCCTAACCACACACCTTCAGAAGTGTGGAATGTGGTTGGCCGCCATTGGCATCAGGGAGGTTTATTCAGTCCACCTGACAACAGGGGATGCAATCACTGCTTGTGGATAAATGGTACATTCTCTGCAGAGATTGGAAAACTATCATGACAACCGTGCTCACGGATAAGAGCGGCTTGATGTCAAATTCTTAATTAGTCAGTGGTTGGAATGGTGTTGGGATAATGATTGGAAATGAAGTTGATATTATTATAATTACTAATACTGGTATTATGGTTGGGATTATTCACCTAGATGTAGGTTGCTAATAAAAGCTAAGGTTAAGTTTAATGCTTAGTGCTTAAATCACTATCAGTCTTTCCTACTTGATTGGCCTTCATATCATTTATTTCCCACACTTACTGAGTACTCTATGTACTCATGTACTTGCTTTTGTGGTTTTTATAAATGCCGCTCAGTGAAAAGAATATCTAGTGAGGACAGTGGCAATTGAAGACGGTGCATAGGTCGCGTTGCTGCCAGTCAACTTGCCTGTGGTTGCCCTAGAGTTTTCCTCTTTCGCTGCTGTTTCCAAACAATTTTAAAGGTATACATGTTGTTTGTATTCAGTATAGATCTGTTTATCATTATTTGTCAAACATGTATGGTGAAACTAATCCTGGCATACATGTATTTTGTAGCTGGTTTTATGTTTAATGAATTCGGATGTGACAAAGTGTTATCAGAGCTATATGTTGACTCTAGGCATGTGACCTTAGTTAGAATGGACCTCTTAGACTCTCGTTTTACCTCGCTCATGAAGACGAAGCTTCGAATCCACCGATCGGAACATGAAGATCAACGTAGGAGGACAATGCAAAAGAAGAAGATTCTTAGTGGTTATCATACATCACTAGCTTAAGTCCCATTTTATTAGCAAGTGAAGCCCATGCCTTCCTCACAGCAGATTAGCATGTTGCTTGATGTATTAATAATAATAACAACAATAAATTATAGCATTTGTCTGTTTAAGGGGGTAGCCAACCCACTTGAATCTCGAGGACGAGATTCCTTGTAAGGTGGGTGGGATCGTGACCCTCATATATTTAAAAAGTAAAAGGAACAATAATAATAAATATAGTATTCATGACAATGCATTTGAAATGGAAGACTTTAAAATTAAAACCATAGTGCACATTTAAGCCAAGTTCAAGATAATAATAATAAAAAGAATAATAATGTAGAAGAACATAAAAATAATGTGCGTGTCGTTTTGTGATAATACTTTCAATTTAACTAAATGGACATATTTCATCATAATTGCTTATTTTTGAAAAATGCAAATTTCAACTTTTAAAGAATACGTTTGAATTCAAATAGAATTAAGGCATGACGAAGAAAACTCAATCACACCCCATGTCTCCCTGTTGAATATTTATTAGCCTTGATAACAAACTAATTATATAAATACAATAATAATTATAATATTAAAATATATATGAAAATAATAATGACAATAATGATAGTAATAAAAATTAGGTGTGAATTTGTGTGTGGTAATAGAAATTTTCCTAAATCAATTTAGAGCATACAAATATATTAATTGTGTTTTATGTATTTAGTTGTGTGCAATTCTAATCTTCTAAAAGTGCTAGAAGAACATTAGGAATAAAACAAGAGATAAATTATTTTCAAAATGATAATAATAATAACTTGTCCATGAGTAAAAACCTAGTCCAATTCTTTACACAACTCAAAATCTCGGGGCGATATTCCGTTTAAGGGGGGTAGAATTGTAACACCCTAAAAAATCAATGGACAAAGAAAAGAAAAAGAAAAAAATTTGCTTGCACCAAACCAAGGCCCAGCTGACGCATGTTGCCTCCCTGCCCAACCCTAGCCGCGGCTGCCCCCACCGCCGCCACCACGACACTGTGCCGTTCGTGCGTGCACCCCAGCCCGATCGCGCCCTTCTCTCCTCCCTCTCTCCTTGCATGCGGTTCCACGCGTCATCTCCTTCCTCTAACCGTCGACTCACCCACGTCGCCCACGCCACGCCTGGTAACCGCCATGGCCGCACGGTTGCGCCCCTCCACACCCTGGGAACTGCTGGTTGGGCCCCTCCACATCCTGGGAACTGCTCCAAATGCCTCCCTCTATAAATCTCTGGTTGTTCCCCTTGCTTCCCCATTCCATTTTCCACTCAAAACCCTAGAGCCCATGCCCTTGCCACCAATTTGAGCTTGAGGCCATGCCATTCCTCGACATTCCGATTGTCCTGACGGGGCTTCAAGGCACCACAACGTCAATCTACCCTCGATGGAATTCTCGAGAACAAGAATCGACATCCGGACCCCCTCCTACGCTGACACTGAAGCTCCAACGTCGCATCTCGCCGTCGATCGACCTTCTGCAACCATTTTCCTGCGTGCGCATTGCCTTAGGTGTGTTCCCTATCGTCCCCTCTCTTTATTTTCCAAAACCCCACCGATTTTGGCTCACCGGAGCGCCGTTTCGGCAACCTCCAGAGGCCCAGCCAAGGCGCCGCCGTCCTCTTGGCCTCCGACCGCCGCCCTTGCCATCAGGGTGATGTGGCCACACCCTATCCCTTGGATCCCTTTGAACGGCCACGATTAGATCACCTTGAATGGGTATGCCACCCGATCCACCATGGACCAAGGACCGTACTCTCATCCTCGGTCTACGGATCCATGGACCGTATCCATGTCTCTTCCTTTATCAAAATAAATCCAAAAATGACAGAAAAACCGTATTTGAACATTGACCCCTGTACTTTAGTATATAATTATGCATAAGTCTCCAAAGCTCTCTGTTTAGCATTTTAAACACTTGATTTCTCTAGAATTAGGTTAATACATAAAATAATGATTTAGACCCTTAAAATTTTATCAATTAACACTTTTATACCCTGACCAATTAGGGAAAATGGCAAAACAACCCCTGGACTTATATTTAATTATTGAATATTGTTTGAAAAATGCATTTAGTAAGTGGGAAATATTTATAAATGATATAATAAATATAAAAACAGTAGAAAAATTAGTATTAAATCTTTTTAGGCTGAAAAAAGTTATAAATGCATATAAAATATATTTTGACCATGGAAAAATTTAATTAAAATGTTTGTAGCTATATATAAATACTAAAAATGGAGAATATATTTATATAAATAGTAGGAAAAATATTTATAAAATCTTTATGCTGAAATAAAATTATAAAATGCAAAAAATATTTATTTACTAAGGAAAACACATTAAAAGTATTTCTAGCCTATAAATAAATACTAAAAATGGGAAATAAATGATAAATGCATTTCTTTGGCTATGAAAAATAATAAATCACAAATAACTCCGATTTAAATCATAATCATAACATATTCAATCATAATATTTGTATTGCTTGTATGGTGTATGTTTCTTGAATTTTTTTATTTCTCTTTCGGCAGTAGTTGATACGCATCCGTATCTCGATCAAGAAGCGACACGAAGAATATGGCGATCAAGAGTTCAATGAATAAGAACTGAGCAGCTATATAAAAACAGGCAAGTGCCCTTGATCATTTTATGCATATTTTAGGAATTATAGTTAGTTGCATGCTTAATTAATGTGAATCCTATTTCATTTACCCCTTCCATATAATTCCTTGTCGCCTAGTTGGATTGGGTGGTTTAGGGTATTGCTATCACGCTTAGCCATGCTTAGTAGTTGGAATGGAAATCTAAACACATGATTATGTTTTTATTTGTGATCATTATGTTATACTGGAAATCATGATATTAGTTGGTAGGAATCTGACGGTTGGATGGTTTTGGTATAGTGCAGTTTGCACGAGACCCGGATTGGGTTTGGCACCACCAAATTCTAAGGACCGGTTTATGGAGGAAGACACTAAGCTTTATAATACCACCACGAGACTGAGATGGGGCGGCTTGGTCAATTAATTAGGTTTCTCTCAACGAAATGCTAGTAGTTCGAAGGTGCGAGAAATGATGCAGGGGTACTGCTCTGGAATCCAAATGGCTCAAGAGGGGGCTTCTGAGGCGGAGGGTTACTTTAAGAATGCATCAACAGTGAAACCTTAGAGGACTAGCACTAGTTTTGAGTACCTTTGTAAAGACCATGAAGTGGTCTCCTGACCACACACCTTCGAAAGTGTGGAATGTGGTTGGTTGCCACTAGCATGAGCGAGGTTTATTCAATCCACCTTGCAACAGGGGATGAAATCACTGCTTGTGGGTAAAGGGTACATTCTCTGCAGAGATTGGAAAACTATCATGACAGTTGTGCTCACGGACAAGAGCAGATTGATGTCTAATTCATAATTAGTCAATGGTTGGAATGGTGTTAGTATAATGATTGGAAATGATGTTGATATTATTATAATCACTAATACTGATATTATGGTTGGGATTATTCACCTAGATGTAGGTTGCTAATAAAAGTTAAGGTTAGGTTTAATGCTTAGTGCTTAAATCACTATCAGCATTTCCTCTTTGATTGACCTTCATATAATTTATTTCCCACACTTGCTGAGTACTGTATGTACTCATGCGCTTGCTTTTGTGGTTCTTATAAATGTTGCTCAGTGAAAAGAAGATCTAATGAGGACAGTGACAACTGAAGACGGTGCATAGGTTGCGTTGCTACCAATCAATTTGCCTGTGGTTTCCCTAGAGTTTTCCTCTTCCGCTGCTATTTAGATACAATTTGAAAGGTATAAATGTTGTTTGTATTCAATATAGATCTAATTGTCATTATTTGTCATACATGGATGGTGAAACTGATCCTGGCATACATGTATTTTGAGCTAGTTTTATGTTTAATAAAACCGGGTGTGACAGTAACAATCCAAACAGCCCCTAAATTTTTTCATCTCAAAGTGAATGGGTGCCGTAGAAAAAAAATAATTCCTTACCTCAAGCGCCCAGATGGGGTCTGTCTCTGGACACATGATGAAAAAGAAACTGGACTTTACAAGCATTTTGAAGAAATTATTGCGAAAAGGCATCCCAGAGATACAATACTGTGTATTGGACACTTTGTTCACTGAACAAGAAATCTTGGACGCTGTTCATGAAGCATCCTTGGAAAAATCACCGCGCCCTGACGGTTTCACTAGAGCCTTCTACATATTTAGCTGGCCGATTATTAAGTCAGACATCATGGCGGTCTTCGCCCAGTTTCACACTTGTTGAATCGGGCAACTATCACTCTCCTTCCAAAATAAGAAGCAGCTGAAACTGCAAACGACTACCGCCCCATCAGTTTATTGCATTCCGTTGGAAAGCTTGTCGCAAAGGTTTTTCCTGGTGTCTGTGATCATAAATAAATAACTTAGTATCTATGGCCCAGAGCGCCTTTCTAAAGACGAGATGTATACAAGAAAACTTCTTGTACATTCACAACACAGTGCTGGACTTCCATAGAACAGGCTGGCTGATGCTACTCTTCATACTAGATATACCTCGGGCTTTTGATTCGATGAGCAGGGATTATCTATTCGAAGTACTACAGCAACACAACTTTTCCGCCCGATGGCGAGATTAGATCTTTTTGCTGTTTTTCGTGGCATATTCTGCAGTTCACCTCAACGGGGCTCTCGGACAGACAATTCAACACGAATGTGGTCTCCAACAAGGTGACCCGTTATCCGCATATATTTTCCTACTAGCAATCGATACTCTCAAAAGTCTGTTCCAGTGTGCTACGGATCACGACCTCCTATCACTTCCTTATGGCACCAGAACACCGCTACGGCTTTCCATATATGCCGATGATTTGGCATTGTTCGTTAATCTGGTTCAGGGGGGCATCACTAAAATGATGAGTTCCTACACCTTTTCGGAAAGGCTACTGGGCTCCAAATAAACCTTGCTAAAAGCTCCGTGGTCCAAATAAACTGTCATGGTCTGGATATGAGCATAATCCTTGGAAGCTTTCATGTTGTCCGAGCAGATTGGCCAATTTATTTGGGGTTACCCCTGATCCATCAGCGGCTCAGGATGGTCCATCTTCAAGACCCCCAAGACAAAGCTCTCTGACGCATGTCCCTGTGGCAAGTCAAACTATTAATCTTCAGAGGGAGAAGAGAATTGGTCAACACGGTCCTCAGCTCATTCTCTACATATCTACTCACTGCGATGAAGCTCCCAAAGAAACTGCTTAAGGCCCTGGATAAGGTACGCCGTTCTTTTCTATGACAAGAGGAAGCTCCATGACCGGGGGCACAATGCAAAGTTAGTTGGAGCTCGTGATCCGTATGTCGCCCGCTGTGCTACGGTGGAATGGGTCTAAAGGACCTCCAGTCCTTCAGTCGAGCGTTGCGACCACGGTGGCTATGGTTACACTGAACCCATCCTAACGGACCCTGGCATGGGATGGAGCTTCCCATTGATGCCACAGACCGGGCTCTTTTGGCATCTGCCACTGTGGTGCAGATATACAATGGCCAATGTGGGCTTTTCGGCACTCTAGTTGGCTTCAGGGCTAAGCACCTGCCGCCCTCTTCCTTGGTCTGTTCATGGTAAGCAGAGGCAAGAACAAAATAGTTCAACAAGCCCTTGCCAATTGCAACTGGATGTACGATTTGCATACAAATATGGTTGCTGCTCTTCTAGTCGACTTCATCAGACTCTGGTTCTTGATTCATGAAATCAACATCATCTCGCAACCTCACGAACCGGATGTCATCAAATGGAAATTTACTACCTAAGGAGAGTACATCACCAAGTCCGCCTACAACATGCAATTTGAAGTCTCCATGAGGTTCGTTCATTCAGCAAAACTATGGAAAGTATGGACACCGCCGCGGTACAAACCATTCATGCGACTCCTTCTGTTGGTGATATGCCCAAGAGGCAATCATAACAATTCGGGTTAATACCTGTTGGATATTTGATCCGTAAGCAATTAGGGTACTAATGGGTCTGCGACCTAAAAGCCCATTAGTACGCCTATAAATACGAGGGCTAGGATTAGAGGCTAATTACTCCACCACGTGACTGCCCTAGCCGCCATCCCTCGTAGGCCTCATGCCAAGACCCTTGTCACGCACGCGGTGCTAGCACACCGGCACACGGTGTTCCTCTCCGTACGTGTGGACTCCGTAGAGACGCTGCTGCTACTGCTGCGCTGATCGGCTACGACGATTATGATCGTGTACCTGCTGCCGTGACGAGGACGAGGAGGAGACAACGAGATCGGCTGCTTCCTCTACACTGACGTGCATCTATGTTCTACTACGCTGCGCATCTAGTGGTAGCGATCTATGACCTCAGTACTCGCATGTTTCCTGAGTGATATGGTAGCATACCGCCGATTTCCCAACAGCGGCATCAGAGCCAACTTGCGTAGTTTTTAGTCTGGATCTTTCTAGTAGATGGGATCTACTGCAGACATGTTCATACGATGAATTTTTTCGCACGGTTTTTGGGGTTTGGAATTGGTTAGAGTAGATTGCGATCGTATATGACTAAAGGGTCAGTTTGTGCTCCTTCTTTTCTGTGTGCACAACCTGTCCCTACTGGCTGGAATCACCATCGGGATTGATCGCGTACATAGCTAACAGATTGAGCCAACGGACGCCGATCATGAGTCACGATCTACTCATGAATAATTGGCCACATTGAATACTGACGCATTCTGAATAGCTCAGATTCGAGTTGATTTGATCAATCCGATGAGATTTTTATAGTGATTTCATAGATGCGATCTATGTAATTCCTTTGGTGTTCACGGCGCTTCCCCGAAACCCGGGGGGGGGGGGGGGGGGGGTGGGGGGGGCGTCTACCCCCTCGACTCCCCGCCCGCTAATTGCTGTCTTGCTGTCTGCTATAGCGATTACATAATATCGTTTTGCTCTAGAAACCGTTCTATGCTTAACTCATTTTTGTAGGGAATGATGTGAATTGATGAGAAAGATGAGGCTCGACCTTCCGAAAGGTAATGGATAAGTCAATTGATGGATATCTCAACGTTGATGATCCGAGTCTCTCGAGTAGAATACGAAAAACCCCTGCAATCACTACATCACCGCTCCGTTGGTTATCAACTGTACTGCACACGATTGACCTCGCCAAGAAGGCTAATCCATGCGTGTGCAACCGAGAACACAAGCAAGAACAAGGTAGATGCAATCTGAATTGCTAAGTTGGGGTTTCACAAATCGTAGGACGGTAATATTATTGATCTAAGCAAAACCCAATTGTTTATGACAGCCACCATAGAGTATATATAGGTTGGAGGACGTCCAAGGGGGTTTTGGGGTCGTGACCTAACCCTAAGACATGAAAATAAGAGATGTAGACTTGACACAAGGCCCAATGGCCCAATACGGTGGCGCAAGACCCTGACAGATTCCGAACTCGATTTTGTTTCGACGATTCCTGTCGACTCCGAAGGAATTTTGACATGGGACTAGTTCCACTATAAATTTTATTCTCTCCCCTTTTCCTGGATATGTAGAATGTCAAAAACGGAGTTCGTATATATCCTGTGCGTCCGTTTCAGTGCGAACTGCTCCTGGACTCTGAGTTGGTCATGAATTTGAGTTGGGGTCAGTTGTCATCTTCTTTGAACGTAATATCTGGTCCTACACGCCCATAATTCTTACTCCAATTACTCCTTGAACTTCTACGTGGATTATAATCACAATTAAGTCATTAGGTAGCAATATACTCTCAAAAATATATAAGGAAACATATAAGAACGAGCTCACCTCTGAAATTAATTGGTGTGTGTGAATTCTATTGATTGCATCTTGTATGTTGAATGGAGTGTTGTGTATATCCATAGGGGTGATGTCCTCACCATCCTCCCCTTATTGAATTGGAGTCGTACGCGACTCAAATTCATCTTCTCTCATGTGTGGGTCCATATGTGCAACTCCATCAAATCTTCTTGTATGCATGAAAGGAGGAGGCCAAGGTGGTGGACGACATAGTGCACCATCTTCATGTACTTCATCAAATACGCATGACCATTCACTTGAGCCAGGATCCTAAACAAATAAACATTGTGCCATGTTTATTTGTGCAATGATAATGTGCATAATCTCATCATTCTCCCCTTCTTTATGACAAGCCGTCCTCGGCTTGCTCGTATGTCCAGCAAAGAGGCTTGCTTTGGAGGTAGAATGAGCATTCTCCATATTGCACAACCTCAGCGAACAATGCTCCTCTATTAAATGTTGTCCGTGCTGCAAGAAAAAAAATACTAGAAAAACTTGACAAAGAATTATTAGTGTTAGTGCATCCATTCATTTCGCCATGTTGTTGCGACAAAAAATGGGATTTCTCATTTGAGCATATGTAAACATTATGCACCATAAATTCACCACTATCTTCATAGTTGCCTATAGCATAAAAAATATTTTTACTTAACAAAGGCAATTCAGATTGGGAAAATTTAATCCTCTCTACAATATCTAGATCACAAAGAGTGTCAAATTGAATATAACCCAAAGTATTTAGAGAAGACAACAATATCAGCTCATCATTTTCAGCAGTAGTGGTGATCAAATTATGAATTTCAGCACAAGTAGGTGAATCCAAAACACAATGATCTAGTACATTAACTTGTTTCCGCATAGGTATAATACAGTTATCAGCACAAAACTCTTTCTTAGCGCAACGATCAGCAGGAAAATCAATATGTGACAATGGTGTATAAATAAACGATTCTAATAGTTGCTCCTCGAAAATAGCATGATTGGTGGAAAAATTCAGAACACCCAAAAACTTCTCACCTTCTGTATTTGTAGAACGTTTTGCCTTACCATTTTCAGTAGTGATTTCGAGTGCATTATTAGTTGATCCATCTAAAATTTTACAAGTGTTCTCGAAAGCCTCGTTCTCTTTTGCATCATCTACATTATTTTTTATATTGTCCTGCAAAATGTTAGACACAAAAGGAGGTACAACAAAAAATTTCTCCTCAAATTGATGCACTTCATCTTTGCAATTAGATACATTCATAAAAGTTTCTCGCATACAAATTTTCATATCCTTCCATGTTCGAGGTTTTTCTAAATCATTTAAATTGTTCCACTAAGTTAATGCACAATCTACTAATGCACTTGCAACATTTCTAATCTTTCTTCCCTCACACATATGATATTGTCCAAAAATTTTATCCAAATCTATTTCCCAAACAATATATTCATCGTAACCAAAACCATCATCAGAAGGAAGAGATGGGAGAATGTATTTAATTCTTGTGGAAGGTGTTGTAAAGGTGGTCTGAATGTCATGTGAAACCTTGGTTGATGTTTGATTTTTAGTGGGCAACTCCATCGCCGTCTTCATCATTTCAGTCATCTCAGCATATAATGCATGATTCTTTCTTTTACCTGACATTGTTAGTAGCAAACATAAGGAAACAAAAAATATGTTATCCCTATCAACTACAAAGGATAATGTCAAAGTGGAAGTGGAATCACACACTCTCAAGCGTCTTACCACGCTCTTACAAGTGTTCTTACCGACACTGCAGGTGGCAAACGGTGGCCGATATGAAGAAACCAATGAAGCGTGGGATGATTGCAAAGGTGTATCGATTCTGCTCAAGAGTAAGATGTAGCTTGGATGGCACTTTATATGTATCAAGGATTAGCAAAATAAAAATCAGATAGTAAAGTTGAATATATGTCCAAAGCACTTGTCAAAGTTGCTGGCCTAAATGTGTTCCTAGTAGTTCAACCTAGCAAGACATGAGACAAAACTAGATGACACAAAGGATGCAAGAACTTCTATTTTTTTGTTGTTCTTTTTTCTCCTACTTTTTTAGTGCGGCTTTTGTATCCTTTTATTTTTGCACTTGCCTTTCTCTTTTGTCTATTTTTTTTTCAAAATGTGCTGCAAAAGAAGAACACAATGCAAGGCAATCAAAGATATCTCGTAGGTTTCTCACAGATTTTCTGCTCAATCTTCCAAGGAGAATTAGGCACACTTAGAGGCTCAAAATAGAAACACTTACAACAACAAGATTGTAGCTATATCTCTCCTCTTTAATTTCATTATAAGGAAGACCTATTTTGGACAAGAACAATAGGAGATATTGCCCCCGAAATACAGACTGCTCAGAATTTCTAGTTTAATAACAGATTTAGATCTAATGCAATTTATACATTGATAACTATATTTTCTGGGAATCTTATGAATACGAAAGTTATATAGAACTTCTTGTGCTTTCCAGAAAGTACCGAACACAAAAATCTGAGTTCGTATGAGGGAGATATGATAAAAATATCTAACTGGACAGAAATTAATCTAATCTGGACGTGATGACGTGATTCAAAAGGATGAATCAACACAATGCAAAACTCAAAATATGACCAAAAACACTTTCTAAACAAGCAATATGACTCAACCACGGACACAAATGCAACAAAACCAAACTGAAAACAAAAGTTGCAAAAGCTCAATGTGGTTTGGACAAAGTAATGAACAGATCTACTAAACTGCAAGTTTTTTTTTGTGCCTTTTTTGTGGACTCTAGGTATGAAAAACAAAACTAATGTAATGGTAGATGAATTACCTAACACGAAACCTGGAAATCTGATACCAATTGATGAGAAAGATGAGGCATGACCTTCCGAAAGGTAATGGATAAGTCGATTGATGGAGATCTTGACATTGACGATCCGAAGCTCTCGAGTAGAACACGAAAAACCCTGCAATCACTACACCACCACTCTGTTGGTTATCAACCATGCTGCACACGATTGACCTCGCCAAGAAGGCTAATCCCTGCAAGTGCAACCGAGAGCACAAGCAAGAACAAGGTAGAAGCAATCTGAATTGCTAAGTTGGGGTTTCACAAACCGTAGGACGGCAATATTATTAATCTAAGCAAAACCCAATTGTTTATGGTGGATACCATGGAGTATATATACGTGGGAGGACGTCGAAGGGGGTGTTGGGGTTGTGAACTAACCCTATGACACGAAAATAAGAGATGTAGACTTGATACAAGGCCCAATGGCCCAATACGGTGGCGCAACACCCTGATAGATTCTGAACTCGATTTTGTTTCGACGATTCCATTCAACTCTGAATTATTTTTGACATGGGACCAGTTACATTGGAAAGTTTATTCTCTCCCCTTTCTGTGCATATGTATAACATCAAAAATGAAGTTCATATGTGTCATGCGCGTCCATTTTAGTGCGAACTGCTCCTGGACTCCGAGTTGGTCACAAATCTGAGTTGGGGTCGGTTTCCATCTTCTTTGAACGTAATATCTGGTCCTCCATGCCCATAAATCTTCCTCCAATTACTTCTTTAACTTCTCCATGGATCCTAATCACAATTAAGTTATTAGGTAGCAATCTATTCTCAAAAATATATAAGGAAACATATAAGAACGACCTCACCTTAGAAATTAATTGGTGTGTGTGAATTCTATTGATTGCATCTTATATGTTGAATGGAGTGCTGTGTATATCCATAGGAGTGATGTCCTAATAATGAATGGTATGTACTTATTGTGATGTGATGACCTGTGTGTAATATTCGTGCAGCATGCGTGTTGCAAATTTAACACAATCGGGTTGAGGTTGTCACATAATTGTATAACGACCTGCGTGTCTACCTGTGATGATTGATCTCTGATGTAATTTATTTGGTAGCTATTAGTTGTATTAGCTTCTTTTATGATCATGGAGATGTCTTCAAGCATGGTGGAGATGTAGATCACCACAAGAAGGGAGGCATGGTAGCTCAAATCTTGATGGAACCATGGCGATGGAGACCATTATGATTCTAAAGGCCATACTATTCACAATGTGATATGATCATATATCTGTGATGTTTCATACTATTCTTTTCATGCTTTTCATATGGTGGATGTTTTGTCATGATAGAATCGCTTCCCTCGCAAAAGTTGAGTATTTGATGTCATTTACCAATAGTTGCGCCTATGTTATTTTGATCGTTGTATGGTAGGTTTGCCAAAGCAAAGTATCATTATATATCATAATACATAGGGTGAATGTTGGACATTCACATGCATAGTGTTGGTTTACTCAAGAAAGTTATCAAAACGGTTTTGAGCTTTACGACATAGAGTTGGGAGCCAGTGCATTGGATGTCACCCAACAAACAAGAGTCATATAGAGATATGATTAAAAATTGTTTATTACCTATGTCACTAATTTCCTAGCAGTGAAGCCAAAGCTCACTAGGAATTAGTGAATATGGATCTTGGACCACTATATGTCGTTAGAGGGGGGACGATACTCATATAGTGTTGATATCTTTTATTAAACTGTTAATAGAAGATTGGTACATAACATAGTGCTAATCCTTGCATATTTATTTTCTATTGTAGATCATGTATGCCAGTAACAATTCCGGATTCAATTTGCGATCTGTGCTTGAAAAGGAAAAGCTCAATGGAGCTAACATTATCGATTGGTACCACAACCTGAGAATCGTTCTCAGGCAAGAGAAAACCAAGTACGTTCTTCTATAGCCCTACTCTGATGACCTCCCACCTAATACAACTAATGCGGCACGTGGAGCAAATATGAAGCACTGCGATGATGCGCTTAATGTAAGCTGCCTCATGCTCGCCACTATGTCCCTTGATCTGCAAAAATAGTATGAGCATACATATGCTTATTCTATGATTGAGGAACTGCGTGGAATGTTTGAGAATCAAGCTAGGGCTGAGATATACAACATCTCAAAGTCCTTGTTCTCATGCAAGCTGGCGAAGGGTAGCCCGGTCAGCCCTCATGTAATCAAAATGTTGGTTACATTGATACTTTGGACAAACTTGGTTCTGAACTCAAGGATGATCTGACTATATGTTGTTCTCCAGTCGCTCCCACCAAGCTACAAGCCATTTATATTAAATTTTAAATGAATGGCATGGAGAAAACTTTGGCTGAATTGCAATGAGATGCTTAAAACAGCCGAAGAAAGCATTAAGAAAAAGGCCACTCATGTAATGATGGCACAAAAGGAAAATAAAAAGAGGAAGCGTGTGACGCATCCTAAAGGCAAATGCAAGGGAAAGATTCCCGATGAGCCATCAAGCTCAAAGTCTAAGCAAAAGGGCAAATATGGCCCTTCTCCTAATGATGCATGCTTTCACTGTCATGCTAAGGGGCACTGGTTTAGGAACTGCAAGAAGTATTTGGAGGATATGAAGAAGAAGAAGGGAAGTGAGACTTCCGCTTCAGGTATAAATGTCATAAAAACTAATATTGAATTATCTTCTAGTGAATCATGGGTATTTGATACTGGATCAATAATTCACACTTGCAAATCGTTGCAGGATCTAAGTGAGACTAGAAGATTTGCAAAAGGCGAGTTGGATGGTCATGTCGTCAATGGAGCAAAAGTTGCGGTCATAGCTGTCAGAACCTACCACTTGTCATTACCCTCAGGATTAGTGTTGAAATTGAATAATTGTTATTGCATTCCTACTTTAAGCAAGAACATTATCCTTCTTCGTGTTTAGAAGAAGTTGATGGTTATGAGATTGTAATAAAGAACATATGTTGTTCCATTTATTACAATGATATTTTCTATGCTCAATGTCCATTGGTGAATGGATTATAAGTTCTTGCTTTGAGGATAAAACTGTCTGTAACATTACTACCAAAAGGGCTCGACAAAATGATCTAAATCCCACTTTTATTTGGCATTGTTGCTTAGGTCATATAAATGAGAAACACATTGAAAACTCCATAAAGATGGTTTACCAAGCTCAATTGATTTTGAATCACTTGACACATGCGAATCTTGTTTGCTTGGTAATACGACCAAAGCACCCTTCACTGATCAAAGTGAGAGGGCCACTAACTTGTTGGGACTTATACATACAGATGTATGTGGACCAATGAGTTCAATTGCTAGAGGTGGTTTTCAATACTTCATCACATTTACCGATGACTTTAGAAGATATGGTTATGTCTACCTAATGAGGCACAAGTCTAAATACTTTGAAAAGTTCAAAGAATTTCAGAATGAAGTACAGAATCAAATGGGCAAGACAATTATACTTCTATGATCGATTGTGGGGTTGAATATTTTAGCCATGAATTTTATGATCATTTAAAATAATGTGGAATTGTTCCACAGCTGACTCCACCGGGAACGCCTCAATGGAATGAGGTGTAAAAACGGGGGAACCAAACCTTTTTAGACATGGTTAGGTCAATGATGAGCCAAGCAGATCTTCCACTATCCTTTTGAGGTTATGCTCTTGAAACTGGTGTGTTTACACTAAACAGAGTCCCAACTAAGTATGTTGAGAAGACACCATATGAGATGTGGACCGGGAAACGTCTCAGATTGTCTTTCCTCAAAGTTTGGGGGTATGATGCTTATGTCAAATGTTTGACATCAGATAAACTCACTCCCAAATCAAACAAATGCTTCTTTTTGGGATATCCTAGGGAAACCAAAGGATATTGTTTTTATATTAAAACAGAGGGTAAAGTGTTTACCATTGGCAATGGTGTCTTCTTGGAGAAAGAGTTTCTCTCAAAAGCAGTTAGTGGGAGCAAGGTGCATCTTGAAGAAATTCAAGAAATACCTGAAAATGTTTCCTCGTCCACTGATCCTATACAAGATGTACAAGATGTTGTGCAACCAGTTGATAAAACACCAGCCCCATGAAGGTCTACGAGGGTACATCGTGCAACTGAAAAGTTAACGCTTCTAACCACGGAGCAACATGACATGGTATTGCAGGACAATAATGAGCCCACAACCTATACCGGAGCAATGATGGGACCCGACTCTGAGAAGTGGCTTGTAGCCATGGAATCCAAAATTGAATGCATGCATGAAAAATAAAGTTTGGAACTTGGTTGATCCAATCGAAGGTGTGAGACCTATCAATTGTAAATGGATTTTCAAGAAAAAGACTGATATGGATAGAAATGTTCACATCTATAAAGCGCGATTGGTGGTGAAATGTTTCAGACAAATTAAAGGTGTTGATTATGATGAAACTTTCTCACCCGTTGCAATGCTAAAGTCTGTTTGGATTCTCCTAGCAATTGCTTCATATTTTGACTATGAAATATGGCACATGGATGTCAAAACAACTTTTCTTAATGGAAGTCTAACAGAGGATGTGTACATGACACATCCTGAGGGTTTTGTCGATCCTAAAAATGCTAGTAAAATATGCAAGCTTCAAAAGTCCATCTGTGGGTTGAAGCAAGCATCTCAGAGTTGGAATCTTTGTTTTGATAAAGTGATCAAAGGGTTTGGTTTCATCAAGAACGTAGAATAACCTTGTATCTACAAGAATTTTAGTGGGAGCGCACATGTATTTCTGGTCCTATATGTAGATGACATATTATTGATCGGAAATGACATTCCAATGCTTGATGATGTTAAATCCTCATTAAAAAAAAGTTTCTCAATGAAGTATTTAGGAGAGGCAGCATATATTTTGGGCATAAAGATCTATAGAGATAGATCTCAAAGGCTAATTGGATTAAGCCAAGATACATATATTGACAAGATATAGAATCTGTTCAATATGCAAGATTCCAAGAAAGGTTTCTTGCCAATGTCACAGGGCGTTACTCTAAGAAAAAGTCAGTATCCTTCAACACCTGATTAGCAAAAGCGGATGAGGGCGATTCCTTATGCTTTGGCTATTGAATCCATCATGTATGCCATGCTATGTACACGTCCAGATGTATCTTATGCTCTAAGCATCACGAGCAAGTATCAATTAGTTATGGTGATGCTCATTGGACTGTTGTCAAAAACATCCTTAAGTACTTGAGAAGAACTAAGGATGCGTTCTTAGTGTTTGGAGGTGAAGAAAAGCTCGTTGTAAAAGGTTACGCTAATGCTAGCTTCCAAACTGATAATGATGATTCTAGATCGCAATCCGGTTTTGTATTCTGCCTCAATGGAGGGGTAGTGAGCTGGAAAAGTTCCAAGAAAGATACAGTAGCAGATTCAACGACAGAGGCAGAGTATATTGCAGTTTCTTAAGCTGCAAAGGAACCTTTTTGGATCAAAAAATTTGTTTTTGAGTTGGGTGTTGTTCCTAGCGCGTACAGTCATGTGGATCTCTACTATGAAAATAGTGGAGCCATCGCATAGGCAAAGGATCCTAGATCACACAAAAGATCCAAACACATACTACGACGCTATCATCTCATCCGAGGGATCATCGACCAAGGTGATGTGAAGCTATGCAAGGTGCACAAGAATTTGAATGTTGCAGATCTATTGACCAAGCCTCTTCCACAATCAAAGCATGAGGCGCACACGAGATCTATGGCTATTAGATACTTACATCAGTGATCATAGTGTGTAGTGCGAGAGTTGTGTCATAGCTATGTTTATGTACTATTAAATAAATTGTTATATGAGTATTCATTATTTACATTGATCATCAAGTATGTGACTTGCTTGTGAAACTCTTTGTTAATAGTAATGTTACTCTAAATGATCCCTAGTCTATATCATTATATGAGATAATGATGTCACAAAGACTAGGACATGTATTAATTGATGATCACGTTTGACGAATCGTAGATATTGAGATATCAAATTAATAATGTGAACACACGTAGTTAACATGGTCTTGGATTGACCCACTCCGAGACACTGCTTGGATTGTTATTTCCATATGTGCCATCAGTTAGTCTCGAGTGATACACCTACTAGATTCTTAGACCTGGGATCGCCATTGTTTCTCACTATGTGTAGTTGTGTACTTTGAGACTATCAAACGCTACTCCGTAACTGGGTAGTCATAAAAGTAGTCTTCGGGTATATAATAAAACATAGAATGGAATGTGCGCGGATCAAGATAGGATTTGCCCCTCCTTAATAACAGGAGACATATCTCTAGGCCTTTCAAGATAGATGGATTTGAAAGTGCATGGCCATGCCAAGGTGATTAAAGGTTAATCACAATAACTAAAAGTTAGTCATGTAATGAATCCACTATTTGATCGAGTAAATGTTCGAGCTATCACAAGGATGACACGCATCTCGCCTTGAGCTTGATTGGTATCATGAGGCAAAGGGATTAGCATGTTGAATGTATCTAGATTCGGTCAATATGATCTTTATATACATTCATGAGTTAGTATGTCCTGCTAGGTACCTCTATTGACTTGTTGTTGGAAACGGTTTCCTTTCACAACCAACTGCACATGAACCTAACATGTCACACACTTAAGGGGTTGGAATATTAAAAAGCTTGGCTAGATGATTATCTCTAGTGCAAGTGGGAGATTGTTGGTGATATGCCCAAGAGGCAATCATAACAATTTGGGTAAAAGGTCTGTTGTATATTTGATCCACAAGCAATTAGGGTACTAATGGACATGCGACCTAAAATCCCATTAATATGCCTATAAATACGAGGGGTAGGGTTAGGGGCTAATTACTCCACCATGTGACATCCCTAGCCGCCACACGTCGCAGGCCTCACGCCGAGACCCCTGCCGCGCACGCGGTGCTAGCACACCGGTGCACGGCGTTCCTCTCTGTACATGTGGACTCCGTGGAGGCGCTGCTACTACTGGTGTACTGATCGGCTGCGACGATCGTGATCGTCTACCTGCTGCCGTGATGAGGATGAGGATGATACGAACGAGATTGTTTGCTTCCTCTACACCGACGCACGTCTATGTTCCGCTGTGCTGCGTGTCTAGTGGTAACTATCTATGACCTCTGTACTCGCATATTTCCTGGGTGATGCGGTAGAATTGCTAGAGTTGCGTACTGCTGATTTCCCAACACCTTCTCCACCAGAGACTTTGGACATTCGATTGTTTGCAGCACAGGCAGCGGATGAATAATTACTTCTGCGTGATGTGCTACAGAAGCTTGGAAACACACCTTCATCTGTTTTGCCATTGCCGGGTCGTTCGACTGGTTTGGACTTCATCAGCAGTTGGCTCAACGAAAATGGCTTGCACCGAAATATGTGGCCTCAGCAAGGCAATCTGGTAAACTGGTATGAATGTCTCGCTACTACTACAAGACGGAATGTGATTCTAGCGGTAATTTGGAAGATTTGGAAGGATGATGTCATTCTCCCATCTTCTTTTTCTAAGTTGTCTGATGTGAGTATTTTTTCATGCATAATTGTTCATCCGAAAAATGCCACCTTTGGCTCTACTAGGGCTCTCCACAGGGTACATGATTGGATTGGCACCGTCGCTCCCACGAATTGCGCGGTGTACACCATTTTCGTTGTGTATATCCCGCTACTTTTCCATTTCTAAGTGATATTGTCTTGTGTCTGTTCATCCAAAATTATGCCCGGTCATCTGCCATAGACAGGCTAGTTGTCGGAAGTCATCAAGTTCAGTTAAAGGCCGCAGGCCTCGAATCCAGTTAAGATCTGAGAGCTGAAATGCTACGGTTCTATTCTGTCTCTTGGCCTTGTTGTACAGATTCGGGGCAATCTCTCTCAAAGGCACCTTCCTGTTCCATGCATCGTGCCAGAAGATTGCCTTTTGCCCATTGCCCACCGAGATTTCTACCATTGTACATAAGTAACTGTTGTAACTCACCAATTCCTACTTACTCCCTCCTTCCCACAATAATTGTCATTTTGGGAAAGAATTCTAGTTCAAAATAAACTAAAAATCTTGTCTAAAATGATAATTATGTGGAAATGAGGAAGTACAATATAAGACCAATGGCCTCTGTTTCTAAAAAACATAGATGTAACTGAAGCTGACTATAGCAGCAAAGTATTTGGACGAGATCGGCTCTAAATACCAGGCCTTTACATCTCTATCTTTCTTCCTCCCCCTTGATCTCAGCCCGGGTACAAAGCTCCCCTCCTTTTGCCCAACACTGCACCACGACGAGGAGGATTACAACGAACAGATAGAGCTGTCACCACCTACGGCCTACCTCTACAACCCGTAGATTACGAGATAATAAAAGGTAACGTCAAGCCTAGACACCATGCCTACGCTATCGATTACTTCCCTAACTCTCTAGCAAATAATAGGGCCTCTAAATGAATAGAGCAATGAACGAACAAGCAACTAAGAAATTAACTTGCTTGAATTAAATAAATGAACTCAAATAGAAATCATGTACCTTACTTGAGATGGAAAGAAGTTTCAAGGTACAAAGGTGGAGAGGGTTCGACAAGCCTTAACCCTATCCTTAAGTGGAAGAAGCCCGAAAAGCCAGAGCCTCCTCCTCCTCCTCTTTCTCACTCTCTCCTTATTTTCCAAGCACTTGGGCAGGACTACGCCTTTGGAGTGGAGTAGTAGACTCAAGCTTTTGGTGTGTGGACTGAGGGAGCCCCCTACCGCCTATTTATACCCTCCAAACGTTAGTTTGGTGCTAGAATATGCGGGTGGCCCCGTTGCCATCGTAATCACCATGCTGTTAGGAGCCAACACGTGGCGATTGACCACGTTTGGCGTGAATATCTAGTCGGGCGAGCTCAGGGGTCGGCCGATTTTCAAATGGCCCCAAACGCGGTGTTTTTCCTCCGGGAGGCTGTTTTGTGGGGCCCCATCATGGGTATGGGTGATTCCCTTGATTTTTAATTGGTTTTCCACTCTGAGTGGGCCCATGAATCCTCGTCTTGTGCCTGATTGGTCGGAAGGTGTGTTTCTTGGATTGACCCTTGGGAATACCTCTAATTATGGGCATAATTCACCCGCATACAAAATTACACCAATACTTGTGGAAATAGTTAGTAAATAACTGCTATCACTATGTTGGTTGTCCAATCCATAGTTTTTTTGCAGGGAATTAACGGTCAGATTTGGCAATTAAGGACCATCAACAAACCCCCCCCCCCCCCCCCCCCCACACTTAGTCCTTTACTCATCCTCGAGTGAAGGCAAGAAGAACTAAGTGATATCATAATTCAGCTACATGTATGAAATATGTATACAGAATATTTCAACACATATCTTTGTTCAAGAACCTTTGATATGTGGCTACCACATCATCTTGGGTGTTTGAGAGATGGAACAACTTGAATGTAGTTCACCTGGACTCCTCCTACTAAAATAAACTTGGAAATTGCTATATTTTCACAAGTCAAAAAGATATTGCCATGCTCCTCAAAAGAATCCTCTCATATCTCAATGTGTTTAGTCCTCACCTTGGCATGAGTTGCCACTTCTTTTCCAACAACTAAATATGGAATTTTGTGGATCTTGGTAAGGATAAAAGTGGTTCACTTGAAATTCATATAGTACTAAGTAAAAAACGAGATCCAAATGAGAAGACATGCAACAAAAACCAACGACTAAAGAAATTATTGTGCACTTATTATGGATGGTGGATGATGAATGGTGATGATGACTCCCAATTGATCACTCTCTTTTTTTTGTGCAAAGATGAAGCATAGCTACTTATTGGCTCTTTTTTAATTCTTTTTTTAGAGCTCATATAGCTATGCCTTCTACTTCTTTCTGTGCATCTTTTTATTCAGAGAGGATTTTGCAGAATTTGCAGGGAGTATCTTTTGATGGTGGATGTGTGAAAATCATGGAATATGGTGGAGTGCACAAGAAATTCCTAATCAAATATTTCATGCAAGTCACTCAAAAGGGTCAAGGGGTGGACAAAGTTCAATGAAAATGCAAAGTGGCATCTGCATGTGGTTTTCAATATTTGTATCATATGGCCTTGGTGGGCATTTAAATCCTTATGAGAGAGTATGGCAAAAATTTGATGACTAAAATTGCTGTAGATACCCTGCATACCTGGTATCCCTTCATACCAGAAGAAGACGTCTCGAGTTCCACCTTCCAGTATTGTAGACTTCAGGAGGCAACACGTGTCCCGCGATGCAATATCTGCCTCCCTCCTTAGGGTGGCTCCAGCCCTACCACGTGTCCTGTAGTGCCGGATTTGCCTCCCTCCTTAGGGTGGCTCCGGCCCTGCCACGTGGTATGCAGTCCCGGGCCTGCCTCCCACCATAGGGTGGCTCGAGTGCTGCCACGTGTCCCGGGATGCCGGACCTGCCTCCACAACAGGGGAAGCTCTAATGCTGCCATGTGTCTAATAGCTTTGGACCTACCTTCCCGCAGAGAAAGCTCCGGAGCTACCACCTGTCACATGTCTGGATCTATGTTTGCAACGGGGAGACACCAAGATCTCCAACAGCGCGGACATTCAAGGGCAATCAATTGGCCGTTACAAGACCTAGTTAATGTGTCATTAATGTCATATAAATGATGCACGATCAGAGCACTATCAAGACCGATTACGCTGCTGTTAAGGCATATTATCACACTATTAACCACCCTTAACACCTATAGATCATGTATAGGGCAGTTATTACAGCTAGGGCCACTTGCTGGGCCACGACACATACTGTAACAGCCAGTCCTTAACATATAAATGGGTCGCACTGCACGGTAAGCAATCCACATGCAAGTCATTCAGACTAAGCTTAGGCTTACGCATTCTCATACAAACAATACACATCCCGTGGAGTAGGGTATTACGCTTAGGCGGCCCAAACCACGTAAAACTCCTCGTGGCACCTCGCTGTTGGATCTTGATTTTGTTCCCTACATAAATACGAACCTCCACGGACTGATTCTTAGTAGTACCGAGAAATATGTCATTGGCACACTTCGACATTCGGCACGCTAGGTAGGGGGCTTTCAAGATTTCCATGATGGTGAACTTTGCTGCCGCTTCGAATGGGCCGGCTGCACTAGTTGGAGGAAATCCCTCCAATGCTCAACAGCCGGCTAACGTTGTCCCAACAAACGTCGTTCCACCACCAGCACCTGCTGCAGCAGTGAACGCTGGACAGCAGGATGGTGACTTTGCATCAGTCACAGAATTTACCAACAACCCAGAGAACGCGCTGAACGCAACGCAGACCCTTGTTCAGCGTCCTCAAGCACAGGGAGCTCCTCCGGCCACGCTGGAACAATTGCGCGCTAATGTTGAGCATCTGGTTGCAGTTGCAGCCACAGGGCTCAACAACCAAGGTATGTCCAATGCAGGGCAGACACCTTCATGTAATAGGACCTTGTCTAGAAGACTTGGTCCTATGGCGTTGTAGCCTAGGAGATCTGAGCCCCCTCAGGGACTCGTCGTACTCACAAGGCGTCGAGGCTCCCAACTAAAGACCTTAGGTCGGAGCTCGACTGCCGGTACATAAGGCAGTATGGACGCGTCAACATCAAGCGTAGTTGAGAGAGGTGACTTGCTCGTGAAAATCCTTCTCCTCTGGGAGTTGGGGGGCAGCTGTTCGGCCCTCACCTTACATCTCCGCATGGTCAAGTGGCCACGCAGGTTCCAGCCTCATTTGCCAGAGAAATATGATGGGACAGTCAACTCCGTTGAATTTCTTCAAATATACTCCACCGCCATCCTCGCGGCAGGAGGGATTGAGGCCGTCATGGCCAACTACTTGCCATTGGCTTTGGCCAAGACTACTAGGTCTTGGTTTATGAGTTTACCCCCTAACTCTCTACAGTTGGGGGGAATTATGTTGCCAGTTCACCGCCAACTTTGGCCTCAAACCGAGCTGGATCTCTTTGCTGTACAACAAAAGTTGGGAGAGTCATTGCGATCTTTCATCCAGCAATTCCCTCTGGTATGGAACACCATACCTTCTATCTCCAACACTTCTGTTGTTGTTGCATTCTAAAATGGAGTTCGAGACAAGAAGATGCTTGAAAAGCTGACAACTAAGGATGTCAGCGGTGTCCCAGAACTCTTCAGTCTGGCACACAAATGTGCTAGAGCTGCGGAGGGCCATGAGATGCACTCCGAACCAGCTGCGGAGGCTGGTCAATCTACCCCCAAAGCTGGAGCTACTGCCAATGGTAGTGGCAAAGAGAAAAAGAAGTCAAGTGGCAAGAAGAAGTCACTAGCCAACACACCTACAGCTGCCGCTGCTGCAACACCTGTTGGTCGGAGGCCACACCCTGACAAGCGACCTCGACCATCGTCTGAAGACGGTGACAAGATGTGGCGCCTGGTCCACATGTCTACAACCCACAAGCTTGAAGACTGTCGTGAGGTCAATATATTTGCTGAATGCAATAGTAAGCACCAAGATGACACCCATTTCTGCTAGCTAGAAGAAAAACAAAAAGTCGATGAAGCTCTATCTGATCAGAAGCTAGGCTTCCAAGACGCCAACAAGGCGTTAAAGGTGGTCTACAACACCGTTGATGACTCTGACACCAACTCCGACAATGAACATCGAAAGACTCTCGATATGATGTGTGGAGGGTCCTGTGACATTACCTCTCAACACATTCTAAAACTATGCGTCGGGAGATGGCTGTTGCTGCACCGACTGCCAAGGTGGAGCCCCATCGGAAGTGGATTGATACTCCCATCACCATGAATGCTTCAGAGTGTCCGAAGAATATGGCAGGAGCTGTACAATTTCCCCTGATGGTCTCCCCGACTATCAACAATATCATGTCCATGTTGATGGGCGCGACTCTTACCCTAATCAGCTTCGCAGTCCTTGTGAAGCTCCAACTTAGCCTCTCGGACCTCAGGCCCTCATGCCCATTCTTCGGAGTGGGTCCAGGAGCTATCCCACCTATTGGATCAGTTACTCTCGCGATAACTATTGGGACACCGGAGAACTACTGGTATGAAAAGCTGGTATTTGATGTGGCACACATCAATTTACCCTTCAACGCAATCCTAGGCAAGCCAACCCTATATAGGTTCATGGCGGTAGCCCACTATAGCTACCTTGTGTTGAAGATGCCAACTCCATTAGGCGTCATTCGGATCCGAGGGGACCATACTGCTGAAGTCACTGCACTGGAAATACTTTATGCACTCCCAACAGCACAAGAAGCTGAATCCGGCAAGGAGCAATCTGCTCAATAACCGCCGAGCTCATGCCAGTGCAGCTCAACCTCTGCACCTCGTGTGCATCCAAGCAGCGACACTGACGTTCCCGTCAAATTCATCTAAATCGGTTCTCATGCCACTCAGACCACTCCTATATCAAGAGGTCTAGGTGACAAATAGGAATTCGCGCTCGTCACTTTCCCCTGAGCAAATGTCTATGTGTTTGCATGACAACCATCGCAAATGCCTGAGATCCCCAGGGAGGTGATCGAGCATTGTCTCAAGATCTACCCAAATGCAAGGCCTATAAACAGAAGCCCCAGAAGCAATATGTTGAGCGGTAGAACTTCATCCGAGAAGAAGTCAAAAAGCTTCTTGACACTGGATTCATCCTGGAGGGACATCATCTGCGATGGTTGGCAAACCCAGCCATCGTACCAAAGGCCAACGGGAAGCTTCGGATGTGCATCGACCATGCCACTTTGAATAAGGCATGTCCAAAAGAACCCTTTCCACTACAAAGAATAGATCCGATAGTGGATTCTACCTCTGGCTGTGAGCTTCTATGTTTATTAGACGCATATTCTGGTTTTCATCAAATTCCAATGTCTAAGGAAGATGAAGAGCACACTGCTCTCATTATGGTAGATGTTCTCTATTGTTACACAACAATGCCTTATGGTCTAAAAAATGCACTCTCCATCTTTGTGCGAGCTATGAACAAAACCTTTGGGGAGCTCATTCAGGACCTAGTGGAAGTCTATGTCGATGACATCGTTGTCAAGGTGAAGAACAAAGACTAACTGCTCGACAACCTTCAATCCATCTTTGACAAGCTGCACCTGATGCACACGAAGCTCAACCCTGACAAGTGTCTTTGGCGTTAACTCTGGAAAGCTTTTTAGTTTCTTGGTGACCCACCAAGGAATTGGAGCAAATCTAGCCAAGATAAAAGACATCGAAGCAATGTGGCCTCCAGGTCGTGTCAAGGACATCCAGAAGCTTATTTGATGTCCAGCTTCACTCAACCATTTCATTTCAAGGCCGACAGAGTGGGCGCTTCCCTTCTTCAAGCTATTGAGTAAGTCTGGACCATTCCATTGGTCTGAAGAAGCAGAGAAGGCGTTCCAAGAGGTTAAGAAACTCCTCACCACACTACCAATAATGGTAGCTCCAGAACCTGGTGAGCCTCTTCTACTTTACATCACCGCAACAACAGAGGTTGTCAACATGATTCTGGTTGCGCACAGACTAGAAACATCTTCAATTCAGGAGCTCAGACCCCTCCGGGAGGGTCTGGAGCTACCTGAGGTTGAGTCTGGGTCCCAGCACCCAAGCACGGATCCTAAAAGCAAGAAGCCTATGGATCAACCTCTCTCATTCGAGAGAGTATCTACTGCTCAAGAAGAAGATCCGTACCCCTCTCGGAGGGTCTGGGTTGATGAAGAAGAAACTTTGGACCCCTCTGGGAGGGTCCAAACTGTCAAGCGGCCAGTACACTTCATTAGTGAAGTACTTCATGATGCCAAGACTCGATATATTGAGGTGCATAAGATGCTGTATGCAACTTTTATTGCCTCAAGAAAGCTAGGACATTATTTCCAAGCCCACAAGATATCAGTGGTAACATCTTATCCACTGCGTGCTATTTTGCATAATCCCAATTCAATGAGAAGTATCACCAAGTGGGCTACAGAGCTTGTCGGTGTTTATAACCGGCAGATCTCCCGACACTACCTTTTGTAGATCAAGGAGTTGTTGTTCGGTAATGGGCGCGCAGAGTTTCAAGAAGGTGAAAGACAAGTGTACATAGAGATTTACTTGGTTCGGGCCGCCTGAGCGTAATACCCTACTCCATTGGGTGTGTTGGTGTTGTATTGAGCGTGTGAGTCTAGAAGAAGCTCGTCTAGCTCAAGGAGTTTAGTCGTGGTCGGGAACCGTCCCCTGTGTATCGTCGACCAGTCCTTTTATAGTACAAGGACTGGTCGTTACACCGTTAGCCTGGACCAACATGTGGTCCCGGCGGTTACACATGCTTGATACACAATTAATGAGGTTAACTACCCTTAATAGCCTGGTAATGGGCCTTAACAGTGCCATTACCAGTATTAAGGGCCATCCGATCGTGTGTTATTAATATGGTACTAATGACACTTAATCGGGTCTTGAAGTCTTTGATTGCTCCTTGAAGGTCCGAAGCCATTGGGGGGTCCACCAATCTGATTGTTGAAGTTGAAGGTCCGGCGGTCGCCACGTGGCAGCTCCGGAGCTTACCGTCGTGGACGGGTAGGTCCGGTGTTGTTGGACAAGTTTCAGTACCGGAGCTTCCCTCTGTCTAGGGTTAGGTGTGGGGGAGCCATGCTGGTATTCCGTCCGGAGCTTTCTCATGTGTAGGTGATAGCTCCGGTCTTATGATACACCTGGCGGCCCTGGGACTAACCATGTCGGGGAAGCAGGTCCGATTATGCCTGACATGTGGGGCCTTCGGAGGTGTTCAAATCTGGTAGATGGAGTTTCCTTGTGATCTTTGCAATCCCAAGGGGTATCCAGTACATAGGGTACCGACAGTGGCCCCCTAGGCCCACCTCTGGGAGAGACCTTTTGGATGAAGTCATTCCGCCGGAGGTGGGTCCATTCTTCGGTTTTTGAGCCGTGTCTTCAAAGGTCTTCGGACGTGCCGTTGGCGATAGTTCACAGTTAAACCTCCACCGCGTGGCATATCCAGGAGGCGGTAGGTGAGATCTCAGTGTGCGGATCTCACACAATTGAAGGTCGACAGTTCCTGATACGAAAATCGTATCGGTTCCGCGCGCCCTGTCAGGCCGTCGCCTTCAGGTTTCCCGCCTTTCATGATGACAACCATTCGCCTGGGGTAAGAACCTCGACTTGATCGTCGGGGTGGCCCTGGGCCCCCTTGTCACTGGCGGGGTGAAGTTTTTGACTGGTATCGTCGGTTCCTCTGCGGTTTCCATCCAAGCGTTGCAGGGGCTTACTTAAGAAGGAAAGCACGCACCGTTTGGGGTTCTTTACGCCTTTCATTCGAACTTGCGCTCAAACCTTCCAAACTTTCGCTTGCTTTTCTTCTCGTTCCTCACTGTGCCGTGATGGAGTTGGGTCTCCGCCGGAGCCGACTGAAGACTGATGATGATTTGAAGAAGGTCCGGGCCCTCATGGGATGGTCCCCTGACTTCTTCAACCACTTGGTCTGTGCCGGCAAGCTTCCATTCGAGAAGGAACACACCGATGACATGGTGTATTTCTCCGCGTACGCCATGGTGGGGTTGATCCCACCTTTCTCCTCTTTCTTCTTAATGCTGCTAGACTACTATGGTTTGCAACTGTGCCACCTTGGCCCCCACTCCATTCTGCTGGTGTCAATCTTTATCCACTTCTGCAAGATGTGGGTGGGCATTCCCCCTGCATTGAACTCTTCCGCACCTTCTTCACTGTCCAAACTACAGGCAGGAGTGACGAGTACATTGGCTTCTACTATTTTGTGAAGCGCAAGAAGTGCCCGTACAAGTACTTGCGGTCGTTCCCTTCTGGGAGGTGGGACGACTGGAAGAAGGATTGGATTGTCATCAAGGTGGAGGAGCACGAGCAGCTGGAGCTGCCGGAAGGCCTCCCCAACATCGACACTGCAGTTTGGAGTGAAGCTTCGATGTTCTCGGATGCCTTCAACCCTGCTCTGACCAGGATCCGCCTGTGCATGGAAGGAGGGGTGACTCCTCGGGCGATGTTTTGAAACTTCCTGACCAAGAGATGGGCTCCGCTGAAGAGGAGGGAGAAGCTGGCTTTGGCCCTCAATAGTATGCTGGACGATGACCGGATCGAGACTGGTTTGAAGTCCAACATGGAGGGTGCAACTTTGGAGTTCCACCTCAAGAAGTTACAACACGACATCGACGTCAAGGGTGACAACTTGGCTCCACCGGCAGCTTTCCTGCCGTTGAACATGGAGGTAGAGTTCAGTAGGGAGCTCTGGCGGACGATGCCGGTGCTTGACGACCTTGGTGTCATTAAGAGGCGTTCAACCACCGGGTTGGCGATCTTCGAAGCTCCTAAAGGCGGCTCCGTTCCCGCCCCTAAGCCAAGACCCAAAGTCGTAGGCAAGGGCAAGGAGTTGACCGAGCCCTCAAGCTGTAATAGGAAGCATGCCGACAGGAGGTCCGTCAGGCCTGCTTCTTCCGCGGTGGTTCCTTCTCCCCGGAGGGGGAGGTCTACAATGGCGGCATCTACTCCAGCAGTGGCATCTTCCAAGGGTGCTAGCTCCGGCCGTGTGACTCCAGTACTAGGGCCAGCTGAAGGCTCTGGGTCCGGAGGTCCTTCCCGGTCAAGGGGGGCCTCGACCAGGGCAACGCTGGTAGCAGCAGCAAGCTCCAGGGGAACCTCCAGGACTACCACGCCAGTGGCGGTTGGGGCCAATCCGGAGCGTCCGGAGAAGAGGTTCCGTGCTAACTGATGCGGAAGCCTTCCGAGGTAATTTTTGATTTTTTACCTAAGTCAGTTGTTTTATTGTTATAACTGCATTTTTGTTTTCTTCGTCCTTCATCCACAACGTGCCTAAGAAAAGGGTTGAGGCTCCAGTCCCTGCAGCAGCAGTTGAGGCTGTGCAGGCTGAAGCCCCAGCTCTAATTCTAGCGCCGCCCTAAGAGGTGGCTGAGGCTGCGGCAGCCCTGGTGCTGGCTGTCGTGGTTTTGGACCTCGACTCATCTCCAGAAGCTCCCGTGGTAGCGCCGGACCACAGGAATGAAGATGTACCAGCGGCGCTAGCCCTAGAGGTTGAAGCTCCGAGCTTGGATGCTGAGATGTTGGACGCTCCGGCTGCAGAGCCAGAGGTAGCTGCGATTCCAGCCCTAGAGCCGGATGTTTTTGAAGCCCCAGCAGTCGAGCCCGTGGTTGATGAGGTCCCGACAGTGGAGCCGGGTGTTGATGAAGCTCTGGCACATGAGCCAGTTGTCGAGGAAGCTTCGACGATAGAGCCGATTGCTGCAGAAGTTCCAGCTGTGGAGCCGGTCGTTGAAGAGGTTCTGGCGTCCGAGCCAGTTGCTGCGGAGGTGTCGGCGCCTGAGCCTTTGGTGGTCGAAGTGCCAGCGCCTGATCCCATGATGGTCGAAGCGCCAGCACTTGAGGCAGAGGCGGAGGGGGCGCCTGCGCCAGAGCCAGAAGTAGCTTCTGCTCCGACTGAACCTTCAACACTTGCTCTAGAAGCGGTGATCCTGGAGGTGTGCGCTGCTGAGCCAGGGTGCCAAGATGAAGCTGCTGCCCCCCCCCCCCCCTGCCGGAGGGGCCAATTGTTGGTGACCTGGCGGCGGGACCTTCGGAGTCAATTCCGGAGGTCAGAACTTCTGCTGCAAGTACTTCCTCGGCGGTGGCCAAGGCTATCCCAGAGGA
The DNA here is from genome assembly GCA_036927565.1 of Tuctoria greenei. NCBI lineage: Eukaryota > Viridiplantae > Streptophyta > Magnoliopsida > Poales > Poaceae > Tuctoria > Tuctoria greenei. The sequence continues at coordinate 42,113,146 of JAYESD010000004.1, read as the reverse complement.
CGGCCCTAGTGCCGTGGAAGCTCAAGGAACCGCTCTTGTAGAGTGGGACCCAATTTTTGTCACTAAAGATCCGCTAGAGCCAGTGGAGAGGACCCCGGCAGGTCTAGACCCGATCCCCCTATTGTTCTCTATTGACAACGCCTGCTCCAGCCTTCGCCAGGTCCAGCTCGCTTTCTACCACGACAGCAAGGCCCTCGAGGAGGAGCACCAAACCCTTAGGAGGTGGCGCAACCGACTCAATTTTGAGACCAATATGGCGCAGTCGAGGCTTACTGACGACAAGGAGTGGGTACAAAGGGAGAAGGTCTGTCTGGAGTACTGGGGTAAGTTGTTGGATGAGAGGGAAAGCATGATGCGGACCCTCGACAACCAGTCCCAGGCCATCTATGAGCAGGCCAAGGCTACAAATAGCGTGGCGGATGATCGCCAGGAAAGGCTCGCCGCAAGCCACGATAGTCTCGTCAAGCGCCGGGAGGCTCTTGAAGCTCGGGAGAGACGGCTCGAAGATGAAGAGCAGAAATTCCTAGAGCTGCGGGACGACCTCGTGAATAGGGAGGAAGAGCTTGTCCAAAAGACAGCTCTGACTGACAAGAGCCTCAAAGAACGCACCAAAAAATTGGAGGAGCATTGCGAGGAGGAGGAGAAGAAGGCCTGGGAGCGAGGGCAAGATCTCTACAAGCAGGAGAATGCCATCGCCGCCAGGGAGAAGAAATGCGGGGCTGGGAGAAAGATCTGGTCAACCGCCGGAATGAGATCCACCTCCGTGAGGAAGAGCTCAGCAAACTCGAAAGGTAGGTTGCTAAAAAGATTCAGCAGAATGCCAAAGAGGTGGAGCGTCTTGCTCGTGAGTGCTCGGAGCTTGCAGCGGCCAAAAGATCCTTGGCGGAGATGTGAAGCGCAAGGGTTGTGGAGTCCCAACAAGTTTGGGACTTCCTAGGCAAGGCCAACGACACGGTGACGTCAATGGGCTTCAGTCCCGTGCGTTCGGATGATCCAGAGCCGGAGCTGGACCAGGCGTTGGAGGCGCTGGGTTCAGCAGGCAACAAGCTCACCAAGATGGGTGATGTCATCGTGGACCAATTGGAAACAGAGGGTCAGTCTTTGGTGAAGAACGTTGCAGAGTTTGTGCTGACGTGCTACACCAGCCATGACCCTCAATTCCCTATGGACCCGATGCTTGAAGGCCCCATCGAAGTAGAGGGTGAAGCCGCCCGAGCCAGCGTGTTTGAGGTGGCCCAAAAGGTTGCCCAGTTCTTCCATAGCGTCTAGGACCATCTCTCTGTAGCTCCTTCTTGTATTCTCTCTTCTTCTTCTCCAAATTTGTAATCTCTTGTCTCCAGATGAATGAAATCCAAATAGTTGTGAATTCGAAATTCATTTTTTGTCTTCAACACCTTTGCCTCACTTGGCCCCCTGGTAGATGTACACAATTTGATTGTGAACATGTACCAAGAGGATGTAACAGTTGTTGAAGACTTGCATGCTTCGAACTTGTAGAATGTAGGTCTGAAGTCTTCGATAGTGTAGGCCCCTGAGGCTGTCAGAGCTTAGTGGCTCCGGCATTGACCATCGCCGGAGCTTAGTAGCTCTGGCAGTAATCTCCATCAACGAGTAAAGCATAGACGGTTAGTCCTCTGGGGTGTTGGAGCTTGGTAGCTCCGTCAGTGACCTCTGTCAACACATGGTGTGTCAACGTCAGACTCCACTTTAGAGTCTTTCCATCATCTTCACGTTGACGGCATGCCCCCTAGCATTACCCGAGCTGAGTAGCTCCTGTGATGCTCGATGTCAATGTTCGAACATCGACCACAAGCCACTTGGGGGATGTCGGAGCTTTGACAGCTCTGGCTTGATTCACCATCATCATGTAATATTTATTTTTCCAGCACACTGAAGTCAAGAAAAACAGTAAAATCCGTTTCCTATCTATAACTTCGTTGCGGCTTACTATTCCCGAGAAAGTTTTAAGTCGAACAAAATTCTAAATACAATCAAGAGTGCCGTCTTGTTTCCTTCAGGTCCGATCGTTTCCTGACTTGCCTTACTTTGGCCTGTCGGGGTATAGGTAGAGTGGCGTACTTAGGGTGCATGACCAGGCTAAGTCGATAGCACACTCCGGCCCTAGATTGGCTTGGCGGCATTCAAACGAGTAGGCCATCAACAATGTTTGTACCTAGAAGGATAGACAATGCAACTCGAATTGTACATGAACTGGTCAAGCTAAAGTTTCTTAAGAACTGCACAACTTTGTTATAGACAAGAAAGAGAAAAATAAAAAATATTGAGCTTGTACAAAGTAAATGCACGTGGAGTCTGGTTTCACACAATGATGTCTTTCATTATAGGTCCGGGGTACAGGGGAAACAAGTACACTCTTAGGGTACAGAACCAGGCTAAGTGTGTTTTGTTTCCCATTTGACCCAAGGTAGCTAGCTACACCTTTAGTTCTGAGACTATGACAAGTGTTGCATGGACGTTGCGGACCTAGCTGGGTAGGTCCGGCTGCCCTCCCGGAGGAGCTACCCAACTCTGTACAATGACTCTATAACATACATCACGTGTAATTACAGACTCACCTCCGTGATATTAAGCGTAGAACTTACGGAGGTGCTCAATGTTCCAAGGATTTGGGAGAGGTGTCCCATCCTCAGTTGCCAAGCGAACGCATCCGGGACGGGATACTTTGATCACTTGGAAGGGTCCCTCCTAGATGGGGGAGAGTTTTTTTAACCCTTCTCTGGATTGTATTCTCCGTAGCACCAGATCGCTTTCCTCGAGCTGTCAGTTGTGAACATGCCGTTGCTGATAGCGCCGAAGAGCTTGGCGATATCTGGCATTCCGAACAGCTGCTCGGCACCTTCCCTCTTCAAGGAGGTTAAGGTCTTCACGACGGAGCTGGTCCTGCGCGGCTTCGTGGGAGGTCCGAACCCGGAGTGACCCCAAGGTGATTTCTAGAGGAATGACTGCTTTAGCTCCGTACACCAGGAAGAAGGGTGTCTCTCCAATTGATCGGTTTGGAGTTGTACTGTTGGCCCATAGAGTGAGCGGAAGCTCTTCGACCCAGTTGGCTCCATGTTTTTTTAGGCGCTCATATGTGCGCGTCTTGAGTCCTTTTAGGTTTCTGCATTTGCTCTCTCGGCATGGCCATTGCTTGCCGGGTGAGCCATGAAGGCATAGCTGACTTGTATGCCGAGGTCTTCGCAGTATCCTTGGAAAGAAGAGCTTGTGAATTGGGTCCCATTATCGGTTATGATTTTGTTCGAGACTCTAAATCTGCATACGATGGAGTGCATGAAGTTGATAGCCGATTGCTTGTTTATTGTCACAATTGGAGTTGCTTCTGGCCATTTGGTGAACTTGTCAATGGCAACATACAGGAACTTGTAACCTCCGATGGCTCTTGGGAAAGGTCCCAAGATGTCCATCCCCCACACAGCAAAAGGCCATGTAGGAGGTATCATTGGTAGAGGTTGAGCCGATGTGTGAATTTGCTTTGCATGGAACTAGCATGCTTCGCATTTCTTCACCAGCTCAGTTGCATCCTGGAGCGCTGTAGGCTAGTAGAAGCCATGCCGAAAGGCTTTACCGACCAGTGTGCAGGAAGATGTGTGGTTCCCACACTTGCCTCCATGGATTTCTGCGAGGAGCTCGCAACCTTCTTCCCTTGTGATGCACCGCATTAGGACGCTGTTGGCACCGCGTTGGTAGAGATCCCCTTCTACTAGCGTGTATCTTTTAGCCAATCTGACTATCCGATCAGCGGATACATCATCGTCAGGAAGGATATTGTCTTTCAAGTAGCTCCGGATCTCCGAGATCCATGCATCGGAGCTTGCTTGAACATTTGATTCTTGCGTGCTGGGTTGCTCGGAGCTTCTGGCAGCACCTACGACCCTTGATGGCTGCCATGGTAACAGGGCCATTGGGACCGCCAGCTTCGGGATGCTGGTTTCGCCCCCTTCGCTTAGTTTGGCAAGCTAAGTGGTGGGTTTTGACAACCTCCAGAACAAGGTTTCGTCAGGAGCTGGAGCTCCGGTTGACACTTTCGTCGAGAGTTCGTCAGCTTCAGCGTTATGGATACACTGGACATGGTGGAGATCCAGGACTTCGAAGTCCTTCTGAAGCCTCTGGACATCAAGGAGATAAGCAGCTCATTGAGGATTGTTACAGGAGCATTCACCCTTCACCTGTTTAATAATGAGCTGCGAATCTCCCTTGACAAACAACTGTTTGACACCATATGATAGTGCCACCTTTAGTCCATGAATGAGTGCTTCATACTCCGCCATGTTGTTGGTCGCCTTGAAGTCAAGGTGGACCATGTATTTTACCTTCTCCCCGGTTGGAGCGAGGAGAAGGACTCCAGCTCCGGCCCTCTGCTTTTGCATGGAGCCATCGAAGTAGAGGGTCCAGTGAGGCTCGGTGAACACCAGAGCCTTGAGTTCCTGCTTCTGCTCACTAGAGCCCCCAGGGTTTGATGGAGAGGGGGTCCATTCTGCCACAATGTCCCCCAGTGCTTGACTCTTGATAGCTTGTCTTGGGATGAATTCTAGATCAAATTCTGCTGCCCACTTTGCTATATTCTTAGTTGAGTTGGGATTATGCAAGATCGCACGCAGTGGATAAGAAGTCACGACTGAGATCTTGTGAGCTTGGAAGTAATGGCGAAGCTTCCTGGAGGCGATGAGAACTGCGTAAAGCAGCTTGTGCAGCTCTAGGTATCGAGTCTTGGCGTCATGCAGTACTTCGCTGATGAAGTACACTGGGCGTTGGACTGTCCGGACCCTCCCGGAGGGGCCCGGATCTTCCTCCACATCGACCCGGACCCTCCCGAAGGGGTCCGGACCTGCTTCGGGGACCTCCGGGTCCTTGCAGAGGACACCACACTTTGGATTTGCCACCATCTTCAGAGGACGACCGAGGTCGTTCTCGGGGTGTGGCCCCCGGCCACCCAGAGCTGCTGCAGCTACAGCAGTAGATGTGCCAACCGACGGCTTCTTCTTGCCGTTGGACTTTTTCTTCTTTTTGCCACTCCCGGAGGTAGTAGTGGCTTCGCCTTTGGAGGATTTTTTTCCATCCTCCGGAGGTGGTTTGGAGTGCGTTTCATGGCCCTCTGCAACTTTGGCACACTTGTCTGCAAAGCTGAAGAGCTCCGTGACGCTGGTGATCTCCTTGACCGCCAGCTTCTCCAGCATCTTCTTATCTCGTACACCCTGTCTAAATGCCACGATAACAAAGGTGCTGGAGATAGAAGGAATAGTGTTTCGTACCTGGGAGAACCTCTGGATGAATGAGCGCAGGAATTCTCCCCCCTTCTGCACAACTGCAAAAAGGTCCAATTCGGTGCCTGGTCGGGTGTATGAACTCCCAAAATTGGCAGTGAACTGTTGGCACAATTCCTCCCAACTATTGATAGAGTTGTGAGGAAGGCTCATGAACCAGGACCTAGCGGTCCCAGTCAAGGCCACTGGGACGTAGTTGGCCATTACGGCCTCGTTACCTCCGGCTGCAAGGATTGCGGTGGTATTAATTTGGAGAAACTCAACGGGATTAACAGTCCCGTCAAATTTCTCCGACAGGTGAGGTCGGAACTTTTGTGGCCATCTGACCATGTGTCGGTGCATGGCCAGTGCAGAACAGCCTCCTCCAACTCCCTCGGGAGCAGGACTGTCTTGAGCCTCTAGCATTTCGCGAGCACGCTCGATATGGACACGACCGTCCTGTTGACGGTAACGGCGATCAAGCTCCGACTAGAGGTCATGAGTTGAAAGCCTGGTTACCGTATGAGTACGTCGCGCCCCAAAAGGTAGCGATGTAACTTGCTGTGACGCAGCTCGCCTCCTATTTTGGGAAGCATGCGGACCAAGTCTTCTAAACACGGTCCAGTGCTGTGATGGGGCCCGCCCCAAAGGAGGAGGACCTTGGTTGCTGATGCGGTCGGCTACTGCTGCAACCAGATGTTCCACATCAGCCCTCCACTGCTCCATTGCACCCTGGGATGCACCTGGAGGTGGTGGACGTTGGAGGAGAGCACGCGCTGCATGAAGCGCGTGTTCAGGGTTGTTGTTATTCGCCGATGCGGTGACCGACGCTGATGCACCGTCACGCTGCTCAGCTTGACGTGCTGGTGCAGGCGGTGGCGGTGGAGGCATGACTCCTGCTGGAGCCACGACATCTGCTGGTTGCTGCATGTTGGAGGGATTGCCTCCAGCGGGTTGAACAGAAGGGTTGCCGTTGGATGATCCAACAGCTAAGTTCACCATACTTGAAATCTCGGGCGCCCCTTCTTGGCCAACTGTCGGTGTTTGGATCCGGCAGATCTCCCGACACTACCTTTGGTAGATCGAGGAGTTATAGTTCGGTAATGGGCGCGCAGAGATTCAAGAAGGTGAAAGACAAGTGTACATAGAGATTTACATGGTTCGGGCCGCCTGAGCGTAATACCATACTCCACGGGGTGTGTTGGTGTTGTATTGAGCGTGTGAGTTCAGAAGATGCTCCAGAAGAAGAAGCTTGTCTAGCTCAGGGAGTTCAGTCGTGGTCTAGAACCGTCCCTTGTGTATCGTCAACTAGTCCTTTTATAGTACAAGGACTGTTCATTACAATGTTAGCCTGGCCCGACATGTGTCCTCGGCGGTTACACATGCTTGATACACAATTAATGAGGTTAATTATCCTCAATAGCCTGGTAACGGGCCTTAACAGTGCCGTTACCAGTATTAAGGGCCATCCGATCGTTTGTTATTAATATGGTATTAATGACACTTAATCGGGTCTTGAAGTCTTTGATTGCTCCTTGAAGGTCCAGAGCCGTTGGGGGGTCCACCAGCCTGATTGTTGAAGTTGAAGGTCCAGCAGTCGCCACATGGCAGCTCCGGAGCTTACCATCATGGACGGGTAGGTCCGATGCTGTTGGACACATGTCAGTATCGGAGCTTGCCTCTGTCTGGGGTAAGGTCCGGGGGAGCCATACTGGTATTCCGCCCGGAGCTTTCCCATGTGTGGGTGATAGCTCCAGTCTTATGATACACGTGGCGGCCCTGGGACTAACCATGTCGGGGAAGCAGGTCCGGTTACGCCTGACATGTGGGGCCTTCGGAGGTCTTCAAATCTGGTAGATGGAGTTTCCTTGTGATCATTGCAATCCCAAGGGGTATCCGGTATGTAGGGTACCGACAGAGCTGGAAAAATCAATCTCGAATTCTTGCCTCGACATGCAATGAAGAGCCATGCAGTAGATGACTTCGTGGTGGAGTGGACACCTTCTCCATCAAATCTGGGGGGCCTTAATGAACAGAGCTGGAACCTAAGGTTCCGGTCTTCACTGAGCCTCACTGGACTCTAATTCGATGGCTCCATGCAGAAGCACGGGGTCGGAGCTGGAATCCAGTCCTCGCTCCGACCGGGGAGAAGGTCAAGTACATCGTGCGCCTCGATTTCATGGCGACCAAAAACATGGTAGAGTATGAAGCTCTCATCTTCAGACTCAAGGTGGCGGTATCATATGGCGCCCGACAGCTGTTGCTGAAGGATGACTCGCAACTCATCATCAAATAAGTCAAAGATGAATGTAGTTGCAACAACTATCAGCGTGTTGCATATTTGCTTGAAGTCTAGAAGCTAAAAAAAGATTTCCAGGTCCTGGACCTCTGCCGTGACCAGAGTCTAAACAACGCTGAAGCTGACGATATCTCGATGAAATCTTGAACCGGAGCTCAGGCACCTGACGGGTTTTTTGTCTGGAGATTAGCGACACCTTCCGCTCAGTCTGCCGAACTGAGTGATTGTGGTGGCACCAGCACCCCGAAGCTGGCGGTCCGGATGGCCCTGTTACCATGGCGTCCACCAAGCATCTTAGGTGCCACAGGAAGCTCCGAGCAACCTAGTGCGCAAGATCCAAAAGCTCAAGTCAGTCCCGATGCATGGATCTCGGAGGTCCGGGACTACATGAAAGACAACATCCTTCCTAAAGATGGTGTATCTGCTTAGCGAGTTGTCAGATTGGCTAAAATATACACACTAGAAGAAGGGGATCTCTATCGATGTGGTGCTAACGACATTCTAATAAGGTGTGTTTCTCGGAAAGGGGGCTGCAAACTTCTCGCAGAGATCCATGGAGGCGAGTGTGGGAACCACACGTCATCGCACACGCTGGTCGGTAAGGCCTTCCGACATGGTTTTTACTGTCCTACAGCACTCCATGATGCACTCGAGCTGGTCAAGAAGTGCGAAACGTGCCAATTTCACGCGAAGCAAATTTCTACATCGTTGTAGTTATTGCAAATGATTCCTTCCTCATGACCATTTGTTGTGGGGGGGATGGATATTTTGGGACCTTTCGCAAAAGCCGTTGGAGGGTACCGGTTCTTATATGTCGCCATCAAAAAGTTCACAAAGTGGCCAGAAGCTACTCTAGTTGTTACAATCAACAAGCAATCTGCCATCAAGTTCTTGAAGTCCATTTTGTGCATATTTGGATTTACAAACAGAGTCATCACTGACAACAGAACCCAATTCACAAGTGCAGCTTTCCAAGTGTATTGCGAAGACCTCGACATAACTGTCAGCTAAGCATCAGTAGCTCATCCGGCAAGCAATGGCAAAGCTGAGAGAGGTAACGCAAAAAAACTCAATGGCCTCAAGACGTGCACCTATGAGCACTTGAAGAAGCATGACGCCAACTGGATAGAAGAGCTTCCATCTGCATTGTGGGCGAGTCGGACAACACCCAGCCGGGCAACAAGAGAAACACCCTTCTTCATGGTGTACAGAGCCGAAGCTGTCATTCCTCTGGAAGTTGCCATGGGGTCTCTCCGAGTCTGGGCCTACGACGAAGCCACGTAGGACCAGCTCCAACATGATGACTTAGACCTCGTCGACGAGGCAAGGTGCCAAGAAGTTGTCCGAAAAGTGCGATACCGCCAGACGCTCTGGCACTATCATCAAAGGCATGTGCGCAACCGGCAGTTGGAAGAAGGCAAAATGGTGTTGCGGCGAATACTCACTCGAGAAGGGATGGACAAACTCTCCCCCAGCTAGAAGGGTCCCTTCTGAGTTATCAAAGTTTTCCGCCGCGGATGCGTCTGCTTGGCAACAGAGGATGGGATACCACTTCCCAACCCCTGGAATACTTAGTTACACGAAGTTGAGTCTGTATTTGTATAAAATGTATGTCATAGTGTCTATGAATAGAGTTGGGTTGGTCCAAGATGAAAAGTACACTTAACTTTGTCCTGTACTTTAAGTGTGTCTTTGCCTTCCCTGGGTTGGTACAAGATGAATAGCACACTTAACTTGGTCCTGTACTTTAAGTGTGTCCTTGTATTTCCATGTTATTCGGACCTATAATGAAATACATTTATATGCAAACAAGTTCTTCGTGCATTTACTTTGTGCATGCTAATTATTTTTCTCCTTATACCTTCTTGTCAATAGTGATGTTGTGCAATCCACTTGAAAGATAGTCCTAAATATTCATGTGATATACAAAAGTTTTATTGGTAATCTTCTATTGGATCATGGTACTGCTGGATGGCCTAGTCGCTTGAAAACCAGAGCCAATGACAGGTTTGGAGTGTGCTATCGACTTATCCTAGTCCAACACCCTAAGTACGCCACTCTACCTATTCTGGTGGGTCTGAATAAGCCGAGTCCGGAAAGCACACAGACCTTTGGGGGTTTAATCAGTAGACTTATATTGTCACAATGAGTTCATTGGGACCTAAAATTCAAGGAAGGGTAATAAGCCACGATTGAGCTATAAACAAGAGGACAAATTTTACTGCTTTTCTTGTCTCTCATACAGAGGACAAAATAATAATTTTTGGCGATGGTGTGCCACTAGACCATCTAGCTCTGGCATCAACCCAGGGGGCCTGCCGTCGATGTTTCATATGTTGATAGTGGGCGCCTTCGAAGCAACTAGGCTCCGACAACTCCCAGGGGGCCCACCGTCAGCGTAACAAAGGGCCCTTGGAGATTTCAGATGCATGACTCGGACCTCAGACCTATCAAAGTAGCTACGAGTTCAAAGCAGTCAAAGATTCAAGACATTGCCAAATTCCTTATAGTAAATGTCCTCAATCAATTGAGCACATCTACCAGGGGGCCAACAAGATAAAGGCAATGATATATTGAAGACAAAAATGGAATTCCAAAGAATTTCATTTATTCAAAATTTGGAGGTTTACAAGATGAAGGTACAAAAGGAAGGATCCTAGCTACTGGAGTTCCGCTATAAGTATGAAGCAACCTTCTGGGCGACTTCTTTGATGCTTGCATTTGCAGCTTCTTCCTCCTCGGCGATAGGTACGTCAATCACCGAAGCTAGAGACATCGAGGGCTTCTAGCTTCAGAAGCACATCAACACATATTCTGCCACATTCCTTGTCACTGACCTTCCTTCTGTCTCGAGCTAGTTGCTGATCACATCTTCCAGCGCATCTAGCTTAGCTCCGGCGGAGTTGAGCACCACCAAGGACTTGTCCATCTCTGTCACCGGGTGAGCCTATCAGATGGGACTAAATCCTAGTGGTATCAGAGCATCTTCTGCTTGCCGAAGGAAATCCCAGACTTCCTCGCACTCAATTGCTCATGTACCCCGAAGCTCCTCGAGTGGCCTTCTTGTGAATGATAGCTCCGTAGAGCCCTCCTTTGAGAACTGCTCGACCTATTTGGCATGTTGCTGGATCTGTTCAGCCACCTGCCTCTCTTGGTTAGTGATTTGCTTTTCCCGGAGGTTCAATCGGTCTCGCTTCTCCGCAAGGTCCCTCTCCTTAGCCTTCACCTTGTTCTCCCTGGCAAAGACATCACTCTCTCTCTCTCTTGCTAACTCCTTCTTTTGCCAGCCATACTTGGTGCTTTTCTTTATCGCACCAGGACTTGAATTTTTCAGCGTGGTGAGCCAAGTCCACCTTGCAGCGCTCTAACTTCTGGGTGATCTCAGCGTCTCTCATATGGAGTTCATCCTCCTTATTGTCTAGCTCATACAAGTGCTTGAGGAGGTGTTCCCTTATAGTGTGGAGACTCTCCGAGCGACTATATGCCACTTTACTGACCTTCTTGGCATGCTCGTAGATCTCCCGAGTCTTATCATTGAGGGCTTTTATAGCAGCCTCTATTTCATAAAGTGCATTATTCAAACGTGCCTGCCGAGCTTTCTCAGCCTCCAGCCACTCCCTTAGGACTGCTAGCTGGGATTGCATCAACTTTGTTTTGAAGTAAAGTAGTCTGTGTTAGCGCCTTATGGTGTCATGCTCCACCTCCAAGGCCTTGTGCTCGTAGTCAAAGGCGAGCTAAACTTGGCGAAAGCTCGAGCAGGCATTGTGGATCGACATGGTCAGGGGGATTGGCTCAGGACCTTCCTGAGGTTTATCTAGCTCCCCCGAGTCATCCGGGATAGTTGTCGGAGCCCATGGCACAAGTATGGAGTCCAACAGCTCAATGTCTGCAGCGCTGAGTTCCGGGAGCTCATCGACCCTTGGCGCAGATGTAGAAGGTCCTGCAACTGGATCTTCAAGTACTGGCTCAGGCATGGCTACCTCCGTTGTTGCAACATCAGCAAGCGGTGTCGTCACCTCCGGAGCTGGTACCAGAACTTCCATCTGACGTCGGTACCTACAGTGGTGGCACCAGAGCAGCTGAAGCTTGTTCCAACATTTCTTCCTCGTGGTTCGACTCAACCACATATTCTTCGCCTACTAGGGTGAAGTCGTCTCGACGATAGTTGGCGCTAGAGCCGCCATGTCATCCGCCATGACAATAGGTGAAGCAGAATAACCAGCGGGATCTTCGGTCGGTGTGGCCTTTATGGTCGCGGCTCTGGCAGGTGCTAGAGCAAAAGCTCCTCTCGATACTCTAGAAAAAGAGGATAGGTAATTCAAGGAAAATCAAAAAGAAAAAACAAAACACATGTTTAAGAGAAGATCCTTACCTGGGGACACTACCGCTTCAGACAACACAAAATTTCTTCTTTGGGCACCTGGAGCTAGAATCCGCCGTCATCGGTGTGGCAGAAGCTCCGAGCTTCATCTCAAGAGTCATCACAGCCGTCGGCATTGCCTCCGATGGGATCTCCAAAGTATGACAAGACACTCCAGACCTAGAGCCTACCACCGGCACAAGACTGGAGTAGACCTATCGGACCTAGTGCCCTCCGTAGGCGCTGGATCCGAAGATGGTTCGGTCATCATAGTTGGAGTTGCCGTTGCTGGAGGCATAACCAACACTGACTTGAGAGTTTGGCAAGGTAGATGCATTGTTTCTGTCAGATCTGATTTGGCAGAACTACCATTAGCTCGCATCAGCTTCCTCTTCTGACTAGAGGACTCGACGAGCTATTTGCCTTTACCCTGACTTTAGCAAGTTTCTTCTAGCTGGGATCTGCTATGGGAATTACAATCCCTACAGGGGGAGTGCTCCTTTGTCACACCGCAAGACCCGTATCGTTAAGCAACAACATACTTTCTGTAGATCCCTCCTGACCCCCAGAACTACATTCAGAGGCAAGAACTTAGCCAGAGGTGCGAGGTCATCTGTTGATATAATTCCACTATTCAGCTTCTGCAGATGGAGCTTCAAGGCATACTCGTCTAAATCGGTGCCCCCGCCAACCTCAATTCGAAGAAAATCCATTTCTCCAGAGTATGACCAAGCCGCGAACTCTCGCTCCTTGAGTAGCACCCAACGGTTGGTCAGGAAGTTGCCGAGGACTATTAGAGATGTCAACCCTACGTTCACCAAGTTCTGGATTCTTGTTACCACGAGGTTGTACTCTTTGGTCAGCTTCAGGAGCTCCTCCCAGGAGTTGGACTCCGTCGTTGGAAACCTTTCTGGCAGCTCCAACCGATTATGAGGGTCCACCCGAATCACAACCCAATCAGTCTTCCATGTCTCCCACTTTACAGAGGGAAAGGACTTGATGTACTTGTATGGGGCTTCCTACGCCATACAAAGTAGTAGAACCCCAACAAGCTGTTACCTCTGCCTGTCACCCAGAGAGTGAAGAAGGTACGATACAGCACCATGTTGAATGGCACACTCATCAACATCTCGTAGAAGTGGATGAAGATCGCCACTAGCAAGATCTAGTGAGGTTCGAGATGATGCAGTTGGAGAACATATGACTCCAGCAGCATCAGCAAAAAGCTAGATAATGTGGAACCAGCCCAACCATGGAATACGCCGAGAAGTAGACAATGTCGCCATGGGACTCTTTAAACGGGAGCTTGCCACAACGAATAGCATTGTCGAAGGAGTTTCTCTGCTAGCCCATCAGTTTTCGGACTCTTGTGAGGTCATCTTGCTCACAATCTTGCTGGGGGGGGGGGGGGGGAGGAGACCGAGTTCCATGGCTGCAAAGTGGAGCAAAAGTGGGAGCGCGATGCAAGGGCTCAAGCAGAGAACTCTATGAGCAAGAACATATCAGTGCATAAGAGTTCTCTCACATTGAAGCGCCTCTCCCTTTATTAAGCCCTTGCAATGCTTGTATGGCCACTACATTCGAACCTTGATCACGCTCAACAAAGTTATCTCGTCAGTGACAAGGGGGCCCGGGTCCACTTCACCGCACCAGGTGAACCGTTGTCATGATGAGAAGTTGAAAGCCCAAGAGCGGTAGCCTCATAGTGCTACAAAGATTATGCTAGGAACCGATACAGAAATTGTATTGGCAACCGATGTCCTTCAATTGTGTGAGATCTGCACGTCATGTATATCACCTACCAAATCAAGAAGGGTCGTGTGTCCCAGGAGGACAGTTGAAGCAGCAGTGCGGGAGAGATAATAGCCCCACATCCGGCATCAAAACCTCATAATCTCACCAGAGGTGGGCCCGGAGGTCACTGTTAATACCCTGCATACCATGTATCCCTTTGTACCAGAAGAAGACGTGTCGACTTCCACCTTCCATTATTGTGGATTTCCGGAAGCACCATGTGTCCCGTAGTGCTGAATCTGCCCCCCTGTGACACCCAGTTCCAAAAATGAACCATGTGAACACATATGTGTGCGTAGGATGTTCAACACACATACACGAGTGCATCAAAAAGAGTGTACAGAAAATTACCACAGAACAAGATTAATTAACCAAATTCTATTACACATTTCATATTATCATCGAATACAAGCTCTCAAGTTCAACTAATGCAGCGGAAATAACCTAAATAATCAAACTAAACAACTAGGCAGCATAAGCAAATAGGGTATAGCGCAGCTCCAAAACACCACAGGCAAGCTCACAGTAGACACGGCCTAGAACTCCACATTATCACCATTAAACTTTCAATCCTGATCTGCAAATGTTGGGGGGGGGGATTGCAAGAGTGAGTACATGTCGTACTCAGTAAGTGTGGAAAGTATGACATGTGATTGATTCAAATTACGAATATAATAATGGTTAAGTGCTAAAAAGTACATAAAAACATTTGAAAAGCAATATATTATATGTACGTGAAGTAAACCCATCATAAACCGTATAGTCATCATAATACCAGTCCATAATTCATTAGCATCATCCATATACAAGATTTCACCATTGTCAATAACCATATTCAATTCCAGAAATTAACCCATAATGAGCCACAACCATTATCAAACCATAACCATCCCAAAAACCATTCCAATACCAAGTTCCTTCTAATCATGTGAGGGTCCAGGTTGCTCATAAGCGGGAGCACGACTATCATGATAGTTTTATACACACTCTGCACAGGTTGTACCACTTTACCCACTTGTTCGTGATTCATCACCCGTCGGCGACTAGAGAACCTCCCTCACTCCAATTACACTTCCTTTAGTGTATGGCCAAGAGATCACAAAATAGCCTTTACAAAGGTATTACTAGCCTATTTAGACCCCACTGAGGTTTCCCCGGTGGCGATGCCTCCAACTGAGCACATCTTCAACCAAGGACCCCCTCTTGAGCCATTCGGATCCCAGGGTAGTCCCACCAATCATCAATAAACCCAATCCAACTACCCCTTCCCCGAGCATCCTTAATGGTCCAAATAGAACTGGCAAACCCCAAATTAATCAGCTATGCCGCACCCATACTTGGCCTCGTGGTGGCACTGTAAATCCTAGATGGTCGCTCCACGAACCGGTCGTTAGATCTAAAGCAAGCAAAACTACCATAACATCCAACCCATCCACATACCAGGCTTGCTTAGATCACCCATTACCATATCATATTTAACCATTTCATGTCAACCACAATCTCATTAATGCATAATTAAATTGAGTGATATAGTCGTTTTCCATCCCAGTTAATTAAGCGAAGCAAAAAGGTAAAAAGCCCTTTTCGACTCTCTACTATATATTCCAGGTGACAAGGGTGGTCAACAAAACTAGTAAACTTCCTACCATAGGATTCCCATCAAATTGACACAAGCATGCAGTTTTGCAAACAAAACATTTATTTTAAAACAGGATCAATATGCTTTAAGGACACTTGCCTTGCTCTTGATGTTGGTTCGGGTCAACTTCTTCAAACTCTTGGTACTGGAGATCCCCCGCGACACTCTCTAGCGCAAATCCATCTAATCCATACAATAAACATACAAGACAAGAAACACAATCAAAGAGTGCACAAATATTACTCAATATGACATGATATGCATGATTAATGCAAATGCAAGGTAGAACTTATTAATGAGTTGCTTTTAATGATCACTAGCTAGTTCTAATATCTTTTAACAAGTTTATACAGGTTTGGATGTGATTAGATCTAATTTTAGAATTAATTTAACACAATTTAACCAGGAAAATCGGACTAGTCTGCAGAAGGACGGACTAGTCCACACTTCGCAGAACTAGCGAACTAGGGTTTTCTAGATCGACGTGAATTTGGAAACTTGGGGTTGATTTCACGTAAGAAAAAGAGAATAGAAGGTATACCAGGTGTTTAGGACTCCAATGAATCGAGAACTTGTAGGAAACACTTAGATCTTGATGATCTAGGGTTGATGATGAACTTCGAGATGAATTGGTGATGAAGAACGTAACTTGATGGAGATCTTGATACTCTTTCATTTCCTCCTCTTCTTCTTCTTGCTTGGGATCTCCTCCTCCCTCCTTGATGGTGGCTCCTCATGAACTAGGGTTTGGGTGGGGTGGAAAAGTGGCAAATAGATGTCAAGCAAAGGGGTGGTGCTGTTTATATATGGGTGGAGGCTAGGGTTAGATGGATTTCGAGTTTGAGAGGAGTAGAGGCCGGTTTAGAGACCCACATGGGCTCTAAAAGAGTTAGGAACTACGTCCCTAGGCCCACTTAACGTGAAACCCAAGAAACAAGTCTCGAAACAAAAGATCAACTCGGAGTCACGAAATATCGGAGAAGTCCGAAAAGGACCGGGCTAGTCCGAAGTTAGTCAGAAAGAAATCGGACAAGTCTGGCCAAAAATCGGACAAGTCCGACTTTAGTCAGAGAGGAAATCGGACAAGTCCGCTGGAACACCGGACTAGTCCGAACAAGTCCAGGGACTTAGCAAATTTTCAAGGATTCTTGGAACATCGGACTAGTCCGCACAAAATCGAACAAGTCCGAAAGTTTCCAGAGGCAAAATAAGACTAGTTCACAACAAAAATGGACAAGTCTGATTTTAGCCAGAGAGAAATCGGACTAGCCCTCACCAAAATTGGACTAGTCCGCACTTTTCAGCATTTTAAGTACGGTTTTGTTCCAAATCAATTTTAAACTCATTCCTCTTGATGTCGATTGATGTTAAACATGTATATGAATGTATGTAGGGCATGATGCATGAAAATTAGGGTGTTACAAAACTACCCCCCTTAAAATGAATCTAGCCCTTGCGATTCGACGCTGAAGAGAAGAGATAGGGAAATTCCTTCTCGAGATCTTCCTCCAATTCCCACGTTGCTTCTTTTTCTGTGTGGTGCTTCCATTGAACTTTACACCATCTAATAAACTTGTTCCTTCTGACTCTCTCCTTGGCTTCCAAAATTTTGATCGGTTGTTCGGCATAAGTCAAATCTTCCTCTAGTTCCAATCCTTCCATTGGCACTTGTTCTTCTGGTACTCTCAAGCACTTCTTGAGCTGGGAAACATGAAAGACATCATGGATATCTGAAAGATGAGCTGACATCTCCAACTTGTACGCTACTTCTCCTCTTTTGTCCAAAATCTTGAATGGTCCAATGTATCGAGGTGCTAGCTTGCCTCTTATGTTAAACCTCTTATGACCTCTCATTGGTGACACTTTAAGGTAAACAAAGTATCTCACTTCAAATGCTAGTTTCCTTCTCCTATTGTCCGCATAGCCTTTTGTCTTGATTGGGCAGCCCTCAAGTTTTCACGAATTATTTTGACTTGCTTCTCGGCTTCTTGCAACACATCCGGACCAAATACTTGAGTTTCTCCTGCCTCATTCCAGAATAAAGGTGTCCTACACTTCCTTCCATAAAGCGCTTCATATGGTGACATTTTCAAGCTTGCTTGGTAACTATTGTTGTATGAAAATTCTGCATATGGCAAGCTCTTGTCCCAACCTTTCCCATGCTTTAAAGCACAAGCTCTTAACATGTCCTCTAAAATCTAATTGGTCCTCTCGGTTTGTCCATTTGTTTGAGGGTGATATGCTGAACTAAAATTCAATTTCGTTCCCAAAGCTTCATGCAATTTTTGCCAAAACCTAGAGGTAAATTGAGAACTCTATCCAAGACTATCTTCTTCAGAACTCCATGCAAACATACTATTCTTCTCATATACAGTTCTGCCAATTTCTCTCCATTATAGGTGATCTTGACGGGAATAAAGTGGGCTGACTTAGTTAACCGATCCACAATTACTCAAATTGAGTCATAACCGGATTGAGTACATGGTAAGCCAACTATAAAGTCCATACAAATCTCTTCCCACTTCCACTCTGGAATCTTCAATGGTTGCAATAATCCAGTTGGCCTTTGATTTTCTTCCTTGACTCGTTGGCACACATTACACAATGCTACGTATTCAACTATGTCCTTCTTCATGCTAGCCCACCAATAACAC